>JAPCWZ010000004.1:6000000-6600000 GCA_039105305.1 Apiospora arundinis
ATATGGTTTGTGCAAGGAAAGGCTATCCGAGGTGGATCTCGACAAGTTAGCTGAGAGACAATGTACATAGTATGGGGGAAGTCGTACAATCTGTGGTAAGATTGTCAGTAGTATCGAAATTGAAGGTTTACTACCTGTATTGAAGGTTAACTGTTGTGGGTGTGGCTATTGCATGGAAGCTATTTGGCTCAGGTGCTAAAAAAGCATGAATGTTAGACGGTGGAAGCGAGTTAAGGGGGTGGCTAGTGTTAGCCACAGGAAAACGCGGCTGTGCCATGGTGGGGGTGGGCTACCTGTTCAATTACGAGCGAAGCTCAAAACAGTAACAAATGCTATGATTAGCTTCTTATCCGACACAACGACGTGATTGAAGGGCACGAAAAGACGACTATCCGTGTCACGCTGGCAATGCGCCGCATAACATACGCCGATGACCGACGACCGACAACATGACTCAAAATCCGCACGGCATGGCGGCGAGCACAACAGGGACGGGGACAAGCTCGCGATTTGAGCACGACAGCATGACGACAGTTGCTACCAAGAATACCAGTTGAGGTGACCGTCACTTCTATGTTACAAGATACAATAGAATAGCGCCCACGGTTGTTATTCACTGTTCTGAATGACCATCGAGCCTGATGTACGTCGGTACAGAGTGACTCCTTGAGGCCAACGAGGCTACCCAGTCCTCACAAGGTCGGCGTGATAGACATTGCCACGACCGACCTGCATGCATCGCATGCATCGCATGATAGACGCATCCCGCCGACGATTTCCCACCCGACTGCCGAGCACCACTACGTGGTTCACAGAGACCCGAGCCAACGAGACAACAAAGGTCAGCTATTGGCAGAGGAGTGCAGCACCAGCGGTCGGCACACAATGCTAGGAGGCAATACGATTCCGCGCCAAGTCGTTATGCCTGCGAATAGCCCCATTTACTCCGATACTCCATTCTTAAGCGTTATACCTGATCGAAAAAGGCGTCGCCCAACCGTCACCGCAGACCAGGCCAGTGGCTAGCAGATCGTAACCAGAGCACATACCCATCACGCGATGCCTCGTGCCCTTCGGATACCCGCGCGTGGGCCGCTTCTCGCGCAGAATTGGCGAAGCCAAGTTATCGTGGCATCATGATGATGCCCTTCCGGCGAACGGTTTGTATAGTAGTCGAGAAGCACTGCACAAAGTTCCCGAATTTTGGGATGTTGTCTCAATAGCATCTCTCTATTGCGCCTGTCCTTGAGAACTCTCTGAGCGACACGCCGACTATTCTCAAGTTCGACATCTGGAGGCTGTGCCCCTTTGTCGAGCAGCAGCTTCGCGAGTGCTGGTCTACCATGGTGCGTGGAAAGAGCATGCGCAATAGGCGTCATGCCCAAACCATCCACCTGCTCAATGTTGATCTGTGGACAGTGAATGAGACACTCGGCTTCCCATTCGCATCCGTTTTCGATAAGCCAGGCCAGAAACGATGGCCCAGAGCTGGCGTAACCCCTCTGTATGTTAGGGTTGGCCCCACGCTGAAGGAGCTTAGCCACGAACGCGCGACGTGACTGACGAGCCTGGGTCGTGTGATCTGGCCCCCATACGCCACATGCTACCTCTAAAGGCCGAATTTGCCACTCACGGGTACCGCCATTGGCGTCAGCCTCACGGTCTAGAAGCTCGTCCGCCAGCTCCCAATGTTCTAGCGCGCAAGCCAAGCCTAGAAGACTGGTATCTAGTCCTCGAAAGGAAGTCATATGGTTGACGTCCGCACCTAGCTTGGCGAGCAACGCAATGATCTCCCTGGTCGATGTGCGTGACGCAACGGCATATACTAAAGCGGTATCACCGTTTTCGTCTCTGCTGTTGATAGCTACACCCATCTGCACAATGCGTTCGATGATATCGGGGTAGGGCAAGGCAGCGGCAAGATGAAGGGCTGTTTGTTGGTCCACGGCTTCTTGTCTCAGGGCTGGGGACGCTCCTAGGCTGAGCAGGCGCGTTGCCGCTTCGTGGTGTCCTCTTGCAAGCGCAACAAACAACGGCGGCGACGAGTGTAGGTTAGTGCCTGCGGATGCTCCAGAGGCTTCGACTGCATCGACAGAGAGGCCCTGTTGGTGTAGGAAGGAGATCACCTCCTGGTAGCCGAAAAAAGCAGCGAGTCCCATCAGCGAACAATAGACCGACTGGTGGTTCAAAGCACGAGTTGGCCTCCCTGAACGCACAAACGTCGGGCTGGGGTCTTCAATGTCTGTCTCTTCAAACAAGTCGAACCTTGCGCTGGCTCGTTCAGCCCTCTTGAGGGAGCGAATGATCGCTTCTTCGTCAACATCGAAGCGAATTGCTGTGACGATCCTCTCACATAGATGCGGGTAGTCCTGGACAGCTCGCCTATAGAATAGCGGAACGAGTAACTCGTACAAATCGCGGCAAGTAAGCAATAGCCCGCGTACTGCATCTTCGTCGGCCTGGCGTGCGATGACGGCGAAAATATCGTGTGGTAGTAAGCAGTGATCCATGGTCAGCTTCGTGTGGACTGGCGAGCTTGGTAGGGGAAGATTGCTTGTAAACTTCAAGGGGAAAGATGTCCCAATAAACACGAAACAGACTAGCGGAAACAGTGCTCTACTTATACTCAGCGGGTGCCTATGGCGTAGACAACGGAGTCCTGCAGGGCAGGGGATGATGCAGGCCTCATACTTGAGCCAGGTTAGTGTACGCAGATCATGAGAGCCTGTATCAAGGATAGAGGACGTCGTCTAGCCTTGGTGAAAATATACAGCCGGCAGAGAGGCCTTGCCAATCACAGCCTCTCGCCCGAAGATAATATGATTACGTCGTTGGACGAGACCTCAGCAGCAATACGACGGGATTCCAGTGCGATGTCAAAAGCCGAATGCCAAGTCCGAGAGCTCTTAGTGAATCAACTTTCTACAGAGACATTGACCTATTTCCGCTTTTTGGTCCCTCCCCAACTTCTGCTTGATGCGGAGGACCACATGATCTTCTAAGTCTGGTCTAATATAATTACGGCAGCCCGAAGCTCGCCCGTATCTAGGTAAGTGCCCGTCTAGCGCTGTCTTTGTCGGGATGCCTCCTGCCTCAACTCAATCATCACCTTCGCAACAGTAGCCAGCTCCTCATGCACTTCCCCTTCGACAATGTCCCTTCCAAAGTGCTGCATAACCTTATCAGTGTGCCACTTTTTAGTCTCTGCATTGATCAGTAGGAACTTCTTCTCAGCCGTATCTTCGCTGCTCATTGCTTTCTTAACAAATTCAGAAACGCTGTCGCTATTCACGTCTGGCAACAGGCCGGATTTGACCGGCCAAGGAATATTTCTCCCCGTCACTTCCTATAAGTTTTGTTAGAGAGCACGTAAGACGGCGATTGGACAAACGAACCTGGCCTGGATGTCTGGATTTGATATCAGCCCAACGCATGCGGTATCTACTCAAGGCTTCTGTCCATTCGGCAGCTGATTTCTGCTCCCTTTCCACTTGGGCGAGGCGAAGTCTCTCACGAACGCTCTCCTGCGCTTTCCGTATTTCCTCCGCCACTTTTCGTCTTTCCTCCTCCGCCGCCTTTCGTTGCTCTTCATCATTTCGCGCCTTCTCTCGGAAATGTTGATTGCCAGCTGTGTAATTTCCGGAACCCTCCCGTCCCTCCTTCTCTCTAGACCTCCATTTCCCATTGTCTGGTGTAGAATAACAGCTCCAATATTGTTTAGAGGTTTTATTTGTTCTGCCCTGGGACTGGTCTACGCCTATTTTCTCCAAGGCTAACTTCCATCGGTGTACCGTGCCATCTATTTGTTGCTGGTGTAGGTGACATAGCGTACGAGCGTGGCGGAAGCCGAGGCCCACATTGCCGCGGTCCAAGACCGGTTTTGGCGGAGGGCAATTAAAATGTGGACGGACATCCACACCCTCCCACCGACAAACCCTCTTCGCAGCAGCACAGCGCGGATATGGAAGTTCCGGAGATACCATCGATCGCCATTCTATCAAGTAGCGGAGCTGCTAAAAGACATACCCATGGAAGAGCTGGAAACCATCGAACCGTTCGCACTAGCCCCGTGGGAGAGCCGGATAAGGACGATCGCGGACGAGTCGGAAGCGGACTTTAGCGTCGAGCGTACAGACTGGGCGGTGTGCCTTGCGGTGAGCAGCTCAGCCAGGAACGGGCTAGTGGGCTTTGGTGCAGCCATCGAAATACAGAATTCGATTCGAGGGGACTGCCTGCACTTGGCCCGCGCCATTACACTCGGTGAAAGAATAGAGCAGAACCCGTACACGGGAGAGCTAGCCGCTATAGCCGACACCCTACGTTCGTTGCCGAAGCTCCGGTACCGCAAGATCCTGCTCGTGACGAGGAACAAAGCAGCGGCCCTTACACTGAGGAAGCCACGTCAACAGTCTGGGCAACGACACATCGGTGAAGCCTACAAGGCCATTTCGAGCCTGCGAAGGGAAGGAAACAACATCGTCGTCGCCTGGCTACCAACGCATGAAGAGGACGAACTAATGGATCGCGCGAAGAAGGAAGCGAAGACCTCGACACGGCTAGGTGCCGAACCAGGGACCAAGATGCCAGGAGCAAAATCGACAACACTGAATCTTGCATGGGCCAAACGGAGTGCTCAAATAAATCTGCCGGAACGCGTCGGGAAACACTCCAAACGAGTCGATACTGCTCTACCAGGGAAACATACGAGGCAGCTGTACAACGGACTTTCGTGGAAAGAAGCCAGCGTTCTTGCCCAGCTCCGAACAGGGAAAGCGAGGTTGAATGAATACCTCTACCAGATCAAAGCGACACCGACAGACCAGTGCGAATGCGGACGAGCGAGAGAAACGGTGGAACACTTCCTCTTCCGATGCAACAAATGGACAACATACCGAACAGAGATGCTACAGTGCACAGACACCCACAGGAGCAACTTGTCCTTTTACTTGGGTGGCAAGTCACCCTCAGATAATGAATTCTGGGCCCCAGACATGGAGGCCGTACGAGCGACGATACGATTTGCCATGGCGACAGGTCGGCTGGATAGGAACCAGTCTTCTCACTAACGCGACCACTACTAACAACCCGTGCCTCAGACTGCAGGCGCCGCTTCAGCTGCCGAGGATAGGATGCTGGACACTTGAAGAAAGGCCTTCAAGCTGGCCTGCTAGGAAACACTACTAACACACGGGATTCCGAACAGGAACGTGCTGACGGAAGTGGAGTGACCAACTGGAAATGGGACATGCAAGGGCTTCGGGTGATAAGGAAGCGATTCATGAATGTACGGTAGATTAGCGTCAGTTGCCCTTTCGGCTTTGCCGCCCGGGCGTTAATAAACTGTGTGTGTGTGTACGTACCCCACGACTTCACTCTCAGCACCTTGCGTCTGTTGTGGCAGCGTGTGGAGGTTGTTGCCTTTGACGACAGGGAGAAACCAGTGAGTTCTGCCAACGGGACCAACGAGGAAGTATGCTTGCTGTACTTGTCACATGTGCCAGCCAAAGGCCAAAAGATTTTCCTGCATCAGAACAGATTATCACAACAAGGTATACATCTTGGAGCTTCATGTAGGTGCTTTAAGAATATCCGTGCAGGGCGATGTCGGCTAGCAACTCAAAATATACAATATCTATGGTCAAAGCTAGATCTTGATACGGTACCATACGAACCTGAAAATATAGCTATGCCCGAAAGAAACCAAGCCATGAGTAATATTATCAATTCATATCGGACTCGAATAGCCAGTCACAGCCGAATAGCTTGGGCGACAGTGGGTTACAGTATGCGACATGTTTGCTAGCAGCCCGTCCAAAGACCGGTTGCGCGCCAACCTGAAGATAGTTCTGTCATCGTAGCCAGGGGCTGGTAAATACTGTACATGAGGTGTCGGGGGGCTGCTGTCGTGCACCGTTTGGAGTCACTAGATGACGTCGTGAGTCCGCAATTCACGTCAAGTAGGCTAAGCGTTAGCCACTTGCTCAATACAGGCTGACACAGGGTCCACCCACTTCAGTTCAAGGATGGCTATCAAATATCTCAGCCGCGCAGGCAGGCTCCAGTAAGCACCCTTCAGTCGAGCTATGTGGAGGACCTCTTCCGTCAAGGTCAGGTAAAATGGCACCAAAGGCTAGCGTCATAAAGGGCTGGCTGCTGTAGCTCATACTCGGAGTTGCTCTCAATGCACAAAAGAACATATCGAATCTGCGAGGTATGTACAGTATGTATAACGTCGGACTTTGATTTACTGGGAGCAAATGAGTTGCGGAACCATTTGAGGCAGCATTGGTCTGTGGTGAGTGCTGAAGACGAGGAAATGGACGAGAAGGAATATTTGAAGACCTAGAGCTTGGCGCTTGGTCATCGCTGTGATCGCTGTAGGCCAGGCCTGTGAATGGATTGCTCCACTGACTTGTAAGATAGCCCCACTATGACTTTCGATTTGCGAATCTTGGGAATTCGGAAATGAGATGTAGTCTATGTGTTCGTGTTGGCTGGCCCACCACTGCACAAATCTCCTTGGTGAGATCGCGAAGCAAACGGCGTTGCCAGCGAAACAGAGTAAAGTAATCCATCATTTATTCAAGTAATAAAGAACAAGAGAAGTCAAAGCTACTCACAGTAAAGCAGTATCGCCTTATAGAGCTCTTATCATATACCAGTAGATACACGAAAGGCGCCCCAAGAAATTTGTTAAAGTCGATGCGGGCCTGGAAGGAAAAAGGTGGAAATGCGACGTGGAATAGACAGGTCACTAAAATAGGACCTAGAAGTACAGGCACCACAGCGGCTAAGCTATGCTGACCTGGAGCTCACAGCTCGCCTGGATGAGCCAGTCCTCCAACCCGTTCCCTCGCGGCTCCTGGGTCGCCTGTACCGGGGGCCGCGTCCTCAGCCGCAACCTGGTCCGCAGCCCTCTGGTAATCAGCAAGATAGATTCGACCTGCTCCTAGTGACGAGGTGATCACACCACGCCACTCACCTTTCTATCTGCTCTAGCAGAATGCCCGAACTCCACCCAGACGTCTACACTGTGGCATGGATTGCCCCTCTCGAGATCGAGGCACAGGCAGCCTTACACATGCTGGATCACCAACACTGCGGCCGATTCCCCATGGGGCGACGACTACGTATTCCATGCCGGTGACATCGTTGGCCACAACATCATTATTGCGACGCTGCCGGCGGGCCAAGAGTACGGCACCGGCTCGGAGGCGGCGTTGGCGAGCCAGGTCAAGAAGTTATTTCCCAACCTCTGGTTTGGCCTCCTCGTTGGCGTCGCGGCGGGTCTCCCAAGCCTGTCGTGCACCCCGCCGCGCGATATTCGACTGGGCGACGTGCTCGTCGCCCTCCCGGAAGGCGAGAGTGCAGGCCTTGTTGCTTATGGGCTAGGAAAGAAAATAGCGCACGGGAGGCCTGGGCAGGCAGCAATTAGGTCGGTTGGATTAAGGTTGGTATGTTGATCTGACAAATGCTATCAAAACGTGTTCGTGCTTAAGTGCAAGACAACATAAATTCGATTTCGTACGACATGACAAAGGCCGTCCAAGTTGCGCCAAATAGAAAGGAAAATGAAAAGTAAAACTGCTGGCAGAAGTCCAAGGTCGTAACCTAAATTAAGCATCAAGTATTAAGTAGTGAGTGGAGTGAAGGGCTAAATAGGGGGTCCAGAGAGTTTACCCGGGGTACCCGGGGGTGGGCTTGTAGCGCCGTTGAGCCCCATCAGCAAGAGTATTGGCCCTAATTCGCAACAGAGCTGCTCAGTCATTACCATGGCCGACAACGCAGTCATCCAAACGCCTCTTAACCCCATCTTTTTCTATTCTTTTTTTTATTTTAAATAAATAGCGGGGTGTCATATCTTCGTAGTCTGAAACAAGCAGCTCACTCACCCATTGAAGGAGCCAAAATGCTCCCTCAGGAACCGCTGCACCCTCCGATCTCCTCCTATCCCCACCTCCAGCCCTGCGACGTCTCCCTTGATCTTCAACCCTTCGAGGCCGGTGGCTCGGGACAGCGCCACATAGACCTGACCAACCTCGAATGCCTTCGACAGATTGACGATGACGCGGTCCAGGGTTAGGCCCTGACTTTTATGGATCGTCATGGCCCACGCAGGCGCTAGGGGAATCTGTGTCCGCGATAATAGCGAATACGGCTTTTCATCCCCTAGCTCGTTGATGGAGCATTCTGCGTGAATGACACATCTGATACCATTGTGGAACTGGACAACAGGCCACACTTTGAATTCGGCGCCGGGACCTTCGATGTAGGACTTGATCTCGCTTTCCTTCACATGGGCGTGTTCACCGTGAACGGCGGGCAGTTTGTCTTTCTCGTACGGCACAAAACCGCAGACGATGCCCTGACTGCCGTTGCAGAGCCCGAGGCGTAGGCTGAGATTGGTAAGCAACACCACCAACATGCCCTTCTTAAGCTCCACACATTGGTCAAACCGGTGATCGTCCAGAGCCGAGAGGGGCTGATGGCCATTGGGCCCGATGGCTTTTCGAATGGCCTTACGACTCAGGAGTGGATGCTTCCTCTTCTGCCACTTGAACGTATCGCGAGCCCAGTAGGTATGGTTGAGGGCTTGGAGCTTTTTGAACTGCCGCTGATTCACCTGTGCAACCTCATCACGGGTGGCGAAGAGTTCGGTCGCGTGTTGCACGTTGCAGGGGTGGTCCATCAAGAGCTGTTTCTCGCTCTCAGTAAGCGTGTCACCTATTCGACACTTGTTCAATATGCGAATGAACGTGAGATCGTTCTGACGATGGATGGTTCTGAGATCAACATGAACAAAATCGCACTGGTTCCATGCGTTGCTACTGAACGCCCATTTGTCCTCGTCGCGCCAAACGGGGTGGTGAGAGGTCGGGCATGAGTAGAAAGGTTCACCCTTGTGATAAACCTCAACGAGCTCTTTGCCACATTCCATGCAGTGTTGGAAGGGACGAATTGGTGGCAGCTGGCAGAAGTCTCCGGTCACAACTATTTGCACGCCTCCGAATGGTTTTTGGACAGTCAAATTCGGATCATAGAGTGCGTCCTGCATTACTTTATTCAGCCTTTCGAAATGCAGGTTTTCGACCATACTGATCTCGTCAATGACAAGTACATCAGTTTTGTTGAACCTCTTCCACACGAACTTGCTATGCGCACTCTTCTGGAGTTCCTCTAGGGGCTTCTTATGAGAACCTGGCGTCCACCCTGCATACGTCCACGTGGTAGTTCCGTTAACCTGCAAAGCGGCACGGCCAGTTGGGGCGAGAACATGAACCTGCTTTCCCATCTCCTTCAGGCGCTTGGTGAAGGCTCTTAGAACCGTTGATTTTCCGCATCCAGCAGATCCTGTGTAGAAGACATTACGTCCAGCACAGATGAGGTCCACCAAAGCGGCCTGCTCAGGACAAAGGACCGGTTCCGTATCTATCGACGGCTCAAATAAAGGAGACCGAAGCACATGCAGACTTGGTATTGGTTCAAATACAGGTTTCTCCACATTCCGCCAACCAAACCCTCTCTCTGGAGGAGATGGGGACGAGTCTTGCCCAAGACTTGGGGTAAAACTTTCTTGCTTAACGAGATCCCCATCATATGTTTCCTCAGTTGGTTGACATAGGTTTCCTGGTGCGCGTATGAATGGTCGGCTTGGTAGTCCAAGTGGACGAACAGGCGGGTTTACCGTGGCTCCTGATAACGCTTTCGCAGAAAGCAATCCCTGAATTTGGTCGCGGCGAGAGTCTGACGGGGAAGAATCTGGAACGACCTCTAACCATCGTCTCTTAGAACTTGAGGGTGACGGTGCGGTCCCTTGGGGTTTACAAGGAACCCTTCTAGAAATGGAAGACAGGGCTTTCGCCTTCTCAACAAGGCGATAATATCGAGTCATTGCTTTCCTCGGTTGGATACTGTGGAAAATGTGTTGGCTGTGGGGATTGAACGGGATACTGTTCATACCGCAGTAATGAATCTGGTTGAATGCAGCATTGGGTATCTGGCCCGCATTAGTAATGAATACGGGATCACACTGAGGTGGGTGTATGTGATGTGGAGTCGGTCTTTGATCGATCAGGCGCTAGGTGATGCTGTGTGAAATTCGGAATTGCCGTCATGCAGTCTAAGCCGCACAGGCAGTTCACAGACCCTACTAGGCAATCCCCAAGCACAGCTACAATAAAGATGTTCAGCTAGCACATACTAGCACATAGCACTGTACTAGTTTTGACTGTTAAGTAGACAGCCCAGCAAAGTACCAAAAAGGCTCTAAGTAGCATGGCGATGAATTCTATCTACAAAAGACTAATCGGTGTTTCGAATGGGACACTAACACCCAGCCAACGAAGGAACCAGTGTAGTATCGGCCCGCCGTCTAGCGACCTGCATTCTTCCACTTGTGCTAAAAGTGAAACAAGGCCGTACAGGGTCCTCATGTCCCAACTCCACTCTTCCCCACGTGTTCACAGTTTTTGGAATCACCACGGTAGAAAATCCCGATCCGGTCACCCTAACCACTGAGCATCATCCAGTCTCTGCTAGGAGCTTTGTTGACAGTGACCATTCTTGCAGCCCTCACAAAAGTCACGTTCATGTGGGGGGCCAGTCTTCTCCTCGAAAGGCATCTGCTCTTGCGGTAACCCCGACCACTTTATGAGACGATAAGAAACTCGTTCAATATACGAGTTTTCATCAAGGCGGAAGGTGCCCAGCGTGTTGCAAGATTTGCAGCGCTGATTGAAGACAACGGCATCATATCTCTGCTCCGCGTATTTCCTGATCACAATGGCCACCATCTTGCTGCTCCAGGCTTTTTTGGTACAACCCTCGTTCTTGCATTCAAATCGGCCCATCACTTTTGTGGAGTACGTGTTGAGGGCATCTTCGTGGCGGGCCTTCTTGTTGAATGAGATTGGGCCGATCTTTTTGGAAACGGCGTCGGAGACACGCTTATGAAGCCAAGGGAACATGAAGAAAGTTCGTATCTCAATTGCGAGATTAGGGATTTTCTTAGTCATTTTGGATGACTACAAGTCACTCGTAAGTAAAGGAAAGATAGATTGACAAATCGATAGTTCGACACTCGTTGAGCCGACTTGCTTTGCATATCTAATAAATGAAGAGGCGGTGGGCCGTAAGAATGATAAATACTAGGCGATGTCTACACTATATGTATTGAATACTGCTCGACGCCACAATGCATCTCAAGCGAGGATCATGTAAAATTAGCATAGCGGATCCAATTCATCCCATCTCAGCGGCTGCAAATGTAGCTTGCCAGCCCTTAGCACAGCACAATAGAGGTCACCAGCTTCGTAGTAGCTGTATCCTACGTCAATTCCCACTTCAGATCATTGTTCTGAGACTGCCACTTCGCGGATACGGCCCTGCAAGGTATGTTCCGCTTCCCTGCCGTCTTGCTACATGCGGTCTGCCAGCGTAGATATGAAAACAGGTCTTTGCTGTAGCCAGGGAGTGGCCAACCGCTTCCGGGGCTGGCGACGGTTCTGCTGGAGATCTCGCTCCTCTCTTTTCGAAGTTGCCCACTTCTGATGGCTTGCAGTAGCCCTGCACAATTTAGGGTTCATCCCAGACTCGTGGCCTGCTGTCATAGGCTTGTCTCCGGGATCGAGAGAGGGAGAAAGAGGAATAGGAGTGTTTGCGATATGTAGTGATGTTAACGTCCAGCGTCCTGTATCCACGGACCAAATAGATCAGGGGACCAAGTGGTTCATTCCATGGTTTATTCTTCATTGTTTATGTTTAAGGCGCCAACTTCTCATATCGCGTTCTCCTGAGCCTTTCCACTTCGCGCTCTACATAAGCTCATGATAATCACTTGAAGCCATAATCCAGCCGCCTCTCAACTCGATCCCACCAGTAAGCCTATTGTAGCTCATGGCTCATGCTCCAAGAGGGAAGACGGTCCAGCAAGTTGCCTTACCGTTTGGGTAGCTAGACTTCCGTCATGGCCCACAACAAGAAAACAAGGTTCGGAAGAGCGGCTTATCGCTGCAGAACAAGACACGGGACCTTGGGATGCGATGGCGGGCCTCCCGCATGTTTAATATCATGCCGTGAAGTGACCCGCTTCGGAAACTAAGAGATCAGCCAACCAGAAGGCTTGAATTTGAGCCACAGATGCGACCACGAAAATGCTAGCAGGAGAGATCAACAGAAATGAACCCCCCAAAGATACAACATGGAGAGGCAAAATAACAGTTTGAAGTCTGCCTTGCTACTCGTCCTGCCTTGGTGAGTCACTCAAATGGTTCATGGCGCTCGTTTGGCCAGGCGTAAGAAATCTCGGAACTCAGTGACATCCCTACTCGCAGGTGTAGAGGTATGCATCATTGTGTAGTAACAGGATCGGTGGAAGTGCAACGGATTTGCGAGACTGGAGATGCACGCGGGCACAGGTGGGCCAACCATGACAGTACATACGCTCTGTGAATCGAAAATCGGATGCCGGCAGTCTGCTAGCGACAAAGAGACGTTTCACACCAGGCACAGTATCAACGCGGATCACCTTGACTGAACCTCTGGCGCATAAAGGCCTGCCCCTTACCGTGATGAAGATATGCGTACAATAAACAGCACGAACCCGCCGTGGCAGCCGATCGTGCGTACATAGTGGGGGATTCGCGCTAAACTCACAACCCTATCATTGGCGTGGGCCTGACAGATCGTGGTCCCTAGCCCACGTTTTAATTTGGGCAGTCAGGAATAATGAGGCATCGCGATGCAGCCCGCCCGCCCACCCGCGTTCCAGAGGCACCCAGCCATACCAAGGGATTGACTATGTAAAACCCAGTACGATGGACATCGATAGGCCCGATCGATGCGGTTTCTTAGCAGCGGAACCAGCCGCGCTCACTAAGCAGCCCCAACGCTAATCGGGTTGACACCCGCTGCTGGCACAATAGCGCTCACTCCTTGGCCGAGCTTATAACTTGCCAAGGCACTATCGGCTAGCCGGACGGGCGTATGGTTCTTGTCTCGCCCCTTTTGCGAGAACTTTCGGCCAGCTATTCACGATCTCCAAGACCTCTGCCTTATCGCTGCGTTGTAAATCGCTCCATGACCAATTAGTCACTCAAGTGTCAGAGTCAACAAGCGTTGCTCACGATGATGTCCGCGTCCCAAGCGGCCAACGGGCATAATCCACCCAGGCCGCGCGTGTGCCATCCATATATAGTTACAGCCTAGATGTTATTGTCTAGCCTACGGCGATAATAGATCGCTGCGCATCACAGTGTTGGCCTGACAGGCGGTTCAGAATGTATTTCAGAGTGTCCCCATATTCAATGGTGCACTAGGCGACGAGGGTGGCGCTTGTGTTGGTCTACATTACACGAGCGACGGACGAAGATGGGACGTGGTCTCAATGCCAATCAAACTTGTATGATCTGCGCAGATGCGAGCTGAAGGAATCTGTGCATACCTGGTAGGCATCTTGCATGCACCACGTCAGTCCAAAGCCACCACCACTAAGAACTAATACACGCTTCAACTCAGCCTGTTCCTCCATATCAATCGATCCTCTCATACTTGCTTACTTATTCTCAGGCATTCATCATTCTGAACATCATCGGTTAAACGATCATATGCCATCATTAGCGCTCTAAGGACCAATGCCCCCTCAGTCTCATGCCAATTTTGCTCCAGCTTTCCACGATACCAACTTCCCATGCGAGGGAGGATACTGCCTTTGCATCCCCCGCCCACACCGCAACGTGATATGGTCCGCCAAGAGGATTCGGCCTCAGGTAAGAAATGTAGATGCAGGCTTCAGCCAGATCTCCCTCATGGAAACTCTGTCATATGGTACCGGGACAACTAGCTTTAGGACTAGCTCTGACTATTCTTATATTGGCTATACCATCCGCCTCACTCCTCAGCTCTACCAGGTCCGACAAGTCAGAACAGTGGCCTGAATCTAAAAAGCGCCACACCTCCCAGGAGAAAGTGTCCGCGGCAGAATTGGCGGCCCTAGAGGCTGGGACTGTGGGAGAGAAGCCTCCCAAGGGGGACCAGGTTCCAGAGGAAGTGAAACCACCCGAGAAGATAAAACATCCCCAAATAGAGAAAGCTCGAAAACGGAAGGCTACTTTGCAACAGCAGGATAAACAGGTAGAGAGTGGCATCATTCTAAAACCCGGAAAGCCAAAAGGGGAACCTGGTATGACTGGTAAACCTACAACGGTCACTGGGATGGTGGGGTCAAAAAAGGGCGAGGCTACAAGCGAAAACCGCCACTGTAGCGACATACCCAATAAGGAAGTGAGAAATACTGTAGTCGAAACTGCTCAGGGTATCTCGGAGGCAAAGCCTACTGCTACCTCGCCTTCACAACAGTTATTAGGTCCACCAGGGAAAGAGCCTCCGAAAGACAGCAAGAAGCCGTGTGCTTCCTACATGGATTTGGTTGAAGAGGATACCAAGATGAAGAACCAACCATACCCGAGGGTAGAAATTGAAGAAGACCCCGAAGAATCAAAACGGTATGCGGAGTGGGCAGTACGCAGCGTAACAGGCAAACGGATGTTTGCCTTCACAGATGGTGGATCATGCGCCCAGGCCTCTTCGGCAGCATTCATCTATACATGCTTGCCCGAGGGACAGGACGAGTGGCAGGGACATTGGCATGATGAATCATATGGCATCATTGGCGATATTCGGTCGCAAGAAGCCGAGATGATTGCCTTGACAAAGGCTCTCGAGGTTGTGGAAACGGAAGCAAAGCGGCAGGCGTTGGATGCGGAAAGTCCGTTGCGCGCCTTCGTCTTCACTGATTCTCGAGACAATCTTTATTTCTGTCAGGCCATATTAGCAAATGGAAAGGTGTCCACTGCATCTAGGAGCCCGACTAAAGACGATGTGAGTCGAGCTGGAAAGAATGATCAACCGGATGCAGTCTATGAAATCTACGGTCAAGCTCGAGCTTCATTGGGTGAAAGGCCATTCATCAATACATCACAACAAACGGGCCGACAAACTTGCTACCAGTGCGTTACGTGCTGCAAAAGAATACATACAATACACCAGGCATGAAACCGCGAGGAATAGCAGAGGATATGATCTCATACCCTTCACAGGCATGGAACAACGCCCCAAGAAAGTCATCGCCCAGCGAGCTCGTAATATTGGGCAAGAGCTTCAGAAGGAGATGAGGATCGCTACTCAACAACAGATCGATACGATGATTGCTTTCCAGGCCAGGCTGGAGGCGCAGACTAGAGCGGTGGAACCGACGATGGGAGTCCTCAATCGATTCGTTGCCACCAAGGATTCTGGAATTGCCGACTTGCATCCAGAAACTGTCGCCGTGCCAACTCAACGCTCGCCCAGAGGTACCAAAGCCCCTGATGACAAACCAATTGATGTGACCAGTATAGTTCGGAGCCAGGTACCAGAACACTATACCCATGATATCGCGCCAGAGAAGCAGAGATGCATGAGCGAGGGCTCAGGGCCGATGGGCAAGGAGAAAACAGAGGAACTTACAGACAAAAATATTACACAGACATGGCTGCACAGAAGCCGTCAAGCTGCTCTTGTATCTCTCAGGATTAGCAAGTCATTGCGTGCCTGGTTTCGGTAAAGCTGGGAGAAATATTGCACCAGCCGCCTGTAGCTGCGTTCAATAGATACTACTCCTCAAACGACTCAATCCCTTTTTGGTCTGCCACATGGGATTCCATCTTACACCGGCCCCTACGCAATAAGAAATAGCAGGCTTTGCGACCCTGTCATTAATGGCGAACGACTTCGGCCTCTTCTGATGCGCGACTTCTTGTTCACGTCGTTTTAGTCTGCGCTCAAGATATCATGAATTGGTTGGGTGTGTTCGACGCAGAACTACAACCTATTTTCAGGTCGCAGCTCGTTCAGTCGGTGAACAGGATGGTTGCGTGGGCTGCATGTCCGAACCCAGCTAGTCCTCTAGAGGTTGATCACCTACCAGGAAACTGTACTGGCAACTAGTCTGAGCTTAGAAGGATTTGGCATCTATGCGACGTGACAGTCTATCATGATATGCCCACTACCACATTGCCAGGGTATTATCACACACGATGCAATGAGTTATCTTTGTTCAGCCTGCGTGCGGCGTCAATACTAAGCAGCATATGCTAGACAACACAACTGACCGAAGCTATCTATATGCTGCTTCACATCAAGTATAGCCCACATGACTCTTTAGAGTGTTGAATGCAGACTGGCTAAATGCCAACTTCAGCCCGTCGGACCTGTGCATTACATGCACGATGGTTAACGGGACATCTTGAGGCTCATCGATCCTAACGAAAAATCTAAGTCTCAAAATAGTTTCAAAACCAAAAGTTCCACAGAGTCGCAATTGCACATCCCCTTTTCTGAATTTCTTTGTTGGATGTATGGGAAGAAAATGTCGTGTATCCGATTCATCGGGCAATTTTGACGTGATCTGTGTATATGGCGAGATACGGCTTGTACAAGGAGCTGAGAACTTACCAGAACGATCTGAACCCACCCAGAAGGCCGCTGTGGAGCCATGCCGAGTACGACGACCATGTGAGATGCATAAGTCGGCGATAAGTTAACCTCATTGTCGCACCATTCTCTCCTAGGCTTGAAGGCACATATGCTCCCTTGGATTGCTTCTTTGTTCCTCATCATAGAGCCTAAAAGAGCAATGTGATTTGCGAAAGAAACAGCGTAATGTGAGGTTTCATAGAGGTCAACCTGAGGTCTCCTGTGAGTCTAAACAGTATCTGGAGTGGGATCAGGCAAATTTAGAGGCCGCCATGTGAAGGCAGGCCTGGTGACACCATGAGTGAATAGACTAGGGCACAGCGAAATTTGTACGTCAGCTTAAACCCATATTATAGTTTTGTGATCTTGTGCATCGCAACTTGAGTTTGATGTGTACAGTGGGATGCCGTGAGGATGCGAGTTGCCAATTGGTGGGGAAATACACATGACATCTCGTGGTACTGTCAACGTGCCGAAGCTTGAACTTGAGCATGGATTCACCAGTGACAACTCTTGAGAGAAACTTATGGTACAACCTTCCAAGCTGATACAATACGAAATTAGGGTAGCGAGTTCATTATGTCCTGAATTTGGCCATCCGAACCTCGAGAACCAATCGGCAAAGCGTATTGTTGGGTCCGACATCCAGGGCTGTATCTTTGGGTTCCTCAGAATCTAATCACTGCTGAAACATAAGTTTAAGTAGTTGAATTTATGGCAAAGGACGTGGGCAGCTATTTTCGTAAGGTTGATGTACATACGCACCTGCCTAAGGCAAGTTTTGACGTAGCGAAAGATGCCAAAGCTCTTCGGCTGGAGTCACACGGCCGCGACGTGTAATTTGATCTAGATAAGGTGATTGACTACCGGCGTAGACCCATTAGATCACCCGCTAAATAGTCTTAATGCGTTCGGCAATCTATATCAATGAAAGAATGAAACCAGGATGTACACGCGTGTAGGCCAACTTCAATAGGCTATTGGTTGAACGACAACGAGCGTTACTGGAGATCGTGGTTTTCTACGAACTAGTTGAAGGCTGCTGGGTCCACGTTCTTGAATTGGCTACTGTGCCATGCACTTCCTCAAAGCTTAGCCGTAAGCCTCAGTCCACGCCAGAATGCCCATTGTGGAAGAAACAACAGCGCCGCTTGCAATCGGAACAACGCCGTACACTCTTGCCACTCCGAAGCACCTGCGCCGGCGCTTTGGAATGTGCAGCAGCGGATCCTGTGAAGAGGCTAATGTTAGACTGGGTATGAAATGCTTAAGGCGACATCCGAACGAAATTCGATTCGGAAGCACACCGTGAACAACGCCATTGCTCCCAAATCCAAGCGCCGCTAAATCAGGAGTGACGACAATAGCTGGCGCAGCAGCGACAAGGAGGCAAATACCGGCGGTGCCGCATGTTACTGCCGTGGCAGGCTTGGCCATTACGGCGTCAAAACACGTAGAGACAGCCGAGAAGAGGGGAGCGGCTGCAGCAGGAACCTGAAAGGATGGAACTGGGAGAAATGCGGACGTCTTTCTTCTGAGTGCCTTTGGTCAGTCGAAGTTAGGTGGTATTGATGGTGAACAGGCAAGGTTTGGTGAAAATGGACGACTGATTGTTGATCAGGAGTAAAACTAGACCGACCGAGGCCTGCCACTCGCTGGACAAGTTCTTATAACATCGCTTTACGACGCTCTACGTTTGCGGGCTAAAACCTGGGAGCCATGGTCATGCACGTAGGTGCATACGACACCATAAGGTGCTTATATTTTTTGTTGCTTCAATGTGACTGTTATATCTGATATTTATATCTGATATTAGCCTCTGACTCGCTTTTATCAACCTAGTCAGTTGAGTTGCACGACTCCAGTCACATGGTATGCTTTGGATTCTGTTAGTGAGTCAATTGCCCTGAACATACGTGAATTGTGGGTGCACCGTGCCTGCAACAAGGCGGCCGCTACCAAAGGTCGCCCAAGCGCAGCGGTTTCCCCAGCTGAGCCCAGACCAACGCGTCTACGACGCGCTTTCTACAGTGCCATTCTTCTTTCGCATAATCCATCCGTACAAGAACATGCTTTGCGGCTTTGGACCCCGCGGGTCTCACGTTAGACCCTTACGAATCATCATGCAGGTGATCGGATCATTGTCCTTCAGTCGCGCCGTGATCCTGCGACACGGCCAAAAGCCATGAACTGTGTGCAGCATCGTCTGGCTATGAACCTAAGGGGCGGGCTGTGATAACGGAGCTGCACGCCCGCGTTCGCCGTTTTTCAGTACCTCAAGTGACGGAGCGCTGCCCGTTCCCCACTGGCAGTGGTCTTACCATATTCAGCAACATTCCTGCTTGATGGGCTGCGCTTCTCCCACCATGAAGCACTCACTCTCGCAGTTCCCATGCTTGTTTTGGGCTTCAACCTCGTTGTAAGTCCGCTGCAACGCCAATCATGTGGCAACTCCGGCCTGGCCAAGGATCTGGTCGACGCCATCCCGCCATACGCTATCCTCTCGTATCGAGTCCATTTTTTTTTTTTTTTTTTTTTTTAATCAAGTTTATTGTCCGTATGCAGCTATCTAGCTATGACAGACATGAAGTCGAACCTAGCCCTGATGAGGGCTTACTCCTCAACGCAGAGGAGAGTATAGAAACCTTGGTATATATGCCACCGCTCCGACGATAATGATCCTAAGTCATTATCAAGTATATATTTAACAGTACATTTGTAGCCTTTGTACGGCTTAAGTCTCTTCGTTATGTGACGACAATCGTCGTCGAGTCGTTGCGTTGTTTTTGTGGAGAGTTATGGCGTCCACGAGCCACGTTATGGCTGTTATCGACTGCCATGAGCCGGGTCGGACCGCAGCAGGATTCGAACCTACTTGCATTCGTCGCCCACCAAGCTGTTTGAGAGCCGGTGTTTGACTGATGCACTGCCAGACGCTTGACCACTGCGCCATGCGGGCGTATCGAGTCCATGTAATGCAGGCTCTAGACTAAAGCTGAAGCTATTCCTTAGTGGGACACCTTCAAGATATAACAATACCGCAAGGTAGAAGAGCTCTATATTCCACAATGGTGTGTTGATTCGTGGAGTCAGTACCATGTCTCAGAAGTTGCAAGCCAGATCCCCTGGTTCAATCGGAAGTGAGGTTCTATATACCGTTTTATGAGACCTGCAGGTTGGTCAGCGTCGAACCATGTATGTGCATACGCACCCAGACATCATTTCACGTTTCAGAGGAAGCCATCCGCTGTAGTCTTCAACTCTGCCGGATGCTTGTTGGCTTCTGCATCGGTTGCACAGCATTTATGCGGCCACAATGTCTCTTCGCCATCATATCATCGTCACCCCTCAGCAGGCTGCTGACACCTAGCTAGGTGTGGTGTTACAACTAATGGAAGAGACTATGAATTGGCAGGCCCAGAGAGCGGGAATGGATGTACACGGGCAGCGTGATTGGGTAGTCCGGCCTGAGCAGCATGTGAAGAGAACGCCCGATCTCATCTGACATTACATCTCCTTCATGGCACAGTCAACTTGCAAGCAATTACGACAAGTCATCTCGCTATTGACCAAGATTCCACATTCGGGATCGTGATTTTCAAGGCATTGATTGGAAGAGTGTTGGTTTTGGGGAAGCTCGTCTACTCGCTGTCTACGTGCGGGTTTATGGACAACGGCCATGGGAAATGATGGGCGTGTCGGTGAAAATGTGACTCACAATGGCTTATTCAGTTGGCTGATGGCTGCCCCGCGGCCAACACATGTTGTGGAATGCAGATCTCCCACATACGGGTTACACAGCTTAAGAGCTGCTGCCTGCAGGCCAAAGGATACACCCGCTCGAAGACCAACAAGTATCAAGCCATGATTTTCAAGTTCTACTGGCTACGGCCATACAGCTTCGCGAAGTTGAGAGTGTTGCACCAACTGCCGCATTTCAGCGTTGGATGTCAACAAATCAATTGACTTACAGTCAGCCAATCCAGCATAAGGCACATGTTGAGTAACGGCGGTTGATAAATGCATGTCTCGTGAGTCGAAGGGTAGGTATAGTGGCAAGCAAAGGAATAAAATGGCAACGAAGTCCAGACGCCCCTTACCTCATGGTTGGCAGATTGACAGGATATTGGCGAAGTGATTGCGCACAAGAGTCGTTTGCAACTACTTCCAACCCGCCACCACACCAAAACCTCATCGAAAGATAACCATTCTCGTCTTCAGAGCCCCTTTTCTGGTGGCTGCGCAATAACCTAACTGGAAGAATGGATGCGGCCGAGATGGCAGTACCATTGTACTCTAGGGCTAGTGGAGATGATAAACTTGTCGCAGCCTGGTTCGACTCTCTCAGCCCACTTACGGTCGACATAGTAGGTGATTTTGTTGGCAAAGAACTCTTTGCCATCAATGGGGAGGCCCTTCTGGTCCACTGCATCTTAGAGAAGCAGGTGGATTTCCAAGGTGCGTTTATTTGCCCATGTCATGGGATATCACTAGTTTCCCTGATCTACTAACTCCCGTGAGCCAGTTGGCTTCCAAGTCCTACATGCGGTTCACGCCGTAGAGCTCATTCTATCACAAATGAAGGAGTGTGGATGTAATTTTCATATCTTATGGTTTGACAGCTATCGAGACCTCTGCGTTCCTCCGATGGTGTCGGATGAGGTCGCTAGCAAGTACCTCCTCATCCGCGCTATCTTAATCAAGCATCTTTCATTCAAACAGGACCACCTCAGCTTCCAATTCATGTCAACCAAGTGTGGCAAATTTGAGGTGCACCGGAAGGACAACCCTCTGCAATTCGTCATGTGTTCAAATGGACGAGTCGCTGGAGCCAGCTGTAGCGTTTCCTCTGTCGGCTGTCAGATGTATCTTCATCAAAGCCTTGGCTATCGAATGGCTAGCCTGGGATATCGTGTCGCATTTCTCGACAATACCGAGATCAGCAGCTCCAAGGTACGTTTTCGAGATTAGAAGTCGAGATCCATATGTTCTAATTCGACTCGCCAAACTCAGGTCTTTACGTCTGTCGTAAACCCTCATCGGGACTTAAAGCCTCTCAAGGACGAGCAAGCCCTCAAACGTCAGGAAATCTCCGTGGAAAGTGACAGCGTTACGGAACTGCGCAAGATCAGCACTGAAAGAGAACTAACTACGCGAGAAATCATCTCTATCTCTTCTCTCGGGAACATCCTATCGTCATTGCCCGAAGTCACGGACGTCATTATGGAACACACAGCTGTCCTCCTGATCCAGCTAACCATATTGCGATATCGCGATATCTCAAAAAGAGCGCTGCCAGAACCCAAGCTCGACCCCGGCACTCAACACCACGACATGATGATGAACTTCTACCGGAATGCCTGTATTACCCTCGAAAATTGGGATACCAGCCAATGGCTGTCTGCTGAGTGGGATGCTTTCGATTTCTTCGACGGACGTGTGTTTGCGCATGCCCTTCAGCGTTTTCCCACCCTCGACTTGTCTTCCCAGATCTACCAGGAGATCCAGCTCTTGTCTCGAGTACTCTACAGCCTCAGTGGGGTCGATGTGTCTTCGTACATACACGGTCAACAACAAGCTCATCGTCAAGTCAGTGTCTCAGCTGCTCTTCAGTCCAGTCTCTGTTCAGGCCGGCCAATTGCACCCTCCGCACCAGGTGTTGCCAATTCTGTTGATCAACCAGACCATGTATTACCTTTCAGCCATCCGGTACTAGACCAGCATCTGAGCAATGTAGTCCTTGTTACGAAGGATAGGGTCGAACAATCTGCCAGGGTATTTTCGGACTTGACTCATTGGCACAACCACACCAAGCCGATCGACCCGAAGCATGTCCCAAAGGTCCCAGATAAATGGACTCTAAAACGAAATCAGAAGCACATGGCCAACGTAATCGCCTATTCGGCCAGTCTGACTGGCGCTTCTGGGAAAATCATTGATCCCGAAATCATCGTTGTGTCAAGAACTACATCCTCTGTCGCCAAAAAGGCGCTGCGCGCAGGTGGCAAGACCAAACAAAAGCCCAAGAGTGGTAAGGACAGAGCGCTCGAGGCAGCGGCAGCCTTGAAAATGGAAAAACTCCACCTCAAGAACCAGAATGTCAATAGCTTCTGGAAAACCAGGTGCATAGAATTCCAGAAAGAGGGGTCTTTGGTCAAGAGGTACCTCGCCGTTGAGAAGTTTCTGTCTGGTCTTTTGCCAGAGCAGCTGAACCTGGTTGGTGCGGAGGTCTCGCTGTTCTTGTGCAGTTTGTTGGTTGAAATGCAAGGATCGAAAGGGATATCAAGCCTCCATCGTAAGCCGCCCTGGGCTCTTGCCTGTAAGATTTGGTAACTGCTAACGTTATAGGCTCAAATATTTTGGGCATGCTTTGGTCTAGACTCGGCGAGTTACAGCGACTCCCGGTTACGGTTGCCGTGGCAGAACAGGTTGCCAGCCTCTCTCAGGCACTCCAAATCCCCATAAGCAACCTCGATAGCTCCCTGGCCAAACGTCCACTGCCTTTCCTGTTTAGTTCCAAGGAATTGAGACTACCAGACCCGAAAATGGCCCAACAATTCCAGTTGAACTTCTGTGGACCTTTCATGGATCGAAGCTTCGACTCGAGCCCTGATCCCCGAGTCCCTTTTGAGCCGGACGCCTGGCAGAAACGAGTTCTTGATGCTATCGACCAAAACAAGAGCTTGTTTGTAGTAGCACCTACATCCGCTGGAAAGACGTTCATATCGTTCTACGCCATGAAGAGAGTGCTTCAGACTAACGATGATGATGTAATCGTGTACGTTGCTCCCACCAAGGCTTTGGTGAATCAGATCGCAGCAGAGGTACAGGGTCGGTTTTCCAAGTCATATAACCACGATGGTCGAGGGGTATGGGCAATACATACGCGAGATTACCGCATCAACAACCCCCAAGGATGCCAGATACTTGTGACGGTTCCACATATCCTGCAGGTGATGCTGCTCTCTGCTTCCAACGCGAAGACACCAAGGTCATGGGCAAGAAGAGTGAAGAGGATCATCTTTGACGAAGTTCATTGCATCGGCCAGTCTGAAGACGGCATTGTTTGGGAGCAGCTCTTACTTCTTGCGCCGTGTCCTGTGATTGCCCTGTCTGCTACTGTGGGGAACCCTTTGGAGTTCAAGGAATGGTTGGAAGGTACCCAGCGAGTCAAGGGCTTTGAGCTTGAGATGATAACCCATTCATCTCGGCATTCTGACTTACGGAAGTTCATCTACCATGGTTCTGATTCCAAGTTCTCTGGTTTCAAGCCTGTTGACAATCTTCCGCTCCCGGGACTCGACTCTGCATATGGCAAATCAGATAACTTCACATTCATACACCCTATTGGGGCCATGAGTGGAAGGTAAGATGCAATGGCCCCATGCATGTATGCGACTAACCATCCATGGATAGGAATGCAGACACTTTGAACGGTCTCAGTCTCGAGCCTCGCGATTGCCTCGATCTTTGGAATTGCATGAATAAGCACCAGACCGACAAATTCTTCGTTGATCCGTCCCTGGATCCCACTAGCTTCCTGCCCCAAGTCCTGAAGAAGTCGGACGTCGTCAAATGGGAAAGAGCCCTCAAAGACCAGCTCAAATCATGGATGAGTGAGCCCGAATCACCTTTCGACAAAGTACGTCTGGAATTGCTCGGTGACAGATACAAGCAAATCTCAACAGTAACTACGTCTGAAGACGAACGGCCACCTGGCCAAAACACTACGAATGATTCGTCGAATCAACTCAATTCTGTGTTTTTCCTCATTCAGGACCTGCGATCCTGTGATGCTCTACCCGCAATAATCTTCAACTACGATCGAGTCAGATGCGAAAATATTCTTGAGGCAATTTTCATAAAGCTTCATTCAGCAGAAGATGAATACAGAAGCGGCCCTGTGTGGAAGAAAAAGATTGCCGATTTTCAGAAATGGAAAACAGTGCAAGAAAAAACCAAGGCGCTACAGAATAGGAAAAAGCGATCAAAAGCGGTTTCAAAGGGAACAAACGAAGTTGATACTGATGCAACCAAACATGAGCTTTTACGAGAGAAAATCGATTGCGAGCCAAGTTACTGGACCAGTTTTGACCCCGATGCGCCTATCGCCGAGTTCACGCTTGCCGATCATACCAAAGTCTCGAGGGATGAACTAGAGAAGAGTCTGCGTGACCTGCAATGGCTCAAAATTAGCACTCGCCTCCTTGATGCTTTGAAGAGAGGGGTAGGTGTTCATCATGCTGGCATGAATCGTCGCTATCGGCAGATGTAAGTGCTGTTTGTCCATGTAATTTGCCCGCGGAATATGCTGACAATGTTGTAGCGTCGAAATGCTTTTCCGAAAAGGATATCTGACGGTCGTCATTGGGACCGGTACTCTAGCGTTGGGTATCAATATGCCTTGCAAGACAGTGGTGTTCACTGGAGACTCTGTCTTCCTAACAGCTCTAAATTACCACCAGGGATCCGGTCGGGCTGGTCGTCGTGGATTCGATGTGCTTGGTAACGTCGTATTTCATGGCCTGGCCCCTCATCGAGCCCTAGAAGTTATGTCGGCGAAACTGCCAAACTTACGTGGTCAGTTCCCAACGTCGGTGACATTGATACTGCGATTATTCCAGCTTCTCCATGGCACAGAGAACAGCGAGTACGCGACCAACGCCGTTCACTCCCTTCTCACCCAGACTCGTCTATACCTCGGTGGCCCCAAAGCGCAGATGTCCGTCCACCATCATCTGAGATTCTCCATCGACTACTTGCGCCGGCAACAACTCCTTTCCGAGAAGGGGTTGCCTCTCAACTTTTCCGGTCTCATAAGCCATCTCTACTTTACCGAGAATGCCGTCTTCGCATTGCATTGCCTACTAAAGGAAGGTTATTTCCACCAACTCTGTTCTGGCGTAGGAAAGAGCGCATTTCGCCAGAAGATCGTCATGGAAGAGATCATTCTAGTCCTGGCACACCTATTCTGCCGGCATGCGTGTGACAAGTACAAGGACCAAGCTTGGCTTAGAAACATTGTCCGCCCATCGACATCCGTTGTCCTACTACCTGACCTTCCCGAGTCCGCTGCCCGCATGCTGAAGAAGCACAACGCCGACACGCTGCGCATTTTCAAGAATTACGTCGCGACATACGTGTCTCAGTACCTGGCTGAGGTCCCCGACAATCGCCTACCTCTAACTAAACTTGAAGTAAATCCTTCCTTCCACCCGTGTTCCGTGGCGGACGCACTGCCCTGGCTCGATGAACCCAAGATCCGGTCTCCGTTCGCGTCGTTGTCCGGCTTCACTGACCACTTCGCGACCATCGGCGAGCTCTGCAGTACGGTCCGCGATGGAGTGTTTCTCGACGATTCGGCCATCCCGTACATCCCCATCGCACCGTACGAGACGGGTGGCGTGCCGTGGAACGCGTATCTGTACGACTTCTTCAGACACGGCGACTATGAAGCGCTGGTTCGTGCCAATGGCATCAAGCGCGGGGACCTGTGGTTTCGTTTGAAGGACTTCTCACTCATTCTCGC
Source organism: Apiospora arundinis (assembly GCA_039105305.1). Taxonomy (NCBI): domain Eukaryota; kingdom Fungi; phylum Ascomycota; class Sordariomycetes; order Amphisphaeriales; family Apiosporaceae; genus Apiospora; species Apiospora arundinis. Next base: position 6,026,042 of record JAPCWZ010000004.1, read on the forward strand.
TACTATCACCACTAGCCTTGCTAACTTCCTAAATCACGCGGATCCAGACGATGCGGAGGCCATGTTGGATGTGTGTGACGCAGGCGATAATCTCGAGGAATTTGGTGCAGAAGAGATTCCAACCGGTGCTGGTGGGGGCCATTTGTTGGAGGAGCAGTCTGAAGACGCGGGTGAGCCTGAACGACCGACCTGGGCTACGGATCGCTCTTTAGCCAATGTATACAGGGTTTTCGAAATGGTACGCCAGGAGTTCGATCAAAAATTTGTCAAGGTTTGGGCATGAACAGAAGATACGGATGGTTGGCTGCGTTGTTTGTCATTCAGAAGTCAAGGTATTGTTTAATGGCGTATTGATTGGGATTTTGCAGGCAAGAAGGTAGGCTGGAAAGTAGGTGGAAAGTGAGGCAGAACAAAATCCAAATAAATTTTTTCATCTTTTTTCATGATCGCAATAAACGTTATTGCTGTTGAACTTAAGAAGCAAAGGCAGGGGGCCCCTGGCTCAGGCGTCGAAGCCGAAGCTGGACGCTGTAAGATTATGTTACGTACACAGGGTGCCAACCCGTCGCTGAATAGTGGGACTATCGGAAACTAAAGAGATCAGCTTTCTTTCCGAAGAGCAGTTGACTTTCGAACCGAGGTCCTGCAACCCATTGTTATCGGCGACCCAAGAAGCGGCATGAGCTCCGCGTATCGTTCCCGTAAGCAAGGAAAACCAGAAAATATTGTATTGGCGATATAGAGGCTTTGCTGAGTGCTGCGCTGATGGATGGGAATACCGCAACGTTGCAAGTAACCCAGAGGCTAGTTTAGGGTAAAAGTGAAGAGTCTAGCTGTCGTTCGGTGATTAGTCAGATGTCATGGCTGCTCTTCTGATGTGCGGGGTAATATTCCAGCTTTCCCTTGTACGCATCTCTAGGCCTTAGCAGATGGAAAGTTGCAAGCTATCAACAGCTTAATCTAAGCAGCGGAACGTCACGCATTGGTATATACCACTAATGGCACATCGGCGAGGTACTATCAGCAGCAATGTGAATGCTGGCTGCTTCGTAAGTTGAGCTGCGTCTAAGTCACGTCCGTACTATATCGGTCTCTGATTGACAACTGTACCTTGAGGTACGAGGCCACCAGGGCAGGAAGTCGCTTTAGGTAGCAGATCAGAAACAGATGCAAAGAACTGAGTTATGATACTGGTAGGTACGAACCAGAAGAGCTGCATTGAGGCTTTCGGGTACAAGGAGCGCATGCTACTATTTGAGTACCTGGGAGAACAACCAGGTGCGTTTCTGCTACCTGTCGTGAGCGGACCGGACTAGCCCAAAGCAACGAGCCACAGAAGCACTTCGGCAGCTACGAGAGGCCCATACACATTGGAAGCGGTGGAATTGAGTCGTCGGCGAAGTCCAGCCATGGGGTCAGAACTTGTGCCAGCCGTGCCAGCCAAAATCTACCACGAAGTGGACGGCAAGGGTCACCAGCCGTATGGGTGTTATGAGCAGTATGGCGGTAGCTACGGCGTGGCAAGCGGACACTGAGGACATCTCACACGTCCACATGGTAGATACTGTCTCTCGAGGAGGCCGTAGTAAAGAAATTAACGAGCTTGGACGACCAGGGACGACCGCGAACGCGCACTTCTACCGCCCCCAGCACTGCAAGCATTCGACCACTCCTGGCAACAGCCCAGGTCCGTTTCAGACGTCCGCTGGCAACCAGCATGTCAATGGGCGCCGGTAAGCGGTACAAGCGCTGCGAGAGCCGCTCCTTCAGCACATACTGTAATACGGTAGGTCGTCTACGTTGCGTATGTACGGGACCACAACTACGTCGGCATGGAATGTGACGCAAAATGGTTAGACCGGCTGCTAAGAAGCACTTCCTACTCGAGAAATCGGTAGCGTCGCAAATGACCAACCCTTCAATGGCAGGTTGGGTACTGTACTGTATTACGCTGGTCACTTCTGGAGACTGGGCCTCGAGGTACGAAGCTTGGAATATCGGGGTAGCTTTCGGTAGCATGGTCAGGAAAGGATGCAAAACGAGTGTGTTTTACCGAGAGATACGGGAAAGTACGAACCAGAACAGCAGCACGGGAGATTCGGCGTACAGTGACCCCGAGCTACTCCGGGACTACAGAGGAGTACTACCGGATGCATTCCGGCTGCCCTCGGACGCTGGGAGTATGTAATAAGGACTAACTAGCCAAATGAGAAAAATAAATATTTGCGAAATCATGCGACCGTCGGCTCCTGTTCAGCTTGTCTGGTCGAGCGGATGCGGATTCGCTCCTCAGCCTGTGCGCAACTTGGCCGGGTCACTTCCAGCCGCCACGGTAGACGCTGGCTTCAGGAAACCCCGCTATTCCTGGCTGGCAGGTAGAGGCGACACCGACGCTGAGAAGATACGAAGCAGGGAGTAGTCCAAGCTCGGTACGGTACAGTAATCTTGAAGCGGCTTGCGTTTTTGCTCATGGTGGCTCGATCACAACTGCGAGCCAACCAAGCGACTACGGCGACTACGGCGACAGTTGTCGTCGCCCAAGTCTGACCTCCGCCAAGCTCATTGGGTTCAGATAGACCGCTCCGGACGACTTCGAGTGTGACGGTCCTCTGACAGTGGCAGTCAATCGACTGGATTATGGGTATGACAATCAAAGGCGGTCTCGCGCACTGGCACGATTCCCAAAGCAGCTACGACCGCTTGCTTGGCAGGGATAGACCGAACACCCCTTGGCCCATCGGGTGAGGCTAGCACCAGCTGACTTCGAAGTAGCGCCATGCTCCGCCCATTTCGTTGGACCTTTCCTGCTGTTATAAAGGCCACTTTGCTTCCCTTGCCGGGCGACCCAATCTGTCGGGACACATTCCTCCCTTCGGGATCCCGAGCAACCGACAAGCACCCGACAATCGAGCAGTAGCAACATGCATCGCCGAGACGAGACGCAGCGACTTGACCACCGACGGAGTTAGGGTTGTGACACGGTTCATAGCTGACCGATTATATGGAAGGGACCACTCATCGACGACAGTTCAGTGCGACGAATGGGTGTCCTATGGTAGGCATATCTATCGCAGCCCTCGAAGCCGCTTTCGCACAGGCCTGCACGTTCGAATGTCTCGTCGGGAGGCACGGAACCTCGCGCTGGTTGCCAGCGCTCGTAGGGCGGCTTGACGAGGATGGCTATGGCGAAATGCTGGTCCAGGGTATGCGGCGAGCCAACTCCTGCTCGGTCCGAACGAAGGCGCCTTCGACGGCCTTCCTACCGATTATGGTGTGATTTTCAATGGTGTGTCAGCGCTTATGTCGCGCTAGCAGAGATTACGCTTATGTTGGGAAGGGTTTGGGAAGTTGGCTCGCGAAAACCAAGGATAGGACGTACAACAATCGGTGGGATCGCCGCTGATGTGCGGTCTTCATGGAGGGCTCGTATCTGGTCTTGCCCAGGGTGTGGGGTGCTGATGCTAGACGCGGTGCTTCGGGACTTTTCGAGACGTAGGCGCGTAGGCGCGTTGCAGATGTTCAATTGGATGCTTATTCGCTTACCTGTGCTTTCGTCCGTAATCTGACCACTGTGTCATGAGAGGTGTGGTCTTGGTCTGCATTCGCTTGAATTGGTGTTCCAAGCACGGGCTTGGCCCTATTGCTTGGTTGCCCTCTTACGCTGGATCTGCCTTCTATGCGGTACCCGTGCCCCAGTCACCTACCTGAACCTTGAGCGGGGAAGCCCCCTGTACTTAGATGCTGTGCACATTCAAGATGGCCGACCTAGCTTGTTTGTTGGCCAAGTTCGTGCCCTACCTTTACCACCTTACCGTATCTTGTCGGGCGTATCCGATGTATCTGTGCCCTCACTTGTCGAGATACGGAGTCCCGAGGTTGACTGGACTGAAAATGGAAAAAGACCATACGCTAATGTTGGGTCTGGCACACCCACAGCTGTGGTAGCCTGGGACGTCACACCGTAGCGCTGCTGGTGAATTGTTAGGCCGTATCGGTAAGCTGCAGCAGCGGCATTCCGGTTCTCTCTTTCGCGCGACTCGTGCCGAGTATTGTTTTCTCCCGTATGGTCATGGTTTCATCGTGCCAAGGTAAGCTGGAATCCTTCCAAGCCGAGCCAGCCGGAAATAGTGGCACGCTGATGCTGGCCGCGAAATTGCGTTCCACGTAGCCGGAACCCAATCAGCGGCCGTCACGGTTATGCCTGCATCCAGTGACGATCAATCATTGGGTCGATCATCGTGTTGCGGTATGGCGCTGTACGAGTAGAACACTAACGAAGCGGCTTGGAGCTTCACCCTCAGCAGCTGCTCGACTGTTCATCATCCGCGCTGTCATTGTTGTTATTTCGACACTATGTTGGAGGTAAGAGAATGGAAGTTGCATTAGAGTTAACTGGACTACTCGGGCCGGCTTCTGCTCTGACCGACCCATTTGGGTGCGGGGCGACTGGTTTGCCGGCAGGGCTATCTTATGGGTCGCGACAAGTCTCACTAGCAAGCCATGGCCGGGGTAAATGGAGCATACAGAAGCCCCATTGTACCCATCGCCACTAGTCAATCAATGCAGGCGCTTGGATACTCTAGGAAACCAATCGCAGAGAAATCGGCCGTCAAGGTGCATTAGTTAGGAATCAGAACGAGCCAACATCGGAGCCAGTCACCCCAGTCCGTTCAGGCAGCCATTGGTCTACTTGCCGTCACTATGGCAGAACAGCCGAGCAAAATGGGTAGGACGCCATGCGACATCTTCGAAGGGCGCTAGTAGACGGATAGCAGAGTAACATGCGAACTCCTGCGTAGCTGGCCAAATCTCCTGCATTGCTACTTAGACATTGGGTCACTCGCCCTGGTATGTGAGCAGCCGGACCATGGTGGTGACTGTGGCCTTGTGGCTTCCGATCAAATCCCCCGCGTAGAATGTATTCTGTTCCGTTGCGGCCGAGAAATGGCGGCCGTGACGCCTCGAGGTTGTAGGGATTGCGGCCGGATACTGTTGGGGAATTCGAGTCACGCAGCCGGCGTTAAGCGCATCGTGCGACGGCGGGCCTATTTCGCTGGCTGATAATGTGATGGTGGAGTAGCCTAATGATGGAATACGAGAGTGAGGTGTATCAGACACTGAGCGTAAAGTAGGTAAGCGTAGTGGCAGCAAAAGATTGATGTGAAGTAAAGAAGGGCAGGGAAAAGAGAGAGGCGGAACGAGGGGAAGTGGGAGGAGAGGGAACGAGAGAGGGAACGAGAGAGGGAACAAAAGAGGGCGAGAGAGGGCGAGGGCACGAGACAGACGGGGAACGAGAGAGACGAGGGAACGAGAGAGACGAGGGAACGAGAGAGACGAGGGAACGAGAGAGACGAGGGAACGAGAGAGACGGGGAACGAGAGAGGGCGAGGGAACGAGAGAGACGGGGAACGAGAGAGGGCGAGGGAATGGGTGAGAGGGGGACGGGAGCGAGAAAGGGAGCGAGAGCGAAGCAAGGGAGCGAGAGGAAGTAAGGGAGGAAGTGAAGGTAACGAAAGGTGTGAAAGAGGGAAGAGAGGGACAAACATGGCCCAGGAAGGCGAAGAAGAGGCATAGATGCAGGAATAGATCCTGGACCGGAAGCAGGCGAAAGGGCAGCTTTGGCTACTCACGCCCAAATGCGGTCAAGGGGAGGCGAGAAAGAGTCCCAACGGCCGCCCGCGCTGAAACGGTCGAACCTGATCACCCGGATAACCAAGAGGGCACCGTTTGCGCCGTATGGGGGCTGGGCTTCCCTGGACCCCCGGCCCCCCGACAAGCAGCACCAGAATCGGTCCAAAGCCAGCGCATGGATAGTAGCTCGTGACGGACAGGGCCACCGACCCGTGGGTCTTGGCGGCGCGCTGCGGGTATATAAGGGTGACCTGCCTCCCACCATTGTCAGTAGTTTTCTCTTCCTTCTTCGCGCCTCCGCCCGGAGCGCCGGCCACCCTTGCGGCTTGAACAGACTCCTCTCGGCGCCCTGCGGCTTGAACAGACTCCTCCTGGAGGCCTTGCGGCTTGAACAGACTCCTCTTGGCGCCCTGCGGCTTGAACAGACTCCTCCTGGAGGCCTTGCGGCTTGAACAGACTCCTCTTGGCGCCTTGCGGCTTGAACAGACTCCTCTCGGCGCCCTGCGGCTTGAACAGACTCCCCCTGGAGGCCTTGCGGCTTGAACAGACTCCTCTTGGCGCCTTGCGGCTTGAACAGACTCCTGCTTGCAGCTTGTCTGACTCCCGCCTGTGTTGTCCAAGAGCTTGAACTGACTCCCGCTCGCGTCGATCAGGGGCTTGAACTGACTCCCGCTTGTGTTGTCCGAGAGCTTGAACTGACTCCCGCTCGTGTCGATCAGGGGCTTGAACTGACTCCCGCTTGTGTTGTCCAAGAGCTTGAACTGACTCCCGCTTGTGTTGTCCAGAAGCTTGAACTGACTCCTGTCGGGCTGGTTGATGGTCTTTTTGCTCGGTCTCCCTCATGCGGTCGAGTTATCTCCTGCCGCCTTTGCCACCCGGGTTTTCCTCCTACATTCGAGCATCTCATGTACCGAGGTTTTTCCCTGCACCTGCTAGTGGCAGTGCGGCCAGCGAAGCCGGCCTCTGCGCCTGTACGTGGTGCTGGCTACGAACCTGTTCGCGCGGATTGGGTAGTCCTGACCCCGCGAGCAGAGCCAATGCAGAGACGCGAACAGAATAGATGAATAAAATATATTGGCGAATACTTACGTACATACATAGCACTCCACGCACTTTCTCTTGTACTTCTTGAATGGCAGATCGTCGCCGCCGCCCGTAGCTTTCCTCCTCCTGCGCCTTGGTTCTGCGCCTATGCGACCACTCCCTCTCGTACTGTAGCATCAACTGTACAGATCCCCCATGTGGTTTGGCAACACGTACTTGCCAAGGCGTAATGCGGTGGACGTGCCGCCGCCAAAACCGCTCGTGCTAATTCGTCAGTGCAATATGTCCCACTTGCATCTGGGGTCAACTGCGGCTGGTTTTGAGCAGGCCGAAAAGTCGTATTGGCGACATCAGAATGGACGTACGCCAGAATGGGTTCGCCAGAATGGAGCACCCCAGAACTGTCCACGAGGATGCGAGATCTTGCTGCGTCGCCCTTCAAGGCCTTGAACTCTCTCACGCGCTGTTTCCGGCCCTTGGTCACAATGTCGCCCAGTCTGCAGCACCGAGACTGGCTCAGGAACGGGACTGTCAGCGGCGCGCCGAAATCATCCAGCGTCTAAATCGGCGAGCCAGAACCAGCACCGGAAGGGCCGTTCACGCGCGGGGGCGGATGCGCTGCTGGAGCAGTTCAGGGGTGGGGAGCAGCCAATCCAGAACTTGATCCTAGCCCCGGCCGACCTCGTTCTGTTGATCTGGCTCTCGAATGGAGGACCGTAGGACGCCGAATTGCCCTGAGCCAGAATCCACGCCAAAACACGGTGGTACGTCCCACACGTAGAGTCCGGACTGACGGCAGCTGCAGATGAGCCGCTTGCTCACGAATAGGCCAAAGATCCGAAATCACATGCTGTCGGCCGCTTTCGGTGCAGGCTCACTTCGACTCTCCGCCACGTCTGCTCCGAGTCGGATGCTGCTAATCGGCTCTTGCATGGCTATGCCTCACAAGTCGTACTTCGTCCAGAACTTAGCCTCTGCCCATAAGTGTAGGCTATAGATCAGTACTTCCCAACTGGAAAGCCCAACTCCGCGCCTGACAGCCTAGCCACCAAACTGTGCTGGGCTCGCATCCATGCTTGCTGCTTCATTACAGCACCGCACGAGCTGGGCCACAGAAATACCAGTTTTGGGGTCAAGGCTCTCAGTGAGTTGCATATTCCATTATCCTTCGTCCACCTTGCTCTCCTTCACCTGTAACTTCCTCTATCCATCCGTCACTTCCATCCACGCCGACATGCTCCCTTCGCAGCGATACGGTATGCAGCGTCCGCGCCAGCCACGGCAGGGCCGACCATCAGCAGGCCACGCCACCACCGCGCACGCATCTGCACCCGCACCTGCGTCTGCGCCCAAGACTGTCGCTCCTTCTGCCACGCAGCTCCAGCCTCCGAGCCAACAACCACTGTCCTTTCCAGACGTTCCTAACTTCTTCGACCAAGAAGGCCTCGAGTCGAGCCCTTTCAGCTCTCCGCTACCGTAGGTCCCTCCACATCCAGTCCCCGCGTTGTACTGTACTGAAAACGAAGAACGTCGGGCGATACCCAAGAACTGCTGGACAAGGTGGGTGAGCTGCTGGACAAGGTCAACGCCGTCCAGTCTCAGCTGGCCCACCACAACGAAAGGTAAGTCTGTCCCCGCCCTCGTACAGCAGAGTTCTCCGACTCACACACGCCATCATGTCCCCAGATTCAAGACTTTCAAGGCCTCCACACCATCGCAACGAGGTATACGTCTAACCACAGGTGCCCGAACAGCACACAGAAGGTCGAACAGCTGTAAGGCGCCATGTTTCATTCCGGCGCAGGTCGTCCACTGACATCAAGTACAGGTTCTTGCAGCAAACGCAAAGGCTCACGGGCTGGTTGTCGCAGGTGAAAGCCCTGTTTGAGCGATTCGTCCCCGTGGCCGACGCCGATCCCTTAGGCGACACCTTTTTCGATCAGGTGTAAGGCTTCGCAAGAGGATATTGGATGTCGGAGTGGGTTAGGCCATTCGCAGACACGACGGCCCATGGCGCGGAATCGCGTTGCCTCCTCCGGCATAGTATGCGCTGACCGCCGGTGCTCCATTCCTCTGCCTCTGCCAATGCACTGGCCTTTTGTAGCCTCGCCGACTCTTTTCGCTATGGATCATGCAATCCTGCTCGGCTGTCGGTTGGAGAATCGTCGGTGGGATGCGTCTATCGCACGATGCATGCAGGTCGGTCTGGCAATGTCTATCACGCTGGTCCCGTGGGGCCTGGGTCTCGCTGGCCTAAGGAGTCATTGTGTGCCGGCGTGCTTGCTTCGGGTTCGATGGTCACTCGAAACAGTGAATAATAACCGTGGTCGCTATGCTGTCGTCTCTCTTGCAACACAGAAGTGACGGTCACCTCAACCGGTAGTCTTGGTAGTAACTGTCGTCATGCTGTCGTGCTCAAGTCGCCAGCTTGTTCCGGCTCCTGTTGTGCTCGCTGCTATTTAGTGTCGGATTTCGACTCATGTTGTCGGCCGTCGGTCGTCGGCGTACGTTGTGCGGCACGTTGCCAGCGCGATACGAAGAATCGCCTTTTTCGTGCCTACTAAATTACGTCGTTATGTCGGATAAGAAGTTAATCATGGCATTTGTTGCTGGAAGCCCGGCCCCACGTGGCACAGCCGCCTTCTCCTGTGGCTGACTCGCGGGCAGCGGATCCCAGCACAACAGCCGGCAAAGGGCAAGGTCGGGGTAGGGTTCTTTATCGAACTTATTGTAACCTCCATAAGGCAAACAAGGAAATCGACTTCCTCGGGTCTCGGGCAGTGGATTCGTCTGGTCGGGGCTGAAGAGCATGACGACTATAGATGTAGCTGCGCAACTGGACTTTATCGTCCGTTGCTCAGCTCGACAGTCTTACCACAGTGGCCAGGATCGGACGGGCATGAAATCCATGTCGTTCTCATATCTCGTCGGCGACAATTATTCCTGCAACGCCATGGTAATCAACCGATTTCGCCATTGGTATCTCATAATCAGTCATCTATGGCGTAGAGATTGGGTCCAGACAATCATGTATCCTTCGTCCGGTCCGCACCATAAATAGCTTAAACCAAAACCTAACCCTTATTCGAAAACTGGAGAAAGATGGTGTTATCGGTATCTTCACAATTTTGGCTTTTATTGAGCAGCTGCCGTATGCAACACTCGGATCGATGGCCAAGATGATTGATAGGTCAGCGCATCTACGTGGAAAAAGTAGCAACTTTTTATCAAGCAACATGCATGGTAACTGACCTTGTTGAAACCCTTCACCATTTTCTGAGGTGTGCGAGGTGCACTTTAGAAACAGGGCCGGTGCGGCCAGACCGCCACGCTAAGAACACAGTCTAGTCTGTGTCCATTCGCTAATCTCCGCTGTGGAAATCTTGGCCGTGGGAACGAACCTGTGGGGAGTGGGGAATGCTGCATGCAGTATTTGATTTTGACTGCCAAGTTACAGGGGACACCATCTAAACATATGGGGCTGAACATGCATGAAACCCATTCAGCCGTTCAACTACTCCATCCCCAAGCGGCCGTGCCCGGACACAGCCAGCCGGGTTGTGCTTGCCCATAAGACTTGCTCGCTTCGTCGCAGCTGTGGTTCTGAGCCAAGCTTCGCAACTGGACCAATGTCACTTGTACGATTAACGATTGCTGCCACCAACATGAACATCAATCCCGTCGACAACCCCGAGCTCTTCACCGATGAATCCAGGGCGGGGCTCATCTACGCTGTCGTTCCCGTCCTCCTGGCCATCGCCTCCATCGCCGTCGGTCTTCGTTTCTACACGCGTGCCAGGGTCCTTGGCATCATCGGCTTCGACGACTGGCTCTGCCTGACCTCACTGGTCGTCTTGCTGGCCTTGGGAAGCTCTGGGCTGGTGTGTAAGTGATTAACACGACCTGCTGAAAACCCCGAATAGAAGAGGAAACTGGCTGGACGGGACCAAGTCTGTGCTGACCAGTGCAAAACAATGACAGCAGTGGCTGGCGAGGGTCTAGGTCGCCACGTCGGAACGTTACCTCAACCCGATGGTTTCAGCAACTACATGAAGGTTGGTTATCGACTTTGCTTCCATTGCACTCAGGCGAGTCCGCCTTCTAACCCATCTTTCTGCACTAGACATTTTACGTCCTCATCATCCTCTACAACCTAGCTATCGTGTCGTTCAAGCTCTGTTTTCTGGCCCAGTACCACCGGATAATGACGACAAAGCGGATGAGACGACTGATCTACGCCGCGGCTGCCTTCGTAGGCATTTGGACACTGTAAATATCACTAATTACAACATCCCTTTATAGCTTCCACATATCTCACTCCCGCGTCACAGGTCGCAACTATGTCTTCATATTTTTCAATGCCACCCCATCTCAGGATTCTGGCAGCCCGGGCCCGGCGCCAAATGCCTACCCAGATTACCTGGATGTCAGTCTTCCTTATCTCCCCGGCAATACGCATTTGAGCTCTGTCCCATGCTGACTACCGTTCCAGGGTATTCGAACGCTGCGGGAAATATTGTCACAGATGTCCTTATACTGCTGCTTCCATTACCGATGATCAGAGCCCTAAACCTGCCACGAGCGCAGAAACTAGGTCTTATAGGCATCTTCTGTCTAGGATTCTTGTACGTCTTCCATGCTTGCCCACACGAGCAGCTTGGTATATTATACCGGACCTCGACCCTGACCTCCGGACTACTAGAACTTGCGCTATAAGCTTGGTTCGCGTCAGGTATCTCCCGCAGGGAGCCGATGTTACGTGGGACAATGTGGACACAATGGTAAGCTGAACAGAAACAGAGAAAATAAAAACAGGGCGGCCTTGAATTACTCGCTGTATGACCCAAAACAGCCGCTGACAGTGTTACCCATCTTCAGTTTTGGTCCATGGCCGAAGCGTGTACTGGCCTCATATGCGTTACCCTTCCCACGCTGCGACCGTTAGCGATACGATGTTTCCCGGGTGTGTTCAAGTCCTCTTCCACCATGACCAGAAGCAACAGCAAACCTCCCGGGGCCCCACACTGGCGGCCGCGAGACGTTGAAACAGGCCGCAAGATCCGAAGCACCGCCACCAACACCGCGACGATAATCGCCACTAATAACCGAAGGTCGACCAAGCAGTGGACCAATAACACAAATACGGACGGTGGCGACCAGGAAACCCTGGTGAATGCCCGTCCAGGCAGCGAGGCGTGGGAGAACCGGGATCCGGGCGACGACGAACAACAAACGGCGGCCGCAGCGAGCAAAAGCGCGGCAACGACGCGGTCCAGACATATGACATACCTGGAAATGTCGTCGTCCTCGTCGTCGTCGTCCTCGTCGGAAGGCGGAGCCTTCGAGTTGCGCGACATCGGCTCCCAGGGCGGCCGCCGCAGTACGCATCTCAGCCACCCGATGCCCGTCTATGATAGTGGGGGCAAGGCACGGACACAAAACATAGGCAATGCCGTGGAGATAAGCTCCTTGGGCCGGTCATCCCGTCCTTTGATGGTGAAGGGTGTCGGATCGGCTTTATCGGGCTCGCGGGCAAAGTGAATGATGGCTGTTTTGTCCGCTTCGAACGTCGCACCGCCCCTCCTTTCCCATGCAAGGGCATCGTTAACGATGGCTTCTATCCCTTCGCGGTTTCTCTGCGCTGTTGGGCCCGTCACCCAGGCCGTGAAATCATCTACGAAGGTGATGGCGCCCCCGTAAAGATTTATGCAGCAACTATCTCCAGCAATCCTTTCTTCTCTATTCAAAAACCCACCAAAGGCGTGCAGCGTATCATCCGCGTCATCGGGTTGAAAAAGCCATGACAGAAGCAGGTCACCCCCAGGAGACGGCTGATAAAGCATCGACTGATGATCGCTCTGGCGCAACGGGCTATGCGGCAAAGGGGACGACGGTAGAAGCACGCGGCCTCTAAGGCACTGGCGCCAGCATGTATTTTATATTTCACATCGCACTTGTTGATGGCACTCTCACTATGGAGTATGCTCCGGGAGGTAGGTTTTGTCCCGACCTATTCGAGTTATGGCTTCCTAACAGGCAAAGGTCTCTCCTCGCAGGAGGGACATGGAGTCCCGGCCAACGGCCATTCGCACCTGTGCCTCTCGCTTGCATTTCCCTGGGAGCCTGCTTGTGCTTCTCAGTTGGCGTTGTCTCTGAAGTCTTCGTAGTATCCTGGAGTGGGTCTCTCCGTCAAATAGCGACGACTTTATTTCGACTTTGGCTAGCCTGGGAGTGGCTTCGGGTAGCCCAGGATATGTCGCAGCGCCGGTCGTATATAGCGGCCCATAACGTGCTTCGAGTTCTCGCCTTTGGCGCCAACATGCCAGGCTATTCGGGCCAGGGTATGGCTGACGAGCTTCTGGTACGTATGTAGCTGATATTTAAAGGACTGGGCTAATCTTGCAGATCACACCAATAACATGTGCTACGTACGGCCTGATAAACTACTTGTCTGACTGCGGGCTCGACGTTCGTACGGCCCTTTGTGCCGAGGACTGCCACTTCAGAGTCCGCCATACCCATTAATCTGGTGCCGATCTCGACTGGTTCCTTATGAAGCCAGCTTAGTCGAGGCTATGGCAGACTTTGGCTTGGAACGAGTCATGCTTATTTAGTGTGGTAGCAGGGAAATAGCAATTGGTACTTTGTTGTTCAGATCTGGGCTGGTATGTGGGCTCTGGCATTCTCGTGCAAATTATTAAAATGGTGTTGACATGCAGCACAGCCATACAGGACTGGGCTAGCTTCTTAACGCTCCTGTCGGGTGGCAAAGCCGACATGTCAAGCGACTGCTTCATAGAGTCCGCAGATCACTGTCCCCAAAGTTCGCTCTGTCGCTGCGGACGTCTACGCCAGCTAGCATGGCACGGAGTCGCAAGGATTGACTGCCACCTGCGGAGGGCTGTCACACTTGAACTTGGTCGGAGTCGCCCAGCGGAACCTGATTGTCTTGACAGGATATTTGGGACGACGGCTGTCTCTGCAGTCGTGTGGTCGACTCACGACCGTGGAGCCAGGAATAGACTGGACATGGGCACGCCACGAGCAAACACGCAAGCGCTTCGAGATCACTGTAGCGTGCCCCTAGCCTGTGCTACTCACTGCTTCGTACCCTCTGAGCAGCGGTATCGTCTCTATCCTGGCAGGCCAGGATCAGTGGCAGCTGGCAGCTGGCAGCTAGCAGCTAGCAGCGACCCATCCACTCGGCCAGACAAGCTTAATAGGAGCCGACGGTCGCATAGGTTTGACAAAGAATTTTTCTGGTGTAAGCTAGTTCAGCCCTTACGACATACTCCGGGTGTTTGAGGGCAGCCGAAATGCATCTGGCCGTAGGCGTATGTAGTCCTGAAGTAGCACGAGTCACTGTACGCCGAATTTCTCGTGCTACTGTTCTGGTTCGTACTTTCCTGTACCTCTGGGTAAAACACACCCGTTTTGCATCCTTTCCTGACCGTGCTACCGAAAGCTACCACGATATTCCAGGCTTCGTACCTCGAGGCCCAGTCTACAGAAGTGACCAGCGCAATACAATACAGTACCCAACCTGCCATTTAGGGGTTGATCATATTGCGAAGATACCGATTTCTCGATTAGGAAGTGCTTCTTGGTAGCTGGTCTAACCATGTTGCGTCACATTCCATGCCGGCGTAGTTGTGATCCCGTACATACGCAACGTAGACGACCTACCGTATTACAGTATGTGCTGAAGGAGCGGCTCTCGCAGCGCTTGTACCGCTTACCGGCGCCCATTGACATGCTGGTTGCCAGCGGACGTCTGAAACGGACCTGGGCTGTTGCCAGGAGTGGCCGAATGCTTCCAGTGCTGGGGGCGGTAGAAGTGCGCGTTCGCGGTCGTGCCTGGTCGTCCACACTCGTCAATTTCTTTACTACGGCCTCCTCGAGAGACAGTATCTACCATGTGGACGTGTGAGATGTCCTCTGTGTCCGCTTGCCACGCCGTAGCTACCGCCATACTGCTCATAATACCAATACGGCTGGTGACCCTTGCCGTCCACTTCGTGGTAGATTTTGGCTGGCACGGCTGGCACAAGTTCTGACCCCATGACCGGACTTCGCCGACGACTCAATTCCACCGCTTCCAATGTGTATGGGCCCCTCGTAGCTGGCAAAGTGCTTCTGTGGCTCGTTGCTTTGGGCTAGTTCAGTGTGTTCACGAGAGGTAGCAGAAACGCATCTGGTTGTTTTCCCAGGTATTCAAATTGTAGCATGCGCTCCTTGTACCTGAAAGCTTCAATGCAGCTCTTCTGGTTCGTACCTACCAGTATCATAACTCAGTTCTTTGCATCTGTTCCTGATTTGCTACCTAAAGCGACTTCCTGTCCTGGTGGCCTCGTACCTAAAGGTACAGTTGTCAATCAGAGACCGATCTAGTACGGAAGTGACTTAAACGCAGCTCAACTTACGAAGCAGCCTATTGCGTGAGCAGGAAGTACTTCTTCGTAGCCGGTTCTAGACATCTCAAATGTACAGCCTAGACTGGTTAAGCTGCGGTAGGGCAGATGTAGACCTCAGGATGCAGAGCTGCTGATCGCATCGCCGGTCCAAGGAAGCAAAACCAACGCTGCAGCAGAGGTAGAGCGAATGGGGACAGAACCGGGCTGAATACTGCCGCGTCCCGTTGTTGGTCGTGGCGCACTTGCTGGCTCACACGAGGCACTTTCAGGCCTCTCCAATTCCCACCGAGTAGTATGCAGAAAGGATACTGAAGGCCAAAACTACCATTCTGGTCCGCGGGACCGTAGTCGCTTATTGAACCTATCCGAAGTGCGCCGATTTCAAATGGAACCAGAGCCTGATGTTCCCCCGCTCCGCTTGTACTGTTCCGGCGCAGGGAGGCAGGTGACCTTGGAGCCAGTATAATCCAGCGGCTGCTCTCTTTCTGCTGCATTCCGTCGAGATTCGAATACTCTCCTGGGCTGTTTCCGGTCCTGGCTTCCATCGTTGCCCGCACCTGTTGGCGTACTATTGGGGTGCAGAGCCGGAAGAGTAGCAACGGCGCACTGACGCACTAGCGCAACCAGCGGGCCAGGTCTAGAACCCACCGTTATTAGCGTAGAGCTGGTTCGCGACCCCGCGTTATTTTAGGACCAACTGCCCAATCCTCCTGAACTGCGCAAGAACCTCTCTTCCTCAAGACACGCCGAAGCGAACCTGGTCCGAGATTTCTATTGTCAACATGGGTTCGGAACCAGATCAGCAGCTGCCCTGGCGACGCTCGCCCAACTCGAGCTCAACATGTCATCAACGTTTCGCACCCGCAAACCAGCACTTGCTATATCTACCGTTACGCGGGACGCTATTGTAGCTCAATGAACGCTCCAGGAATATACCCCAGGAGGGTCCAGCAAGTTGCCCGAACCGTATTACGTAGCGAGGCCTCCGTCATGGCCCACACCAAGGGACAGAAAGACAAGGCTCGCAAGAGCGGCTTGTCGCTGCAGAACAAGACAAAAGACCTCGGACGGTACTGCGATGTCTTCAGCGCTCTTGCATACTGGAACCCGACACACGAGCGGATGGAAACGGCGATGCACGTCCCGCGCGGGGAGCGCGTGCCGGACCTCAACAGGATTGTCCGTCCCCATGTCCCGGTTACCGTTCCGTCGAGTGTACCCAGCTCTGTTACTGACAGCCGCAGTTTCGACGATCAGCCGCGTGCCATGCGGGACCGAGCCACGGCCGGGCGACGCGATCGAGCGGCCAAGTCGAAGCCATCCATTTCGAGGCCCAGGCGGACGCCAGCGACGCGGATGCCGAGTACGAAACCGATCCCGAGTATGTTGCAGCAGTTCCCGCTGCCGTGGCGGAGCCTCTGTCTGTCTACGATGTCATCCCCGACGAGGATGGCGGGACTGTCATTCCCAACAGTCCCATGAGACAGGTGGGTCCGAGGCAGCTGCCTTGGCCGCGAAGGCCGCAAGGTAAGCATGATTCTCGTCTATTGACTACATATTCGACTGACCGTTGACGCTCATCATACAGCAGGCACTCCAGGTTCCCAACCGACGGTGGAGCGGCAGCCCGGCCGTACCGAGCCTAGCTCCACGACGAACACTGCACCAACCGCGGCGACGAATGCAGGGGCCCGGCCAGCACCCACAATATACCCCGACCACGGCGCGATGGATACGTCGCTGCAGAGAGCTGTATGTCGGAATAGCCGGGTGGCGGCCAGAAGACCCTTGGCGCCGATCATGTCGACTCAACCACGGCAGTGCCCTCCCAGAATGGTGGGAAATGGTGTACAGCTGTCACAGGCAGGCCGTCCAAGAGGGTCTGTGCAGAATGCGGCGAGGCGCTCGCCAGACTACTACAAGGACGACAGACGCAAATTGCAGCGGGACACCTTGGCAAAGAAGATGGTAGGAATGCTGGAGGACCTTCAAACGAGTCTCAGCGGTATGCCGTTTGGGTGAAGACGTGGCACATGCTAGTACGTCAAATACCACAAGGCAGCCCTGTCTATGCTTATGTGGAAGCATGTTTTCAGCTCTAGTTCAGTAATAAACAACCTAACGTTACACTCGTCCCTCTGCGCTCCCGTGACCCCCTGATTCTAGCCTCCACGATGATTCTGGTGTGAAGAAATAGTGTGCGACGTACAGCCCACTCCCATTCAAGTTGGATGATTAGGAGAACATCCTTGCGGTAGATGGCAAGAAAGGCATTCCCAAGGATCCCTCCAGATAGCTGTCTTTAATATCTACTCTGACTCGAAGCCAATTACTTTGTTTTTATTGGGTAGTTCTCCTACCATGTTCTTGCAATGGATCTAGGTGCAAGGTGATCCTCAAGGCTCTTTTGGCGGGGCGCGCAGCGACCGGTCCCTCCTGTTAGCCAAATACGCAAATGACTCGTTCTAGGCAGTCTGGGATGTTTCTTTGGTGGATAGCTTCTTTGGTTTGGCGGGGTAGCTTTCGTAGCTTGTTTGGCGGGGTAGCTCCGCTTTCCCCAAGCCAAAGGAGATAGAAAACCTGCTGATAGGTGGTGGGGAAACCATTTGAAGGCAGCTGCCTCTGCCTCTTCTGCCTCGTGGGACCGTGGACAGTGGCGCCGTTATCGTTATGGTGACCCGATGATTCGATGTTGTACATGTAACGTTAATGAAATCATTGAAGGGGACGGAACCGAAGTAGAAGATTGTATTGTTGTTGGAAATACTCGAAGATAGCAGTTTTAAATCGATTTCGGCCGTGGAGATAACTTTGATTGAAATGGTCGCTAATGGTGGGTAACCTGGTCCGTGAAGGGACGGTCCGTAGTGGGGTGCCTTAGCTTACATCCTTCATCAGATAGATTCACTCTTTCCTTTTCGTTCTTCACTTTCCTCAACCACAAGACCTCCACAACGATGTGCACCGCCGAAAACATCTCCATCGACACTGTTCAAGAAGCACACGACCTACCCATCATGGCATTGCCGCGGACCAACGACCCAGCTCATCAATTAGAGGAAGATTATCATTCCTCGTGCTTCGACTTCTCCTATCATGGTCTATCACTCGAGCTTGAACGGCTAGGCAGTGAGGGTATCCTTTCTATTCTCCCGCTGTGGACAGAGGATCAGGCAGCATACCTTTTCTCCAGCAAGGCCGTTGCCCCTATAACACCATTTATTATCTGAATGCTTCGATGGAAGGAATTTGAGAACCCTATATTGGACGACATGCTATGCTTCTTGGAACAAAATCCTGCAGAATGTGGTTGGAAGTTATTAACCCCGTTAGTAGCGGCCCATTGACCTCCTGTTGTAGTTCTTTCGTTGTTCCTGGAGTTCTGGCCGATATCAATCAGTACGTCCAGGCAAGCATCAAGGCTTGAGAAACAGGGTCTTTACTTAGCCATCACACCTAATAGGCTGGAGTCGAATGCACCTGCATGGTTAGAAAAGCTGGCAACGGTGGGCACGCCTACTTGAGTCGCCGCGGCGAAATCGGGTAAGGGCGCCTGCGAAGAGGCCGTATGGACATTCATGTCGAGGCCTTTGGTCGAATGTATACTCGTATGGTGTTGCTGCCACTGATGACGGCATTGACATATGTGTGCCGTTTTCCTCCAAACTTTTGATATCATCTTCGACATCCATTGAGAAATTGCTTCCAGCCGCTAGGGAGGAAAGCCGCCCTCGTACTCTTGGAGGCATCTGAGTGGGCTATCAGCATGCACGACAGAGCCTTCCGTGCGGGGTTCCACTGATCCTTTTGTGAGTGTGTCAAATTTCTCCGAATATGGCGAGGAGCCTAACAACCACGAGACAGAGGAGCATACAATGATGCGACTGGGATGGTTAAACCAAAAGTCGTGAATGAGAATGACCATTACCAGGATGAATTCAAAGTGTTGAGGAGCCATGGTAAGTACAGCGCAAGACGCCAGGCAGAGGGTTGTCACCCAAAGATGCTGGGCTCGGCAAATTCCTTGGATCGTCTTAGCGTCTGCCCTACGACGCCACTCGGGATGGGATTCGCCATGCCATAATTGTCAAGATCGTTGGACCAGGTGGGATGCAGGGCAATGGCTACATTCGGGACATAACCTAATAACGTCGGACACAGTCTCCTTGATGCGACTCCAGTGGTACTGCTTAGCGATGACAGCTGTCGTCTTGTTGATGCCTGAGTGCTTTCCAATCTCGTGCATCCGCTTGGCAATCTCCATTTGGTGCACCTGGTCGCTGATGACTTCTTTTCCCTTGAGCGTGAGTACACCGTTGTCAAGGAGCTTATAGTGTGCCGCGGCGCTCCGTAGCCTACTTTTGGCGGCACGGGTTGATCCCTTTGGATATCGACCATGCTTAAGGTAGAACTTGATCTTGTCGAAGCGATCTTCACTTGCAGGCCCCTCGGCGTCTTCTTCTGTCAGGAGATTCCGACCGTATATAATGGCATCTATGAGGTGATCGGGATTTGATTTGAGTCTGCCACAGCCCTTTACTCGGCCTATGCGCTCGAACCCGAGTCCATCCCAGATTGTGCACAATGCCACATTCGTTTCGTAGACGAGATTGAAAACTGAGTAGGAGTAGCCAAGTTTGGTAGCCCAGTCGATGTAGCTTTCACATAAAAGTCGATCCACGTCGAGGTCACGTGAGGCATCCATGAACAAGAAGCCGCCATTGCAGACATGACTACTTCGTCCGGGGTAATTTGGTTTGATATGGAAAGCGCCCAGGCATTCCTTGGACCAATCCTTTCCTTCGACCACCATATCTTCAGGGCTTTTGATGTCGCCAAGAAGCATAATAGCAGCGAAATCCTGGAACCAGTACGATGAAAAATCATCCAGGGACATTGGCTCAAGCATGGGATATGTATCACCATCGTCAATTTCTTTGGCGAATCGATCTGAAAGGCATCGAAGTAAAGTGAGCGGCACTTGATCTTTGGATACAAGAGGAATAATACTAGCAACGGTCTGGCGGTCTCGCAATATTACTTGACGAGGACGCATTTCGAGAGGCAGTTTCGGAATTGCACTCGTGGGGTCACCCATGGCAGCCGACATTATATCTTCCAAGACCCCAACTCCAGAGTCAGGCGAACAGATATAACTGAGAATTTGTGTCAGCATCAATGTTTCCTTCCTCTTGGCAACAGTGGCATTTACCTGGTATTGGACCATTCGTCAAGGGAAAAATCCGAAGAACTCCGTGTTTCGTTGGTGCTCGTGAGATTTTAAGGGAGGCTAGCCCAACGACTGACTGGCTAAATAACACTGCCGTGGTGGTGGTGAACTGGGCGCTGGGCGATGACTATGAGCTATGAGCTTGCCGCCACGTAGCCATTTCCAAGGGCACTAACCAATTACGTTTAAAATGCCGAGAACCTACAGTAGACACGTTCAATCCAAGGTGGTCCCTAGTCCCTACTCAAAAAGAACTTCAAAAGGGTAATTGAACAAGCCTGGTGTCGAATGGCTAGCCCAACCCAGCGCAGGACACCATGACGGCGCCATGGGACGCAAACAAGTCGCATGGCCTGCCGGATACCGCGAGCACGCCGCGCAACTGGGTAACTCCTCAGTGAGGCACTGGCAAGGAATTGATGTATAGACATCACGAAGACCAATCCGTCCCACAAGGACACATTTAGATAACGATACTCGGCGCCCTCAGTCTCGTTCACAAATTCCGAGATGTACCAACATAAATGCCGTCCAAGATACTCTCGAGGCAGCCAAACCGAAGCGAAGGTTACAGTAGAAGCCACGACGCAAACCCGCGGAAGCAACAAGGCGCAAATTAACTAGTGCTGTTGCTGCACCCGACCATGAGCACATCTCCACTGCCCACCACAACATGTTCAACCTCAATCTTTAGAACTGTACACTATTTTGTTGCAACACTGTCATTTTCTATCGCACCCTTCGAGGCTGCGGACTTTCCCCCAGCAATACTTTCCCTCAATTCGATAAGGTGCAATTAATTATGGATGAGTTGCCAATGTCTGCGACGGGCACTCGATCCATTTCAGCCTGTCGAATCCCAAACCACTTATCAAGACCGCCATCCTTTTTGCTTCACATGCCTCCTTCAATTGACTTGGCCTTTAACACCACTGGCTGAGATCGCAATCGACTTGCAACGCCTGCTTTCCCCACTTCAAGCTTACCATCTCCAACGACGCCGACGAAGAGGAGGAAACTTGCTGCTCAACTGAGCTGACATCTTCCGGAGGACTGCTATATAATTTTTCACCGAATACTAAAAGTAGATGATTCCCTGGGTCGATCGATTGCGGAAAGTGGTTATCCAGCAGGTGGAAGATGGAAGAAAGAGAACGAGGGGTTGAATGGCTCGATGAAAGAAGTTCTTCGGCAATCTCGAAAGATCCGGAGATAGCAATAGAGAGTTGATGTTGATGCAAATATGCATAAGACAGATCGGTATGTATGACATATAGTGTACATAGGAAGTTTTCTAGGATTGCGGCCTTGAGGAAGACCGTTATAGTGCCATTCGACGCGTTCTTGGAGCTGTCTTGACTGCATAGTAGCCTTCGCCGTAAGGCCTAGCGCCTAGCTAGTTGGCTTGGAATGTACCGGCCGGGTAGCGGGCACGTCGTCCAAGTCCAACAGGCCCCCAGTTAGATTTCCCTAGTAATCACGATCGTCCTTATCCGGCTCTCCCAAGGGGCTAGTGCGAACGGTTCGATGGTTTCCAGCTCTTCCATGAGTATGTCTTTCAACAGGTCTACTACTTGGTAGAACGGCGACCGATGATATCTCCGGAACTTTCGTATCCGCGCTGTGCTGCTGCGAAGGGGGTTGGTTGTCGGGAGCTTGTGGATGTCCGTCCACATTCTGATTGCTCTCCGCCAATACCGGTCTTGAACAGCAGCAATGTGGGCCTCTGCTTCCGCTACGCTTGTCGCCACCGTCATGAAAGTCCCCACGATTGCCTGCGCCCCTATTTTCTGGATTCGGTTGACCGGCGCCGCTGCTCTGTACCTGCACTCGTGCATCCAAACGTTCGAGGCGTAGTCCATCACTGGCGCCACCGTAGCCGTGAAAAGCTGCCGCGCCGTGGCAGGGGAGAGCCCCTTGAGCTTCGTGTCAATAATGACCCCGAGGACCTTGACGTGCTCCCTGGGCCGCACCTCCCGTCCTTTGATGGTGAAGGGTGCCGGGTCGGCTTTGTACGGTTGGCCGGCAAAGTGAATGATGGCTGTCTTTTCCGCTTCGAACGTCGCACCGCTCCTTCTTTCCCATGCGAGGGCGTCGTTGATGATGGCTTCTATCCCTTCGCGATTGCTCTCCGCTGTTGGGCCTGTGACCCAAGCTGTAAAGTCGTCTACAAAGGCGATCGCGCCCCCGTAGCAGTCGGTTCGCCGCTGTACCAAATCTGCCTTAAAGAAGAGGAACAGAATCGGAGACAGAGGAGACCCTTGGGCAAGCCCGCCTGTGGTAGGTTACGAATTTCGGACGTGTGTCCGTTCACCAGAATCGTCGCCGTACGACCTGAGCAGAAAGCGCGGATCCAACGAAGCAGCGGGTCTGGTATTCCTCGCGCTTTCATCCTTTGGAGAAGCCTGACGTCGAATACCCCGTTGTACGCCCCTTTGACATTGAAGCTTACCAGGCTGAGAACCCTGCGACCTCGCCAGGCCGCGTAGATCTGCTCTTGCAAGAGCATGAGCGCCTGTTCCGCCGACCGTCGTTTCCGGGCGCCGAAGTGG
The DNA here is from genome assembly GCA_039105305.1 of Apiospora arundinis. Lineage (NCBI taxonomy): Eukaryota > Fungi > Ascomycota > Sordariomycetes > Amphisphaeriales > Apiosporaceae > Apiospora > Apiospora arundinis. The sequence continues at coordinate 6,048,913 of JAPCWZ010000004.1, forward strand.
TTGGTTGGAAGGAGTCCGAAAGCCTCGACTAGGTACGAGATCCTCTCTGCGATGACCGACTCCATCACCTTCCCGAGCGCGGATAGGAGCGAGATCGGCCTCCAGGCTTTCGCTATAGTATAGTCTCCTTTACCCGGCTTTTTGAGCGGTATGATCTTCGCATGGCGCCATTGGGTTGGTAGCTCCCCTTCCTCCAACGACGTACGGAACAGCATGAGAACCCGTTGCTTGACCACCGGCCACACTTCCTTCCAGACAGCTACCGGCAGGCCGTCCTCCCCGGGTGCTTTCCAGGACTTGGCTGCGAACAGACGTCATTCGATATCTCAAGATAAAGTAGCTATCCGTGGAGGTATCTAAACGATCGCTGAGGTGCTTCACGTGTTACAGGTGTTACCATGATGAGAGTCTCATCCGAACAAGCCATTTGACACTCTGTGATCTTAGGCAGAACCAAAACAATCTGTAGTACCCGGACAGTTCATACGCAAACATTCCTGCTGGTACACGTGATGGATCGCTACAGGAGAGACCGACCGCTGCGCACCGCCAAAAGAGCCTTGAGGAACTTCGAAATGAGCTGCATAAGCCACTCCGTTTGTACACGTACAGCAATGCGCCGGTTTCTTTTGACAACCGTATCTTGGGGCACAAAGCCAATAAGGATCATGGTATTTTCAGGTAGCATGGTCGGAAACAGATGCAAACCGTTATTACCTTATGATACTGACAGATGCGAACCAGAAGAGCAGTATTGAGAATTTGGGGTACAGCGAACGCATACTACTATTTGAATATCTGGTCGCAGAGTCGCTGATCCATCGCCCAAAATTATGAAAGGTAGTGAACAGCAGCAGATTACAAGCCATATAGGAGGTTGATGGTCCATTTCAGACACATGCAGAACCCCATTTGTACCCAACTAATTCGTGAGAAGCAATTGGAACAGTGAAACGTATTCCGTCAGCACGTTGGAAGAACAAAGCCAACTGAGTTGAGGCATACATAGCCCCATTCTTGCATCAGCCATTCTTTTTGATGAACCGTCGTGTATACCCCACGTGTAGGTTCGCACATCAAGCCTCGGAGCAGTGGTTGCGGCAGCGTACTGACGCGCTGTTTAGACACTTAACTCATCCATCGGGATTAAGATAAAACCAGCTACGCAAGACCGGAATGGGGACTAGCGAAATCTATGAGAGATCTAAGGGAGGGAGAGAAAGCGAAGGAAGATATCGTGGGCTGGTATGAACTAGATAGCTCTTCGTGCGCACTGAAACTTTTTTTTTTGAATCAAGTTTATTGTCCGTATGCAGCTATCTAGCTATGACAGACATTATGGCAAACCTAGCCCTGATGAGGGCTTACTCCTTCAAACCCAGGAGAGTAAAATCCGGAAATTCCATCGCTCAACTTGCTGCCCATGCACAGCCTGCTCGGTGAACTTAGCAAAAGGGAAGCTTTGTTTCCCGTAGAAACGAGAGCAGAGCTCCCCTTCCACGCATGGTAGTGAAAAGAACGGTAGTCGTGAGAGGGAGCCCCATAAGCTGCCTCCGTAGCTGCATTCGCTGTCTGCTGAAGTGCCGACAGTAGAGTAGAAGATGTGTTGTCGTCTGCCTCGTTCTGGCGCAATACCTACAGACGTCTGAGTCGGTTTTCCCTATGAGACGTAGGTAAGTTGCTATGTGCCCTATGCCTGTACGTAATTGGATATACGCGGACGAGACACTCCGAGGGAATCCAGAGTAGTCGAAGGGCTTCATCGCAAACTTCGGCGGCTTTCTAGTCAGCAGTCGGTACTGTTTCCCCGGGCCGTGAACGCGCCAGCCATGGTCTTCATTCTGTTCTTCGAGGTCCCACAGCTGCTTCCATCTTTCTTTCACCTTTTGGTGGATCTGGCTCTTCAGCCAGCTGAGGGATTCGAGCTGGTCTTGCCGGTCGTGTCGTGGGAGAGGCTTCTGAAGCCCCTTCTTCGCTAGCTTGTCGGCAATCTCGTTGCCCCGGATCCCATAGTGCGCCGGGCACCAATGGAGCTGGACAGGATGTTGGAGAGATCCTCCAATGCTGTTCACTTGCCTGGCCAGATAGCTAGTGCCTTGCGTCTGGCGGAGCGCGACCTGGCTGTCGGTAAAGATGTAGCAGGGAGCGTTCCATGATCGGGCAATTTGTAGGGCTTTGTGTCTGCATGTGAGCTCTGCGTCCGCAATCCGGAGGCCTGGGCCCAGATTCCAGAAGTAGCATTTGGCTGCTCTCATGTGCGGGGCGAAGGAACAGAGGCCCGCTGCAGATCTCGTTGGATTCCCTCGGGCGTCGAAGGAGCCATCCGTGTAGATGATGGCTGCGTGCTGCGGGATTGTTCGGAGGAGTTCACGATGTCTCTTCGCTGCCTCCTCTTTCCCTACGTCGAGTACCACCGGGCGCAGGAGTGGGCTATACCATGGTGGGAACCAAGATTGGTCTATCTTCTCTATGTTCAGTGACTTCGATAGTCCCTTCAGCAAGACAATGAGGGACTGAAGTTGTGTGGGGTAGGACGTTGGGGGTTGAGAAAGACCGTAGTTGCAGTTGTTCCCCAGAGCGGGTTGGTTTCGTGGTCCGTTGGTAAAGGCTTGCTTGACGGGGTGGTTGTGGGGTAGCTTTGTGAAGCGAAGTGCATATTGGTATGCGAGCTTCGTATGCCTGCATTCCGGCGGGAGTAGTGCGGCCTCCACCTCCAGTGCCTTGGTCGGTGACCTGGGGAAAGCTCCCGTAATCGTAGCCAGTGCTCGGTTCTGGAGTTTCTGGTACTGTTCCCACAGGGATTGGCAGCCTCTCCGCCCGAACCAGAGCACGGATCTGTAGTTGGTTATTGACCTCACACAGGCCACGTACAGCTGGCTTAAGGCGTTCAGTTCAAGCCCTCTTCCCTGGCGGGCGATGCGCTGGATGCCTTGGAGAGCTCCGTTGGCTAGGGTCAGTCGCTTTTCTACGTGTAGTGGATGCTATATGCCTGACTACCGGACAGTACACAGGAGGTCAAGTAGCTGTAAGTCACTGTGTGTTCAGTCTGGCACAGATCGTCAACTGACATCGAGTACAGGTTCCTGCAGTAAACCTAGAGGGTCACGGGCTGGTTGTCGCAGGTGAAAGCCCTGCTTGAGCGATTCGTGTGGCCGACGCCGACCCCTTGGGCGACACCTTTTTCGATCAGGTGTAAGGCTTCGCAAGAGGATATTGGATATCGGTGGATTGGGCCATTCGCAGACATGATGGACCTTGGCTGTGAAATTGTATTCCCTGCCCCGTACATGTCGATCGTAGGTGCTTCGCTTCTAGCCAATGCACTGACCTTTGTCACCTTGTCGACTCTTTCCTCATGGAATCGCGTAGTGCTGCTCGGCTGTCGGCTGGAGAATCGTCGGTGGGGTGCGTCTATCGTGCGATGATGCGTGCAGGTCGGTCGTGGCATGCCTCTCATGCTGGTCTCGGAGGACTAGGTAGCCTCGTTCAGCCTCAAGGAGTCACTGTGTGCCGGCGTGCTTGCTTCGGGTTCCATGGCCATTCGAAACAGTGAATAACAACCGTGGTCGCTATTGTTGTCGGCCGTCGGCGTACGTTGTGCGGCACGTTGCCAGCGCGATACGAAGAATCGCCTTTTTCGTGCCTACTAAATTACGTCGTTATGTCGGATAAGAAGTTAATCGTGGCATTTGTTGCTGTTACAAGCTCTGACTGCAATGGAACTGGAAGCCCGGCCCCACGTGGCACAGCTGCCTTCTCCTGTGGCTGACACAGCCACCCCCTTAACCCGCTTCTGCAGAGTACTTGGTGGTGCAATATGCTCTCGCAACATACCTATCTACGAAGCCAGTAGCAAAACGCTTCCGGAAACCTTGGAAGAAAAGCCAGCGTTTCTGCGGAACATTTGTATTCTTGCCGTCCTTCAAAAAGGCAGTCAGAGGAAGCACATGCCATATTTTGTCCTGCAGATGTTAGGGGCAACTCTAGTCGGCGCAGACAGTATTGAAGAGGCCATGACAGAAACGGAAGGCAGCAGCCATACGTTTGATTTTATCTATACCCCAGGCCAAGGCGCCAGTGCTGAAAAAAGCAGGTCGAGCATAAATTACAATTACCCATTGCATGGAACAGTCGTCAAAAAGAGACCAGTGCAGTACTGACGGTGTGGATTATATGCAGTTCATCTTGCGATGCTGAACTTTCGGCCAGGAAGTGCTTTCGCAACCGGTGCAAAGGTACCTCTCCAAGCTCTGCGGCCATGGCGCACTTGCTAGCTCACACGAGGCACTTTCGGGACCCTTCAACTACCATCGAGTAGTGTGCAGAAAGCGACACACAAGGAGGTCGAACCAACTATTCTGGTTCGCCCGAAAGTAGTCTCCAATTGTACCGTTTTCGACGTATTCACAAAAAAACCGGAATCATCCAGTGACATACTGTACTCTCTTTTGCTGCATCAGCTTGAAGAGTCTCACGGGCTGTTTCCAGTCCTGACGTCTGTTGATCCTGCTGTTGGACTGTAGCGTCGGAAGAGTAGCAATGGCGCACTAGCGCAACTAGCGGGCCAACTCCACGGCCTCTCTGGACTGCGCAAGAACTTATCCTTGTCAAAGACGCGCTGAAGGCAAGCTGGGCCATAAATCCTTCTCGCCAAATTGCGTTCTAGGATCAGGACAGCAGCTACAGGCGAGGCCATCTTCACCCAACTGGCATCTGAAATCGCGCCCCATGGGCGTTAGAAGCGGTGCAGCCTCCGGTTCCTACCCGAAAATCCAACTATTTCCCGTGTGCTGTTCTAGCGCCGTGATCCAACTCCACATTGATCCGCAATCATCCGGCAGCGTGGTTTACTCTCAAGGCAGCTGGCAAGACAGAAGGACTCAAAAATACGTATATACAGGACAGCATTTTCGTACGCGTAGCTTTGGCTGGCGCGACTGTACAGTATCACGCCGTTTTTGTGTGATGTCTAGCAGCACCAATAGACCGTCCGACTTGAAGACTGGTTTACCATCGATATTTGGTGGACGGATCCCGAAGTGTGGTACTAGAGTCGCGTCATGTGCCACTGCAACACCGTGAGTGATCGCGAGCACTTGGCTAAGGCTTGCATACTTTTAGTGTCTCTTTATTTTCGTTCGGATCAATGTAGTGGCCATTGAAGTTTGTATATAGCTGCTTGCACTGCCGATAGTATTCCCAAGGTGTACCCCACGAAAAGATCGGATGCACCTAACCATTGACCCAAATGTGGGGAAGCTTGATTTCGGAGTCCTTGCAGTTACGCGACCGCGACGATTTCTCATCTTCAAGGCCTACCCGCGCTTCTTTCAGTTCCCCCAACCGTGCCCAATTTTGCCACTCAATCCGTACCCAACCCAACGTTAGATATCTGGACTGACCCCTTGATGATGTCCAGTATTATCAGCAGCTTGAAAAGCTTCGTTTCGCCAACAAAACTCCCATTTCTCAACGGCGATAATCAAATTGTTCTTCCAGACAAAATGAACCGTGGCGTGAAGCGGAAAGCAGCACCCGACGGTATTGGTGCCGATAACTGTATGTTCAGATTCCAGTCGCGTTTCGTTTTGTTGATCAAGCAAGTATCACGCGTCATACTTATTGAAGCGTATAAATAGATATTGTAACCGGGCCATTATCGTCCGCGAAACAGCGGCGCGTTCGTTCGCGTGTCTCTATTGAAGTACCGATAACAAGTAAGCCGCCATCATGCCGACTCGCCAATAACAAAAGTTGATCATCCTTCTCCAGAGCGTCACAGCAGATCGACGGGCAAGAAAATTGTCCCCGAACTTGACTCTAGTCCGTCCAAATCATCTGAACAATCAGAAGCTCCGGTGCAGCAGTCTATCAGAAATCCGGCGGAGACGGAGAAATGCCTAGCATCCAAGGTGCTCGTCGCCGATATGGGTGTTCCCGGTTCGTCGCTATCGAATTCTTTCTCCACTCTCTTCCTGAGTGCTTTGTGCTTTCTAACCCATCATGTCTAGAGCTACTCCAAAATCGGAATAACACACGTGCTGAATCGAATTCCGATGCATCCGAAACCTCCGCTGATAACGATGCCAATCACATGATTGAGAGTACGGCTAAGAGCCAATCAGTCGATATTCCTACGAACACCGAGGTGGAGATAGAGAAGTTGTTGAAGCATCGTCGGCTATCCAATGGTAAGGTGGAGCTCTTGGTTAAATGGGTAGACGAACCAGAGGAAGATGCTTCCTTCGAGCCCGAGGAGGAGATCCAGCAAGGTGCTGCCGAGATATTGTACAAATACTGGACGGCCCAAGGTGGACGAACCAAAGCCCTATTTTACAAAGACAGGGACGCACCGCTTGAGGCCTATCATGTCTTCAGGATTTTGGGCCACAAGAAGAAGAAAGGCGGGTTCCAGCTTGAAGTGCAATGGGTCGGTTATCCTGCGACACCTGGAAACAAGTCATACGAACCGGAAGCCAAGTTGAAAAGGATCTGCCCAGATCTGTTGGAAGAGTACTGGGAGAGCCAGGGTGATCGAGAGAAACATCTTGCTAGACCCGGTCGTGCTAAGAGGGTGTACTGAGATTGAAACCATTATTTCCAATGCCATGTTCCTTTATCCAAACCTCCTATTATCTTGAGCTCCTCCATCACGTCCCGGAGGGATTGTTTCAGCGTCGTTGCTCACTCAGCTAGTCCTAGTCCTTGGCCAACCCCAACCTATCTCCTAAACCTTCACATTAGTGCGACGCTTGTCTTGCGGTCTTTCCTGGCTATATATTGTATGTAGTGACCGAAGGACTAAAAAATGATGCAAATTCCTTTAGTTCGGGACAGAAACAGAAGAGCAGCTATTGCGGCCCAGCGCCGAGTGGGCCAGGCAGGTCCCTAACTGGGTTGATTGCTGCGCTAATTACAGTAGCACTTTAGCGTATGCGGGGAAACCGCCTCACCGTGGTGAAAGGCAAACACCACTATCTTTTTCGTCATCACTCCCTTTCACGCCTGCTATACCTTATCACCCCAACCACACATACTGCCATCCCGGTCATTTATGTCACCCCGTAAAAGTCATGTTTCTTGGCGCGTTCTGGTAAATGTGGCTATGCCCATCTTGAGGAACAGGAGGGCCTTTCTTCCGCGCTCTCCAATCTCATGGGAAATTGAGCTTCCACGACCGTGCGAGCCAGCCCAGCTTTCGTCTCCAATTCCACCATAGTTGGGATTGCACGGCTCCGAAGCGAAATAGAGAAGCTAACGCGCGCGAGAGAGGCGGCAGAGACATCGCCAATGAGTGGAAAATGGAATTCCTGATTGATGTTCTGGTGAGGTGAGCAGAGGGACGGTACCTTATCAATATCAGTAGTGGGCCCCGTTCAGCGGCTTTTTGGTAATCCATCGCGACTTCCAACATTAAAGGCTGCATCGCGCCGGTGTATGTAACCAAGGTCATAGGAACAGTCGCTAGCCATGCTGGCTTTTTGCCGTCAAGGATTGCATTCACTTTCATAAGTGCTACGTCAAGGCCGGCATCGGTGACATGATAGCAACCATCTAAGAGCATCAGAAATGCTGGGAAGCCAAGGGAAATTTCCAGATACGAAGGGGAAGAGGGCGTTCTGTGCTCACTTGTATATCGCAGCTAACGGCTTCTGGACCTCCTAATCAGTTCCCGCTTTAAGGCTAGCTCGGCAACTAACTTGACCCTCATCTCGATCGCGCAGTACGGAACCTTCTTGGAAAGTCCCACCAGGCCAGCAGCAGAGTTCAACTCACTCCGAGGCTCTAGACCTCATCCGCGAAGCTATCTCCGTCGTGCTCGAAACGCCCTCTGGTTCTACAAGTAATTGCCTCCAGATTCACGCCTCACGATTGGGTAACTGTCTAACGAACGGATTGATATCTGACTTGTGTAGAGCCCTGACTTGTGCTTTTCAGAACAATTAAACGGGAATGGCTTCTGCTTCCTGTATTCACCTGTATTCATGAGGCGTGCTGGAGTACACGGAGTGAAAGCTCCGGAAGTGGCCGACAATAACCCATTCGGGCGGGGATGGGCCAGCTGGAGCTGGATGCATCACGGTGTCAATGCCAAGGTCGAAACCATTAAATCAAGCAACTGCTGCATAGCCCATCACCACTGCAGCGTGGAGAATTTGATGAATGAATGGGTCTATCGCCTGCCTTACATATTGAGAAATAGAGGCATTGGCCAGCATAGCGGCCACGAGTTCTCACTGAAGCATTGCCGGAGAGAAACATGAGACAAAGGCCAGCGAAGGATTCGAGACGGCGCAACCCGCCCGGTCCCCAGCGACATCTGCGCAGCCAACTCTTCCCGAGTAGCGGGTTCTGCAGCGGGAACGCGGGACCCTAAGTTTGACAGCCCAGTGTTTTGACGTCATACAGGCACATGCGATACCAACAGAACATGACAATTCCGCCGAGAAGAAAATTCAAGCAGAGGTCGCAAGATAGTGCCGAAAGATGGATTGATAAAAGGGCCGCTGCGGCTCCTACGGGCCCTGGAAGACACGTAGCTGCCTGTTACCACCCTGCCGAAGTGAAGAAAACCTAGTTGAATTCAAACCGATCGCGAAAGACGAATATATCTCAACATCTGCTGAAAACCCCAAAGAACACACAGTAGAGACGATATAGCGACTTCGTTCGAAGAACCAACATTGCCCAGTATGGCTGTTGGTCCTGATACTTCGCCGACGGACGTCGAGAGTCTGCCGGCGGACCTCAGAAAGGAGTTAACACGCATCGAGTCTGACTTCACGTTAGACACAGCGATGCTGAAGAAGATCACAGAGAGGTTTGGGGAGGAGCTCTGCGAGGGGCTGGAAAAGCCACGACAGAATTTGGTGTGTATTCCCCACGCACCCAGAACCCAAAGAGGATGTGAACTGACGAAGATATGAAATGATAAGGCCATGGGAGTGACATGGGTATTGGGTTATCCGACAGGCAAGGAGGAGGGGTCCTTCCTAGTCATCGATCTTGGTGGCACAAACCTGCGGAGATGTTGGATTACCTTGAAAACGAATGAGAAACCCACCGAAATGGAGCAGAAGCGCTACTACGTCCCCGCCGCCATCAAGACGTCAACGTCTGAGGAGCTCTGGACCATGATATCCGTTTCCATTGAGGACTTCATCAAGGAATTCAAGCTGCATGACGGCAGCGCGGAACCGTAAGTGTGCGCGCTCTGACTCGGGGTTCTGCCGGGAGCTAATGCGAACCAGGTTACCCTTAGGCTTCACTTTTTCTTTTCCGCTGGAACAAGACTACATTGACCACTGAGAGTTGAAGACCTGGACAAAGGGCTTTGATATCAAGGGGATGGAAGGTGAAGATATCGCGAAACAGTTCCGGGCCAACTTGGAAAAACATGTAAGTCACCAAGCCCACAACCTACTGGGTCGCATGTTACTGACACAACCTAGAGACTGCCAGTAAAGCTGGTATCCGTGATCAACGACACAACTGGCGCCATGATCGCATCAGCATACCTTGACCCGCAGACAATCGTCGGTGGTATCTTCGGCACGGGATGCAACGCTGCCTACATGGAGAACGTTGGCTCGATACCAAAGCTGAAGACGTCGCTGTCAGACGACACCATGATCGCCATCAACTGCGAATACGGCGCTTTTGATAACTCGCACCAGGTCTTGCCGAGAACCAAGTACGACATTGAGATATGCCGAGAGTGCCGACTGCATAGGGCTGTCTGACAATTCGGTTCCCAGGTTGGTATTTGGCCGAATGGTCGTATTCAGCAACAAAGCGGTGCTGTTGTGAGAGAACAACACTTGTTGTCTAGGCCAGGAGCCGGGATCAAATCCTTGCCCCTCACTACCGTCTAGAGTTTCAATTAGTTTTGTTGTTACCCTAGAATTTTCCGGCGAAGCGTTACTAACCTTGTCGTGGTGTTCACGAATCAGAGATGCAAAAGTCACTAGTGGTCGAGTGGGTATGTAAGGACTCAACACAGATCAGGGTACAGCAATCATGAGAATCGCCATCATTGCTCTCATTTGCGTTCTCTTCATCTCTTTTCTGATTGCAGTTGCGATTTGGGGAATAACCGGCAAGCGAGTAGAATAGATGGAGTAAACAGACAGTGTAAAGGAGACCAGATACGCGACGGTCCCAATCTGAGTGGTACAAATTGCATGAACTACGGAGACGATGAATGTAAAAGGGTGTGGTTGGTAGGCATTGCAAGGTACAACGAGGACTGCTTCTAGGTGTCTACTAGAATGATTGAATCCAGCTTGGGAGGCTTGAAACGAATGGTTGGGGATCTGGAAGAGATGACAATTGAATGACATGCTACCAATTGATTGGTGTAATACAATCACTTTGCGGCATCTACCAACAACTCCATTTCGGCAAGACACGAAACCTGGGTGTAAAAGCCCCCTCGCTCAGTCAGAGAGGCAAGTGACTGTCGCCCGAGCGCGGTGTGCAGCGTTCGCAAGCCTCTGCCCAGGGGTTGAGCTGTCCTGCATCCATCAACCAGCCCCGCACGCATCCCTGGAGCAGGCCTGCTCCTGATTGCCTTTCGTCCAAGTGTACGGTGACGCAGCCTAGGGCCTCTCACGGCGGCCACACGAGACCATGCCTTCTTCGTCGAGCCTAGTATTGGCAGGGTCAGCCTCTTCACCTTCGTATATACCACCATATGCCCTAGGGCAATTGGCGGTTCCGTCTTTTGTCCCAGTTGGCGCAGTGGTATGCCAACACCTAGCGACAGTGACGCCCATCACCGGTGAAGAAACCCGACTCTATCACTTGGTATGTTGGTTGGGGCAAGCGCACGGTGATATTTGTGGGACAAACGGAAGCGATGTAAGCGGATTGGCTACTCTTTCCATTTACTACGCGCAAAGTGCTCCACGACCATTCCCTGCTCCCGTCATGACGCTAATCGCAAACCCCTAGGCGCCGATGTACCTGGCCCACAAAGCCTGTTGCGGGTATGATCGTTTCCCCGAGACCCGCAACGAAGAGTCACGGTCGGCTCCACTGAAATGAGCAATGTTATGGCAAGGCTGTGACTTGCCAGGCAGTCTTGACAGCACCGCTCTTGTTCCATGCTTCTCTTCTTTCAACCTCCATGAATAGGCAACGTAATGCAGCAACTGCGCGGATGCAATCAACGCCTGCGCCGTTGACCTTCTTTTTGCGATATCTCCGAGTGTGCGTATGGATTCCCCAGTAGCGAAGCGCCAAAATCGAGGGACTCCTCCCGACGATGGAAGCACGAAGGCCACGCTACCACCCCTTCGAGAAGCAAATATCGGCCTCACTAAACGTCGTAGGGCAAAGAAAACACATGTACGGCAAGGGGGAACACTTACTATCGCCGAGGCACAAGAAATCGTAGATCAAAAGGATGCGGATACGCAGTTAAGGGAGGAAACGCGTGCGGGTAGTAGTCGCGCAAGGAAGGCGCACCCGCGCGAACAGCGCTGTGGCATCTGTGGAAAGACCGGTCATAGTGCACGCGCTTGTGTAATAGTTGTAGAAACATCCGAAGAGTTGGATTCCGACTAGTTTGAATTGATTAAAGGCGTTTTGGTTGAGTAATTGATTGATTAGTCGCGAAGGTGCTCTGAGGTGCGCCACTTGGTTGGGTGCGCCACATGGGTGGCACCTACGTTAGCCCAAACACAAATTGATGTCTTTAGTTAGTTAGTCGATTCGCCATATCTTCAACACCACTTATCCGAGGATGAATGATCGCGAATCTAAACGATAATATATTGCAAAACTGCTCTCTCCGGAATCGGTTTGTTTACTGGAATTCGCTGTAATTTCGTGCCGAGGCTGTGAACCGCGTTTTCGGCCGTGTAATGTTGTGAGAGGAACTCTGTAGATCATTTGCGGCTTGTCTATTGCTTAGCTTAGTGTCATTTCCAAGGACTTGATGTGCTAAAATAAGGTCTTTTCTTCCTATTTCGTTAGCATTTTGGGTTATTGGTAATTTTGTGTTTTAATGTTAGTTAACATTATGACTCTAAGCTCTCCGACCGCCCAACGCCATTCTCCAAGGCTTCAATGGTGACGGTTGTGAAAATATGCATCTCCATAGTCTCGTCATTGCCTCTTTCACTTGAACCCGTCGTCTGCCGGTTCAAGCTGTGCTGTGAGCTAGAATCCGGCCAAGGGCGAGCGTTGGCGCTATGTTGGCTGCGCCAGATTGTCTGACCATCATCGCCACCACCTCGACCGGCCAACTGTTGGGCCCACAATCCCCTCCATACTTCGCCGCTGTCGTCGCCACCGCTAGACACAGCTCCCACCGCCGGCCCCGTCCCCCCTTGGATCCACACCATGTTGCCGTACGTCCGCTCCTTGGGCGTCCGCATGAACCGGTCGAGCCCCAGCTCTTCCTGTTCCCGTCTGTCCATGAATAAGATGCACATGGACCACAGGGTCGCATTCAAGAACCCGTGTGACGCCGAAAGGGCGCCCGCGAATAAGTAGTAGGACATGCTGACGTCGTACCCGGCCATGGTCAACATGCGGCCCGTCGCCAGCGGGCCTGTCACCACCAGATAGATGAAGGGGTAAACGAGGAATGCCGGGTGATAGCCCGACGGCCGGGGCGGCGCCTTCCTGCCCCGGTCCAATCGGGTGGGCTGCTCATCACCTTCCTCCAGGTCCGGCATGTGTCGCCACGACAGCTTCTTTTGGCGCAGCATGGTGGTGAAGATGGCGCCGTAGATTAGGATAGTCACACCCACGGACAGAAAGATCCAGAAGTAGCCTAGCCAGAATCGTAGCTCGCGGTAGTTGGAGTTTACCCAGCACTGCGTTAAACAAATTAGTATAATTAGGACGAGAGAACTCGTAGCTGTTGAAAATTGGGAGCAGCTACACTAAAGAAAACAGTTAAACTTACCCAGCCATTAGACCAGTTAAACCAGCCACCACCTCCCCGCCCGTTGTGCGTAATGGCGACACCCGTGCCCGCCAGGACGTGGGTGAACAGCCATACGACACCAATCGAAGCCAACAGGGCCCGCGGCGAGGCGCTGTAGCCCCGCACCACGGTCAAGTAGGTGAGGCCGGACGCGAACACCAGACAAGCACTCGCGGAGAGCTTGCCCGTCATGGCAAGCCACCCCTGCATCCAACACGTCACGGACCCGCTGTAAGTCGCGTCATACCGCAGCCAGGACGCGCTTAAGAGGAATGAAGCGGCCTGGATCATGTCGGACAGGAGCAGGTTATATATGAGGAGAAGGAAGGGGTTGGCTGTGACTTCGGTGGAGGGAGAAGAGGCAGTAGGAGACGAAAAGATGTTTCGCTTATGTCTGCTCGTCTTGTGCTGCATCTTTTTGCTTTTGCCGTTGTCTCTGTCTCCTCCCCTCGTGGAGGCGGCGCCAGAATCATGAAATTGCTGGTATTGGTTGTGGTAGTCCGAGAACGAGGGACATGGAGAGGACGAGCGCAAGCGGGAGCGAGGTCCATCGTAATGAATGACAGCTGACGGTGGGTTCAACTGCGGCAGGCCCATGGTGTAGTCGGGGATGTCGGCCTGCGTCGCTCGACTGCTGCAGTGTACCTCGAGAGCGCTAAGGGGCCGCCGCCGCTCCTGCTGTGGCTTGCAGAAACGCCACTTCAGTAGCCAGTAGCTGATATAGAAGAACAAACTAGTCGCGGACACAAGGGACAGGCACCCGAAGAAGGTGATGGCGATTAGTCCGGACCGCACGGAGCCGGGCAGGCCCCGGATGTCCTCCGCGTCGTAGGGGGCTACCATGCTATCTTCGCCGTCACTTTCTCGTGGGATTTCCTCTAATAATTGCATTAGAGAATGACAGCACTAACGGATAAACAGAGTAGCCAAGGAAGGGCAGAGGAGGAGCACTTATGTGGCGGATGGGACCCATGTGATTTTAATATAGTTGCTTTCCTTCCCCGCTATCTGGAGAGGCCAGGGGAGTTAGATCTAGATGGGCGAGAAGAAGATGTAACTAATTGACACAGGCGAGTGGCAAAGAATAACAGGGAGAAGAAGGTCCCCATATCTAGCTCAACCTGATCGTTCGTTCTTATTGGAAGCCGCCACCGGCTCTAATAATATACTATTTCTCGGGCAGAGGCTGCATGTTCCAGATCTGGCGCCATCTCTATGCACTATCTTGACGTCTTGCCCATATAACTAACGCTGGCTGGGGGATGTAGCCAGAGCTGTCAAAGAGTTAGGGGTAGATGTGATAAAGCGCGAACTCTATAACTGTCCTATTCTATGCCTTAGGTTGATAAGGCAATATGTGGGTGGTTGGATTCTCGACCATGGGATATTACAAGAGAGTGAGGCTTTACAACGAGTCATCTAGCGACCCCTGACTCGTTACGCATGCCGTACACGTTAGCCAAGGTTAGGTAGCCTATTCTGGTAACCGGAAGGTGAAAACACCTAGTTGCTAATCAACTCTCATGTAGCTCGATCTGGCCGTTTTTTTAGCCTCTGCTGCCTATCGATTGAGGCCTAGCGCCGCAGCGGGATGAACTGCCGCCACGCGCTTCTAGGTGTGGATGCCCGCGCCTGGGCGGGTTTCATTCGCTGAGTCGCATTGATCCATTCGACCATCTACAATAAGGTTCGGCGATGAAGTCACCTAACCCACGAACGAAGCTGAATAGGCGGACTGGCGCGTCCGCTAATGCTCCAATCTACTAGAAGCCAAGCCCATCCACTTCGCCATGCTCATCCAGCGTCCAGTACAATTTAGCGAATGGATCCGCTGGTGGAACTTTTCGCTACACGTAAGTGCGACGTAAAGACTCATCATCCTTCAGTGTCCCGTCCCAGTCCACTGTCCTGTTCTTTGATCCAAATGGGAGATCGCGTAGATATTCTTGGTTACAGGGTGTGCCCCGTATATTTGTTCACTTGCTAACGAGCCAATCGCAGCCCGCATGGCGCCGTGCCGTCCTGAACCCTGCTGCGTCTGACCTAGCTCGTGGCACAACCGCCACAGTTTGGCATGTGGACGCCCTAAAGATATCCAGAGTGACGCACAAAAGTAAGACTTGACGTGAATTGGCGTTCAATTTGGTTCATTATCGTCGGGACTATGGTTCATCCTATACGCGCCGCGGCAGTTGCGATGTAAGTGTTGATTGGTGGGAAGTTGCACGATCCATGGCGGAGGATCTCATGCTTTAACGATAAGACTTCAGATCGTAATGATGCCACCGAATCCATAAATAAGCGATGCTGCACCTGCAGCATTCGATATCGCTCTTCAATAATTCGTTCCTCTTCCTTCTTCTTCCTTCGACATTTACTGGCGGCGATGCGATTCTTCTCTCTCTTAGTATCGGTGGAGCACCCAGAGGAGCCCGACCGAGCTCTGTCCCGCCGGGGCCTCTTGACAGGCTGTTGTTTTCTAGACGGGTCCGACGTTGGCGTTGGCCCTACGGGCTCAAGGGTGTCACTACTGCGCGATTCGGAAGTCTGAAGAGCAGGTTAGCCAGGATGGTTGATTATTGGGATATCTAGCATGGCGTACGGAGGCTTACGAAAGAGAAGGTCTGCCATGGGTGGGGTTGTGTGATATCTTCCAACTTGACGACAGTATCTTGTTCAGGGAGCAAGTCGAAGACGTGCTGTGCTTCGTGTTCGCAGGAAGCTATGAGGCATGGGTCAATTAGCTTCTCGCAACTAGCGTGAATTGGGTCTTGTGGAAGCTCGTAAGCCAGGTGGCTTAATATTTGCTGGTTGGATTCCATGTTTGCCAGCATTCAGTACTGCTAAATCGGAGAGTCAATGGGGTTGTCGTTGCAACAGATATGTATTATGGATCGCTGGTGAAGCAAGCAGCCATCTTGAAGCTACTAGCCCGCATCTTAATACATTTGCTATCCCCTGAAGTGCGAAACCCGCCAACAATTTTTAGCTAGGATCTGCGTGAATTGATTGGCTACACATCTCATTCGCTTCACATGCGCCGGTAGCTGTTCATGCCCTATTTGAGCCGAAGACACGCTGTGCGATTGGTTGAAAAAGGCTCCAGGTTATTCCAGTATCTGGTTCAAGAGGCATGCCTTGTTACTAGCTAGTGGCAACCTGGCCGGACCCTAAGCTCCGGCTATCCGGCCTAATTAACGGTTCTTTTCACGTGCTCCAATTATTTAAACAGCAATGCATATCTGAGTGAGGATCTCGATAGGTCACAAGGAGGATTGTACAGCGGCACCTTACCATGAGGTCACTCTACATAAGAGTCAAGGCCTATGCTTGATGCACAAACGGCCTGCCAGCTCCAGGATTTGCGGGGTAAAACACCTGCATACCGCTGCGGCGCTGCCAACGTAACCACATGTACATGTAGTTCACAAGTTCCACAGGGCCACCCCCATCGAGCTGGGCTACGACGATGGAGGCGGCCCCGTAGTCCTCATTCAATATATCAGGTATTAACTGGGAATAGGTGTATCATGATGCCGTTGACGTAACCATTACTCTAAGGTAGATAAGACGTTGCCATAACTAGAACCCTAACGTTACATTAACCAAGCAAAAAGACTACCTAGTCAAAACGCCAGATTTACTAGATGCATCAATACCGTCAACGCAGCTCTGTAGATAGACTCTTATAGACGGTATAAACAAATATGACTATCTACTTATAGGAGAAGACCGTCTCGAAAATATTTAGTTTCGCTCGCCTGTGCGGCAATTCGTTAGGCTGGCCGCCTTGTGACTCAACGAGAGACCTTGAGTGGCCATGAAGCGTGGGCCGTCTAAATCTCAGGTGGACATCGGCTCTGAAGCAAGTAACATGCCGTGTTCTTCACGGCCGGTCCCTTAATAAGTAAATAGTAGTAACTGATTTCTCAGGTCTCTCGGTGTACGACTAGACATAAAAACAGACATGCTGTGTATCATCTAAGAAATGGGGGAATAAGCATTTCCACCATGGCAGAGGTTCACCACCCAGTAAAATTCAATTCCATCATTGGTATCTTGTGTACCGAACCCTTCAAAGGCAGCGTATTCCAAGTCCATTTCCCATTCAGCAGACTGGGCCTGACCTATATTTCCTAGCTCCATACAAGCCGATGTGGTTTTATTTTCTGGGTGATGCTGGGCTTTCATCGAAGAATCGGCGGGTTTCGAGCGAGTAGAGCCAAAAAGTTGGTGGGGTAAAGTCTCGCCCTTCCCGGTGGTTATTTTGGGGTTAGGCCTTTGAGCAAAGTAGGTAGTTGGCCAAAGATGTGCAACCAGCACTGCCTACTTGCCCCGCCACAGTTGTAGTCGCCTGGAGTGAGGACGACCCAGCCTCGTAGGAAAATCTTTATGCACCTAATATTTCGTAGGTTGAATTGCTGAGAAATTTGACTTGGAGAACCCGATACGACCTGTGGGTTGAATTGTTTTTAATGTAACGAAGTCAGGTAGAGTACGAATTGGCGCCGTGCACGTCGGAAGTAGTAGAGGTTATAGAAAGCATGCTACCATGGCGAGGAGGTTGCAGAGAAATGCACCTTAATAGCTGTTTAAAAGTTTGAAATCCAACCCACCCTAAGGTTAGGTCTCATTACATATGTACATATGCAGATAGTGGTAGACCCCACAGGCGAGACCCCTGAGTAAAAACGGATCTGCGGGAGGAGCCCAGGAGAACTGCCATGATTTTGGCCGCCCTAATCCCCTGCATGTTATGTCCGACTCGACTGTGCCTAGTTTAACCGCAGACATCACAAGTGGCAAGTACAGCCATTATGCTCAGGTACCGGATCATGCTGATTTTCTTCTATTCATACAAACCTGACATCTTGGTATAGATATAACAAGGATAAATCCCCGACGCGAGGAAGGATGTCTAGCGTTTCCGGGGATGGAGGGAAGGTAAACCCGGCTTTCCCCCTCTTCCAGGACTCTTGAATTTTGGTTGAACAACAAATGGGCCATTTAGACATTACATATCGATTTTGGAATTAGACAGGGCATGACTCAAGTTCTGAGCCAGTCATACACTCAAGCAAGGAAATGTGATGAACGTTATGCAGGTATGCAGGTTTAGAATAGAAAATGAAACAATTAGGTAGCCTCGGTTTGGCTACAGGCTGGAGCTTTTAGTCCGGATTTCAACCATACTCGGAGCTTTCCCCTGCTATACCAAGTTAAGCTAAATGCGGGATGCGGGGGTGTGGTCTAGTAGAACGGCCAATATTTAAATGCTTGCTGTGCGTCAAGAGCATCACAATAATTGTGCGGCATGTGGCCCTCACATAGGCCATGATAGAGCATAAGCCACAGTCTTTAGCTACTTACATAGTCTTCTAATATACTTTGTTTCTTATTTTGGAAGACGGAAGACACTGATAGGAACAAGCGGATACACGTTTCATTAATTACAGAACTGCTAGATTCGGTTTTCTTCATAAACACAGCATCATGCAGTCTGTCCTTCATACTGTCGTTCATCCTGAAAAAGAGGTCCATGATCTCGACGGCCGGGTGGTTATCGTGTTGGGTGGAGCGGTGGGCATCGGGTAAGTCGAATAAAGAGTAATGTGCAGTAGCGATTTGACACCGAAACGCAACTTTGCTTTTAACGGAAGTCTAACTAACCATGGCGTGACTAGCTTCGAGATCTCACGCGCGTTTGTGCTGAACAATGCGCGGGTGATCATGGTAAACTACGACGAGCATGGTCAATACGCCATTGACAAGATCAAGAAGGAGACGGGCCAGTATTCAGAGATCGAGTGGATTCCCTGCAACCTTGGCAACCTCAAGGAGGCGAAGGAGATCTTATCCAACCTGAGGGACCGGGAAGAGCGGCTAGACCTTGTATGCATCAACTTGTGCCTTGTGAGAGGTGTGCCTGACCAACAAGACGTCTACGTAGTTGATCTGCTCTGCCGACATGGATATAAATCAGTTTGGTGAGGACACTGATAGCATCGACCGGCACTTTGGCATCAACTGGCTGGGTCAATTCTACGCATGCAACCTGCTATACCCACTGCTGCGCAATACGTCGCAGAAGGCCGACACGCCGGCGCCGCGCATTGTCTGGGGGTCGTCTCAGATGCACTACAACGCCCCGTCGGACGTACACTTTGCGTCTCTTGACGAGATTAATAACTCAGGTCTCAGCTCCGCAGAGCTGTACGGCCGCAGCAAGCTGGCCATCATCCTGGGCGTCAAGTACGGCATGGTCGAGCGTGTCATTCAGCCCAACAAGGACAACATCTACGCCCTCTCGGTGCACCCTGGCACTGTAAGTAGAATAGCAATAGGCCTCAGCTAAGCCTGTCTTTGGGCACTAGCAAGATATAAATGCTGACTGCTCGCTACTTTAGGCCAACGCTGTCATGAAGCAGCAGTGTAAGGACTCATATCCAGAGCTGCTAGGCAATCTGCTTATAGCGGCCATGTTCTTTGGCGGCCGGGATCTGGAGCTGGGACCGTACAGTGCCCTGTAAGTGCAAAGTCGAATGAACATCATACAGCACCGCAACCGCGGAGTGCTAACGCGACCCGACCACTCAGCTATGCTGCTATAAGTCCCGAGATCGAGGAGAAGGGATGGAACGGGTATTACTTTAGCGAGCCGGTACCTTTTACTACCCTTAAGCTTTAAAAGGTATCTCTACGGCGACACTGGCCGCTGATAATGCATCTAGGGCCAACTCGGGAAAACGTCAAACCAAGCGAGTGACCCCACCCTCGGCAGTGCACTTTGGGACCTCAGCGAGCGCATTATCAAGGATAAGCTCGGAGAAGATGCCGTTATCCCATGGAACTCATGAGCTCGCCAGCTGCGCTCAATTACAGCGAGTGTCACCGTTTTTGGCCAATATGAAAGTAAGGCGTCTGCTGAGGGAGGAATGTCCTTATTTTCGCGAATTATGTGGAACAAGGTGTGCAGAGAATCGAGACCTTTCCCGACGGAATATTTCATGGTCATCCCAATTAAGACGTCACCACCATGATCAGCCGCTTTGCGCAGGTGTGGTGCATAGAAGCAGCAATGGGGAGTGTCCGAAGATTGAGGGGCTCAGCCTGATCAGACATGGAGACTGGTAGTGGTACATAGAGCCAAGCGCAAGCCAGTTGTGCGGGCCTTTTCATTTTCAGTAAGTCGCCGGCTAGCCTGAGCTTGAACCTACCAGGGCTTGCTTCTCTCAGAATCATACCAGTCAACTTGTGACCTAGCATGAACATCGTACGAAGTACTGAGTAGAAGCGTGGGGTAAGGCCGCAGTGGAGACGCCCAGCCTTTCCGGTCTGGCAAGACCGGAGGTCGGGGAAGAATTTTATCTTCTCGGGCTCCGTGACAAGCTATGTGCGGAGCAGCTGTATCTGATACAGCGCGATCCGCTTAATCGGTGGCCGCCACCCTCCTTATGCTGTTTCGTTAAAGGCAATTCTTCTGAGCTGGCTGACCCAAAACCAAAATAGACCGATACACCAAAGTGGCATGTAGCAGCTGCATGCGTCCTTGGCCGCTGATGGCCGCTGGAAAGGGGTGACGCTAGCAGCGAAGCGTGAACAACGAGGCAGGTGTGCTACGCCACAGGTGTCGGCACGCACTCCCTCTGCCTGCTTCCCCGCCATGTTCGCCGGTTTCCAAAAGCCCCATTGTCCACGAATCGAAATATTTGTAGTTCCAACATCAGGCACATCAAAATGCAAACCCGCCAATGCATCAGGCTCGTTACGCGACGAACAACCCCCCAACCAACCAAAAGAGATCACGAGGGGAAGCCCAATTGCAACAGAACGAGCAGAAAAACGCTGTCAAGAAGAGAGGGATCGCCCAACAAAGCGGAGGAGACCAACATGGCCCAATTTTACAGCATTCATTGGACCAGACCTGAACAATGCCCATTGTCATGTGGAGGAGCGGGACGGGGGGGATACGTTGCACATCAGAGGGCTATAATGAAATGCTGTTCAGTGCCCGTTACCAGAACTGCAGCGATTCGGTGAGAGTCCCCGGCCGGCCTTCGTTGGACGATACTATGAACAAAGTCGGCTTCCCTTTCGTTAACCTCACTGGAAAGGCTGAACATGGACAGCAAGTTGAGCGATGAAATTTCTGGATTTATAGTCTTCTTGCTTGAAAGGAGTAAGCCCTGTTCAGGGCTAGGTTTGTTAAGTGTTTGTCATAGCTAGATAGCTGCATACGGACAATAAACTTGATTCAAAAAAAAAAAAAAAAAACACTCCCATGTCGTTTAACCTGACAATGCGTGTGTGTGGGCCCTCGTATGTATGCTTTATCGACTCGTCCAAAACCTCAATAGCTTGGTTCACGTTCTCCATGCCCCTTACGTGCACCGATGGGCCAGAGGGCCCTACAACGCAGACGGCTTTCGACTTCAACAGTGCTAGTCGTACGCTCAATATCAATCAAAAGTGGGACTGCAGCGATGATGACCCCCAGTGTCCGCAAGTGACCCTTCAAATATCTATGAAGTTTCATTCTCATTTTAGCACAGTGTCCGGTTCCATGCTTATAGCTCCGTCAACCTGACAATGCAGAACTGTACAGATAAGGTCGCCAACAATGACTGGAAGATGGATGAGCTCGGTTCTAGCCGGGAGACCAAGTGCACATCGGTGGCCATGCTCCTCAGGCCGTATCAAGTGACGGCTGTAGCTTGAGTACCGCCTGATATGCTTATGCCACCTGCCGTCTCTTGGTGGGGTAGTTTTGGTAGCTTCTTCGGTAGCTTCTTTGGCGAGGTAGCCCGGCTCTCCCTCGAAATGGAGGGGTGACCCGATGATTCGATGTTGTCTAAAAACCATCTTTATTTGCAATGTATTGTTATTCTTCTAGGGCCTTTCTAATGCTTAATATATTTTCTTCGTACCACATATTCACGAGCTCTAGCTGTACCGATATTGAGATTGCTTCATCCAGCTTCACTCGTTGATTTCCATAGTTCTTTCTCATTCACCAGTTCATTCTCAACCTTCTCACGAGCATGTCTTGGACTAACCCATTGCAGCCCCGCAACTTTGGATCTAGCGCGGGCCATGACCAAAGCCCAAAATTCTGGGCAAAATCTTCGAAGTTACTCTGAATCAACAAGTCAACAAATTCAACCCATTCAATCAACAGAACATCAAAATGGATTGACGTGTTACTTAATCATATCTCGATTTTGATTGAGTTGAATTGACGTTGTTCATCAATCCATTCATTATGTTGAAGTACGTTGAGTGGTTCCCATCCTTGGCGTGTACGCCCTTGATTGCATTGCACTGGCGTTGATCCGGTCCCGAATCTGGACGGGGTCGAAGCGAGGAAGTGCCTGGTCTTTGTCTTTGAGAAGAACAAGGGTGTGCTCCGTGCTCCTTTCGGGCGTTTTCTTTCTGTTGTCCAGGTGCAGAGGCGTGCTGGGGTTTGGGTGTGACTTGGTCCTTCACCATGGTAGCTTGTCCCTTTTTGAGGACTTCGCTGTAGGTGTTCCCCTCTGGGTTGGGCTGGTTGGCTTGGCGGTCAAGGTCAGCAGCTCCGTGTACCTCCTTTCGTTCTTTGGAGTGCGTTGCAGCAGTCAGGTGTTCTGTTGGGGTTTGTGGGTCCTGGGTCGGTGTTTTTGTCTGTGGCTAGTGCTTCCAAGTTCTGGGTTGCCGCGCCACATACTTGTCTTCGATTATATGGCGGAATAATGGTGGTCTCACATGGAAGCTACAAGTTCCGAAATTTTAATGCCGGGTTTGTCTTATACCAGATTTGTCACCTCCTTGATGCGCGCGGTCGAGACGTAGTGGAAGTGGCGCACGTGGCCATATTCAAGCGCCAACCTCAATACGGTCTTTGTCGACTCATAGTTGGTGCTGCACAAGCAGCTGTATGGCTTGTGAAAAGACATGTCGGCGCCGTTTGGAATGACGATGTGGCATGTTTCGAAGACTCGTCCAATGGAATTGTCTGTCATGGCTAAGCGAGGCTGCGCTACTCCACCCAGATAAACGAAAAGTTTCGAACTTGAGATATGCGCCAACGTATCCCGGTTCCGGACTGTAAGCACGCGAACGGCTTTTACATTTGGTGAATTAGCCAGGCGTAAGCCGAGCTCAACACAGTTAAGGCACATCCACAGCTTAAAGTCCCGTCGACCATCCAAATTCTATAACGTCGCATTTATACTATTTTTTATAGGAAGCACTCTATTGTATCGACTAAAGTACTAGAAGCGCCTGGCCGGTATCGGCTCTATAATTAACCGCGGCAGATCAGAGCCACGGAAGCGCGAGGAACACTCGAAGTATCCACCCGTCGGCAGCTGCGCTCGGCAACATTCGAATCTTGAACCTGGGTGATCCGGTGATATTCAATTGGGCTCGGAGCCGAGGAGTGTTTAAGCTGCGGTGACCGCCCCACTTCGGTGTACTCCTCGACGAAGTGACGGGTTCTTGCAGAAGGTGGGTCGGTAAATCTCGAGAGAGATCTATCAAAGCCGACCTCGCCCAAGTGCTCAGAAACGTTGAAGACTGAATCACCTTCATTCTATTCACTGCTCTTATTACCAATCGAAATGGATATTGAGACTTGGGTTGTAATAGGCGCCTCTCGAGGAATCGGCTTGGAGCTTGTCAACCAGTTGCTTGAAGCTGGTCAGCAGGTGATTGCGGCAGTACGCGACGTGTCCAACGCTCCAAGACTTTTGCAATTGGTTACCTCGCAAAAAGCAGAAGCCAGATGCAGTGTGGAAGGGTGCGATATCTCGAGCGATGAAAGCATCACGGTAAGCCAACCCACTTAGACTGAATATTATGAGGGAAGCCTGACAAAGATGAACCAGAATTTCGTGCACAGAATCGATCAACGTATGAGAAACGGCATGAAGCTGGGGAATGTTATCCTCAATGCAGGAGTATTGAAGTATCCTAATCGGGCGACTGAAGTGTACGCACACTGCCACAAACCGCAAGACTGAGCAACTACTAACGATATAGAACTATGATAGCTCGTTTCTCGACTTTGCTCTCCATTCGCATACCAACACTATCGGGCCGATCGTATGCGCGCAAAAGCTGCTCAATCTTAGCCATGATTTCCCACCTTCCAAGGTCGTATTCATCTCATCTGATTCGGGGTCGACAACCCGATTTCTAGATTTCGAAGATGGTTTCGGAGCCTATGCTTCAAGCAAGAGTGCGCTTAACCAAATGGTCCGGCACATGGCGGCTGAACTGGGACGATCCAGCCTGAAGAGGAAAAATACTGTGCTCCTCGTAATGCACCCTGGCGAAGTAGAAACGTAAGTGTCGGTCTAATGAAGCAGACGGTCTCCGACTAATACACCAATAGCGATATGGCCAATGTCAACCTGAGCTGGGATGTGAAGGGATCGATCAGCCCTCAAGAAAGCGTATCAGGAATGTTGAAGGTCATAGCAGACAAAAGTGTTGATGACTCTGGTACATTCTGGTGCTGGGACGGCAGGGTAAGCAGTCTTAAGAAGCTGGTATGGTTCCTACGGCTAATGATATATAATCAGATGCACCCCTGGTGAGAGGAGAATTTGCTGTGCGATAATAACGTTGTTATCTGGTGTGGAAGTCATTATGTCGCATAATGAAGAATAACAGGAGGGACATAATAGGCGGTATTTAGCAGATAAATATTGGCAATGTGGCGTCTATTCGGAGCATAGAAACAAAGCGAATGATCCTACAGTGCCACGTAAAGGCGATTGAGGCTGGTTGCTACATAGGGAGCCGTTGCTAGGGTACATTACCACCGTTATCAGTGTAATATGTGAGCACTAAAATGGGGTCTCTCATTTGCTATGTGGGAATACTTTCTACCGTGATCTAAACATAGACTAAGAGGCCAAGGAGCTGAACAGACCGCGGACGTCCAGTAGGGCAACATGTAGGAGGGGTGAAGGAGTGAGTAGGTCCGGCTCCACGGGGTAGGTTAAGTTAAACCCTGTGTCCGAGGCCGGATACTTGGCCCGCTGGAAAAGCTCAGCTGTCCAGCGCTCCAGAACGTCGAGGGGTTCGCGGCCAAGTACGCACAGCTTCATTCTGTTTACTGAGTAATGCTTTCCATGAAATTCCATGAACTTGGCGCGCACATCGATGCCGCGTGTCTCGGGCTCTGTCTTGAGAACTTCAAAGTTACCTGTGGAGAAATGGCAGTATGGGTGCTTTGGGTTTGATAGGCTCTTCTCAAGCTGGTGCAACCGCCACTGATCACTCTGCAGATTCTTCTTGTTCTCTGAATCAACGGCTTGAAGCTCATGGTCCAACGTCGATGAGAGGAACAGCGGCTCAATGAAGAATTGGGCGAAGCGGTCCAAGGCGCCATACAAAGGAGACTCGGAAGGTTCCTCGTAGGTTTTGCACCTACCTCGAAAAAGTAGTTTGTGGAAGTTACGACAGTATGGGCGCTCGAGTTTCCCGCATGCGCTGAAAGATACTGGTTGTATGCATTTTCCACGGGATACTTCTTCGTCCCCATGAACAAGAGCTGAGCATCGTCAGTCAGTAACTATATTGATAGCATATGCAAGTCGACGAAATAGTGAGACATACATGTTCTACGGCGTGAGCCATACCTGGCATATCATCCTCGTCGCTGAAATCGCCCACATTGACATCCAAGGCTGCGCTTGCCTTGTCTGTCTCCGGGTCATGAACCAAAAGGCATTCCAGCTGATTAGGCAGACGAATAACGCGATGACTGCGGTCATCCAACGACGGTGTCTCCAGCTTGTCCGTAACCCGGTCTACGGGTTGTTAGCTTAGGTCCCGGATCGGCACATCCTGCACAACCCCGTCCTGGGAAGGTATAGATGGCGCCATGATGCTGAGCCAAGAAATTGGTGCGCAATAAATGCCCAGATGACGTAGCAGGGAAACAGGAAGGTAGGAAGGAGTCTGAGTGCTGGTAATGACAGTTCACCATGCGAGTTCGATGTAGAAGGGCTCTCCAAGTCGAAAAATGAGCGAAGACTGATGATGGGCGTAGTCTACCATCGATAGAAGAACAAGGGCTAGCATGAGTGAAAACGTCGTAGATATATATTATGGCCCTCTTACGTTCAATCTGCCACTTAATGTAACGAACCTTTCTACCGCTGCAACTCATACAGGCAATAGGAGGACAGCAGACCTCCCCAATCACGGCTCTGGTGTGAGGCCTGCCATACCTGGGATCCCGGATGGATATGGAAGGGACGACGTTTCTGATGGAGCTCAAAGCCTTCTTCACTTAGCAAACTCAGGGGGCAGTGCATACCTTCACTCGAGTGCTACTCCGAGTCAATCCATGCGTGTGGTAGGACCTGAGGCTTTCGACTTCGAGAGTTTCGTATATATCAATCAGCCAACGTTTATACCTCTACGGAGGGATCTGGAAGAACGTTGGAAAGGCACCTGGCGGCTCGATTGGAACGGATGCCCAAAGAAGCCGTTGAAAAGGGGAAAGCTAGTGGCACAAATAGCTGAACAGTTTCCTCCCGAACTCGTTGACCCAGTGTCTGATGTCGGTGAATTCATTGTAAGCAGCTTCCTATAAAGCTAAGAAACTTCGCTTACATACTTGAATAGCACCCAATTCTCGAGAAGCGAGTTAATCAACCTCTACGCTTCAACTCCGTAGCATTGTCGCTACAGTCCGGCGCCCCGAAAGATGAATTCAAGGCCCGTATCAGCGCCGTCATGCATCTTTTAAGGACTCAATCAGATCAGACTCTGCCACGTTTTGTCAGGGACAGGACAGATGAGTATTTCCAGTCGGATAATCGGCTACATCTATCTATCATAGAGGAAGATATGTATATAACCACAACAGATGAAGAGCAGGAGCGTTTCGTCTGGATAAAGTTTTTCACCGACGGGAGAGGGTGGACGAACTCTAGCCATAAGTCGTTGTAAGGTAACGCAATAGCTCTATTGGACCACTTGCCGAGAAGTGCGAAAGGAGATCGGGGACCAAAAAGAGTCAAGCATAGGAAAGAGGATGAGTATGAGGAAACACCGAACAGAGCAGAACTGAGCACTAATTGGGAATGAAGGTGTATGTGACCCTAAGCGGACAAGACTTGAGCCTCTATTCACTTTCGGTATGTCCTGCAGACTTTCGTGACATGCCTGACTGTCGATGTGCCTAGAGGAGCCGGGTTAACGCAGCGTGCCATCCGAGTCATCGGGTTGAAAAAGCCATGATAGAAGCAGGTCACCCCTAGGAGACGGCTGATAAAACATCGACTGATGATCGCCCTGGCGCAACGGGCTAGGCGGCGAAGGGGACGACGGTAGAAAGCACGCGGCCTCAGGCACTGGCGCCCACTTGTATTCCATATTTCACATCGCACGTGATAAAGGTACTAAACCGTATTGAATTTATGTTTTTATTCGTAGCTCGGCATTTGCCTCGAAGCTTCCTTCTGCGCCATCTACGCCGGCTGCAGACGATTGTAGAGCAGGCCAAGCTTCCGAGAACAACCCTCGAGCCGATCCGCACCATGCTTCCTCTTCCTCCTGACCGCAGACACCTGCCGGTGTTTGGGCGCTGGCCGGAGGACGGCTTGGTCAAAGTCAATCACCATGACACGCCCGTGCTCCACGTTCCACAGCAGGTTGGCATCGCGCAGGTCGCCGTGCTCCACCCCCGCCGCCCACACCGCCTCCAACGAGCGACGCCTCTGCGCCTCCAGCTCCGCCGCCTCCATGCCCGCGTCCGCCGCTGTCTCGCCGCCCCACGACATGAGCATCATGTGCACCACCCTCCTCCCCCCCGGTAGCACGTACCCCCAATCCAGGTGCACCAGGCCCAGGTGCACAGGCACCACCCAGCCCTCGAGCGTCGCCAGCCGCGCGTAGACCCGGCACTCGTGCTGCAGCTGCTCGAGGCCACCCGACAGTGTCCCCTTGCCGACAAAGGTGTAGCCGTATGGTCCAAGTTCCAGTTTGAATAGCACGCCTGTCGCACCCCTCTTACCCCACCCACCTAGCCCTAGGCAACCTCGGTATGGACTGTCGCGCAGCTGCTCACTGACCAGGCGTGTGAACTCGTCGGCCGTGACAGGGTGCCGCAGGCCATCTCCGCCCGCGACACGATGCGCGAGCACATTCGGGCAGCTGTCGTCGAGGGCCCGGCCCCTCTTGAGGCCTAGCAGGCACGCCTGCGAGCAGTATTGCCGCGTAGGCGCTGAGTGGCGCGTTTCATCTTCCTCGGAGCTGCTATGCGATGGGCCGCCCTTCCGCTTTTCCACCGATCTTGTCCACGGCGGCGGCAAGCCATCTTCCGGCCCGTCCTCGTCCTCGCCCTCGTCATCCCGGCGAGACGACGACGACGGCCTACAGGACGGCCTCGGCCGCAAGGCGACTTTCCGGCCAATGGGACTTTCGTCGGGTACAAAATCTGGATCGGCTCGTCGTGCAGGGGACGATGACGCCGCCTGCGACGACTCCGTCTCCTCCGCGGAGAACTGCGCGGCATCCTCGTACGGCTCTGCCCATGTCTTCAAGACCGCCTTCGCGCTCTTCAGAGCGGCGTCGAGAAAAGGTCCCTGAAGCGCATCCGATTGGAGACTCAACAGACAAAAGCTGCTGAGCTGCGCCACGGCCGTGTAGATCCGTTGTTCCGCCCAGTTTTCGCACGATGCGTCGCCCACATCTTTGCTGGGCACACACGGGTGGCAGAACAGCGTTTGTGGATCGGCCCGGTCGACGTGGAGCAGCAGCAGCGACTCGCCCGCTGCCACATAGCCATACCCAACCCCGTAGGTGACCATGTAGTCAAAGACTTGGGCGAGCGCCATGGCCAGCCGTGCTTCGGCTTCAAATTGATCTCGCCCGGCACCCGTCCTCGACGTAGTCCTATTCACTTGTTCGACGACTTCCATAAACAAGGTTTCCTTCGAAATGGCCAGATTCACATGATCGGCCGCAAGTTTGTGAGTGGCCTTGTAGTCATATACAAACGCCAGGCTTTCGTCCCCGCCGGGCCGCGTTCGGAGCCCGGCTCCATCCGGGTTTGTCGATCGAGGCTTCCTTCTCAGCTCGGATGCTGCTCGTTTGTTCGGCCCGGCCCTCCGCCGCTCTGGCTCTTCGGTATCCAGGTCCTCGTTCGGCAGTGGGGTTCCGCCGCTCGCGTGCGTGATTTCGCGATGGTTGTCGCTGAACCGTAGCCGGCTGAATCCGTATTTGGCACGTATGGCTTCCTGGCCACCCAAATGCCGGAGAATAGCAAAGACAGGATCCTCGACGGCGACCTTTTCAAAAGAAGCGACCGCGTTCTCGTTGCCCGCCAGCTTGTGGGAATTGGTGCTTCCTATGTCTCGGGTTGTGCTTTCTTGGTGGAAGAGTCGCTCACCTCCACAGGCGTCCACGATGACGTCGAACTGTTGTTGGCGGAGAGAGTCGGCAAACTGGGTCCAAGGACGAAGCCATTTTGGGTAGAACTTGCCGTCGACTTTTGTGAATCCCGTGGAAGATACAGAATTGTCGGCGAGCTTGAAGCTTTTATATCTGGCAACAGCCGGATTGAAAGGGCGGTTTATTCAACTTGTATCCACCTGACATGACGTCTCGATAAAGCACCGCCCTACGACAACCGAAACACAACCGTGTGATTCGGCTGCACATGTGGAATCTATACAGTTTGATAGCGAGAGAAATTGACAGAAGCCTCCGGGCGGCGGCGATGATTTGCTGGTTCATTAGCGCAACGAAAGGGCCGGCATATTGTGGTACTGGTGTACTGGTCTAGTACGCCTGCATTAGCTTAGCTTGCGAGGTCAGGGTCCCTGATTAGCGTAAACAGGCAACAGGTTGCAGCAGCCGGCTTTGCTAGCGATACTATCACTAGCAGATGCAGGGAAAACTTCGATACATGAGTTTCTCGGACGTATGTAGAAGGAAGGAAGTCTAATGGCGCAGGCGTCAGGCAGGCAGGAGATGGCCCTGTCTTGTGTAGTAGTAGTGGTAAGACACCGAGCAAAGAGACTCCGACCACTACGACAAGAATCGTTGGAGCCTCGGACCATTCCGAAAGTCAATTTTCACGAGCCACCCACAGCCACCCACACATTGGAGAGAGTCAGAGACGCTGGTCGGCCGAAAGATCAATTTGGGCGCCCCGGCACTCCTTGCGTATCCCTCTCTCGCCTCTTACACTTGCAACTCTCACTGCAGCGCCAGCAACCCCATTGTCTAGAGTGCGAAAAGCAGGCTTAGCAGCAGTAGCGTCCGATGGAGTACGCACCTAGTACGTAAGTAATGGCAGGCGAGGGGGATGGGGGGTGAGGACAACTACATACCTAGCTACCGGTGGCGGGGTATCGTAGTTACCCCGCTCCTAATACTAACGTGTATGTCAGGTGAGTCGGACAGTCGAGTGGGTCGGACACTTTTACCTAATTTCCGCCACCTTAACTTTAATAACTTATAACTCTACCAATAATTATGGTAAATACTTCAAAAGAGTCTCAAATCCTTCTAGCGGTTCAGGCTATTACGCAGGACCCTCAATTGTCCGTACGACGTGCAGCGAAAGTTTTCAATGTCCCCATATCAACCCTTTCCGATAGAATAAACGGAAAATGCGCCCGACAGGATACGCGCTTTGGCAGCGCTCGATTAACGGAACTAGAAGAGAATGTGATTATTACGTATATAATCGATCTAGATTCGCGAGGGTTTGCCCCCCGGGTTCCGGACGTGGAAGAGATGGCCAATACTATCCTCGCGACGCGTGACGCGATACGCGTCGGTACGCGTTGGGCCTCGAACTTCGTCAAGCGGCAACCACAGCTCAAGACGCGACTTTCTCGTGTATACGACTACCAGAGGGCCCTCTGCGAGGATCCTAAAAAGATCGCGGCTTGGTTCGAGCTATTCCGCAATATAAGGGCGAAGTACGGTATCCTCGACGAGGATCTGTACAACTTCGACGAGACTGGCTTTATGATGGGCCAGATCGCGTCCTCGATGGTCGTTACGGGCGCCGATCGCGACGGGAAACGAAAGAAGGTCCAGCCTGGCAATCAGGAATGGACTACCGCGATCCAGGGCGTGTGTGCGGACGGTTGGTGCGTCCCGCCGTTTATAGCGGTAAAAGGCAAGATCCATCTCGCGAACTGGTACGCCGACAGTACCCTACCACGCGACTGGGTAATAAAACCGACCTCGAATGGATGGACGGATAACGAGACAGGCCTGGACTGGATTCGGCATTTCGATAAACATACTGCCGCGCGCACAAAGGGCACATATCGGATGTTGGTAATCGATGGGCACGAGAGCCACGTTTCGGCCGAATTCCAGGCTTTCTGCAAAGAGAAAAATATCATTACGGTCTCTATGCCTCCGCACTCGTCGCATCTACTCCAGCCACTTGACGTTGGGTGTTTTGGCCCATTGAAGCGGGCGTACGGTCGCGAAATCGAAGGGTTTATGAAATCGCACATAAACCATATCACGAAGGTTGAGTTCCTTATCGCCTTCCGGGCCGCGTTTTCGAAGGTGTTTACACCAGATAACGTCAAGGCGGGATTTAGAAGGGCCGGTTTAGTCCCTCTAGATCCGGACAGGGTCATATCGAAACTGGATGTGAAGTTATCGACGCCTTCGCCGACCGGGAGCCTCCCGGCCGCGACCATCCCATGGGCCTCTCAGACGCCGCACAACCCGACCGAGGCGACTTCGCAGACTGATTTTATTAAAAGTCGAGTCCGCCATCACCAGGGGAGCTCTCCGACACCAATTTTGTCGGCCGTTGACCAGATTGCGAAGGGTACGATGGCGGTAATGCACGAGCTAGCCCTTTTGAAGGCCGAGAACCGTACCCTTCGAGAGGCGAATACCAACCTCGCCAAACGTCGCAGGGCAAAGAAAACACATGTAAGACAAGGGGGCACACTTAGTATCGGCGAGGGGCAAGATCTTTTAGATCAAAAGGACGTTAATACGTAGTTAGGGAACGAAACGCGTGCGAGCAGCAGTCGCGTAAGGAGGGCGCTGTGGCATCTGCGGAAACACAGGCCATAATGCGCGTACTTGTGAAATGGATATAGAAACCTCCGGAGAGTCGGATTCTAATTAGTTTGAATTAATTTATGGCGTTATAGTTGTGTAATTGGTTAATTTATAGCGAAGGTGCCGAAAAGTGTCCGACCCACTTGACTGTCCGACTCACCTGACATATACGTTAGTACTAATATACTTGTGTTGTTGTTGGGGGGGGGGGGGGGGGGGGGGGGGGGGCGGACTGCTAGCGCAGAGGCGTCCCTGGTGACAGGGCTGTTATTCAACTTGGCAGAGCTTGCAATCATGCAAGATGCCCATTGCAGCTGAAAGTTACTTGTACTAATCCATGCTACGAGCAGAGTCATCTGTGAATGGCAGATATTCAGTTGGCTAATAGCTGATGCGGACAATCTCCCGGAAGTACTGTACTTTGAGCTTTCCGTTCGCCGGAGCTCTTGCTTTACTGGGTGCTATCGAGTTTCTTGAGCTTATGAGGTGTAAAAGATACAAACTCTTGGTCAGTAACAAAATTGACATACCGGGAGCCCATTCATCGAGTTACACCTTTTATTCCAAACGAACACTCACGGCTAAATTACACCTAATGTCGATTCGTGGCTTCTCGCCAGGTACCTTCCATCTAAAAACACGAGACGAAGTCATCCTATGGTTGCGCCATTATGCCAGACGATGAAGAAATGACCGAACGACTAACCGACGGATCCGGTGATACCCATAGTTCATCGTCAGTTGCACATGACAAGCGCTCTGCCGTTTCGGTTTTGCCAGGGACTGCTAATGCTCAGGCCAGGAGGAGTCGCCGAGCCGGCCTCGTAACATCCAACGCCTGCACTGAGTGTCGGAAGAAGCGCGCTAAGGTACCACCTTTCTTGCCAAAGATACCTGCTGCAAGTTGTTGCTAACTACTTCAGTGCGACGGTAACAATCCTTGCGCGAGATGCAACAAGCACGGGATAGCCCATTGCGCCTACGAAACCCCGTCACGCCAGTCTACGGACAGCCTCCGTCAAGAAATCGACGAATTACGACGCCAACTCGACCAGAAGAATACGGTTTTATCAGCTTTGGTGAACCCTCAGTCGCCCGAGGAAGTGCTGACTAGGTCGCGTGGTGGCGAGAGTGTTGATATTGTGTCAAACGTGCTGGAAGGTACGTTGCACTCGGAGGAGGATGCTGCGGTACCTGCTGTCGACTCGGGTCCCTCTTTGAACTTATCACAGCCGACCGTCCCTCTCCTTGAGCAGGGGCTTGGTGGGATGTCAATGGCAGCAGACATCGAACAACACGACCAGGTCGAGGCGGTACACTTTCGGGGCCTGACTCGGTCGGCCGATACAGGTTTCGCCCCCGAGGTATTAATGTGGACTGCGAGTATGGTGTCTTATTTTCGAGTCAGCCCTCGATTATTTTCCGATCAGGTTCTTTCCGGGATGGCAAATTATGGCTTCATGGGCCAGATGTCCATTCCCACATCACTAATATGGCAATGCATCGCGGTACATGGACCAGCGTAACGGAAGACATGGATCTAGTACAACACCTACTTGCACTATATTTCTGCTGGGAATATCCGACATTTACCACAATACATAAGGAGTACTTCATTGAGGACTTCTTAAGCGGGAGGCAGAAATATTGCTCTGCAGGACTAGTCAACGCTCTGCTTGCCCTAGGGTGCCTGTTTTCCTCCCCATTTGGGATTCCAAACCATCTGGAGGATCCGCGTACTTTGGGCGACCACTTCTTCAAGGAAGCACTGAGACACGCTGCCCAAGAAAGCAACCAATACAGCCTGACTAATATACAAGCATTTGGTATCTTGTCCATGCGAGAGGCAAGGTGCGGGAGAAATGTAGAAAGCCGGTACTATGCCGGACAGAGCATGCGTCTAGCTGTCGAGATGGGTCTGCACCAGGTGGGTTACGATCCCGACATGGGGGATATGGCCGTATCTGTCGCCACATTTTGGGGGGCATTCACCCTGGATAATGCCTGGTCTATGGTGATGGGCTTGTTGCCGCTATCTTCACGGGCGCCTCTTCTCCCTTCAAAACCGCCCACAAACGTCGATATAGAAGCATCCCCGTGGACCCCATATCCAGCCGAAGGTAACTTCAAATGGCACATTGCTAGGCCTGCTACTCGAATGCTAATGCTCTCAAGCAGACACTGGAACATTTTCTGGCCATCTGCAACATCCTTATCAACAGGCTTCTAATACACAGTCCGTGTTTGGATGCTTTTGCGAGATAAGCCAGATGGGCCATAATACTGCCTATCTTCTACAGACGCCTAACAATCCAGTCACAGGACATTCTCTGTTGGGCACCTACACTCGCTATCTTGATTGGTATGGCAAAATTCCCGCAGAACTTCGTCTAGGGATCAATTTCACACCAGCGGTGTTACTTGTTCATATCTACTATCATTGCGCCATCCTGCTCCTCTTCCGCCCATTCATCAAATTGCGCATCGACGGGTCAAGCGTGTTACCACGTGATATCTGCACAGAGGCCGCAGATGTCATTCGGGACCTGCTACGATCTTATTCCCAGCTCTATACTCTCCGGCGAACACCGTCATTCTTGCCGTATCTCACCCTGATTTCGGCCACTATGCATCTTACAGCTGCTACCGTTGAAATAAACGAAAGCTCGCCCAAGAGTTCATCGTCGACCATGTCCATGAATGACATCCAACATATCGTGGCAACTGTGCCGCTCGATTTTGCAGACTTGGCCAACTTCATCAGCACTACAGCTTTCCGAAGCAGCAAGCTACGATCTGAACATCATCTCCGCGTTACTGATGCTCTTACGCAGGGCATCAATGACTTGACGGAAATGATGCAGTACAACCACTCCGCTGAAGGAGCATTGCATGTTTTACAGCATCTGTGTGCATTATGGAAGGCAGAAGAAGCCGAAACCCCATTTCCTGCCTCATTCCCCGTGCAGGGACAGCTTACGCCCGCATCTGGACCCTCACTGGTAGAGGTTGGGTTCTCGATACTTTGAACCTGCGATTAAAGTGTTTTTTCGATATGTTCTACCTTCGTATAGTGGGATTCCATATTGTCCGAGATTATGTGGTTTAATCAACACGGCCGTACGAATAATTTTCTGACCAGGCGGACTTTGTCCATAGCATCGTCCAACGAAGGCCGGTTGTGGCCTCTCACCAATCACTGCAGTTCTGGTAACAAGCACTGAACAGCATCTCGGTATAGCCCTCTGATGTGCAACGTATCCTCCCCTCCATATGACCATAGGCATTGCTAAGGTCTGGTCCAGTGAATGCTGTAAACGCAAATTGAGGCCGTATTGGCTTCTTCCGCTTGGTTGGGGCGCTCCCTCTCTTCTTGACGGTGTTTCTCTGCTCGTGCTGTGCAATTAGGCTTCCACTCGTGACTTTTTTGGTTGGTCGGGGATTGTTCATCGTGTACCGAGCTCAATGCGTTCGCGGATTTGCATTTTGATGTGCCAAGGCACGAGTGTCTGGTCCACGGGTATCGCCTGGCGGAGCTGCTCGCGGGCCACGGGGTCCCGACCTGCAAGTGGGCGGATGCCGGTCTCAAGAAGAAGATGCAGGGCACCAGCAAGGCTACGCTGCAATTCGTTATGGCCACCATGAAGGAATCGGGTATCGGGCCCGTCACCCTGCGCTTCAACGATGTGTCCAGCTTGATCCATCTCTTGTACGAACAAGAAAACTACGAAGAGCTGGAGGTACGACATTTCCCCCATCCTACTATTTGATACACTTGCTGACTTTTTCATTCTTAACAGCGGCTACTGCTGTCTCTCTGGCAGTCCCGCGAGGTGCAGCGCAACTGGTCGACGGCGGTGGTGCTGCGCATCGGCTCGCTGCTGGTCGAGGCGCACGCGCGGGAGGCGCACGTGGACCAGGCCATCGAGCTCTGCAGCACCATGTACTACAACGTGCGCCAGTCGCGTGGCGGCACCCACGGGCAGGCCCTGGATCTGGCCCACCGGCTCGCGGCCCTGCTGCGGTACGCGGGGCGCGTGCGCGAGGCCATCCGCGTTCATGAGCGCGTCCTCCACGACCTCGACGGAATGACCACTCCTACTACGGCCACAAGTCATCGGAGCGCATGCGCGCTGCCGCCGAGACGCACCTCGATGGCATGCGGCGCTGCGGATATGGGAGCGGCGGCGGCTCGGCGGCTGCGACTGCTGTCAGTTCGGCGCCCGCTTCGCGCCAGCGCTCCACGGCCAACTTGTACCAGCGTCTCGCCGGCCGCTACGGCAAGTTTGGCGTGCCCCCCATCGACAAGTGGGAGGGCAAGATGCCCGAGAACGGCAACGGTCATGTCGAGTTCGACTCGGTGTCCTGGGTCCTTCACGTCACCGACAACGATGAGGACCTCAAGAAGGGCCACAATAGGGACTCGATCGGGCCGGCCAAGCAGCGCTGGGGTTTATGGGGAAGAGCGTCGGAAGTACAGGTCGCTCAGTAAATATAATGAGGATCGCGCTTGGGTTTTCTGTGTAAGATTTTATGTATAATGTTTGGGACGTTGGTTCTGTGAATGCCATGGTTACATCCTGGTCCTTCGAGGCAAGCACTGCATTCACGAACAAGGTCAGTGCGATGCGTCACAAAACCGTTGAAGCTGACGACTTATGGTTGGCCCGATCATCGATGATGGAATGCTTTAGTTGGCCCTACTGTTGGAGTGACGAATAGCAATGGCAAGTAGCATGGCCGGAAATATACCCCAGGTATGTTTATTGCCTAAGATACGGCAAGCTACAAGTATGTCAAAATACTAAACGAGTCACCACCGAGTGAAATATGAACATCTTCCTCCCCCAGACCCGAAGTTTTCAATCGTTCAAACCAATGTGCCTCAATAATTCCGCCTCTAGCCAATGAAAACCCACACATGGGGAGATCTTTACAAGAAGGGCACATAAATAATGCAGGTAATTTAAAGGCAAGCAATAGAGTTAGATGAACACAAGTTAAAGGCTTGCTGAATAAAGTAAGTCCTTGGCGAACTCCCGTCCCGTTCGGCAGACACGCGGTGGCACTACAATGCGTCTCGCTCGGGACACTACATACGAGAACACAGCACAAAATAAAACCCTGGTACGGCGGCAGGTGTGACGGCAAGATCCCATGGCGGAACATGACTATGATGGGTTGAAGATCTTACACAAACAACCACATCTGCACACACGGCGTGCGCCAAATACTGCATGGCATTTCAAGTGGCTAATGCTTAGATCGATTTGTCTTCAAACGTCAATTGAGGGGTGTTGGAGAATTGAATCCCGTCTTTGCGGGTACGTGCTCGCTTCAAAAGTTCAAAAGACACAAACTCAGAAACTTTGGCCGCTTAATCTTTTAGGTAACCGACGCTAATGGAAGGAAGGAGGTAGGATTAGCTAGAGAAGTAACGAACGGCCTGTGCATTTCAGAAAGGCTTGGAATTTGACAAAGCAACCGGCAAATACCTCCCGACCCCACTGGGTCACAACTCGCACTTCGGAGATATTTTAATGTTATTAAATGGGTTACCAGGACGCTGCAGTTCTTCCATGCCTAATGGAAGGAAAAGGGAGACGACACGAGACGAGCTAGTCCAAATTTGTCCTGTACGACAACCATGCATTTGAGCATGAGCAAGATGCAAATTGCTCGAGCACAAAATAACAAGTTACGCTCGTTCCGGGCAATGCAGGCCCCGCTGTCTGCTGCAGCACATACCGCATTGATGAGAGACATGCGCCATGGAGGAAGGTCCTCGAGGCGCGTTCCTCGACGCGAAATTTCTCCAAATGCCGGTTCGAGGCAATCGAGGCCAGTGTGCTAGGTAGGAGTTCCATGGCTCCTGAGCTGTCACATAAAGGAATTGATCCTGTGTACATCAAATTCATTCTTAGCAACTTGTCCGCTCCATTCAAATCTGCCGGTGGTCCGCACTTCCTTTAGATACAAATGTGCGAACTATCCAAAACCCTTCCCACAGCAAATCGCTACAATGAGGCCTTCCTACATTTTACAGTTTACAGTAGCCCTGGTGTTTTGCTCTGCTGTTCTCGCTCTTCCTAAACCACCTGCGTCGCGCTTGTGGCGCCGTGCTGCAGCAAAGCCGCTTATTCGAAAAGACTTCCATGACCCATCCATCCTCCAGGATGCTGACGGCCAATGATACGCCTTTGCAACAGCTGGGAATGGCAAGCATGTACAGGTGGCGAAAGCTTCCGAACCAGGCGGGCCCTGGCAGTATCTCGACCTCGACCTCCTGCCGGACAACGGCAACTGGACCAGCAACACGAATACCTGGGCGCCTGATGTTCGGCGTACGGATAACGGGACCTACGTTATGTATTTCTCTGGGCAAGTGAAGTCGGACCCGAGATTCCATTGCGTCGGCAAGGCCACCGCTCCAACCGCCCTAGGCCCTTATACACCCTCAGCTCAAACATTCGAGTGCAATCTAAGCAAAGGGGGCAGCATCGATCCTTCAGGTGTTAGGGATGTGGATGGTAAGCACTATGTCGTCTACAAGGTTGACGGCAACGCGGTTGGCCACGGCGATATGTGCAACAACGGTATAGCCCCTTTCGTGCCAACGCCCATTTTTCTGCAAGAGGTTGGGCCCGATTTGATCTCCAAGATTGGTAAGCCAGTGCAGATCCTTGACCGCACCTCGTCGGACGGACCCTTGGTGGAAGCACCGGCCATCTTCCGCGCTTCCAACGGCCTCTACGTGATGCTCTTCAGTTCGGGTTGCTTCACATCGCCGACTTACAACGTCGACTACGCTTGGTCAATGAGCATTAGCGGGCCATATACCAGGAGTGAGAGCGGCCCATTGATCGTCACCGCGGACTCATTAGGGTTAACGGCTCCTGGAGGTGCGACACCGCTCCTGGACGGCAGTGGGATCGTCTTCCATGCGGATTGCCCCCAAGGACGATGCTTCTTCAAGTCCAAAATTGGCGTCATGGGGACCAAAGTCCTTCTAAACGAGTGAAGGGATTGTAAAGGACGAGGCCAGCGTCGAGGTGCCAGGCATGCCACACAACGTTATAGAACCCATCGAAGAGGATGGCACCGAAGAAGACGATTCTATCATTGTTGGAAACACCAAAATATAGAAGCGTTAATTGATTTTGGTCGCGGATATAACTCTAACCGAAAGAGTCGGTATTGGCGGGTAATCTGGTCCGTAACGGGACAGTCCGTGGAGGGGGTGACCTAAAATAGGAAATCACAACTAGTCTTTATGTAACATGATAAATGCTGCGGTGTCTCGGCACTCATCAATGTGTGTATCCTCCACGAAATTTTCTGTTAATAGGTTTAAGCCAGCAATTCCGTGTTATCTCAGGGTTGCAGTGGAACAGGAGGTCGAGGTCCTTGGCCAACGCTTCGGTAGCGCGTTTGCTTGCCACGTCTTACTCGTAGTAGCGCGTCAGTACGCCATCCTCGAGAATGATTACTATGGGCTTGATGCCACCGTATATGATCTCCGGCAACTTCGAACCCATGGCGCACATCATCTCCCGCCTGCATTGGGCCTGGGGACTTTGGCTACCAAGGCTTGCTCATCGGCTGTGTTGGAGACGGAAGCAGGCTGCCCGGCTACCAACCGTTGCGCTAATAGTATATTATGGTCAACACCAAAAAGGTGCATTGATCTTGAGCTCCAGATTCGACGCTTTCGCCAACTGGGTCAAAGCGACCCTACAACACCAGCTATTTCGGAAGACCCAACAAGGATACCATGAGAAGGACTATCTATTAGCCAACGCGGAAATTCAAATCCAACCCTTATAAGAGAGGTTAGAGCTCGCAAGGCCTTGAAAGAAACGAAAGGTCCAGATCAGCCAGAATTCGAAATTTGCATCAATTGAAAGCATACAGCGTACGTACATGCGTGTTCGTCGTCCTCCGGCGGCGACTCGTTGGCGGTTGACGAGCGTTTGATTAATGGAATTACACTCTGTTACCTGAGAGAGCGGGTGTCACACGCATACCAACGAAGGCATGCATATCGGCCCAACGGATAACGACATTCCTGAAGGATATGGCGGTTATGAGATAAAAGAACCCCCGGAGGATGCTAGGCTAGGTGTATATAAACCTGACGAACCACCCTCCCAGACGGAGAGGAAGGGCAGAAGACCAGAGCCCTAGAAGTGCCATACTCAATTATTAGCTGAATCAGAACCAAGCCCTTACTGCCCTTGTCACAGTAAGAGATGATCGGTTAAGGTCTAGCGTGAACTACGGTCGGTAGGTCGGCGAATGATGCATCCCCGAAGAAGCCCCAGTAATATCTTAATAATGTTGACATGTGCCGTCTGGTAAGATTTGGGGTCACCTCGTCGTTGTATGCTGATGGGCTTGGCAATTCAAAATGCCAAGACGATCCAGCCTGAGCCATTTGGAGTAATAGAAATACTCCCGTCGCAATAAGCCGAATTCTGCCTGGTTAGACCACCATGGTCTTTCTGATAGAAAAGGCTACTACAAGTGGTGTGGCATACATGTGGAAATCACAGGCAGTGCAGGCAGTGGTCGGGGCGGGCGGCAAGTACCCAATTAAAACGTCCGCCCCTACCAATA
The DNA here is from genome assembly GCA_039105305.1 of Apiospora arundinis. Lineage (NCBI taxonomy): Eukaryota > Fungi > Ascomycota > Sordariomycetes > Amphisphaeriales > Apiosporaceae > Apiospora > Apiospora arundinis. Next base: position 6,089,531 of record JAPCWZ010000004.1, read on the forward strand.
TATTTGGACGTAGATGAGTCAACCGAAGTCCAGTTAGCCTGCCAGCCCACTGGGGCAAAGGTATCTATCCAAGCTCTGCGCTCTGATTATGGACATCATTACCGTGTACCGTTTCTGAAGTATAGGAGTGTGAAGTAGTTAAGCTGCGGTAGGGCAGATGTTGACCTTAGGATGAGTTGCTGATGGGGCCGCCTGTCCAAATGTGGAAAGCCAGCAGACAGCAGCAGAGTTGGGGCGAATGAGGACACCAAATAGGTGCCCGGCACTGTCGAGCCTCTTTTCGGCCGCGGCGCACTTGCTGGCTCCTACGAATCACTTTCGAGCCCCTCCAATTCCCACCAAGTTTAAGTGACGAGAGGCCGAAACAACCATTCTGGCCCGCCCCGCCGTAGTCTCCAATTGTGCCCGTTCGCCGTGGTGCGTCGATTCGAGTGGGAAAAAAATCATCCAGTACTGTAAGAACCAGGCTCAGCTTCCGTATTTCTATCTAGCATTCTTCGGCTATAAGATAGAGCGAGGTATCTGTACAGCGTATAACGGGCTGTAATTTCGTTACCCTTTCGCTGTCCCTCCTTATCAAACGTGTCGCCTACTGCTGCCGTTCCATATGCCGCCATGCCCCAAGTCCACCCCGGGCGATAGCGGCTGCTGATGACCGCTTGAGATTCGGAACTGCTTCAGTCTTATGATGGCGCTCTGCTAACGGGCATCATGGGACTCAGCGGTATCTCGTGCCCCGCCTCTGTGGTTTGGTCGTCTGGCCACGACGACGACTGCTGTCCGGCGCTATGGCTTGCCTCGAGCTCGTTCATCGAGTCGCCTGTAGTGTCCCTGCTACAGGCCCTAAAGAAATTGTGCCGGCGCTTGCCCAAGCCTGAACCCGAGCGCCGCGAGGTGGACGTCGTGGCCTGCCACGCTTTCCTGACCAGCGGCCTCAGCGCTGTGGCAGCAACGATCATGGTGGACACTGAGAATTCCGTCGTTCCCCAAACGACTTCCGGAGAAGTTAGCTTTGTTCGAGATCCTATTTCTATCCTTCCTTCCGACCGAATGAAAAAATACGGGAGGGCTTACAGAGGGAAATGTCGTTTCCTTTCATTATCATCGTGGCGAACCGACCAGAGCTCACACCAATTGTGACGGCTCCGAGTGCGAAGATACCAATCAACCCGTTTTTTTCCCTCCGGGACAGACTAAGTCTGTGGAGTAATGGGAACGGTAGTATGAAAACTGAAGCTCACGTTAGACTTCGCCGCCATGGCATGCATTCAACCCAGCTTTACGCTAGCACTCACGCAGAGCTTCGCATGTGAAGCATAACGACCAGTTGAGTTGCATCAAGGTCTTCGATTCATAGGCCGAACATGAGTCAGGGCTGGGATGCCTGTACCAAGAAGCCAAGTCATTATCAGTTTGGCATGCCGCACCATACCCAGCGGGGGGATGTAGGGAACATACCATTGAATTGACGGCCGCGGCCCACACCAGAATGTGTCGGAGAAACAAGTGATGAAGAAAGAGCTTGCAACAAAGAATCCAATGAAATGGAGGGCGCGGCGTAATGTATGAAAGTGTACGGGGATCAAATGGTAGTAGATGGCTACCATGCTGGCTTTGGGGAGGTAAAGTCCAGCATCAAACAAGTAGTTCATGGCGAACCAGATCTATTTCCACCCATTAGTCAAATTCGCCCTTCGCTCCACCACCTTGCCAGCCAACACCGACCTTGCGAAGCTCAACATTGGCGATCTGAGCTGAATCCGCCATTCCACCCATCCGGTATGTGGTCGTGTCACAAATAACCAGGCCCAACAAACACAGTGCTCCAAGGACCAGCCATATGTCGGAGAGGATGAGGTACTTTTGCTTCCAGTGAATTCGGACGGCGATGCGGAGGCCGACGAACATGTACGCCAGTGTCACCATCGACCATTCCACTCCCTACAACCCCGGATCAGTGAGTATATATCCTGTATGGTACAAAGGATCGGAAGGCATGGTGATCTACTATCACGTGCTCTGGGAGAAGCGTCATGGTTGCAGGTTCGTAACGGTCGAAAGGGTAGCAGTTGCTCATGTTCTATAACCCGGAATAATGCCTCAAGCAAGATGGTGTGCCCTATGCTAAGATTTGCCGCGTAGATGATTCTGTGTCTCCCGTTGCCTTACAACGACTTGTTGAATTTGACTAGAAGCAGCAGATTCAAACACTCATCGACATGGAGGGCGTGGTTTTCATATATAGTATGTGTACTACAGATCAGTCTTGGATTTTCTCCGAGTTCCATTTACTGGCGAAGGAAGCCTACAAAAGTCTGCGATTTAGGTTGCGCTAATACGATCACTTAGAGCTGCAGTAAGGGGGGCGATAGTGTCACCTCACGTCTCCGAAAGAATCGGTCTAAAGTTTTGGGTTGTAATACTTGCGATCCGGAGTCTTAGCCTCTCGGATCTGGTCCGATGTCTTCTTGTGGCAACAACTGTCAAGACAACATGTCGTGGTGGCTGTTCGTTCAGCGCCGCCCGAGTGCCACGGATTTTGCAATGTCCCGTCCCTAGCCGGGCGTGGCGAATATCCCGAACGAACGAGAGGAGTCTGCACACACGTCCGTCCAACCTCAGTGGGTCTAAGTGGGAACTATATACCACCGCTACTTGCTGTGGACAATTGAGAGAAGCTTTTAGGCGACTTGGCGAACTCTACCAGTATACCCCAGCTGATACTGAGGCGAGGGCTCATTTTGCGATTTGCCAACGATAATTGGGGCACCCACCCAAATGCCCACAGGCAGGAATCTTTACTAGAATTTCCAGAAGACGCAGTCTCAGATCCATTTACTACCACATAAGTGTGTACATAAAGCAAGTAGATAAGCAAATTTGAAACTAGGTTTACCGGGCTTTTTTGAGGCTTGCCTACCTACCAAACGTACTCGAATACTTCGGCAGCTTGGAGGAGCAAATCCTATGGAAACAAGGCGCGGGTGCGGGTACCATTGGTGGGGTTTTCGCAACGTGCAATACACCATGTAATGAAGTATCTAGTTCGGCACTAGTCCCGCTTACCCCAACGGCAGCTGCTAGGACCTGTCTGAAGTAATTTACTTGGGGCACTTTTTGCTAACCTTGATTAGTGGGCATCTGCTGCCCCAACCCCCTCCTCCCTCTGTGACCGCATGCCTTTTTGAGGTTTGCTGATCAGTAATCGTCCACGAACACCACCATAAGAGCCGTCAATCTCACTAGATACCCTGCCAAGAGGTGCTATGTAAGGCGAGGCTAGAGCCACACACCCCTGTCGACAAGGGAGAGGTGGTGGGACCCTTGGGAGGAACCCCATGTACCTATACCTCTACCCACAACGACCTGTCGGATGAAAGGTGTGGTCCCTAAGCACCGAGTCAATTCGCGACCCCGCGCCACTAGGCCTACTGTAATTACAACCTCCCCAGACCGCGCCAGAACTTCTCCTCGTCAAGACACGCCGAAGAGAAGCTGGGCCCGAAATCCATCTTGCCAACATGGGTTCTGGAACCGGATCAGCAAGTGCCCTGACGAGGTCATCCCGCTCAACTCGAGCTCGTCATTGTCACCAACATTTCATACCCGCAAGCCAAGCAGCTTGCTATACCGACCGTTCCGCAAGACGCTATTGTAGCTCAATGGACACTCTCAGAAAGATGCCCCAAGAGGGTCCAGCAAGTTGCCCGAACCGTCTTAGGTAGCTAGGCCTCTGTCATGGCCCACACCAGGAGGCGGAAAGGCAAGGTTCACAAGACCGGCGTACTGCGACGTCTTCAGCGCGCTTGCGTACTGGAACCCGACGCACGACCGGATGGAGACGGCGATGCACGTCCCACGCGGGCAGCGCGTGCCGGACCTCAACAGGATTGTCCGTCCCCATGTCCCGGTTACCGTTCCGTCGAGTGTACCCAGCTCTGTTACTGACAGCCGCAGTTTCGTCAATCAATTACCATACGAGACCGAGCCACGGCCGAGCGACACGATCGATGCGCCGAGTCGAAGCCATCCATTTCGAGGCCCAGGCAGACGCCAGCGACGACGCGAATGCCGTTGCTGGCATAGACAGCGACGCGGATGCCGAGTACGAAACCGATCCCGAGTATGTTGCAGCATTTCCCGCTGCCGCGGCGGAGCCTCTGTCTGTCTACGACGTCATCCCCGACGAGGATGGCGGGATTGTCATTCCCAACAGTCCCATGAGACAGAAGGGTCCGAGGCAGCTGCCTTCGCCGCGAAGGCCGCAAGGTAAGCATGATTCTCGTCTATTGACTACATGGTCGACTGACCGTTGACGCTCATCATACAGCAGGCACTCCAGGTTCCCAACCGACGGTGGAGCGGCAGCCCGGCCGTACCGAGCCTAGCTCCACGACGAACACTGCATCAACCGCGGCGACGAATGCAGGCGCCCGGCCAGCACCCACAAGACACCCCGACCACGGCGCGATGGATGCGTCGCTGCAGAGAGCGGTACGTTGGAATAGCCGGGTGGCGGCTAGAAGATCCTTGGCGCCGATCGTGTCGACTCAACCACGGCAATGCCCTCCCAGACCGGGGGAACTGGTGGAAAGCTGTCACAGATCGTCCGCCAAGGAAGGGCTGTACAGAATGCGGCGAGGCGCGCGCCAGACTACTCCAATGACCACAGACGCAAGCTGCAGCGGGGCAGCCTGGCGAAGAAGATGGTGGGAATGCTGGAGGGCCTTCGGACGAGTCTCAGCGGTATGCAGTTCGGGTCAAGACGTGGCACATGTTGATACGGAAGATATCACAAGCGGCAGCTCTGTCTATGCTTGTATTGAAGTACAGAAAACGAACTAATTAACTTCGAGTCTGTAGATACCGAGGACAGCTACCTGGAGGAATCCGTGGGAATGTATTTCTTACCATTACAGTAATGCTTCTATATAGTTGAGAACAATGTCAATGCAAAGCTGTTTCCGACGCGCAAGCAGATAGCTCCAACTTCGAAGTTGCTTCTCTAGAGCAGCCCAGTCAATGTCCAGTCCGTCGTAGCGTTTCTTCAGCTTTCGCTTACCAGTCACGGACACGATCGTCCTGGTATCTTCCACTTGGAAGGATATATTGGCTGGGAGCTTCTTCTTGACGACATTCTCAAGTTTTCGCCGCAGGCTGGATTCCCAAGGTTCCTGCGGCGAAAGTGTGACATCTTGCTCCGCGTCTTCGGCTTTGCTTCTATGATTGAGAGCAACCTTCCATTCGACGTCATATCGGATGTGATTCGATCGGCTTCGTCGGTTAGGTGTATCTGTAGTACTATTGTTGGACGGCGCGAATGTTAGGGTTCCTTGCTGAGAAGGCGTCGCACTCCAACTCGATCGGTCGCTGGTTTGGGTCAGAATCACGACAGGTGAGTCGGGCGCTGGGCTTTGGCTATCAAAATAATATTGCATTTGGGATGGATAAATTGTGACGATAACTAGTCGTCATTTTGGCCATAGGAAGTGCCCCATGAGTCGATGGGAAGCATGGTTGCTCGGCAGGCTGACCGTAGAGGTGTTGGGGAAGGATGGGAAAGAAGCAAAAGAACTAGTGGGATCATTTTGTCGGGGAACCCATCTTTAAGAGAGCCCTGTGGCAGCCACTGTGGCCGAACAGTCAAGTGACCATAGCGCTCGCTGCTAGGCACCTGTGCTTTAAATTCGACAAGGTGTCGGCAGCCTGCTAGCTTATAAATGAAGAGCCCATACTATAGACGCTACCCACCGTTGCAGTGGGCTGGATCGGCGTCGACGGATCGTACCGAGCCAAGGAGAACTTTATAATGGTTTCAATGAAGCATTGAGTAAGTATTCGAAGGCGATGCCAAAAGACAGCAGACTTCAAACATGGGGCAGTGAGCATCGCTCAACTAGATCTAGGTAATTTTAAAGAGGTGTAAGCTACAGTTTCGGTAGAGAGTAACAGCTGGGTGCGCCTCGTTTGCGCTATGGTAGTAGGAGACCTGTACGGGATGGTCGGCCGTGCTATCGGTATTCCGCATCTTGTCGCTGGTGAGTATGGTCGAGAAGGAAAATACAAAAAAACCGGGTGGAGGAAAGATGCGAGTGATCTCGACATAGGGAATTGTTCATATTGTAGTAACAGGGAATGGAATGTGCGCCGCAGACGACACTGACCAGATTTGTATCAGAAGCTCTGTTTGCAGACGCTGACAGGGACAATTGCATTGCCAAGGAAAGCATTAATTGTCAGCGGCTTCTGGCTCTTGGCCTCGTGGAGCATAAAGCAATGCAAGGCTGTCGTAATCGATTTATAGATGCACAAAGAGAGGATAAGCAAAGCCAGAGATGGATATGGTACTTGCGAGCATGGAGGGGTACATGGTGTCAGCAGATGTCCCTGCAGAGTGAAGCCAGAATGGTAACCATCAAAGAGTAAAGAGAGGACGCAGGTTTCGCTAGCGACGGTCTCGTAGGATACGGGGGAGCCGTCGAGATAAGGACGTCCACGAGAGCAAGCCCTATGTGCGAGACCCGTGCTGTCACTCTCGGCGCAAGAGAGGAGCAGAACCCGCTCACTGGAGAACTAGCAGCTATTGCAGACACGCTGTACGCTTGGGTCTCGGAGGATTGATCATTTGATAAGCAATTTGCTTAACTGTTTGATTGCGCCGATCCCGTACAAGCTGATGACTGCGCGGATGAGCCATCATAGCTGTTAGTCTCATCTCGGGGTACACAATGTGCTGCAGTAGACCTCCCAATTTAGCAAATGCGAGGCTAAATAACCGTAATCAACGTCCCTCTTTCTCGAACACTATACTTCTTAATCTCTAATCCCAAACGCAATGCCTTACAAGAGAACCAGTTCCGCCGTATGCGGATGGCCCTTGTTCTCTAAAGCATACTTTGAGTGATTGCTATCCCGTTGCAAGCAGAAGCAAAGAATGGAATTATCTTATTATTCGAGCCAGTGACAGTCACGACCGGGTAGCGACAGAGGTAATGAGATTTGGAAGATGGGCAGAATTATGGCTGTTGAATCCATCCATCCTACACGCGCGCAGCAGTCGCGATGTAAGTGTCGATCGGTTCGAAGTTGCACATTCCATGGCGGAGGATCTCATGTTTTAGCGACAAAACTTCAGCTCGTAATAATGCCACCGATTCCATGAGTATGCGATTTTGCACCTGCAACATTCGGCGTCGCTCTTCGAAAATTCGTTCTTCATCCTTCCTCTTTCTCCGGCATTTACTGGCGGCGATGCGATTCTTCTCTCTCTTGATATCGGCGGAGCACCCGGAGGAGCCTGTCCGAGCTCTGTCCCGCCTGGGCTTCTTGACAGACTGTTGCCTAGACGGCTTTGACGTTGGCGTTGGCACAACGGCCTCAAGGGTGTGACTACTGAGCGACTCTGAAGTCCGTGAAGAGTAGGTCAACCACGGCGGTTGGTCGTTCAGATATCTTACGGAAGAGAAAGTCTTCCATGGTTGGGGTTGTTCGATATCCTCCAACTTGACAGCATCATGTTGTTTAGTAGGTAAACCCAAGAATTGCTGAGGTTCATGTAGGTGGGAAGCTGTGATGCATGGGCCCAGTAATGTCTCGCACTTAACGCCCTTCGGACTTCGTGGAAGGTCGTAAGTTAGGTGGCCAGAAATTTGCTTGTCAAGGTCCATGTGCACAGTTTGGCAAGTCAACTGGCTTGTTGTTGCGACAGACATGGATTGCGGGTGAAGCAGCCGTCATGAAGCTACGTTCCGTACCTCAATACGTTTTCTTTACCTTAATACCAATGGCAAACTAACAGGAATCAATGCTCCAGCCGAAGTAACGGTTTTTGTCCCGATCCTCCAAACGGCAATGTACGTAATACGTAGGGATCTCGACACTCTGTTTGTGCGTTAGCGGAGCGAATAACATACGTCATATTCAAAATCCCCGCGCGGGAGCTAACTAAGCTAAATCGCCAAACATCCAAGTACATAGCATGATACACAATCATTGCCGCCTCGAAATGTTCATTTACGCTCACATGTGCGGCAATCCGTTTGGCCAGCCGCCTTGTGAGCTCAACGAGAAGATAACCACAGACCGCCCACCCCTTCTTACCCTAAGTTGGCTACATTTTTGTAATGCGGTCGGGTATGGGTCTCCCTGAGGGCGACGTAACCTTTAATTACCCCAAACCCATCTTCATCACAGCTTTGACCGTACCTATGAGATGCCATGCCAAAGGGGGAGACCGAACTTAAGCAGCAGAAGGTATGCAAATGTGCTCGAACACGAAAGAGTTGGCACGGATAGAAGATTAACGAATATAGCCCATGCGAACGAACGGGCGGCAGAAAGAGCTTTTACGCAGTTCTAGAACGACTCTTATTTGCGGGACCCAATATGTCTTTTGTTTGTCCCCCATCCACATCATGACACCAGTAAAGAAACAAGAAACGGGTCGCAATCAACGCGAGACAAAGTCTGGACATAATTCTCATAATACCGACCCGAGGTCGTCTTAACGCAGGATAAGTCTCGTTCGGGACACAGAGGCTCCCGCACTACAACTAGGATAAGCCAACAAGCTAAGTCAACAACGTGGGATTGCCGGGCAAAAAGTTCCGTCTAATGACGGTTCAAGCTGCTACTGCTATTCTGGACCAATTCGGCCGCTAAGAAGAGGCAAAGGGCCAATCCCGAGCAAGATCCTGACCCCGCATAGTGGACCTCATTTCTGCCCATGGTTAGGACCGGCGCAACACTGATTCTTTATATTTCTACGTGCAGGCGGCCTTCCAGGAACAAAACCTCCCATAATACTCATTAACGCAGAAGATCAACGCAGGAGTGGCGCACGTACAGCGGCAGTCCCACCGTCCTGGGTCGGCCAAAGGCCCAGGTCAAAACTTCCAAATCCCTCCTATTGCCCATCAGTCTTACTTTTACTGTCGCGTTTGCAATAGTAGTATATCATAGGAGACCTGATCATAGACCCTTTATCGTTTGTGGTAACTATTTGTGGTGTACTGCATGTGCGTGTGTTAAGAATCGCTCACTCTAACCACGACTGCATACTTGCTCAATAGTCTTCTTCGACTGCCGTACATCTGGAACACCGATACATTCCACCTTTGGATACCAACGCTTGCGAGACGCTGGCATCTGGTACGGGCAATCAAGTTTTACCATCTCTCCCGCGCAACCCTATTACTACTGCCAAAAGCTGGACCCGGGTTACCTATCTACCTTCCTGTTCGTGCCTTTCTCCTGCTATTACTTGCTCTGGGCTTCGTTTCTGTCTCGAAGTAACTGGAAGCCGAAGCCAAACTATGGCGGACCAAAGTACCGAATCCAACTCAAACGGCGGGTTACTAGATGCCATTGAGGGAACCAAAGCGCCATACTTTCCTCGACCCTCGTGGCTAGATCGATCCGAAACTGGGCTTCCTCCCCACGAGCGTCCGTCCGTTACGAAAGTTCCGGTTACTCCTGGCATTCACCTAACTACCTATCAGCCACCAAATGAAGAGGATGGTACAAAGGGCAGGTCAACTACTCCGGGATATTTCACGGCTAATCCGGCCCAGCATGATGGACGGGCGAGCCAAACCGTCGATGACTCGCCGTTAGAATCATCTAGTAAGCTACCCGGAGCGAGAGTCCACTCTCCTTCCACGCCAGCTGCCAGAAGTGTAACGTCGGGTCAAGATGTGATGCGGCGTCTGCATCTGGTGCCCAAGGGACAATGCGAATTTATCAGCCAGATGCAACCTGCGGTGCCAGAGCTGGCTCTTACCGGAAACCTCATCTCGGCCACTTTCACTTTGCCCTATGCGCTCAAGTATAATCAGTCTGGGGACTGGAAATTAGGTATAAGACGAGGCCAATCTTCCCTCTTCGACGCATTATCGTATCTTTCTTCTGAAGAATCGCCATGGGACCAGACTGTGGTAGCGTGGACGGGCGAGATCGAGACAAATTACGGTTCCTTTTCGCCTCCCGATGCGTATCCGGGGATCACGGTCAACATGCCTAGTCTTAACCCACTCTCGGCACCTGTTCCCATTGATAATAACGCGCCGCCCGTACAGCCTCTGCAGGACGGCATATTCATATCTCGCGACCACCAAGTATCACTTGAGCAGCAACTTTCTCATGACAAGCGGATGAAGACCATTCCGATCTGGCTTGCCGACAATGAGGAAATGACGGACAATGGCATCGCCCTGAAAGACCAGAGTCGGTGGAGACAATACGCCGAACACGAGCTATACGCTCTTTTTCACTACAGGCAGCATGAGCCGACAGACGGAAGACTTGAGCGCATGCAATGGACCGACTATTACAGGATGAATCTCAAGTTTGCCGACAAGATCATGGATGTTTACAAACCTGGTGACGTCGTTGTCATTCATGATTTCTATCTCATGCTCCTTCCCAGCATGCTCCGCCAGAGAGCACCCAACATGTACATCTCATTTTATTTGCACACCCCATTCCCCACTAGCGAGTTCCTACGCTGTCTACCCAGACGAAAGGAGGTCTTGCAAGGTGTTCTCGGCGCCAACTTGGTTGGATTCCAGTCATACAGTTACTCGCGTCATTTTTTGAATTGCTGCACGCGTATCCTAGATTTCCCATCCGACTCTTTTGGCGTTGACGTGTATGGAAGTCGAGTTGAAGTTGGGGTCTTCCCCATTGGCATCGATTTCGCTAAAGTGGAGAAACTCGCTTGGAATGACTCGGTAGACAAAGCTTACAACGACCTGAAAAAGCTTTACAAGGGAAAGAAAATAGTCGTGGGCCGCGACCGGTTAGATAGTGGCCACGGCGTAACCCAGAAGCTCATGGCTTTTGAGCGATTCCTGGAACTGTACCCTCACTGGCGAGAAAAGGTAGTCCTCATCCAAGTTACATCTCCGAAGAATACGGAAGACGATTCAGAGAACAAGGTCACCAGCCGTGTCAACGAGTTGGTGACCCGGATCAATGGCAGCAAGGGCAGTCTCACGTATTCGCCTGTCCAGCACTATCCCCAGTATTTGAGCCAGGAGGAGTACTTTGCCCTACTGAGAGCTGCCGATATTGGCTTGATTACCTCTGTACGAGACGGCCTGAACACGACCAGCTTGGAGTATGTCGTCTGCCAGCGTGAAAGCCACGGCCCCCTGATTCTATCTGAGTTCAGTGGCACAGCTGGATTTCTTCCCGGTGCAATTCATATCAACCCTTGGGATCTTAGCGGCGTGGCTAAGAAAATAGACCATGCGCTTACTATGCCAAGCGATCAGCGACAACACATGCAAAATCAGCTCTATAACCATGTTGCCGAGCACAACGTTCAGAGTTGGGTCGCTAAATTCCTCTTCGGCCTTGTTGACGTATTAGCAAGGAACTAAAGTGGCCGCACATTTCGTTACCCGGTGGACTAGCAGCTTCAGGTGTCAACCAACCCGTGATTGTCTATACTTCGTGTCATAGGCCTAGTATTAGATGAGAGGTTTAGGCCCGATGTGCGGCCGCGAACCTAGTATTTTTACTGCCGCAAGTTTTGCTTCTGGGCCTTGAAGTGACATTGGGAGACCGAAATAACTGTTCTGGTTCGCCCGACCGTAGTCTAAAATTCCCAACCGCTTCGCTTGTATTGCATCATTTTCAACGTAGCGCACCGATCCACAATGGAATTAGAATCATCCAGTTGTATACTGTACGCTCTTTCCGTTGCATCAGCTCGAAAAGTCTCACGAGCTGTTCCCAGCCCTGAGTTCTATTGGCCTTGACTGTAGGGGTGCATTAGAAGCGTAGCTTTGGCGCAATAGCGCGAATAGCCGGCCAGGTCCGAGGAAGTGCTCATTTCGGTATTGCATTTGGAATTAGAGATTAAGTCGCATGGTACTCGATTGGAGGGACGTTGGTTACGATTACTTAGCCTGGTCATACCGAAAATCTGGTCATGTCGAAAAAGTCACAGAGGCTTGGCGGCGTTGCATTTTGCCAAATTGGAGGCGTTCAAGTGATTGCAGCATATCGGATGCCCGGAGATGAGACTAGCAGCTGCGATGGCACATTCGTTTGGTCTTCGGCTTCTATGGAATTAGCTCAATCAGTCAATATCGTATCTATCGAATGATCAATTCTCTGGGGCCAATCTATAGTCAGGGTAAGGACTTGAACAGGAACTATAGACGTATTTGTAGGCTTACGAGGTACAATGAACCGACTGTCGATGTTCTAGCATGATCATATTCTCTCCAAGATCACTTAAGGGTTGATGAATGACGAGGTTGGCAAAACCGCCCCTTCCAGCCCACACGGCCGAGCCTCGTAAACGCGCCGACAAAACGTTCGCTGCGCAGCCTCCGCTTGACTACCGACAGCCCTGTGCTACATAGCCCGTTGCGCCAGGCGATCATCAGTCGATATTCTGTCAGCCGGTATCCTGGGGGGTGACCTGCTTGTGTCAAACCGAGAACGTTGGATGGCACACTGCACGCCTTCGGGGAGTGAGAAATAGAGAAGATATGGTTGCTGGGTAGATAGACAGAGGCTCCGCCCCGGCAGTGGGAACTGCTGCAATATACCTGGGGTCGCTTTCCTACTCGGCATCCGCGTCGACATATATGTCGCCATCGGCATTCGCATCGTCGGTGGCGTCCAACTGGGGCCTCAGAATTGATGGCTTCGACTTGGCAGTTCGATCGTGTCGCTCGGCCGTGGCTCGGCCTAGCTTGGCACGCGACTGATTGGCGAAACCGCGACCGTCAGCAATGGAGTTGGATACACTCGACGCAACGGTAACTGGGAGATGGTGACAATCCAGTTCAGGTCCGGCACCCGCTGCCCTCGCAGGGCGTGCATCGCCGTTAAACTCCCTCGAAGGGGAGTCCTCGTCGAATTGTCGAGCCATGGAACCCAGCATTCGCAGCACGACGACGAGAGGACGGAGGCCACCGAATGCGTGTGGCTGGAAGGTGCCGTCACAAAAGCACCGGGGCATACCCCGGACCTTACGACGTCGTGCAACGCCGATGCCTTACACGATTCCGATATTCGACCGGACACGTTTAAGTTATCAATGAAGTCGGTGGTACGCTCGCCGGCGAGGACTTGTAATATGAGCCGGAGAAGGATAATGGGCGATGAGAGGTGGCTCGGGAACGACGGACTTGGGAAGGGATCGAACGCACGAGACGGGGCCATCAACCGGCCGAAGGGCTCGTCCCTCGAATATTTCCACCGGTGCAAAAGGGAGAGGTAGTGGCGGCGTACGTTTCACGAACTTCCAGTGCGCATATCGGGGACGAGTATGGTGCTCGTTAAACAGATTGCCGGATGCTCTTGGCCCTTTGGGTACGTTATACGTATGAAATAACAGTTAGAGTAACCCAGCACGCCCTTATGCCCCTCGGGAGGCTTGGAGTGAGCTCACCAGCGCAGCCCTCCCTTGGCGTTAAATCATAAATCAAATCAAATCATGCGCATCGCCGTTTCCATCCGCTCGTGCGTCGGGTTTCAGTACGCAAGCGCGCTGAAAACGTCGCAGTACCGCCCGAGGTCTTGTGTTTTGTTCTGCAGCGACAAGCCGCTCCTGCGAACATTGTCTTTCTGCCTCTTGGTACGGGCCATGGCGGAGGCCTAGCTACTCAAAACGGCCCGGGCAATTTACTTGAACTTCTGGGGCATATTCCTGGAGTCCATTGAGCTACAATAGCGTCTCGTGGAACGGTATGTAGTTATATTTCACACTGCTTGGCTTGCGGAATGAAATGTAGATGGCATAATGGGCTCGAGTTGGGCGAACGCCGCCAGGGCCGCTGCTGATCCGGTTCCGGAACGGCAAGATGGATATTGGGCCTAGCTTCTCTTCGGCGTGTCTTGACAAGGATAAGTTCTTGCGCAGGGAAGATTGGGCAGTTGGCCGTAAAGGCGCGGGGTCGCGCTAGTGCGCCATTGCTCCCCTTTGATTGAGAAATTGATTGGTGTGCCGCTTTATTCTTCCTACAATTGTATTCTTCCTTCTTTCCTGGTTTGTTGGCAGCGTTTTCTCTTCTGCCCCGAGCTGGATGGATGTTGGTGCTCACGCTCGGCAATGTGAAATAAACTTTACACTTTCACCCGCATGCGAACGTCCAGGAACAGTAGAATGGATTGATGCCAGTATATCCTCCTGGCCCTGTTCGATGCTTCGTGGCACGCGTCTGATCCTTTCTATTACATCTCTTCACACTACCGAGACCACTAACGCGACCGCACTACGAAACAAGGTGCTTTGTTTCACACAAAGCCAGACGGGGAGTACCTTTACCCCCCACCAAGTCCATGACGGTATTGACGACTCTGTAAGGTGATGCTCACAATCCGACAACCTTTTGCTAATTATCAAAACCTCATAACACGCCCTAAACTATCGCTAACGTTGGGCAGCTACCGAGGTAAACATATCATTCTTTCTACATTGGCAGCGCCGCCCGACGCCACATCATCTTGATTGTCGCTTCAAGCACACAGTTCTATCGATACTGACAACCTTACGCCCTTTAGACTGCTGTAAATCTTATCGACCCCTCCCCTTCTCAACTACATACACTGTAGCCATGTCTCAGCCCTCAGAAGCTAACACTTTTTAACGCTCGTGAAGAACGGAAGAGCATTGTGCAGTAATGGAGGGGCGATATCGTGAAGAGTATGCTAGGCTGGAGTCGTGGAAGTGTAAGGAACTTCTGGCCGTTTCCGGGCTACGCTTCGTGTCAGATGCCGACCGCGAACTTCAGATGGCTAGCATCACGGCCAATTACGTGGAATATATATCTGAACTAGACGCTTGCCATCGTCAAGAAGACAGCACTCGCAGCTTAGCGTCCCTCAAACCACAAGAAGGTCAACAGCACCTGCTTGTTTTGGGTGAACCCCAGAAAGACGCTGGAGCAAGATCCAGGGATGTTCAGCGTCCCGATGTTGAGCTGAAGACGAAGGCGGAGATGAAGACGAACGATGGACCCTGCCGTTGGGAACTTCTGGGCAACGTCGTTCGTCCCGTTACGCCAACGCCGAATTTTTTGAATTGTGTCTCGGAAACCTTTAAGCGGAGGGATGATGGGGACAACAGCCCTTATGCGAAAAGGCAACGCAGCACCGAATCGGCGTCCGCCGATATCAAAACGATGATGTATTCAGACGTCCGTAAAAACGCTGTCGATCACAACGAGTGGGACACAATCATCGAGTGGCCCGAGAAATCCAGACAGTTCTGGGTCTGTTTTTGCGAGGAACATAAGATCCATTTCAAACAGAAGGCGGACCTTGCTGCAGCGAAGCACCTCGCTGGCAAATTACATGAGTACCCTAACCGAGACAGGAGACCGGCCATGATTGCGTTGGGACATTACATCCCCGACTGCACTGGTGAACTCCGCAAGCTGCATAATGCAGAGGTCAACGAAAAATATGCAGCAGGATATGTTCCACGCAATGATCACAAACGTGAGGCTAGTGGAAAGGATCAAATTGAATCTTCCACACAAAAGCTGAGCCAATCAGCAGTAACGCCCTGTTCGCAAAGTCCCATCACCCATCCGAAGACCTCGCACATATACTATGCTAAATACAAAGACCAATATTGGGCTGTCGTGATTCTTGGCTGGGATAGACTTCCGGACGGATGCAGACATTCGACACTGGGCGCATCGAAACTCATCAAGCACGACCCGCCTAGTTGCTATAACTTCGATGGATACAAAAGAATTATTGGATGGAAACCAAACTATGGTGACGGTTCAAAGTCCATTTGGAAGAGGGAGTTCCCAGTCATGTACTTTGACAAAGAGAAGAATTATGGTTGGGTACCGGCACGGGACTTATCTAAATTCGATCTTCACCGCGATATCGCCCCGAAACGGAAGAACTATCCAAAAGCATCATTTCATGACGCTAGGGATTGGGTAGCCCAAAGGTATGGATTCAAGACCTGGCAGGCGCTCATCCGGGATAACAAAGGGTTTCATCCTGCTATCCCGGTTAGTCTGGAGTCAAAGCCGCGGGGGACCACGCGCGTTGACCCTCGAAACGATGCGCTCCAGTCCAGAGAGGATCGGGGAAGCTCTGCGCCAGAATGTGACAAAAGCTTTCCAGATAAGCGGACTTCGACTTATACCAGCATGTTCTCCTTGCCCATCAGGCCTTTTGAGGAGACACTCAAGCAGCTGTCGCCACACCCATTGGCGCCGCAGAGGACCCCATTGAAAACAAACATCCAGGACAAGCCCAAAGCACATCCTATCCCGATAGCCCGTACCCTTGAGGATCTCGTGATTATGAGCCCCACTATGGTGCCAAATCCACAACCAGGGCGTCCGATGCCAACAACTCATAATCCGGGTCCTCCGGCAGCAGAAGTATCTGGAGCTACGGCCCCCATACTAGCTGCACCGCAAATAGCGCCTGCGTTGCCAGCAGCGCCGGTACTAGGCCCGCCGGTAATAGTACCGCTGTTATCAGCTCCATCTCTGCAGATGCCGACTCCCCTGACTCTAACTCCACATGCACAAGTGGCCTCTTTCAGAGGTAGCGAAGCTTCGCCCTTGGACGCTTATGAGATCTCGGCATACAAACGTCGGATAAGTGAAGCCAGCGCGTCTCGGAAGCGGCCTAAGGTTCGGACCAACGCGACTACGCAAGAGAACGTGCAGAAGCTCCCAGACGCGGTGCCGGTGCTGCCAGAGGGCATCCACGACAAAGAAGGGATGCCAGGAGGCCTGGCAAGCGAGCCCGGCGAGCGCCGCCAGAGCCCCGGAGAAGGAGCCGTAGAGGAGACACAATGTGGGCCGATAGATCCTCGTTTGTTAGAACCCGCCGGGGACGCCGGCGTGGAAGACATCGCGCTCAGCCCCACGGCCGACCTACCGGAAGCCGATTGGGAATATGGTGGCGTCGAGAGCAACACCAGTAAGCCCGTCATGCAGTATGAGTGCCACGCCTTTAACAAAGAGCTTGATAAATATTTCAGCTCCCTTGTGCAGGTGATGGCGGGCTAAAAGAAAAGAAGATTGAGGCTATTCAGAACTTCAATTAGTGTGGTTGTGCAGGCCTGTTACCAAGGGAACATGCCAGCTCGTTTATTAAGTCAACTTATACTATCCACTGAAAGTACATATATACGTACTTCCTGCAATTGCCGAAATGACCAAATGAGTTTTCATCCCGAGCTGGTCAGCCGGCAGCCCAATTCTTGTGTCACTTGGCTGCTATTGTATGTACTTGGTGACACTGTGCAGTAGCGGTATTTCAACACTTGTGAGATGAGAGGTTTCACACTGGTAGAATACTTTAAACTCTTCCAACTGATACCATGTGATCTCAAGCGAGACCGCCGGTTGTTGGATTCCGAAATTGGAGTATTCAAGAACTGTAGTAGGTATTCCTGGCTATTTGACGCCTAGCATGTCCAGATCCATCTTCCACGTTCATAAGTCCCCGATTCGTCGATTGCTCCTGCTCAATTCCTCCGTAAGGGCTTGCGTTCGCCCGTAAGAACCAGCCGAGCTCACCGTGGCTTGATCGTCCAACAAAAGATGCCCGACCGCGGGCGAGAAGACTCGCCCGAAACAGCAATACTATAGGAAGTCGCCAAATGAAGGCTAAGCTTCCGATACAATTTATAAAGAACGATGGCCCCGGTAGATAGGGTGCAATCGAGGGTATCAAAGTGGTTTCGACTACTGTAGTGGGCTAGGTCCCTGCCATTTATTGGTTCGCGACCCGCTCTATTACCCAACGTCAAAAGGTGCTGAAGAGGAGCCTGGTCAGAGATCATTCTCGTCGTCTTACGTCTTCGGCGCTTGATAGCGAGTTTGACGCCAGGGTGACAGACTGGCACGGTAGACGCCGATCCTGTGGCCGTATACAACATCCCTAACGATGACGGTGGCACTGTCATTCTCAACAGTCCCACAGGCAGAAGAGTCGAAGGCAGCAGCTTTTTGCAGGTATCCTATCTCCTTTGGCCTGGGGGAAGCAGAGCTACCCCGCCGAAGAAGCTACCATAACTACCCCGCCAAACCGAAGAAGCTACCCCGCCAAAGAAGCCGCTGCGCCCCCACCAAGAGACGGCAGGTGGCATAAGCGTATCAGGCTACTCAAGCTACAGCCGTCACTTGATACGGCCTGAGGAGCATGGCCTCAGATGTGCACTTTTCGTCCAGCTGCGCATTGGCGAAGCAAGGTCGATAGCGTAGTCAAGACAGTGATGGCGTGCTGCATTATAGTTAAGTGACGTGGCCAAGCAAAGTTTTATCTTGGGAATTATGGCTAAGTGTTGAGGCTACTGCTGCCTAAATATCCATCCTGGGCAGCCGCCTGGATTTCCCAACCACCCAGCCCAGGCCTTGCAAACAGCTCTGGCCCCCATGCTATGATTGACCGCCCCGCCTTTCCCATTGCGAAGAAGCCACCATAATTTACCATTCTACCTTGAGCTCAGTCGGATTTTTGATTACGATATACACTTTCTTTCTGGACTGTGTAATTGATCCTTGTCGCGGCTTTGAAACCCGGGTCTGGCACATCCCCTGCGGTATCTAGAACTCAAGGACCGGTAACCTAACACTCACTGCAAATATAGCATTGGTCTTGAGAAGAGTGCATGCGGGCCCTGGTATTTGATCTCTACTGAAGATGCTGAAAAGCTATATGTCCATACGTCCGGTTTTGACATGCCATCGAATACGCACAAAGTTCCCGAGCCCATCACAAACCCCAAGCGTAAGCGCTTGAGCGTAGCCTGCACGCGCTGTCGTGCCAAGAAGATAGGTGTAGAGCTTACTTGCACGCGTGCTTGTACATCCATCCAATGCGTACTGACGATCTTCAGTGTGATGGCAGTCTACCAGCTTGCTTGCCGTGCGGAGAATGCAGCCTATGATGCGGATATCCAGAGATGAACAACATGCCGTTGGCGAGATTGAAGCGTGAGAACATTGCTCTCAAAGAGCGAAATAAGGAGCTGACCGAAATCATTGAGTCTTTCAGGAATGTTTCGGAGCAAGTCGCTATCGAGAACCTGAAGATATTCAGGCTAACCGGAGAAGCCTCCGCGACTCTGCCACCACCCGAAAACACGACCGAAAACACGACCGAAAACATGACCGAAAACATGACCGTTTCCGATTCAGCATTACTAGCATAAATTTTGCTCTGAGGAGGCTGCTGCTGCTGCCGCCAATACATACTTCTAGCAGCACTGAACGAAAGCGATATCCGCACGAGGAGAGGGCGGGAGATCGAAGCAAAGTCAACTTTCACCCAACTCGAGCTCATCATGTCATCAAGATTTCAGCCCCAAGCCAACCAACTTGCTATGTCTACCTTTACGCGAGACGCTATTACAGCTCAATGGACACTCCAGGAATATATCCCAAGAAGGTCCAGCAAGTTGCCAGAGTTGTTTTGAGTAGCTAGACCTCCGTCATGGCCCACACCAAGAGGCAGAAAGAAAAGGTTCGCAAGAGCGACTTGTCGCTGTAGAACAAGACGCGGGACCTCGGCGGTACTGCGACGTCTTCAGCACGCTTGCGTACTGGAACCCGACGCACGAGCGGTTGGAAACGGCGAGGCACCTCCCACGCGAACAGCGGGTGCCGCACATGAACAGAATCGTCTGTCCCCATCTCCCAGTTTCATATCATTACGTTGAGTGTATCCAACTCCGTTGTTGACATCAGCAGTTTCGTCAATTGATTGCTTGCCATGCGAGACCAAGCCACGGCGGAGCGACACGATCGAGCGGCCAAGTCGGAGTCATCGATTTCGAGGCCGCGCCAGACGCCAGCGATGACGCGGATGCCGAATACAAACCCGTCCCGAGTATATTACAGCAGCTCTCGCTGGCGCGGCGGAGCCTCTATCTGTCTACGACATTATCCCCGACGAGGCCGGCGGGACTGTCATTCCCAATAGCCACACGAGGCAGGCGGGTCCGAGGCAGCTGCCTTCACCGCAAAGGTCGTAAGGTAAGCATGATTCTCGTCTATTGACTGCATAGCCGACTGACCGTGTAACACTCATCATAAAGCAGGCCCTCGAGGTTCCCAACCGACAGTGGAGCGGCAGCCCATCCGTACAGAGCCCAGCTCCACGACGAACGCTACGCCGACCGCCGCGACAAATGCGGATGCCCGGCCAGCACACACAAGATACCCCGACCACAGGCGCAATGGATGTGTCGCTGCAAAGAGCTGTACGTTGGAACAGACAGGTGGCGACTAGAAGGCCCTTGGCGCGAATCATGTTGGCACAGCCACGACATTACCTTCCCAGATCGGGGGGAAGCGGCACAAAGCTGTTACAGGGCCGCCAATGGAATTTTTTGCAGAATACGGCAAGGTGCACATCTACAGGCGCAAGTTGCAGCGGGGTATCCTGGCAATAAAGGTAGTGAGGATGCTGGAGGACGAATCTCAGCGGTATCCAGTTTGCGTGAAGACGTCGCACATGTTGGTAGTAAGATTTCACAAGCGGCAGCTCTGTTTATGCTTATCTCGAAGCATATTCCAGTTCCAATCTAATAGCAAATACACTAACACTACTGTTGTACCTTCTGCTCCTGTGACTCCCTGGTCCTAGACTCCACAGTGATCCTGGTGTGAAGAAATAGTGTGAGGCATACAGCCCACTTCCTATTCAAGTTGGGATGACTGGAGAACATGCGGTGGATGGTAACAAAGACATTCCCAAGGATCCCTCCAGATAGCTATCCTTAGTTCTACACTGACTCGAGGTTTGCTGGAATAATTCCCTACTATTATGACCTCGCGACGGGCCTAGGTCCAAGATGTGAGCTAATTACATTTAATCTCCTCAGTCTTGACTTCAACATGCAACCCAGTCTAGCATTTCCTACATTAAAATGTAACTAAGACTCGTTTTTGCGTGCCTCTGTAAATGCCAAGATTGTTCTGTAGTATGGCCGCCTGCGTTCGCCTTCTGTGCCAGGATGGTTGAGGAGAGCCTATCGGACATCTCTGCTTAGGGATGCCCAGCGCCCCTATCTCCGTGATGCAGCCCCTCCATCTCCTGGCGCAAGTCGATGCCCTCCCATGTACCTTGGATTCAGCATTTGGGGAGACGTCTGTACTGATGTCGTACATAGCCTGCTCCCTGTTAGGCGGCTGGCGCTGACCATCGTTGTTGTAATGTCCTTTCCTATTGCTGCGTCCGCGCCTTCAAAGCCATTGCGACTCGTAGGCTCGTCTCTTTCGACTTCGTCGGTATAAGGCTTGCGACAGGGAGTATTGAAGTGAGTTGGGCCATTCGCATCGCAGACTTGCTTGGCGCGGAATTGTGTTGCCTCCTGGCATTGTATGTGCCGACCGCTGGCACTCCATTCCTCTGTCAGTGTGCTGGCATTTTGTATTCTCGTCGACTCTTTTCTCTATCAACCACGTAGTGATGTTCGGCAGTTGGGTGGCGAATCGTCGGTGGGATGCGTCTATCACACGATGATGCATGCAGGTCGATCATGGCATGCCTGTCATGCTGGTTTTGGAGGGACTAGGTAGTCTCTTATCCTCAAGGAGTCACTGTATGCCGGCGTGCTTCAGGGTTTGCTGGTCATTCGAAACAGTCAATAACAACCGTGTCGCTATAATGTCGTCCTTCTTGGAACACAGAAGTGACGGTTACCTCAACTGGTATTCTTGGTAGCAATTATCTTCATGCTGCCGTGGCTATGTCGGAGGCTTGTGCCCGCAACTGCTGTACTTGTAGGGACCGATTGCCGTCGAATATCAACGGCGCATCAGACAGCGGGCATGGCTGAACGGCTCGTATGGCGGCGGTCATATCTCGTTGGTTAGTGACTGTCGATAATTGAAAGGTAATGTAGCGCTGTTCAGAAGTGCACTGTAACAAGGAATTAGCCCCAGCCGTTGTTAGCCTGCAGGTGGTCGTTTAGAGCCTTAAGGACATTAGTGCGCCATTACCCCTAGGTACCACTATGCCGTAGCTTCATGTCAAATACTGATCCGCCAAGAAAACGACCGTACATCCACTCATTCTTTTTCGTTTCTCGATCTAGCGGCACCTACTTCTGCAACTCAATCCGTTACCCAGCCCAACATAAGATAACTGGACTGACCCTTTAATGATGTCCAGTGTCATTAGCAGCTTGAAAAGTGTCATCTTGCCCTCAAAACCCTCGTTCCCTACCGGCAATAACCAGACTATTCATCCAGACCAAATGAATCGTGGTGTTAAGCGGAAAACTGCACACTCCAATGTTGATACCGATGATTGTACGTGCTGCTCCCAGTCGCGCTTTATTTTGTCAATCATTTGTCGCGCGCTACACTTATTGGAGCACATAATAGATATTGCTACCGAGCTATTATTGCCCGCAAGATAGCGGCGCGTTCGTTCGCGACACTCCATTGAAGCACCGGCGCCTGATTTCGAAACGCGTCCTCTGGCTGCTAAGGTCAGTAAGTTGCCATCATGCTGATCGTTTAGTTTGTCAACAAAGTTGACGACCCTTTCACTAGCGCGTCACAGCCGGTCGATAGGCAGGAGAGCTATCGAGCATACTTCTACTCCGCCCAAACCATCCGAAACCCGACCTGAAGCCTCGGGTCAACAATACACAAAGGAGACATGCGACGTCTCCAAGGTGCTCGTCGCCAATATGGGCAGTACCGGTTCGTTGCCACCATTGCGCCTGTAGAGTGCTCCCTAACTGTTTCGCCTAGAGCTACTCCAAACTAACGGTGACACGCTTACCACGCCGGATTCTGCTACGTTGGGGAGGCCCGTCGACAACAACACCAAGCGAATGACTGAAAACGCGGGAGACAAAAATAACGCTTCCAATTCCGCCGAGGACACCGAGATGGAGGTTGATAAGCTGTTGGAGCATCGTCAGTTGTCTGATGGTAGCATTGAGATTTTGGTCAAATGGGTAGGTCAGCCAAAGGAGGACGCATCCTTCGAGCCCGAGCACGAAATCCAGCAAGGCGCCGCCGAGACTTGGTACGATTACTGGAGAGCCATAGGCGGACGAACCAAAACCCTGTTCTACGAGGGAAAGGACCCATTGCCCGAGACGTATCACGTCTTCAAGAGTTTGCATCACGAAAAGAAAGGAACCGGACTTCAACTTGAAGTCCAATGGGTCGGTTACCCCGCGACGTCTAGTAACACGTCACTAGAGCCGGAAGCGAAGTTGAAAAAGATCTGCCCGAAATTGTTGGAAGAGTACTGGGAGCGCCAGGGTGGCCGAAAAAAAAATATTGGCAGACGTGGTCGCCCTAGAAGGGCGTACTAAGTGTGCTCCAAAATCGGGCGGTCATGATAGAAGGGAGCTATCACAGTAGACGAAGTAATTATTTCGAGTCAGTGTAGATACTAAGGATAGGTATGGGGGCCCTAGGGAATGCCATTTTTGCCATCTACCGTCCTGATGTTCCCCGACTTTTACAGTGGGCCGTACGCCGCACAGTTTGCCCGTAGACCATTCCTAGGCATGCATTATAACAGTAGCTATGGCACACTAGCACGGACAGTAGTTGCTGTCCCACAAAACCTAAATCCCATCACGGACACTCGGAAGGGACCCCTGCTCCTCCCCGCTTGTCGTTAGCCTTGGTATCTAATTGCCTACGCTCCCCGTATCTTTGTACTTGTATGCTCCTTGCGCTCATGTCGCGAAAAGGCGAGTGCCTTCATAATGGTGAAAGACGGGAGTAAGTCAACGATTCTTGGAACAATGCAATGCACATAAGTGTCCGTTATGGCTAACAATACCTTCCTTTCCTAGACAGCAAGCGCAAGGCAAGCGAAGAACCTCCATCGCCAACTGCAACCAAGAAGGCGAGCTTCTTCGATAGTGACAGCGTCAGCCATGTTAACAATCAATCCCCCCTTCCTAATCAGCAAGCGCCAACGGTCGTATGCGAAAACAAGCCTGCTTTAGTGGCTGAGACAAGCACAAATATCGATGTACACCAGGAGAACAACAGTGTTGTCCTATTCCCCTACGACCCCGATATCACATCGGCTTCAGCGCTTCTATGTCGCCAATGCAGAAAAACCACAAGTTTTGTCACTACACAGCTCCCTGTTTCCGCGACGATCGAAGAACGGGAAGGCGAAATCGAGTTCCGTGTCGTCAACAATGACAACAAGCGAGAGTCCCTTATCATACTGACTGGTCTAAAATGCATCTTCCAAACCCAGTCCCCAGAGATGCCGAAAGACTACATTGCCCGACTTGTGTACGATGGGACACACTTGTCAATAGCCATCGTTAAGAAACCGCTCGAAGTAGTAGGCGGTATCACCTACAGGTCGTTTAAGGGACTTCAGTTCGCCGAGATCGTTTTCTGTGCTATCCGTAGTGAACAGCAAGTGAGAGGGTACGGTGCGCATCTCATGTCGCATTTGAAGGACTATGTCAAGGCAACTAGCGATGTCATGCATCTTCTCACATATGCCGATAACAGCGCTATTGGTTACTTCAAGAAGCAGGGGTTTACGAAAGAGATCACCCTTCCAAGGTCCGTATGGATGGGACACATCAAGGACTACGAGGGTGGTACGATAATGCAATGTTCCATGCTTCCTCGAGTCCGGTACTTGGAAATGTACCGCACCATGTCCGTCAAGTCGCTAATGCCCTGGCGGAGGCCGTCGGTGACGTCCGGGCGAGTTTGGACTGCGACATCTTGCCTTGTGCAGCCGGGCTGCCGACAGTGCTGGCCAGGTCTCCGAGGTCGAGCGGAACGGTCGCGGCCGAGCTTTCGTTTTTCTCCACCATGGCGGCTGTGAGATGCATGGAGAGCCCCAAAAATTATCGTCTAAGTTACCTTCGTTTGGGAACGGGGCCCACGGTGACGCCTCAATATCGGGATGAATAGGCGGTTTGGAAGGCAGCAGGGGCGCACGTAAAGTCGGCGGCAACAAAGGAGAAAACAGGTAGCGCTATTCCGCGACTCGACCCAAGCTCAAGTTGGGAGTGAGTGGAATTGATGGATCTTTTGGGGCGTTTGAAGTGCAGCTGACATTGCTACCAGGGGGATCCGTGCGACCTTGCGAGCTCCGCCGCCCTATTAGCCATCACGGCATAGTATGTAGATGCTGCGAGTGGCTGCAAAGGGTAAATGAAGGGCATGGTGACCGGGTCGAACAGTTATTTCGGCTACTAGCTGGTATTCAGCTAAATAAAATTATCTTTCGACATTGCGAGGTTCAATAAAGAGTACGTCGTTAGAATAGAGTTTGGCCCGACCAGACAACCCAAGTAATGGAAAGCACTGCCCAGGCATTTATCACTTTAGTGGATGGGGTCCCGTGGTCTAGCGAGCTACGCACTAAAAGCCAGGCTTGCTGCATGGGGATGACCATTTAAAATGGACCCATGCTCCAATCGAAGGGAGGAAATGTCTACAGCTCATCTTTTATTGCCACGGATCTTTGTCTTTATCACATAACAAGAGTCACTTGAAAACAAGCCTTTCTCCTGTCCTGACTATCTGGCGCAAACACGACTGTAGATACATAGTAGCCCAGCAACTCGTGCCACCTGTCTCCCATTCGTCATGCCGTAACCCTGGAAGACATCTTGCCATCTCTGCTGCTCCTGCAGCAGTTGCGAGGCTGCGAGAGAGAGCTAGGTCAGGACGACGTTCCCTTTCGGGAAGCGTGTACGACCTTGATTGCGTTATACTGGAGTTTGGCGTTGATCCGGTCACGAATCTGGACGGGGTCGGATCGAGGAAGCGCTTGGCCTTTGTCTTTGAGAAGAACAAGGGTGTGCTCCTTTCGGTCGTTTGCTTTCTGTTGTCCAGGTGCAGAGGCGTGCTGGGGTTTGGGTGTGGCTTGGTCCTCCACCGCGGTAGCTTGTCCCTTTTTGAGGACTTCGCTATTAGCTTCCGGCTCTGCGACGACCACTACAATCATCGCCTCGGATGGTCGCTCACCAGGGAGCAGTCAACGGAGCTCCAGCAGTCTAAGGCGAACTCCCAGTGCTCCTCCCCAGAGATCAACGCCCACCACCAAATCCTCTGCAGCCTTTAACACATCACTGTCCAACAGCGCTTGTAGTAGCGGCTCGCAACGCTCCAACAACCCTTCACCCGTCTTGGCCAACGGCGAATTCCTTCCTTCGACTTTTTTGCCCACCCACAAGCCTGCCGCCTACGATTGGCAAGGCTCAGCAAACAGCAACAATAACAACAGTAACAGCAACGGCAGCAGCAATAGCGGCTTGAGTTATTATTCTGCATCATTGTCCGCTGCCGCAACAGCTGCCGTGCACATCTTGAGCCCATCAAGCTCGAGCAACCAACACAGCAGCAGCAGCAACAACTACTTTTGGTTTTTTGACGGCCGGTCGCAAAAGTCATCACGGGCGCCAAACCACTACCATTTGTCGGATCCGCACCTCCAACCCCTCAGCTCTAAAACATCCGAGGAACTTGTCGGCGCACCTTTCGACGGCACCTCGATCCTAAATCACCTATAATCCACGAAACCGTCGCCATTGCAGTCTTTTGGATCCAATTCATCAACCCGTCGACCTCCGCCTCCCCCACTCATTCACGCGCAGACTAGCCCCGACCCGCAGCAGGCCAGTCCCCAATTTCGTCAGTCAACAAGCTTCTCAGGCGAGTCGCCCATGGCCATGCCATTGTCGGAAAAGGCCCAGCAGGGCCCTCGAGTCGGCGAAAGCCAATTAACAGGGCCCAAGAGATATTCGGACGAGACCAAAGAACCCAAACCCAGCGTCTTGGGGAAAAAGTCGGGCTTCTTAGGTCTCATGAGTACGCTTGTGGGGTCGCCCAAGAAGCCCGCCATCTCAGCGCCAGAGAATCCCGTACACGTCACACACGTCGGATACGACAGCACGACAGGTCAATTCACGGTGCGTGCTTTCTCCAGTTGCAGTTATTCCGTTCGGTTTCCCGCCCGTTTGCCCCGGCATAATCTTGTACTTTCTCATCTTGTCAACCGTGCCAGCTGATGCTAGTTGGACACCAATGTTTCACTTTTCTTTGTCCGAGCCCAGCTTTCACTTGTCGCTCAAAATGCGTGATCTGTTTGTTTCGTGGTGTTTTGCCTCGTTGCGCTAGCTCCTTCACCATGCGAGAAAGAGCGGAGTTACTCATCCATGTATAGGGCCTACCGAAAGAATGGCAACATCTTATCGACGAAAGTGGCATTCCCGAGAACACCCAACGAGAGAACCCACATATGATTGCGAACCTTGTAACTTTTTACAAGGAGACGACGGAGAGGCCCCATGAGGACCAGGTTCTCGAGAAGTTCCGTGATGTGCGAGCTCCAGAACTGCGCCGTTCGGGTGGCATGTCTCCCGGTATATATGCAACAAACACTGCCGGTATGTCACCTTTGATCAGACCACCAGAAAGTCCGAGATCCCTTGTCGTACCAAATGAAGGCACCTTTGAAAGCCCCCGAGCGCCCCCGCCCCTTCCCGGCCCCTTGCCCGCCAAGGACATGAACATGATGCCTAGCCGACCTGCATCCAGGCCGCCTGTTTCGCTGCCGTCGAGAGCGGCATCGCACGCGACTACAAAGGACTCCGGGTTTCGCATGGCGCAGAGCGCTGATGAACTCCCTTCATCCGCCTATGTCCCTATGCTCCCCGAAGAGATGCGCTCACGATCGAGGTCGAATTCACATCTCAACGGCAGTTCGCCTTACTCGCCCAGCTCGTCACAACCCTCGCCGGCTGTGCAACAAGCTTATCAACAGCAATTAATGGGACAGCAACAAAGGCAAGCCATCGCCCAATCTCAAGCAGCAATGAAGGGCCAAGTTGGCCGGTCCATGAGCCATAAGCAGCCTCAGGGCTCGTCCGTACCACCGAGTCCCCAGACCCAGTTTGGCCGGCCGCCCAATTCCAACGGTGCCTCCTCCAAGCCTCAGCAACCACAACAGTACCAGCAGCCCGGAGCAAACCCCCAGGCGCGTCCTCGTCACCATGCGCGCCAGAGCAACACTATCGACATTTCCGCGACACTGAAACGAATCTGCTCCGAAGGCGACCCTCGGGAGATTTACCGTAACTTCACGAAGATTGGACAAGGCGCTTCGGGGGGTGTATACGCCGGTAACACGCGAACTTCGAATCAATTGGTGGCCATCAAGCATGTGAATCTGGAA
Source organism: Apiospora arundinis (assembly GCA_039105305.1). Taxonomy (NCBI): domain Eukaryota; kingdom Fungi; phylum Ascomycota; class Sordariomycetes; order Amphisphaeriales; family Apiosporaceae; genus Apiospora; species Apiospora arundinis. Next base: position 6,117,689 of record JAPCWZ010000004.1, read on the forward strand.
CAGCAGCCTAAGAAGGATATGATTATCAACGAAGTCCTGGTCATGAAAGATAGCTCTCACCCCAACATTGTCAACTTCATCGATAGTTACTTGTCCGCAGGAGAGCTGTGGGTCATCATGGAGTACATGGAGGGTGGCAGTCTGACTGACGTTGTCACCTTCAACGTCATGACCGAAGGACAAATTGCTTTGGTGTGCCGCGAGACTCTTAGAGGTCTGCAGCACTTGCACTCCAAGGGGGTCATCCACCGCGATATCAAGTCTGACAACATCTACATGTTTTCTTTAGAAGGCTGCATCAAGCTAAGTAAGTTAATCTCCGATAGCTCCCGAGTGGGATACACACGCGCAGTTACTAACATAGCGAACAGCCGATTTTGGGTTTTGTGCTCAGATCTATGGGGCGCACAACAAGCGGACAACCATGGTCGGCACGCCTTACTGGATGGCGCCCGAGGTAGTGACCAGAAAGGAGTACGGCAGAAAGGTCGATATCTGGTCGCTTGGCATCATGGCTATCGAAATGATCGAAGGAGAGCCGCCATATCTGACCGAATCGCCTCTTCGCGCCCTTTGGCTCATCGCCACCAACGGAACACCGGGGATTAAGGATGAGCAGAGCCTCTCCCCCGTGTTCAGGGATTTCCTGTATTTCGCCCTCAAGGTGGATCCTGAGAAGAGAGCCAGTGCACACGACTTGCTACGGGTATGTTGAACCGAGTCCCATGCTTACGTGTACATCAAACTAATACGCCCCCGCAGCACGAGTTCATGAAGACCTGTATCGACTTGACCTCCTTATCTCCCTTGATGCGAGCTGCGAAAGAGGCTCGCCAACAGGAGAAGAGCCGTAAGGGTTAAACGAGGCATCTGTCATCATTTCACGAATACAAAGCATCAACCAGCATCCGAATTCGGAATGTCAGTATCATAGCTACTGTTGCAATTTCTTTTTCAGATACTCCCGATTCAAACATCCATTCCGCATTACTACCATTACCATTGTGTTATAGAGATAAGGCATGAAGGGTGAGTTATCTTGTCAGGATAAGGGGAGATAAGGTTGTGGGCGGCATTTGGCTGTTTAGGACAGGGCAAAGAGTGTCGCAGCCATGTCTTTCACCCATATCATTTACGTCAAATGACGTTAAAGCTTACGCAAACCCCCTTGTATATATTCCCCCCGAGGAATCGAAGGACATTGGTTTCTCCAAGCTGTGTGTTCATGGCTGTTGGATATGAAGTGGTCATGAAATATACACAGGGGGCACAGACGGGAGAGACCAGGGGGGAAACAGCCGGACAAGTGGGAGAGTGGGAGTCATACGGAGAGACCACCTTCAGAGTCAATGTCTTTTCAGGATTGATCGGTCTAGCCTATCCCCAACTGTAAATAACACCAAAGCTTCAAGGAAAATGGAATGAGCGGAGAATTGCCCCATGATTGGCAAGCCACAGATCATCAGCTTCTTCATGCAAATATGTTGGTTGCTTCCTGCGGCTGCATTCAGTCGGTTTGGGACTGGTTGATCTTCGAAGACTACAGCTACTGTCCACTAGTAACGGGGATTCCTTCTTCTACATATCTCTCTTATAGGGCGCGTTAGGGAGGAGAATGGATTCCCGCTAGCAACGCCGCCAGTCCCGACGGGTCACGGTTGAGTGGCGAGTCACCGGGGCCTCTTTCCCCTCTTTCTGGTAAGGCTTGGCGATCGACTACCACGCGTCCTGTATTAGATGACGTGGGCCAACATGCGCGCTACACGCTGCACGCTGCGTCGGGAACTACCATAGTGACCAGATCTTACAAGATCTCTAGGTCCCTGGCAACCTGTGGTGATCACCAAGGTTTAGTATATGAGTTTGTCGCATACGTCAACCGTCACACCACCCCATTTACGTCCTGAAAATTGGTACTCCAATTCTTCCTATGTGCACCCGCACCCGTCCTCTCTAGCATGCCATCATCCGGCAACCAATGAAACGTCGTTGTCTATGCGCAAGCAAGTGATCCTTGCCGACCGTGGTTGGCTTTGACACGTCCTAGACAGAGGCTGCTGCAGCCCGTGGTGGGGTAATTGGCAAAGAAGGAAGCAACATACTAGATACTCATTCATCTGGGCTGCAACGGGCCCAGTAAGCCTCTATCTAACTTTGCTTGGGTGCTCTTCTCCGGGTGTGACGAATCGAAGACATTCCCAGTCGTTTGGTAAAAAGCAAGTGTGCTGACCAAAGTACCTCGAAACCGGCGTAGAGCGCCCATTTAGAAGTAATATTGGACCGCCAGGCAAGAAACGGTCTGGCCACTTCATGCTATATTTTCCGTCACTTCCAAAAGCGAGGACGGGTGGACAATACATAAACAATGTCCAGGCGCATACTATAGTATGCCTTTTCTGTTAGCTTAAGCGCACCTCCAACACCACACAAGCAGGTACGTACTTATATGACATTGCATCATACATTCATAGCCATGTACCTGACGTCATAATCCTTTTCTTACATAACAAACTGCCCTTGGTTGCGAATAGTACATGCTGTTTCTACCCTTCCTAGAACCCATGATTGCATCAAATGGTGATAGTGTGATTGATACCATTGCTGTTGAGAGTTGGTATAGACTGACTGGGGCTTGGAGAGAGCTAAGAATAACATCTGCTAACTAGGATCCTGTTAGCCCATCCAATCATCACAACCCAGCCCGGTGCGCGCCGCAAGCCAGCAGGACCTGGAATGAGATGCTGGAGATACCAGATATACATGCAAGAGGCACATGACGAACAGTGGAGAGCACGTCTTCTTCTAGTAGGCACTCGTTCTTTCGTTCTTTCTCCAGATACATGTTTCTCTTTTTCGTCGGGTATGCTGGACAGCTCTGGGCTCAACCTACCCTCTCCCTTGCGCTCCCTATGCACTTTGTGCTACACAAAGCTGTTCGTGGCATTTCGTTCTTCTGAAAGCCAATATCCATTATCACAAGCTTATCAGTGGCATTGTCCCCTAGATAATACCAACCGCGCACATACGATGATTAGATGGAGCGGCGCTACGTACCTATCAAACCAGCAGTTGTCAAGCGGGAAGACTTAAATCCCGATGAAGAGCGGAATCCTACCCCAGCAAAACGACGTCGCACCGTGGCCGCCTGTGAAGAGTGCCGCTCAAAAAAAGTCGCTTGTGACGGTATTCGACCCTCGTGTACGCCATGTGTTAATCGCAAAGTTGCATGCATCTACATGTTACGAAAAGATGGTCCGCGAGGTCCTTGGTTAGACTATATCGAACTCATCGAGCGCTTGTCGACTTTCCCCGAGGCTGATGCCCTGAACCTGCTTCGTCGTTTGAGGGAATCAAACGACCTGTGTACTGTGCTCTCGTCAGCAAGCGGCGGCGCACGAGACAAGACGCGCTCTACGACTCTGGCTACCAACCAGCTTTTGATATCGCCAGTATTTACGAAACTCGAGTCTGAGCTAGGGTCACTGCACCCCATTGCGTATCCATGGTTGAGCTCAGTTGATATCAGGACCATCTGTCGAGAAGCCCGAAACAGATTTGAAGCACGGGCTTGGATTATGGCTGCAAAGGGTGACTCGACCAGTTCCGACACAGAGTCATCAGGGTCGCCGTCTCTGCTATGCGATAGCCGTCTTTATCATCTGCGCATGGATTACTGGACCAGAGTCCCCATCAGCGATGAGCTTGCAGCACGTGTCATATCTTCGTATCTTGTTAGGGAACATCCCATGCTGGGTCTTTTTGATGCTGAGCTCTTTGTGACTGACCTTGTGGAGAGGCGTATACGCTTCTGCACCCCCTTCCTGCTCTCTGCGTTGATGTTTTATGCGTGTGTAAGTTGGAGCTAATGCTATGATATTTCTCACTAACTATGAAACAGCACCTATATGCCCCTATTGACCCGGGAACGTTGGCGATTGCCAACTCTTTCCTCTCTGAAGCAGAGACGTTGTGGATATCTGAAAGGGCCTCGGACAGCATAACCACTGTGGCTGGTACTCAACTTCTTCGCATAACGACCCTCCTCCAAAGTAGCGATCAACAGTCCGTTGCGTACTCACATGAGGGAAGGCTTATGGCCGGGAGAATGAAATTATTTGGCGTCGCTCATAGTGCCGATAATGCTTCTCACTTTGCTACACTATCAACAAAGTGGCAGCGGGCGACCGCACATACTGCTTGGGGTGTCTACAACTGCTTTGCGTAGGTACTCCCGCTCCTACAGTTGCTACACAGCACTAATCGTCCCTATTCATCCAGAGCTCTTGGCATCTTTCAGCTTGAATATGACGCCATACCGTATACGCCCATACTTCCGATACCAGGAGAACATGCGACAGAAGAATTCGAGAGGTTCGGCGTCACCTGGCCAGCGCATCCATTGCCCAACTATGTCGGCCATACGTTCGGCCCCTTATGCAAACTGTGGACTATGGTACAAGAGGTTTCCGTGGTATATGGCGTCACTTCCGGCACTACTGTGGCGGACAGGATACCTTTGTCCTTTGCCGAATCCAAATACCTAAAGCTGCTAGCATGGTCCGACACGTTACCAAGTACTTTTGCTTACGGGCGCCAAAGTTCAGCTAACAATCTGCTATTCCAGTGCGCTTTAAACCCACACTTGCCGCAATATGCATGAAACTGACCATAGATATCCAGCATGTATTTTCATGGAGCCGTTCTGAACGTCTTTCGCCCCTTCCAACGCCGACCACATGAATATAGTATGCGGTCTTTTGCATCACCTGACAGTTTTCCTACAGCTGCCTTCGCGGCATCACTCAATCAACTAAAACGCCTGGTGGTTCTGACACATCTACACCACCCGCCGATAGACCGATCCCCTTTTCTCGCAGCCATGCTTGTCCACCTTTTCTGTGGTCTTTTAAAGAACGCTGGCGATGCTGAGTGGAAAGATTATTTCGATCTGTGCTTGGTGCTGGGTTCCCAGCTCTTCACGTGGTATCGGGTCTTTGGCCAAATCCTTCAGGGTACATTGGCAATGGGCCTCCGAGATGGTGTATTGACTGGCACGGAAGCGCAGGATTTGCTGAGGAAGTATGTCTCCGCGGGCAGACACAAGGTGATGGAGGATATTCCGAAGGAGGGTGCGTTCATACTCGACCTCGACCTGGCCATGACAGCTCCTGTGGATGCGATGGCGCAGTCGCTGGCAAGACGATTTGATGATCTAGTGTTGTTTTCTGAATTCGCCCACGTGAACCACCATCCGGGTCCATGAGCACATAATGATATGGTGGGAAAGTGCAACTTCATTGGACACCTGCGATTATCGATCAACCAATCTGATTGATGCTGCGGCATTTTCGCCCCACAGAATTCAGCCAACTAGTTTCACCAAATGTATGAAATCGATAAGAGATGATCCTAGCCCACAACGTGCTTAACAGCGAGCTGGCTACATATGGAGCGCGGATATGCGATCCACGTGCACGATGAAGTCTTTGAATGGATATGGAATCGTGCAGTGATACTTGCAAAGGAGCAGGACATGATTGAACGTGTTTTCGGATACGTGGGACAAGATCGAAGGCAAAACCAAGAGACTAGGGGCTGGAGTTTAAGGTACATTTTCGATGGCCCCTGGTAGTGTTTCTAATAGTGGATATCTCTTCCATTTTGTGAACATGCCCCCATGTTGACTCTAATTGTAGACGTATCGAGGGGAACATAATTCCGCAGATGTGTAGTCTTATTTTGTTGTGGGGATGTCAATGGTGGGTTCAAGGCCTAAACCTGACCCAGTTGTTGTGCGCTGGCAGAGCTTAACTGCGTTGAAGGGTGTCCAAATGTATAGAGTAAGCATGTAAATGTACGCCTGCGCCAGCTCCTGCTGCGGAATCGACAGCGCTTACACACCCACCTACGTGCCCCTGCCACTGCGATACCTCCCGACATACCAGCACACATCAACCAATTGTCGTATGATGTATGTCAACCGAGGTACAGCCTCCACATCCGTTTTTGCGACGTGCTGCTAAATGGATGAGGTGCTACTTTGACTTCCGAGCAGGAGGCGTCTGGGCTTCATTGCAAGAACGGGACTCCATCGCTCTTTGGTGCTTTTGTTGTCGCTTCACCCTCCGCAAGATATCCGTGGGGCCACCACCCTTCCGCACAAGTCGTAGAATTTCGAAGGCTCGGTCTTCGGGCTCCGTGATCAGAAGCTCGGTGATTTCAGCAGCGAAGTGATTTTCATCTCCCTGTCACCATACTCTCCCCTCGCTGCGCGAGACATAATCACACCCAATGAATCGCTTGTTGTCGCTGGGGCTGTCGCAGAAACTCGCCGTTAGCCTCGAGAAACGCAGAAGAGGAAACGACATGAAGGAGTGGACTTCGACTAATCAGCATTGCAAACTATCAGAACCATTAGGTTTGTGGGACATCTTTCGATCCATATTGCAAATGAATCCAAGTTCAGGTTGTTGATCTCTGCAAGAATGGATAGACTACTACAAGTGGCTTTGTGCAGGGTAGGTAGACTCGATCCCAAGTGGGTCAAGAGTCTGGAGGATTCCTTCGCCCCCCTTCAGCAAGACTGGAAGACACCAGTGCAATTGATCACGTAGACGGGCCCAGTATTGACCCGCCTTAGCCTGCTTCCTCCCACCCTTCTCACCGTCAGGTTGGGTCTAAATTACACTATGGAGCTTCCGAGCCCCTCTTTACGAAACATCTAAGCGACCATTCAGTGGGAGCATACAGAAGAAGATGTAAAGATGCCGGACGTACGTTTAAAGCTGTGGTTTCACTGCATCTTAGTGGTGAGGAAGTCCGTAGTATTAGAGTAAAGAGAACGGGTTATCGTTATGTTTGGAGCACAACATAATCGGCTGATATGTCATAGAAGATCCCGGGTGATGGTACTTTCACAGTACGAGTCAACAGCTTGGCAGGAGAGATCGATCGGCTAGAGTCAGGGTTGCGGGGCTGCAATGAGTCGCTCCAAGCCGAGCGACATGCTCGTGAGAAGGGTGAGAATAACATCGGTACAGTTAGAGCTCGTGAATACGAGGTACGAAGAAAGGGTACTGAGCATCAGAAAGGCCCTAGAAGAAGTATAATGCATTGCAAATAGGATGGCTTTTAGACAACATCGAATCATCTGGTCGCCCATCCATTTCGAGGGAGAGCCGGCTAGCGTCGATGTGAATGGCTCTGTCCTGCTGAGTGCGAAACCGACCCCGAGTATACCGCAATAGCGCCTACGGGAACGGCAGGCGCCGGCCATGTGGCCGTATACGACATGCCTTACGATGATGGCGACATTGTCCTTCTCAACAATCCCACAAAGCAGAAGAGTCACAGGCAGCTATTTGCAGGTATCCTATCTCCTTTGGCCTGCGGAACGCGGAGCTACCCCGCCAAAGAAGGTGCTGCGCCCCCACCAAAAGAGCATTGAAGAACTCGTCAGGTGGTTAGTAGCAGAAAGGCTGCAGGCGGCATAAGCTTATCAGGCGGTACTCAAGCTACAACCGCCATTTGATACGGCTTGAAGGGTGTTCGATCTTATAAGCGAACGGTCGGCGATCTCGCATGGTTAATCTCGTTAACGTGTCAAATGTAGCGATGAATCGAAGCGCCGTCTCGATTTCTTGTTCTAGTTCGACCTCGAGAGTATGGTGTGCTGGAGAGATACTGTGTAGGTCTCAAGTGTAGGAAAAGGACGGATCTCACCGGTTAGCAAAGTTGCCCGGATTGGTGTTCCCAGTAGACGACATTGTTGAGACTATGGAGGAGGGGACGGTGTTCAAACAAAAATGTAGACGATGCTTAGTTAATGATATAGATGAATGAAAATGAGAAGAGGAGAAACAGTTCTATATAAGGTTATGAACTCGAGTATCATGACGTCCTATGGCGTGGAGCATTAGTTGTTGACTGGTGCATAACCTACGACGTCAAGGTTTCAGTCTTACCGTTGTCTATTTGTTAAGTGCTGTCAATCTGCCCGAACTTAACGCCGAGGCGGGGAAAACTCCCGAAATCCAGAATGCAACAAACACGCAAATAACATTGGCTGATTGCCATATTTCCTAATTGTTTTCCTCAAGGTCGCATTCTTGATGTAACTGGATGGCAAGCGGAGATTGAGGTCCGGTGAGTGAAGAGGTCGTACAAACCGAGCTCCCGTGTTTTGTTCTGCAGCGACAAGCCGCTCTTGCAAGCCCCACGGGGAAGCATCACGTGGAGGCTATCACAGGATCAGGGTCTTCTTGATAATAGATCACTATCCAATCGCTAGTAAGCGCCCAAAACTGGCACAAGGCCGGAACGTTCCGCCCCATGTAATCTGGGATAGTATGAGACAACGGATTTACTGTGGATGGCTCTGCCGAGTGTAGATAGCTGCTGCTTCCCGGGATGCTAACGTCACGACCGCATGGTCTGTCTATTGGGTTCAAAAGTTTGACTCAACTAATGGTTCAGAAACCCCTAACAGCACGAGACTCTCTCCTCCTATCTCTACACAATCTTGTGCAACATGCCTAAGATTACTCAAAGCTTTAGGCTCAAGGTTTGATACATTCAGTCAATTGTCTCCTTCAAAGGTCCCTCTAGTACCAAACTTGAGTTCGCCCTTCCCACCTCCACCACAGACCAATCTGTCTTGTTTCTGGGCTAGAGACATACATACGCCCACATACACCCACATTCACTGCCTGGCTCTGATCTGTCATGCCTCTCTCTTACACACATGCGGGACACGCCCCCTCGAGCTCAGCGGTCGAGATGACCAAGAGCAACGAGGATGGACTGTCCATCAGTGTGGATATCAGACAAGATCCTCTGTCTGTTACGCTGGACGGACCAGCCATCTTCATCCTGGCTATCGGACTGATTCTCGGTTTGTGCGACGCCTTTTTCGATCAGGTATAACGCTTGAGAATGGAGTATCGGAGTAAATGGGGCTATTCGCAGGCATAACGACTTGGCGCGGACCAGGTATGTCGGTTGGCTCTTAACTCGAAGCATTTGAACGGCGATCTAAGTTTATATTATCGGCCCCCGCAGTAAATCAATGACTACCGATGACGCTCTTGTTCACGTCCTCCCAGATAGCGCTCTCCGTATTCGAGCTTCCACCCACTGTTCCAACGAGGATGATGAACCTGATGCGCGATGTCACCAGTTGTACAAGAATGTCGCGCCATGGGCAGATGGACTTTTCCATTGCCCCTGGGAGCGTCAGCCTTCATGCAACCACCAGCCGGCCAGATTGAAGTGTAACTACGAGTAAGTTCACCTTGGCTTTTGCTTTTCGGTTTCGCTTCTTTAACCAGAATTCCAGTAAATTCGTCGACTCACACCTCAAGCCGTACCGATGCGAGGTTGACTCGTGCCAGAACCTCCGCTTCTCTTCGACTGCCTGTCTCTTTCGACATGAGCGTGAAGCCCACGCCATGCACGGCCATGGAGACAAGCCCTATGCTTGCACTTACAAAGACTGTAGTCGTTCGCTACCTGAAAACGGGTTCTCCCGCCACTGGAATTTAAGAGACCACATGAGACGTGTCCACCGTGATTATGGAGCGTCGATCAACTCCCAGAATGGCTCGTCCTTCTCTAGACGGGCCCCAGCTTCTGTCCTCGCCAGGAGCCGGAAAAAGGGTCCCAACCGTTCTTCAAAACCTTTGGGCCATAGTCGCAAGCTGGCTTTAGAGCCAGAGCCGGCTGATGACGCCGTGGATGCTGCTAGAACTGCTGAGCAGGCCCTCACTAATCAGTGGTACGAGCACCGTTCTGCGATGCAGCAATGCCTTCAACACTATGACAACCCTGTCGCTTTCGACTTCTTAAAACAGTTGAGTGAAGCTAGAATACATTTCGCTGCCATGGTAAAGATCACATGCAAGCTAAAGAAATGCCGGGACTCGCACCGCCCATCCCACAAAGACCAAACTGTTTGAATTAAGAATACGGGGCTTTGGCGGGTCGAGATGTTCGGTTTCTTGACGCTTTGAAACCCCAGTCCTTTCTTACTACGAGATTGCGGGCCAATCTACCCGCGGATTGCGAAGCATCTGGCATGCATCACTTTTGTATGTCTGGCAGGTTCAGTGATTGTCCTAAGGATCGCTGCGAAAGACCAAATCGCTCTACAGAATACCTTTCTACGAACTCTTCTTTACTCGGAAAATTCAGAGTTGCTCCAAGCTCCCTTCCTGCATTGGCAAATTTTGGCTGAGCTGTGACAAACAACACTTTCCACAATACAAGTGACGACAACGACAATTGAGGCTCTCGTATCGGTCATGACATGGTGCAGTACTACTATGATTACTATTTTCTGCATACAACAGGATAGCATCAGCTCAGCACATTGGAGATATTACAGTATAGTTTGCATTCGGAATTCGTGTCTGCTTTTATGAGTCATGGCATTCACTAAGGCTTAACCGCTCGGAGCGTAACAGTCACAAGATTTTACGCGGTACTTTTGGACAACTCGTAAATTGTCCTGATATCGCAGTATGTTGCACATCCAAGGTACGGTCTCGGGTGCTATCAAAGACTAATCCAGGCTTTTGGTTCCAAGGCATTGTGTTCCGTTTACTACATAAATCCTGCTTTCGCAACCAAAGTGGTCTCTGCCTTCGTGCTTTTCCCACTGACTGCCCACCCAGGTGCCAGCTTCTCATGGCAGCGTGACCATAGACGAAGGAAGGACCGTACATCTTGAACATGGTGGAAGATTCGGTTTTAGCACAAGGTTTAGACCTGGAACAGCTGTACCAGGACCAGGATTACCAATTCCTGCCGGGTAAGGGTGCAAACCGACGCATCGCTATGTGTCTCGTGAGTAATATGATGAACTGGGTTAGTTCTTTAAATGAAGAGCAACAAGCGATGAGTGATAAAACATTGTTCCTATTTGCGTCTACTGTTTTCCCGGCGTCTAGGGTTCTTCAATGGACATCCCTGTATGCCGAAAATATCCCTCTGCACCACCTCGTGGTATGCTGCCCGTCGATATTGAAACTGGCCATCAGGGTGTCGTTAGATAACGGGCTTGGCTTCATTTCCCTGAAGTATGATACGCGAGGAACCTCTCTTCCTGATATTGGCCGCGAATTTCCCGGCAGAGGAGAAGTCATGGGTCGGGGTTGGCATGGGGACATGGATAATTTTCGATATCGCGTCATAATCTAGCCTGGGGCGAATTAGCCGGGGCGATCAAGCGGGTCAGAATCTGACGTACCGCAACTTGTCTTCTGCATACAGACACAGCGAGGGCTCGAACCCCAGCGCGGCACTCAACTGACGGAACCGATCTGGTCGGAGCTTCATTGGAGCGGGCTGGTGACTGGCGGACTATCCTGATAGGCCTCAATGGTACGCATCAAGTCCTCCACGCTGAGATCTGATCGGACGTGTCGCTCGATCGAGGCCGGAAGAGCCAAGAACGATACGTCGCGCCTCTCCGGTGGTGTGCTCGCGTTGGTTTTCGGAGTGGCTTGTGCAGAGCTTGACACCAAGGCTGAATGGGTCATGGTGAGTAACTGCAAAGATGGGAAGTCGTGTACGCATCTACTCATTTGCAACTGCCGTCAGTGCTGCCTAATTGCGGCCTCGGGAATACGTGGGTCCGACCAGACTTGCAGGCGCGTAGCGAGCCGATTTGGTGTTGGTAAATACTACTGTCGAATGCCAACTCGGTTTGCCCGTGTTTGTTGTGCAGCTTGGAAGTTCTTAAAAGGGTAAACATGGTCGCAACGCCATGGGACAAAGGGCTGGCAACCTCGCGCACGGCCTAGGTGGGCGCAACCTCGAAGTACTATGTCAGCCCCCAGTTTACAATCACGGTCATTCTTTTTGCGCGGTACATACCAAGAGCAGAAACTACGGTATTACGTGGAGTGCTTCGTACTGATCGAGTTCGCAGTTGGATACATGTCTCACAAAAGCTGGCCAAGTAAAAAGATTTTAACTACTATGTACAGTTTTGGGTTAAGAACAAGGAGACGGTTGAGATAGTGAACCAGGCCGTGGTCAACAAGCGTAGAGGAGACATGACGAGACGGTGAATGTATACTAGGAAATGCTGGCGCTACGGCGGGAAGTGGGGGGGGGGGGGGGGGGGGCGGGAATTCGGATACGATGCAAATCGAAGCGGATCTCGCTACGTTCTCCACGAGATAGAAAGCCGCAAAGAAAGCCGAGACGAAAAAGATGGCCCTGTTTGGCTGCAGTCTTCGCTGGTGTGGTTACTCAGGATGACAACGCCTGGGTGAAGACGATCGCCACGCTTACATTTATCTATCCTCCGTCGTCGTTAATCTTGGCGGCTTCCAACATGATCTTTAACTTCGATACAAAGATGGATGGGCGGTTCCAAATAATATTTGGGCGGACTGGGCATTCGCAGTGCCGATGACCATGATGGCGACTGCGCTCTGGTGGTACTAGCAGGTTAAGTGCGGTCAAACACGAGTCCATGCATCTTAGCAATTTCGCGTCCTGCTGCAAGAGCCTCGGCGCCGATTCCGACTGCGATTGCCCCGTGGGCTGCATCCAAGCCGAAAGAAGGGCCCAAGGACTGGAGCCTCTCAACGAGACCGAACCCTCCTCCGCCCTTGATAACTGATGGACCTAGAGAGGAACAGAGAAATTGTACAGGCTGCTTGCCATCATTGTTGACATGCAGCTTTGGGCGGAGGCAACTAGTGGATGGAGGTCGAACAAACTTGGAGTCATTCACTTCCATCACTATTAATATAATGGATATTGTTGTTGGAAAGCTGTTGGCTGGGAACCTTCCTTTTCTACAGTGGGCTTGACAGAGAGTCATGGAAGCAACTCCGGTTGCAAAATACTTATATTCTTGCCTACCCTTGGCCTACCGTGTTACCGATAAACTCGCTTTCCTATTTAAATAAACACTCGCTTACTCTTCATACTAGTCTGTGTCGCTGATATTTGGGGGGTATAGACGATCTAGGAAAGACTAATAATTGTGCGAGTAAAGATGAGCCAGTGGCTAGGGTTCAATGCCATTGCTAGCACTCCACATGTGCTTCAATGTAGCTTGAGCTACTCGTGGTTTCCCGCGTATGCTACTATGGACTATCTAGATACATAAGACACTGCTTGCAATTATCAACATCGTAAAATAGTACCAGACTGGCTGACTTAGAGTATTTCCATCTGAAGTGACCGTTAGACCCGCAGTAGGGGTCGGCGAGCGAATAAAAGAAACATTGGCGAACGTGCTGTTAGTTTGCATGAGACTGATCATCGTACCAATGGTACCCATAGTGCGGGTTGTCCCATTTGCGCTACGTGCCCAATTGGCGCTTGCCGTCCGGACCGAGCCAGAGTGCAGGACTGTAGTTGGGCTGGGAGTGGAATCTGTGATGGTGACAAACACAGTTTGTATTACAGTTCCCGTGATACTTTGAGCCTCACCCGTGTTGGCGTTGGTTGCCGGGGCATCCAAGGAACTCTCAGTGGTTGTCGTCGTTTGTTGCGGCGAGCTTTGTGTGTGGGGGCAGTAATCAGACTCGAACTCTAGGGAGCCTACGGCTTTGAGCGTTCCCACCTGGAACTCGAACTTGACAATGTCCCCAGGTGTTACTTCCAAGCCTAACACACCCACAATGGGAGCGAGCAAGATGGGGATGGACAATCTCATCTTGACCAGACCCCGAGGAATGATGGTACTGCGGGTCAGCGGTCCTTAAGTACATCCATGGCTGTCTCGTTCCGGACGTCAGCCATTATTGCTGTTTGCCCCGAGGGCGTACGGAACCAGACGCGCTCTATGGGGCCTCGATAAATATGGGCTCCATGGCTCTATTTTGTAATATCATGTACAGTCACTAGCAAAACCTACGTCCTATTTCCCCTCTTTGACAGTTCCCGTTCTAAACCGACCTTGTACGGGTAGCTGCTGATAATATGTACCCTGCTATGCTCGCAGGTACAGAGCTAGAGTTTTGGCTTTGTATCTTCTTGCGAATCCATAACTCGATCAGACTATGGTATATGCTCTAACTCCCACTGTAGTCATTTCTGTAAGCGTCTAGGAACAAATGTTTTGACAAAATTTGCTCAGCGTTACTGTAATGCATAACTCAACGCCGAAAACGACGTTGGTCGGATTTATGGCCAAAACATCTGTTTACAGCCCTTACAGGAACAATTGTACATAGTGCCATAAGGAAAGCCTACTACTGTCAACAGTTTTTGGCTCTAGCTCTCGTTTTGGTATGTTATGTGTAGTAGCTGAGCAGCGTGAGGATAGTGTCTCGAGATTGCTTGGACCTGGATGTAGCACGTGAGGTATAACCACCGTGCCACCGTGCCACCTAGGGCCATACTGCTGGGTAGGTGATGACAAGAAGCATTGCAAGCTAAAGACTCACCATTGTCTGAACACAGTTTGTCCAAAGCAAGCGCTATAGAGCGAGTTGGTGATCCTTTAGATTCGCCTTCCTGTGGTCATCACTCGAGACATCGTCGGATCTGTTCCAAAGAGACTCAGCCTATCTAGGAGGTGACGGAATGCATATATAATATCGCCGGCCTGGTCTCGCAACATGCCAGAGAAGAGTAAAAGCGTGCGACTGGTCGTCAGGAGGAGGGATGGGAAAGGACTCTTGTTCCACCAATCGGCGAATTGGTCTTGCCCTCCACCTCTTTGCTCGATCTCGACCCGGAATACATCGCATACAGCCATGTGCAGGAGGAGGGGGTACTGCCAGTCAGGGCGGCTCATCCATCCACATCCATCAATATTCCTCTTGGTGGATTGAAGTTGAAGCTGAGTCAGCCGAGTTCTCGTTGATTGATGGAATGTTGATCCACGAGGCGCAATGGTTGATGGATATGGAATTGAGTTGAATACCCCTGTTAATAGCTAATATATTTCCTAATTAGGTATATAGTGGGTCCGGTATAATAATATGGTGATAGTACAAGTCCTAAGTTATATCTTAATTTAGCCAAAGTAAACGAACCACTAGGACAGGAGTACTAAGTGATGTCCATACTACGTATGGGTATCTATGTGAGCTGCGATGCCAGCTTTGTACTCGGCTCCTCTTCCAAGGCTGTATATAACAGGCTATCGTCCATCAACATATCATCCAACTCATCAATAAGGCCTGCCTTAAGCCACGACCTCAACGTCTGTACCAACCCAATAGTAGAAGCATCCAGTCGTGACCGCAGAGGTGTTACCATTAACCCAACAGCCGAGAATAGCCTCTCGCATTCGGCACTCATAGCCGGGACCGTCATCACGTCTAACGCCATCCGAGACAACCGGGGATACTCGTACTGCTTTGAGATCCAGTACGTAATGGGATCAACCACGCCTTTGTTGTGGTCCTCCCCATCACCCATCGCGTGTACTCATCCGTTAACGAAGGCGCAATCCTGGGCATTAGCTGACTGCGACACTCATCCTGGAAGTCATCGAACCCTGTGTGGTACGTCTTCCGTCGTTTGGCGATAGGCCCTTCTTGGCTCGGCCCTCTAGTTAGCTCGAGATCACGATACTCATTATCCCATAGTGCTTGAACCTTCGCCTTTGCCTCGTTGGCCCAGGAAGGATTCTCAGTCCAGATCGTCTCGAAGAAGGTCCACTGAATACCAGGATCTAGCGCGGCCGCTGCGTAGTATACTGGTGTATCAGAAAGTGTAGCGTAGTACTTGTCAAGCTTTATCCAACCAAGGTTGACGTTGATGCCGAACTGTTCTGGCTCCGGGTACTGATGAATTAGCTCCTTCGCCGTCTCAAGCTTCTTCAGCAGATACTCGAATGACTGCATCACGCTTGGCATCAAGCCGTACGCCTCGGAAATACCGCCGGCCCGGTAACGAGCCTGGCCGTCGCCCTGGAGCACCTTGACGATGACGTGGAAGTGTTGAAGAAGATCAGCGAAGGCCTCCATGACGGCCCAGTCGTTATCGTCGATAATGCTTGACTTCTCAAGGCAGAAGGGTATTCTCGCGACCTTGGTATCGGTACAATACTTCTTCGCTTTGAGAATAAATTCATCGTAGTATGGCCGAAGCACCAACATCCTCTGGATCATATAGTACTGCGATAGCCAACGCGTATCGTTATCAAGTACTACGTCGAGTGGCTTCCTCTCCTTGTCAGCGCGATCCGTAGCCTGATCGGCGTGTTCCTTCTGTATCTTCCGAAGCATCTGCGTGAAGATATCAGAGCGGTTGACCCATACAACGAAGTTGTGTGCCTTCCCGACTGGGCCCTTTTTCATCCACGCAACGTGAGACGCCCTGGCTAGCAACTCGCCCTCTACGACGGTATCTTCGAAGGCCTCGGCATCCGAGCCAAACAACAGAGCCTTGACGACCAGGTTAATGACATGGCCTATGCAGCGGACTCGGCGCTCCAAAGCGCTGAAACCGAGCTCCTTCCCGATGGCCTCCATCGCGGCATCGTTATTAGTGGCGTTATCAAGTGTGAAGTAACCAACTTTGTCTTCAATTCCGTACGTCCGTATTACGTCGATAATCTCAGCTGCGATATTGTCTCCGGTATGTCGATCTACCACCTCAGGAGCACCCAATACAACTTTCTGGGGGTTGTTGTTAACGTCTCGATATGCAGCCGTAATCTCGAATAACGCGTGCCGGTTTCGGGTCCGCGCGCCATCAAAAGCGAGATGTATCTGCCCTGGGCATTGGCGTAGTGCCTTCTTCACTGTGAACAGGTGTATATTGTACAACTCAATAGTACGACGACGGAGGGTATGTCGAGATATATGGGCTTGTTGAATCGTAACTGCTGGGTTGAGGTATTCGAAGACGGCACGGAGGCGTGGGTTCTCGACTGCTCGGAAGGATAGCTGGCTGTCGACGATCCAATTAACTATCAGGCGTTGAAAGTGGCTGCGATCAAACCCCTTGATCAGCCTGTTGGCCACGGCTTGGTCCTTAGGATCTGCTAGGTCAAGGTTCATAAAGCCGGCTATATTGCCATGTTTCCTTTTGCTGCCTCGTTTGTTCGAAGGCTTCGGTCTCTTGCCAGACGTATCCCAACGGCCATGCTTCTCCCAGAGATGTTTCTCGCAGTTCTGCGTGCCCTCTGATATGTACGAAGTAGGCTTGGGCACCTTTGCTGTCAGACAAGGCCCACAAACCCACCGCCTTGACGTCGAATCTTGAATCTCGATGCCGAAGCTCCAAATCCAGGATTGGGTCTGGCTGGTGCGTTGGGCTAACGAGTAACCTTTCCATTGCCGGAACAACCGCACTTCTGCTTCCAGAGTCAACGGCCACGCCGGCAGGATGGCCACTGGTTCAGGCTCGACCTCTAGGGCGGTAGCTAGGACTGGTGACTCGGCGACGGCGATGGGTTCAATAGGTAATAACATTACAACGAGAAGATAATAATAATTCAAAAGTGACAAAGACTAAAACCAGAGAGGGTGTAAAAGAAGAAGACGGTAAAACGGCGGCCTGATTGGCCGCGTGCGGCGAGTCGCTGAGCGTCCTGACAACGCGTATCCTAGACAATCACGAATGGGCATGAGATGGTTAGATTAAAACGTTAGCCTGACTGGTCGGGCGGCTTGGCTGGCAAGGATAAGGCCCTTCCCTACCCGGTATTTGCAATAGCAGGGTGCCAAAACCCCTGTCTATCCACCAATATTATTTCCACATCGTCCATCAACGGCCTAGTGTCGTGGATTGATTGATTACATAATGGAGGCGCCCGTGGATTGAAGTTGATGGAACGGTGGATCAATATATTGATCCACCGTTGAAGTTTGGTGGATTGATGAGCAACCCTGACTGGAGGGAGGCCAAGAAGGAAGGTCCATTGCTTCCAGTCTCGGTCTATGAAATAAACATTGACGCCGATGAAGGATGTATTGTGCCGTGAAGTCCAGCCATCGAAAGTGATGTGAACCATGCCCCTTGCTGTGGCTAGGAGCTCGCGAACACTCTCTTTACCCTTTACGAACTCTGTACGAAGGAGTCGAAAGAAAGTCTTGCTATTAGGGATCGAGACAATCGGGTTCAGACTGCGTAGGACACGTAAAAACGCCGGTGAATCGACAGTATGAAAAGGGAGATTCTCACGTACTAACCAGTCCAACACTAGTAAGGAGGTAGTGCGGTAACAGAAGAAGCTATCAACACGGCCTATTAGCGCTTGCTGGACAGGATCGTGGCGGTTGATCTGGACGTAGGCGGCTATGCCTTGTTCTATGTGCCGCTTCAGTTGTGTCTTGGTTCCAGGCTCCTATGCCTCGTTAGCTATTACTAGCAAAGAGGAGAGTGAGTAATATACACATTGCCTGTGAACTGATAGCAGGTGCCTAGTGATAGACTTGCCTGTAGACGCAACGAATACGAAGGAAGAATATCGAGGTAGTAATCGCTGTGTTACGCACCGGTGGCAGATCCAGACTATCTTCCATGGCAACTCGGGGTCCTCAGTTGTACGTAGTCGGTAACCAAAGCGCCACCACCATGCAGACTCCTTACTTCGGTTATGAGCGCTGGTATAGTTGGGGAAGTGTTTATATAGCTCTGGCGTCCAGACAGAATAGTCTGGCCAGTCCGGCCATTTGGACTGGTCATCTTTGGCTAGGAAAGAATCGCGAGAGGTCGACGGTGGATTCGATGAAGGAGGGAGTGGTGGTGGCGATGAGGGAGCGGCAATGGAGCTGTCTAGATCGAAGATACTGTTCGTGGTTTGGGAGTCTCCTGCATAGGGCTCTGAAGCTTGGGGCTGGTTTCCGAACGAGAATATAGGCTGACGGAAGCGTTGGCTCATCGTGAGGTAAGAAGAAGGTATGTAGGGACGTAGAGGAAAGACAAACTTTTAGGATGGTCAGACAGGCGATATGGCAGGTGTAAGAGAAAAGAAGTTTAACCTGGATCTGAACTTCCGCCGTGCCTAGCCTTTGGACCTGAACCTGGCCATTGTAGAGGCGGACTGCGAACTTATGCAGGGCTGCACTGAGAACACCTAACTAGGTGACCAGCTTGCTAGGTCATTCATCGCTATCATTCGGATGCCACATTGATCAAATCGCAGCCAGAAGGTCTTCTGAAGCACAGCCCGCCAAGATAACCTAGTCTGTCAGAGCAGTCATCTACAGATTCAAAAATAGGCCACTCACCAATAGCAAGTAGAGCCTGCGTATAGGAAGCAGGCGCCATATGTTGGCAGACGAACGAATGCGAGTAAGCCCAAGTAAGTAGCCATGGAAAGAAAGAACAGATCAGTGTCGTCCCGAGGGCGAGAAAGCGAGCGATCGTAAGCAAGATTGGATTCTCCATGAGACAGGAGTCTCGGAAGCTCAGGGAATGAACAGGCAGTTATGTTGATTATGGGTATGTCGTGGTCTGACGCTTGCCGGATGACGTCCTGGCCAATGCGTAATTACAGCACAGGTGCAAAAGTCTCCGAGGGGCGGCGTCTTGGGCATCCCATATTTGATACTGTAGTTCGCGGCTAGATGACAGTCTTGTACCCGTTCATGGCTAACCTGAGCATCACGTGGTATCTGTCACTACCATAGGCAATCTTACCAGGGCTCTCTCTGTTTTTGACTCCATCAATGCTTGAAGTTGCTGTTGGATGTAGGTGCGATTCCGAAACGGGCGGCGGGACGTCGGTTTGCATCGAGAAAGGTTTGGGTAGCGAGGCGGTATCGAAGGGAAGACGGTACGAGTAGGTGTGGGCGAGCTCGACGTCGATGTCGCCTGCCGTGGGTAGGTGGGATGAGGGCTCTGTGATGCGGCCCGTACCACGTTCCAGTCTTGTGGCGGCTTAGATGGCGTAAGGGGAGGCACGATGGTTGTCGGAAAGAAGGCGTGGGATAGCTAGCTCGGGCAGTTGCGTTGTGGCCATCTCGTGGGTCGTAGTCCGCACCGGGGATACGTTGGTATCGACAACCTCGGTCGGTCGGCAGCGGGGTGGTCCGCGGGGAGAAGGAAGTCGACCTGTTCACTCCATATCTGTGCCTCAAGTGTTGGACGGAGACAGCGGATGCTATTTAGGACCTGTCGGCTGTTTAAATGTAGCCGGCAGTGTCATGTCTAACCGACCAGATTGTGTACGTTGGGCAAAGAAGGATCAAGTCAGTAGAGAGCAAGATTGGGGGCGGAAAGGGCAGCATGGACAAGTATATGGCAGGCTGACAGGGCCGTGCAAGTTACAGGCAGTGATGAAAAAGGATCTGATATAAGGGCTGTGCCAACGAGAATCTTGACTTTCGTGACTCGGCTTTTTCTCATCTACACGCATTGCACATCCTTCAAGCCCGCATGGCGCAGTGGCCAAGCGCCTGGCAGTGCAACTACGTTCGAATTCTGCTGCGGTCCGACCCAGCTCATGCCAGTCGATTGCTTTCTGAAATACCGTGGGCTGCATGACCGTGTCTGTCTCGAAGGCGATTGTTGAACATGGACGTATTGCCATCGTTAATATCCCGGTGCATATAGATTGAGGTTCTCCCACATCTCACGGGGGTGGAAACCCCTATTCTGCTCATGGGCATCCCTTAGGCACTATGAGTGTTTCCTGGTAGCCTCAAGCCTTGGAGCCTCTTTTATAACCGAAACTATGTTAATTTATGATCTGCAAGGAGGCACAGCTACACTGTCATTTGTCGCTAGGGTACCTGTTGCAAGAGGTCGCCAGGGACAAAGGGGCTTGCTGGGGCAAAACTAGAGCCCTGAGCCCTAACAGACTGTTGCCTTCGCATGGTTTCGGTGCCAATATTCTTCTCAATCTAGTATAAAACGGCTCTCTGCGCAAATGAGTGAATGTCCCCGTTCGTACCATTCTCCCCATCCTTATTTCTACTGCCCATATATGACAACAACGTTTCGCATAACCACTCACAAGTATCGGCTGCCAACAATTCTCCCAGCATTTCGGGTGCCCAGATCATTGAACGATATGA
The DNA here is from genome assembly GCA_039105305.1 of Apiospora arundinis. Taxonomy (NCBI): domain Eukaryota; kingdom Fungi; phylum Ascomycota; class Sordariomycetes; order Amphisphaeriales; family Apiosporaceae; genus Apiospora; species Apiospora arundinis. Next base: position 6,138,640 of record JAPCWZ010000004.1, read on the forward strand.
AGTGAGCCATTTGATATCGTTCATAGGTTTCTTGTCTTAAAGTCCATAGTTCTCAGCAGGCCGCCTTCGACAAGCTGTCCAACGCATCCGAGCATATGGAGGGTTGCCAGGAACTTGTCGAGCCTGGCACCCCGACTTCTGTCGCCAGCTCAACGCGGTATAAGGACCTACCAACATGGCCCAGCGAAATAAACGAGCACGAGTGTTACGCAACACAGCCTCTGCAGAGCTCCGAACAAGATGACCAGGTCACTAATCCCCGAAAGAATGAGCGGGACGCGGATGAGCTTGCAAAATGGATCCAGAGTCAGGCCCAGGACGGCCTCTACGAAGAATCCGAGCAGACTCGGAAAGGGAACAGAGCTGCACATCGTGAGGAATCGCCACGCAGCCGTCACAAACTCCGCCGGTCCGCACGAATCCGTCAACGGGAACTCAAAACTGGAATATGCAACGGCGTACGACGATCGAAACGAATAAAGGAGATGGTAGAAAGACAGAAATAGCTTCGTAATCATATCAATTACTAGAGTCACCATTTGGCGTGTAAACCGTGCCCGCTAAAGACAGATATGGAGCCTTCGTACCACGAATGTGGTGTGACCAGATAGTCAATCTGGCTTACACAGAACGGCTCACGTCGCATGCGGCCCTTATCTCAGGCGATAGTTGTGTCACCAGCTGTATCCAAGTGGCATAACCCACCAACCGTCCGTGCAACGTATATAAGCTCCATGGAGTAAAGTGCAAAGAAATGACGCCTGACGGCAACCATGTCTCTCAAGCGCATGCCAGACTTCTGCCGTGACCGCAACCTTGTGACGGTCCGGGCAAGGCCCCCGCTCTATATCGACCAGACAGCGCATACCCACTATCGCCACCTAGGCACCAACGGCAGCGGCTGGCTTGGAATGCACCGGTCGGGTAGCGGGCACGTCGTCCAAGTCCGACAGGCCCCCCAATTCACGGTCAAAGAGCACGAATATTGGGTGGTGGAAGAAGCGGGTTAAGGGGGTGGCTGGCGTCAGCCACAGGAGAAGTTGGATGTGCTACGTGGGGCCGGGCTTCCAATTCAATTGCTGTCAGAGCTTATAACAACAAATGCCACGATCAACTTCTTATCCGACGTAACGACGTGATTTAGTAGGCACGAAAAAGGCAATTCTTCGTATCGCGCTGGCAACATGCCACATAACGTACGCCGATGACCGACGGCCGACAACATGAGTCGAAATCTGACACTCGGGGACAAGCTCGGGACTTGAGCATGGCAGCACGAAGGCAATCGCTACCAAGAATACCAGTTGAGGCGACCGTCACTTCTGCGTAGCCAGAGACGACAGCATAGCGACCACGGTTGTTATTCACTGTTTCGAATGGCCATCGAGCCTGAAGCAAGCACGCCGGCACACAGTGACTCCTTGAGCCAACGAGGCTGCCCAATCCCCATGAGACCAGCGTGATAAGCATTCCACGACTAGCCTGCACGCATCATCGCACGATAGACGCATCCCACCGACGATTTTCTACCCGACTACCGAACAACACTACGTGGTTTAATGAGGAAAGAGTCGACAAGACTACTAAGGCCAGTGCATTTGCTGAGAAATGCAGCGCCACCGGTCAGCACTGCAATGCCAGGGGAGGCTACACAATTCCATAGCCAAGGTCCATCATGTCAACGACTGGCCCAATCCACCCATATCCAATAATCTTTCGCGAAGCCTCACACCTGATCGAAAAAGCTGTCGCCCAAGGGATCGGCATCGGCCACGGGGACGAATCGCTCAAACAGGGCTTTCACCTGCGACAACCACCCCGTGACTCTCTGGGTTTGCTGCAGGAACCTGTACTCGATGTCAGGAAACGATTTGCGCCGGATGAATACACGGTGACTTACAGCTGTTCGACATTGTTGTTATTTCGTCACCATGTTGGAGGCAAGAGAATGGAAGTCGCATTAGAGTTAACTGGACTACTCGGGCCGGCTTCTGCTCTGACCGACCCATTGGGGTGTGGAGCGACTGGTCTTGCGGCAGGGCTATCGTATGGGTCGCGACAAGTCTCACTAGCGAGCAATGGCCGGGGTAAATGGAGCACACAGAAGCCCCATCGTACCCATCGCCACTAGTCAATCAATGCAGGCGCTCGGATACTCTAGGAAACAAGTCGCAAGAAGTCGGCCATCATGGTGCATTCGGTAGGAAGTAGAAGGAGCCTACGAACATCGGAGCTAGTCTCCGCCATTCCGTCCAGCCAGCCATTTGTCCACCTGCCGTAACTACGCCAGAACAGCCGAGCAAACTGTTAGGAGTTATGCGACGTCTTCGTCGGGCGCTGCCAGTAGGCCAAAGCCGACCGCCGGTTGGTATTGGGAGCAATTGCGTGGGTGGGCCCAAATGCTAAATTGGAACTCTTCCGTGGCTCGCAGAGCCTCCTGCGTTGGTCCTGTTGCATGGATAGCCGGACCATGGTAGTCGCTGGCCTGTTTCCTTTGTGAAAAATCCTTTGCGACCAGCCCTTGCATAGGCTGTTCGGATTTGGGTTGGTCCTGTCTGCCGCCGGGCTCGGGAGAAACAATTTTGACACAAAATACCTCTCTAAAACCGCCTCTCGAGATGACCTCGCCGACCTTCTCGTATACCGTACCAGACAGGCCTATCCGTCTCTTGGGTAGTCGGGCGGCGGGGAACCCCTAGGCGACGGGGCCTGGGTGCCTTCGCCTGTAGATTCAATGCCCGGAAAGTAATCGATGTCCTAGGCCATTCGCAGACACGACGGCCCATGGCGCGGAATCGCGTTGCCTCCTCCGGCATAGTATGCGCTGACCGCCGGTGCTCCATTCCTCTGCCTCTGCCAATGCACTGGCCTTTTGTAGCCTCGTCGACTCTTTTCGCTATGGGTCATGCAACGCTGCTCGGCTGTGGGTTGGACAATCGTCGGTGGGATGCGTCTATCGCACGATGCATGCAGGTCGGTCTGGCAATGTCTATCACGCTGGTCCCGGGGGGACTGGGTCTCGCTGGCCTAAGGAGTCATTGTGTGCCGGCGTGCTTCGGGGTTCTTTGAGCATTCGAAACAGTGAATAACAACCGTGTCGCTATGCTGTCGTCTCTCTTGCAACACAGAAGTGACGGTCACCTCAACCGGTATTCTTGGTAGTAACTGTCGTCATGCTGTCGTGCTCAAGTCGCCAGCTTGTTCGGGCTCCTGTTGTGCTCGCCGCCATGCTGTGTCGGATTTCGACTCATGTTGTCGGTCGTCGGCGTACGATATGCGGCGCATTGCCAGCGCGATACGAAGAATCGCCCTTTTCGTGTCTACTATATTATGTCGTTATGTCGGATAAGAAGTTAATCATGGCATTTGTTGCTGTTTCGAGCGACTGCAATTGAACTGGAAGCCTGGCCCCACGTAGCACAGCCGCGTTTTCCTGTGGCTGCCACCAGCCACCCCCTTAACCCGCTTCTTCTATCGTCCAATATTCATGCTCTCTTGGCACGTGAGCCGAATAGCTTCCATGCCATGGTCACAATCGCAACAATCCTTCAATCCAGTAATAAATTCTCATTTTCGATATTCTACCAACAATGCGGCCGGTTGTATACTGTTTTTCCCATACTATGTAGTACGTCGCTGTTCGAGGTCTCCAAGTGCTGCAGTATGGTTATACGCACCTCTGCCGTTTGCCTTCTCTATCCAAGGCCTGGATCACCTCTCGTTCCCCTGGATTCTCTCGCGACTTTCCATAACGGTGGGCTCCGCCAACGCCATCATCGAGAGGTGGCGATTCAGTCATCGCCGGCAGTGGCGCAGCTCAACCTGCCGCCGTCTGCTTTCTGAGGGTGATTATGAGCTCTTGCTTTTCGCAGAGGGGTCTTCTGGGCACTCTCGGGTCTTCATTGGTCTCAGTGTAGCCAACTAGCTTCAACACCTGCCAATGTATACCCCCATGTGGGCCAGTAACCTGCTCACTTCCTACCCCGAAATCACAACCCCGACATTTGGGTCATCCAACATCCTAGCCATCTCATCACAAGTTATACGCACCCATTTTCGATTCATGGCATTATACCCGCTGAAACTTTGCATCTTCTCGTCCCAAACAAGCGGCACGGGGAACCCATAGCCGCCCGGCCGCACAACCAACGACAGGAAAGGCAGACCTGCCAGCACATAGGGCGAAAGGTCCTCACTGCTCCATGATTCTTGCCCAAGGACATCGTCCCACAATGCACATCGTCGCTTCCAACAGAAGTGTTGGGCCACTGGCGTAATCCTGGAGACGACCTCGACGAGGCGCCAGGTAGAGCCAGCCGGACGGCCTCTTGCACGCTTGCATGGCCTTGATTCATCTGCTTGCCTTGCCTTCCGTTTCCGGCAAGGGGTACCTAAAATTTCCGCCTCAGCTACCTGTGAGATGTCCTCTTCGATCGACATTGATATAGCAGGATCTGGGTGGGACCATGCGTAGTGCTCTAGCGGAAGCGATGCTGCTGGGGGGATTGAATCCTCCAGGTCGTCCTGCGCCGGAACCGAACCATTCACCTGGCCGCTTCCGCCTAAGGATTGGCTGCGTGATCGTGCAGAGCTGAGGGAACGAGTTTGTGCTGCATCGTCTTTTGTCGTTCCATCATGCCCAAGCTCAACCTCCAAGAGCTCATCCCAAGCCCTCCGCCACTTGTCGTCATATGCTGCAGGATTTTGTTCCAAGAAGCATAGCATGTCGTCCAATATAGGGCTCTCAAAGTTTCTTCCATCGAGGCATTCAGATGATAATGGTGTTATAGGGGCAACGGCCTTGCTGGAGAAAAAGTATGCTGCCTGATCCTCTGTCCACGGCGAGAGAATAGAAAGGATATCCTCGCTGCCTAGCCGTTCAGGCTCGAGTGATAGACCATGATAGGAGAAGTCGAAGCACGAGGAGTAACAATCCTCCTCTAATTGATGAGCTGGGTCGTTGGTCCGCGGCAATGCCATGATGGGTAGGTCGTGTACTTCTTGAATAGTGTCGATGGAGATGTTCTCGGCGGTGCACATCGTTGTGGAGGTCTTGTGGTTGAGGAAAGTGAAGAAAGAAAAGGAAAGAGTGATTCTATCTGATGAAGGATGTACGGGTTTATATAGTACCTGGTCATGCTGGGCTGGTCGATCATAGAGTGCTGCAGAGGACTACGGAAATTCACATCTGACGGTGAAGTCGTTTTATGCTGGCCGACTTGAAAGCCTGTTTCTGGTTGCACACAATCATCTTTCTCGTATGGAGGCCTCCTCGATATCGTGTGTCGTTCAATGGATGATGCGGCTACGATGCTAGAGTGACTCGGGGAGCATTGTTACACGGTGGATGGCTGTTAGACAGGCATCACCAACCAAGGTATAGGAGCCCTCAATTTACCTATCCTCTCGGCAGGGAAACGAAAAGACTCGTGTAGCGGGATGTGGTGAAGGAGTGTACCAAGGTAAGTGCCAGTCCTTCTGTTCTTGCCTCATAAGACCCGGTAACAGAGGAGGTCTTATATAGACCGAATCAGGAGAGGACACAATGTTTTTGATATATCTGGGGTCTGGTAGCGCTATACAAGAGGTATGATTAAAGGAGGTATGTCATAATTCTCTAATGCCACGCGCGGGAAGGTGCGTCCATTCTGGTAAACGCCAACCATAGTGTGCGCCAATACGACTTTTCGGCCTGCTCAGAACCAACCGCAGCCATTCCGGCCCCAGATCCAGTCCTCTAGATGCTGGTTTTCCAAGTGCATATAGTACCTGTTCTTCTTTGTTACCAACTCGACTATGAAAGCAGGAGATTTTTGCACGAAATCATTGGCGATCTCGTCCTTCTGCTCCGAACATGCTGATACACAGTGAGTGTAAAGGACCTGAAAGCATCGCGCCAACGACCGGTTCTCGGACAGCACACCCGCAATGGCCTTCATGTTGAAGGTATTGCACGCTTCCTGGGCGAGCCCCAGAATCTCCCGGGCTCTGCGCTGTGGAATTGCCGCTCCCTTGCATAGAAGCAAGGCGGCAAAGTCTGGGGCTCCATGACGAGGCGACAAGGCCCATTCCAGCGTCGTTTGGCCATCCGACGTAGGTGTGTCGATCTCAAGGACGTCACTCTCTAGGAGCAGTTCAGCTTCCCAGAAGCGCCTTTGGCAAGCTAGGGCGAAGAGAAGAGAGGAAGTTCTGGGGCCTCGGTTATAGTAACGTTGATTGGGGTCTTCGCCCGATCGTAGCAACTCTAGAATAACTCTTCGCCTCGCATGTCGCGTTCTGGCATCTGCGGGGGGCAGTGATCGGAATGGTCTGGTCTGGTCTGGTCTAGGGGTTCAGACCAGACCAGACCAGATGATTACATAAGGACCGGTCCCCCAGACCGGTCCGACCAACAAGACCGCCAAGAATGCCAAGAATGCCAAGATTATGATTGAGAGCCTATGAGGTACTTGTTGGGACTTAAGTAGTTAGACGGAAGATAGAGCGTATGCCTAGTTGTCAACCCGTCCGTTGTCGTTCTCACTATCCTCGATATCACTATTGTCCTCAACTTGGGGCTTTCCATACCAGGCCCGGAGACACTCGCAAGCCTCTACTATATCAGCCTTCAGTCTGCCACGCCGATCAACTATAGTAAGTTTTGCGCTGCTGAAAAGCCGTTCGCACTCATCTGACATAGGCGAGATCGCAAACAAATCTAAAGCAAAGCGAGCAAGATCTCTTTGCGAGTCATAACGAGATAGCCAATACGCAATTGCGTCATCATAACTCGCATCCTCGTCATGAAGCCGGTCAGTAGAAATGTATTGTTCGTACAAATCCGTTGTGGAGACCGGGGCGTCTGTTCGAATCCGCTTATGTTCTCGTTGGCGATCAAATGCTAGGTCAGGGTCTCTCTCCCTCCTGGCCGGCGATGGTAGCGACTCAACCGGGTACCTTCCCTTATACTCTCTCTCCCAGAGATGTTTCACCGCCGATTGCGCGTTATCAAACCACCTCTTCTTCTCTTCGTCGCCATGAAGTACCCACTCTTGCCTAAACCACGCCCACTTCCTATATGGATCGAGGATTTGGGCGGCGTAATATGCCGGTGGAAGGTCTGTGTCCTCGGGGAATCGGTTCTGCCAATTCATCTGTTGGTTGTTGTAGTACTCGGCACATTTTGACCACGCGGCATCTGCGCAGCTTTCAAGGTACTTCCATGTAAAGTTGTTATCGTCATCAGTGTGCACGTCATGGTAGTGGTCCTTCGTCTCGCTGATCTCCCGAAGAAGGCAGTCCAAGGTTAGAAACCAGTCAGCAAGTGACGTCTTCGTGCCTTCAGTTAGTAAAGTTGCGGCGTAGAAGTCTTTGAGGGCGAGCTCAATCTTTTCAAGCTCAAACCAGTGTTGTCCATCAAGTTTAAAGTTCGCAATCCCTTGAGAGCCTTTCCCAGGTACATGGCGAGCCGAGAAGATCTCCAACCGTTCCCGAACATTCAACGCCCGCGTAATCGAACGAAACCACGAATTCCACCGCGTTGAGTTGTTCTGGATGGGCTCAAGCCTATCGAATTCGGCAAGATCTCCACCGATAATGATGGCAGCAAATTCCTCACGACGTTGTGGGGTAAGCCTAATGTATCGCACGAGGTTGTGAAGCCGACCTAGACACCCGAATTTCCTCCAGAGTTCTTCCACTTTCGTGTAGTCCCCGCGCTGATAGTGCTTCTCGAGCTTTGCGAGGTGCTTTTCGCAGTCTCGGCCCATGAGGAATGCCTGGCAGCAGAGATTGACGATGTGGCCCAAGCAACGGAGCCGGCGGTAGCGACGTTGATTTGGCGTCATCCATGGGCAGAGCTCCTTGAGGATGAACTCAACAGCGGCGTCATTCGACGACGCATTATCCAGCATGAAATATCCAATCTGATCTCCACCAACACCATATTCCCCAAGTAACTCGATAATGACTGACCCAACGTTCTCACCACTGTGCTCGCCGTACACACGTCGCATACCCAAAACGGTAATTTGTCGTTTACCGGTCGCGTCAATCCACATCGCGACGACACCTAGAATGGCGTATGGGTTTGGCGAAGTCCAAAGATCAAAGGAGATAGAGATTCTACTCCGTGCCTGCCGGAGGTCATCTTTGAGCCGTTGCTTCTTCGACCAAAAAGCATCCATAACCCAACTTCGGATCGTTTTCGCTGCCTTTGGGAGGTGGCTGAGGAGTGCTGGGTTCAAGAAGAAGAGCAGTTCGCGGAAATACTGGTTTTCCAGTTGAAAGAAGGCGATGTGGCAGTACACGATCCAACGGACAAGGAGCTCTTTGAATTTCTCGATTGAGTCTTTCCAGAAGAAGGTACTGGTAACCGCCGCGCTCCTCTGCTGGTCGAGTACAGACCTCCGTGTTGAACTAGGTTTCTTGACACCACTCTGGGGATCAACCTGGTGCTTCTGTTCCAGGTGATTTCTGACCCTGGAAGTGCCGTTGACAACAAAAAGTTCTTGTTTGTGCTTTCCAGTCGCGCACTCGTGGCAGTAATAGACCTCTTTTTTGTCGCTACTTCGAATGTATTGGACACCATATTTCCAGATGTGGGATGAACCCAGACGACGTCCCTTCTTTACAATGCTCGCGCGTTTCACGTAGGTGATGCGGTCCTGCACGAACTCATCCGGAGGTTCGTGATATTCAACAGGAGCAGGTGAGGGGGTAGGAGTAGGTGACGGTGAAGGATTAGAAGATGGTGTTGAGGTCTCCATCACAATAACGTGCGGATACAAGCAGGTTGTGAACTCGACTTGCTTCATACGTAGAAAACTCTTTTAGTTTTCTGTGGAGAGCTTTGACTGCATTAGGCTAAGACCCATCACTTTGGTCTATTTATAGCTGGACCAGTCTAGACCATTAAGACCGGTCCGACCACGGTCTTGAAAAATCTCCAGACCAGACCAAGTCTTGGCGGTCTAGACCAGACCAAGACCAAATCAGACCAGACCATTCCGATCACTGCTTAGTACGCTGATACAGTGGTATTTTGCACTTCTTGCTTTGCTGTCGCACGATTGGAAACATCGACCTGCAGATGTTCTTCTGCATTGGTTGGGGGCGCGGTCTTATTGTACAGCCATCCAAGATAGATACCTAGGAAGGAGCTGTTCTTACTTGCCGGCACAACGGCTTCCACATATTATTGGATGATCTGCCACCCACTCCTTTTTCACGTATCCCTTTTCCTCTTTGCTTTTGGCTATCGAAAATACCACATCCTCTGACAGCAGCTCCCGACTCACTGTGCCATTGCGTTACCGGCCCTACTCAAGCTAGTCGCTGCCATGATTTTACAATTACCGACGAGCACATAAGTTGTCCGATCGTCGCTCTCCCTGAATGCCAGTCATAGTGGTGGCCAGATCCCGTCTCTCTTCTGGGTAGCTTCACGAAACAATGCGACAGCGGGTACTGATCGTTCGAATAGTTATGTGAGTGTATCGTCTTGCATTGCGCCAGATGGTATCTTCTTTGTGTCGCACTCGGCATCATGAGCTCCAGTGATTCCTTGTCAGTTCATGCTTTGAAACGCGGTAACGAAGGCTGCGAAAGCATTGAAAGCACCTTGTTTGCATTTCAACTCGAGACCAGCCTTGAAAACAGCCAGAATATACACGGAGTTGGCCATGGTAGCTCCAGAAAGTCACAGGGTGTACGATTATTCGCGTCCTATACCGAGAAGAGACTGTAAAGTTGTGGGGTCCGACTCGGGTATAGAATCGAGAAACTCAATAAAAAAAGGGTGGTCCATGACCCGTGGTGGCGGACTCTCTGGGATTTTTGGATGGCGAGTCGCGCTCTCGATGGATACTATAGGCGACACTGACTCGCACGCCAGGGATTTTCCTGTCGGGTCGAGGAACTCCGGCCCTCTAGGGGGGAAATAGCGCTATGTGATGCGAGTCTATCACTCAGCGAGGGGACTTCCAAATCAGAAAAGCCAGGTTGAGATATGATATGTGGCAGCGAGAGCTGCTTAGAAAGTCGTACGGCGGCTCCGCTCACCCAACCATGGGGGATGGCATCTCCTTTGTGGACTGATGTCGGATCTTGTGCAATGGACTTGACTTCGGCACCGCAAGGACCATCAGAGAACGCAAGCGCGTTACATTCGAACGGGTCTTCTTGGCAGAACGGAGCACTATCCCGGGAGAGTTCGGGCCAAATGGCAAGTTCAGTTATACCAGGGTTAAGTCCTATGGCATCTAGGTTTGGTATCAGGCCCTCGTCATATATCTCGGGGAAAACTCCAGGGCCGAAATCGGGGATGCAGAAGGAACCATCTCGGTCGTCCTCCTCAGAAAACTGTTCGCCTATTTGCTCATGAATCTTGCACGAATCTGCCGTCATATTGAGCCATGTACCAGTCGGTCTCAGCGTATGGCGATGTCTTGGATATTGGGGATGCGCCGGAGTGACTGGCGAGAATTGGTGCTGGTCTGCCCAATGACAATGGTTGGTGGTAGTTGACCAAGGTCTTTCAGAACGTTGTTGGTGTATAGGATTGAGTGGTGTTGTTGTGAATGAGCATCGACAGTCAACTGTTCGAAGCTTTTAATTTTGTTTTGAAGAGTCGTCCCCAACGCAAACAAAGCGGCCTAGGACTTTACTAAACGAAATACCTTTCTTTGGTAGCCAATCACAAGCATTTCGGTTCCGGGGGTGTTCGCCTCCGGCCAATCAGGAATGTACGCGTACTGGTTTTCAGGGTCTACCGCTTTGCAGGCAAACCATATTAACAAGATGTGGAATTGGCGCTACATTCAGATGAAGGGTGGTATTCCCTCGCATGGGTGCTCATCTCGCTTCCTCACATATTGCATACATCACTATGTGAAAAGGCTGGCGCAAATTACCTCCCTTATTTAATCAGGAGACATAGGTGCACCGTAGGTCGCTCACCTGCGCACCCTTTGCTCTTTCCGTGATAGTTTTTACCACAATCTAAAGCATAGGGGGCCGCATGAGAGGGGTTTCTGGCACATGAGTTTCCCGCATGCCGACTTACCCCATATGGCCTGAGAACGAGAAATCCTGCGGCGTGCAAACCACCTGGCAAGAGGGGGTTCCCAGATGATATATCTAACAAAAGCCACCCACCAGAAATCAAAGTCGATGAAGATACGGCATTCACAAAAGCCATGCAGTAGTTTGAGAATGGTAAGTGAGAAAATGACTCGACTCTAAGAGTTTACTAATGAGTCCCAGGGCGTTGTGACGACGACATTGATCTGTCGAAATCAATGAGATTGACGGGACAATGCCGACCAAGCGACTTGAGAAGGTCATGACGTGCAGGGCTCGCCCGAACATGAGCAATGTATCATTCGGAAACGTATATAAAAAGTTTACTAACTTTACTGGGAAAATAGATAGGGGTTACAACGAATACATTTCTTGCCACCCCCTATGAAAAGCTCCCAACCGACCAAAAAAGAAGCATTCCAAGCGAGAAATGATAACTCATGCGCCACACCCGTGCACGACGCCTTGTAACCCCAATATAAGTAGAATCACCAACCCATCATTGCCGTTTCCCTTCATACAGCCTCTACCTACTCAGTGATAGTTAGCATCAACCAGCATCAACGATGAGCCATCAACCCCGACTTCCCTCGTAACCGCCACTGAACACACGTCACTATTACGGTTTTCGACTCATCCGTTGATCATCTAGACGCGTCCTGAAGTTAGATTCTTCCAATCAACATCATCTTATAATCTAAGCTACCCCCTCGCCTACTTGAATCACTTTACCCAAGCCCATGTCCTTTTTCCAGTCACTTTCTTCAGATGCCTAGCGCCAAACGGATTATTCGATATCGACTTCTCCAGGACACATATCTGTTCGAAATAGAAATCGAGGCTGGTGGCCAAACACAATGGAAGGGCGAAGAAGAGGTGCAGCGCACGGACGACTCACTCCTATACGAGTTCTGGCATGGAAGAGGCGGCCGCGATAAATGCTTGAGGAAGAGTGGAATTCGCTGTCTGAAGTATCATGTCTTTGAGATACTTGACTACGACTTCGAGAAAACAACGTACAAGGTTCAATGGGTAGGGTACCGACCGACAAACACAACTTGGGAGAAGGAAGAGATGGTACATGGAATCGCGCCAGTCTCAATATGTAAATATTGGAATCAATATTGGAGGAAACAGTGCGTTGTTAAGAAATATGAAGTAGATGGAGGTGATAAATACGCATTGGGGATCGGTATGACCTTATCTCTCTATCCCACCGCTACAGGCCTGCCTTTCCGGAAGGGCCCAAAACCTTTTAGTTACACTTATGTAACGGGAAAAGAGCAAGATATTATTTGGGTTAATGGCGAGACGATTCTTCGCTGGAGCAATCTGAAAATGGGATGGCACAAGTACAGTAAAGGGAGTTACGAGTTTTTGGATGACACGGGGTTCTGGGATCTCTTTCACAAGCTACAAAAGAAGAAATAGGGACATACTTCTCATCACTGGGGTACTTTTCGGTAGTGGTGTTACTGTTCATGCTTCCACCAGCATAAGTTAGAGTCAATTCTTCCGGCATAGGGGTGCTTGAACGGCGATAATGGAGCATAAAAAGTCAGGAAGACCTCCATTCACGAGCTTGTTCACTTCTTAAGTCTGGTCTGATACAAGTACGGCAGCCCGAAGCTCGCCCGTATCTAGGTAAGTGCCCGTCTAGCGCTGTCTTTGTCGGGACGCCTCCTGCCTCAACTCAACCATCACCTTCGCAACAGTAGCCAGCTCCTCATGCACTTCCCCTTCGACAATGTCCCTTCCAAAGTGCTGCATAACCTTATCAGTGTGCCACTTTTTAGTCTCTGCATTGATCAGTAGGAACTTCTTCTCAGCCGTATCTTCGCTGCTCATTGCTTTCTTAACAAATTCAGAAACGCTGTCTCTATTCACGTCTGGCAACAGGCCGGATTTGACCGGCCAAGGAATATTTCTCCCCGTCATTTCCTGTTGGCAGGGTCAGCCTCTTCACCTTCATATAACACCATATGCCCTGGGGCAATTGGCGGTTCCGTCTTTTGTCCCAATTGACGCAGTGGTATGCCAACATGTCCTTTTGATCTAAAGGATCTTGCCCCTCGCCGATGCTAAGTGTGCCGCCTTGTTTTACATGTGTTTTCTTTGCCCTGCGACGTTTGGCGAGGTTGGTATTCGCCTCTCGAAGGGTACGGTTCTCGGCCTTTAAAAGGGCCAGCTCGTGCATTACCGCCATCGTACCCTTCGCAATCTGGTCAAGTATCTATACGATTGGTCGCCGAAGAACAAGAAGTGGGCCAGATACACATCTATCCTCCTATACATGTGGTCTTGGGATCAGAGAAAAATGTTAGATAACGATGACGATAAACCTGCTTGCGGTATGCACCAACCAGATTCTACTCTCAATAGCACAACTCAGAACCAGATTCTTTCTCGGCATCTATGTGCATCCAAATGGCAAAACGACCCTTGCCATCTGCTCCTTCTATGACGAGATGACTTTCAAAGGATGTACTGTCATCACCATCAAGTAGCCAGTGTGTTAGGGCACCAGTGCCTTACTTGCATTCGACTCGGCCAAGTAGACAAGTTCGCCGCCACGGAAATCGAATATTGTATTGGTGCGGAACTCCTCTGGTAACAGCCCATTCTTTGCCGACTCGAATAGATCACTGTGGCCCTGTGCACAGTTTTCCTTACTCATAATGTTTATAACCCGCTCTCCAGATCGAGCACCCTTGAGGATATTGATAACATAAGCCCCTTGAACATTGGCTTCGAGAATCTGGACGATCCTGGGCAGTAGTTTATGTTCCCAGAATTTGGAAAACGTAGTGTCGTTGTTCGGAGTGGGTTGGGACCGGGCATCGTGAGATCTGTGTCCTTTTGCTGTGACTAGTCCGCCATAATATCCTGTCTGCAATTTGTCCTTAGCAGAGATTGCTGGTTTCGACGGAGAGGCAGCTGCGACAATTGCCTTGTCTTTTGCAAGCCAAGCTTCCTGTTCGCCAATACCTTCTTGGGCCATCTTTGACTTTCAAAATCTGAGGAGAGAGGGTGCCAGGGAAGATTGAGATTTTGAGGGGGCCCCCCTGGTGGGCAGGAAGGGCGCGGCTGTAGGTAGCGCGTAACCTGTGTGCTGACACATCAGACCTCGTAGTGCTCTCCAACACTTCATTAGTTCTTCTAGTTCGCACCTACTCGTGCATATGTTTCGGATCATGCCAGCTGAAGCTACTTCTAGCGTTATGAATTTCATACCGCAAGATACAACGAGGGACAGAGATTATCCGGCTCGCTGACGCCTTCTTCGTCCGGGGCTTCGACACCATCCGTAGCGAGAAACGGGCTTGCACCTGTACCTGCCAATGTGACTTAAGAGAGTACAGATAGAAGAGCTGTAATAACGCCGACCGCGTGAGACCAAGCGCGTAATTTCTGGCTCTACACTATGTGAGATCTAGAACAGGGGCTGCACCGCTTCTAACGCTGCTTCCAAGCAGCCATAGATGCTCATCTTCTTTTAGGTGTCTGGTCTGGTTCCATATATCATGCTGACTCTAGTTCAAGTGTGCCAGCTTGCGAAAGGGTTACGAGCCGGTTCGGCGCCAAGGGCGGCTGGCAAAAGTCCCGAGCTGGATCACCTGATACCGATGCTTTATTATATAAGGACGACTTCAGTACATCTTTTAATTTGTCGAAAGCAGTCCACAATTGAATTTTCATCACTTCAAGCTTTCTCGAATATGTCTGGCTCAATGACATCCGGCATCATGACTGTGAGTAAAAACTTTGAGAAACTGTACAAGACGGAGCTCGATGGGATGCAGTATGAGTTTACCAATAAGCAAGACGCGATCGCCCAGCAAAGCTCGCAATTCTGGGCGCATAGTCAGGCGACGGGAGACGTCAAGGCCTACCTGGAAGGTGATGAGGGTCATGACTACGCCAAGATCGACAAATGGGTGCAGGCTCGCACTCCGTTTACAGATCCGCCTAACGAAAAGCTGGCAGAGAACGATGAGGTTTACATCATTGGCAATCGAGCATCCTTTGACGTCGCACAGTACGATAAGGCTTCATCTGCCGGCATGTCCATGATCCATCTACTCGCTCTTCCTAGGAAGCGCGTTTACAACGGTGTCTCCTTGAATAAGGAGAATGTCTATCTGATAGACAACATGATCGATCTCTTCAAGTCGAATTGGAAGAAAGCGGAATTTCGGAATAAGGTGTTAGCTCACCAAAGAGAGGCCATCGAAAATGCCAAGGGCAGAAAGGACGACGAAGGCTATAGGCTTGCATTGAAGCACTACGAAGAGTTGGAGAGCAGTATACATCAGCTCCAGGCCGAAGACTTCAAATTCGGCTTGCACATCTTCCCAGATCAAAGCATCCCCCACCTGCACCTGCACATCATTGCAGCAACCAAGAGTATGCGCAAATACAGCACGTCGCACCATGACCAAAAGACAAAAGATGCTCTGGAGGTACGGGATATGATAAGGAATGGCAAGGTCCAAGTTCCGACGCACGATACGACTACAACCGTGACGGAGGCCGCAGACTGTACGACAGAAATTACCATCTGCGAGTGTAGTGACGGATGTATGGTCATTGCCGAAAATGGCAGGTTCGAGAAGCCTGACAATCTCGAAATTTGCATGGAGGAATACAGCAAAAGCCACACATGGTTCATCAGATTGGTAGATACTACGGTCAAAATGGTCTCAATCTTCGCACAAGACGTCATGGGCCAAGAGGTGCTCGAGATGCTGAGGGAAGACCACCTAGACAAGGCAAGACCCTACAATTACACTCAGTTGGTGGCGTTCCAAGCTGCCGAGCTACTTGCCCGCATCAGGGCAGCAAAAGCTCAGCCAGAGCCAGAGGATTGGCAGTCTGACCTGGACGCGACGCTTCTTGAGTTTGCCCGCATACAGGTGACTGGGGCAATCTACGAGACGGAGTGACAGGAGAAGCTGTTCGTGGAAGTGATGGCGACGAGGAAGCAGAAACTCGGGCCGGATCATCCAGACACGCTGACCAGCATGAATAACCTTGCTTATACGTGCGAGGGCCAAGGCCGGCTACCTGAAGCTCTTGCTTTGATGCAGGAATGTGTGCGGGCTAGGCGAGATGTCTTGGGTGCTCAACATCCCCATTATCTATCTTCATTAAAAACATTACATGCTTGGGAGCTGAAGCAAACCGGCGCAGATGCTGGTTGAGTATTAAATGGTCGATCGTGTAAGGATTCTGCATTTTGGGGTAACGATGGCGGTCGTGGTCTCAAAGAAAATTATAAGACTAAATTAATAAAGGATGCGACGATCACGAGATAGGAACTCGCGCATACTCCGATAATAGAAGATGAAATGTGCGTCGAAGCTGGCGATGGCCGGATTCATGTCAAAGGTTCTTTTTGCAGACGCTTACATTGACGATTGCATTGGACGACACCAAGAAGGACAGCACCAGGGCCAGCAGCTGGAATTACGCCATCGTGGCCACGGCCCGTTTCGACCTCGGAGACGGCAAGGTCCCAGCCCCCTATTTCAAGCCGACGCCGTTCTGCAAGGACAGCAGCAAGCCGTGCTACGTGCGATACACGGACGACAGCGCCAGAGCCTGCTCAACCTGGCGGCCCACGCCGCCAACGAGGCCCGACACAATATACATACCTGTGCCACCCCTGTCCTCCACTCAACTTGCTTCTGTCTCATCTTCCTATCCAAATTGAAGTCTGCGGGCGAAGTCCCCTGAAACATCGATTCGCACTTGGTCTTCGGCATCAAGTATAGCATTTGAGCTAATGTATGGCTCTTGAGCATTTGAAATAGGCACTCGAGGGGTCCCTGTCGTGAGCATGTGTAGCGGTATTTCAGCACTTGTGAGGTGAGAGGCTTATCCTCGTCAAGACACGCCGAAGAGAAGCAGGACCGAAATCCATTTTCCCAATATGGGTTCTGGAACCATATCAGTAGCTGCCAGCAGGACTGGGCTGAACAGGACTGGGCTGAGCAGGCGCAGCAGAACTGGCAGTAATGGTCGGATTGGGGGGAACCGTGCTTTCCAACTGAACTAGTACAACGCCTCACGTAGCAGAGACGCTTTCTCCTGCGGCTGACGAGACCAGTCACCCCCTTAAACCGCGTTTTTCACCGAACAACAATCGCTTCGATGCAATGGTTACAGTCACAACAGTCAACCTTCGATACAGGCAGTAAACTTTCATTTTCTATATTCCCCGCCGTGTTTGGAATACGTCCTATAATGACGTTCCGCTGTGGGAGCTTTGCGTTGTAATTATTGGGAGGATTTGACGAGCGTGCGGGGAGAGTTCTAGGGCTGGTAGAGAAGCCCACCGAGCTGAAAGACCAGCACAGTACATAGTGGCTGTTTTTTATATAAGCTGCATATCTCATTAATTCCTACCTAACCTGGGCTGTGGTCCTGTAGTTTCCGCAATGGCTGTATGCTCCCACAAACTCTCTATCCCTACATTATCTACATTATCATCTACCACGCACGCTACAGTGATCTCGAAGCGCTTGCGTGTTTGCTCGTGGCGTGCCCATGTCCAGTCTATTCCTGGCTCCACGGTCGTGAGTCGACCACACGACTGCAGAGACAGCCGTCGTCCCAAATATCCTGTCAAGACAATCAGGTTCCGCTGGGCGACTCCGACCAAGTTCAAGTGTGACGGCCCTCCGCAGGTGGCAGTCAATCCTTGCGACTCCGTGCCATGCTAGGGTATAATGGATAGGAGGATTGTCGACATGTCATCCAGTCGCATCAGACACTGAGCGTAAAGTAGGTAAGCGTAGTGGCAGTAAAAGATTGATGTGAAGTGAAGAAGGCAGAGAAAAGAGAGGCGGAATGAGGGGAAGTGGGAGGAGGGTATTAGAGAGGGAACGAGAGAGGGAACGAGAGAGGGAACGAGAGAGGGGATGAGGGAGGGAACAAAAGAGGGCGAGAGAGACGGGGAACGAGAGAGACGGGGAACGAGAGAGACGGGGAACGAGAGAGACGGGGAACGAGAGAGGGCGAGGGAATGGGCGAGAGGGGGCGGGAGCGAGAAAGGGAGCGAGAGCGAAGCAAGGGAGCGAGAGGAAGTAAGGAGGAAGTAAGGAGGAAGTAAGGGAGGAAGTGAAGGTGTGAAAGAGGGAAGAGAGGGACAAACATGGCCCAGGAAGGCGAAGAAGAGGCATAGATGCAGGAATAGATCCTGGACCGGAAGCAGGCGAAAGGGCAGCTTTGGCTACCCACGCCCAAATGCGGTCAAGGGGAGGCGAGAAAGAGTCCCAACGGCCGCCCGCGCTGAAACGGTCGAACCTGATCACCCGGATAACCAGGAGGGCACCGTTTGCGCCGTATGGGGGCTGGGCTTCCCTGGACCCCCGGCCCCCCGACAAGCAGCACCAGAATCGGTCCAAAGCCAGCGCATGGATAGTAGCTCGTGACGGACAGGGCCACCGACCCGTGGGTCTTGGCGGCGCGCTGCGGGTATATAAGGGTGACCTGCCTCCCATCATTGTCAGTAGTTTTCTCTTCCTTCTTCGCGCCTCCGCCCGGAGCGCCGGCCACCCTTGCAGCTTGAACAGACTCCTCTCGGCGCCCTGCGGCTTGAACAGACTCCTCCTGGAGGCCTTGTGCCATGTACCGTCTCCAGTACACGGCCGACCATGTCTTGCAGAGTAGAGACGCAGAGTGACCACCGCGCCGGCATGATCACCTGCACTCTATCTACTAACCAAACCAGCTTCTGCCATATGATGTTCAGATGCGGTGCGCTGTGTCCTCCGGGACGTATCGCCGGTAGCGGGCTTTGCTCCTCGCGCGCGTCCAACGTATACGCGGGTGGTTCGGTCTCTCTGTGGCAACTCGCTTAACAGATTCGGCAACCACCTGCTCCCTTCGGTCTTAACAACTTCCATTACATCGGGACAGAGCACGTAGGCTTCTCCTGAGCCCTCGAGGCGCCAGCGCTTCAACCCCTTTGGGCCACCTCATGCCGCGCCTTCCCAGAGCCAGACTGGTTCGAGGGTGTCCTGTCTCAATCGCCAAAACGGCTCCGAGTCGGATGGTTTTCTTACGCCAGTATCCCTCTTGCAGCTTGTTGGCTTCGCTCACGATGTGGTTGAGCGCGTTGGTGGGGTACCCCGCAGTTGCTGAAAACTCTGCGCAACAGCCAAACCACCACCGCGCGACGTGCACCCATCGCAGCTACTGACGCCGGACACCACGAGAAGGTCTGCTGCTTCGTCCTACTGCCCTTTCGAGCAGCATCCAGTGTGCTCACCGGAGACCGTGTACAAGACAGCGGTGGTCAAAAGTACAATTGCTGCATTAGTACGGCCTAGCCTTTTCGTTACGTGACCACAATCCTCGTCTCTCTTGATGTCTGTCATAGCTACTGTTGATAGCTACATATGGACAATAAACTTGATTCAAGAATTCAAAAAGGCTTTCCGTAGTGCTATGGGTTCGTGGATTATGTGTCATCCCAAACCATCTCCCTGCCGCTAAGTGACGAGACGCTTACCGGGTATTCCTGTTGCAATGAAAACGCCACTCGGGACATACGGCCCTGTAGGTTAAGGCTCAAGTCCTCCTAAAGCTGTTCCCTGTTACTCGCTTCTCCGACGACATGGCGACAAGGAGGAAACGCGAAAGCCAAGTCTGATAATGGCAGTTTAGCCAATCACTGGAAAGGTCCTTGTAGAAGCGACCAATCCTCGGAAAAGTCGTTTCAGATAATTCTCTGGGGCCACGAGTCTCTGCATTGGACGTGTATATCTTCATTAGCTATTATTAACCTTTCTATGTGAATCCATGCTAATGCTCTAGGATCTAAGGCGTCGTATCGCGCGATAGACGCATCCCGCCGGCGATTTCCCACCCAACAGCCGAGCAGAACTACATGATTCAATGAGGAAAGAGTCGATGAGGCCACAAAGGCCAGTGCATTGGCTGGGGAATAGAGCACCAGCGGTCAGCGCATACTATGCCAGGGGAGGCAACGCGACTCCGCGCCATGGGCCGTCGTGTCGTGCAGAATACGGCGAGTGCGCACCAGGCTATCACAAGGACTACAGGCGCAAGTCGCAGTGGGACAACCTGGCGAAGAAGATGGTGGGACTGCTGAATGACATTCGGACGAGTCTAAGCGGTATCCAGTTTGCGTAAAGAAGTAGCACATGTTGATAGAAAGATATCATGCGGCAGATGCACATCTTAGTTTGTCGAGAGGCCTAAAAACTAGCTTCGTCGGGAGGCTTTTGACGCGATACACTTCCAAAAAACCTCGAAGTCTCTCCCAAGTCATTCAGTTCTTCATCCTCGCTAGATACGAGATCCACCACACTCGTGTCTACGGTATTTACAAGTTCAGGGGTTCTTATATCGGCTCCAGTCATGATCTTATAGCGTTTTTGGAATCGCTTCACCAGGGGAATAAATTGCAGGCCATAATCATCGACCTTCGAAGAACTCATGCTCGGTATCCCCTTCATAGCTTCCACGTCTGTTGTCCACCCCAACGCCATACCACGAAGCTGCTGTGCGGAGAAAATAGGCAGCCGAATCTGTTTAGAGTTCTGGATCTTCTCTGCGAGGTGGATGGCTTCTATTTGGAACTCTTCAACCAATGCTGAATGGACATCATCCGAGGGAGCAAGCTTGGCGTCCTGCCGTATTGGTGGACCAACTGGCGCTTGTCTCTGTAGCTGTCTGACTGGCTGCCTTTCTTCATCATCGTCGAGCAATACTGTAGCAATTGCTTTGCTCTTGCCCTTGGTTTTGCGCGGTTGCATAGGGAAAGAGACCGGATCCGATGGAGGTGCCGCCGTCGCTGTTTTCTTTTTCCCCTTTGACGTGGAAGCTTGGCCCCCACCGCCTTTAATTTGGACAGTCAAGGTGAGCTTCTTGCGTCCGTTCATGAATGCGCCAGCATTCCTTCCAATCTAGTAGAATTATTTAGCTCTGATTGCAAAGTACGGTGATACATGCAGTATTGTTTACCTTGAAATATTGGACGGCCATCCGGTTACTTCGTTGGTAAACGTTCTTTTCGGTCAATGCCCCTTCAGCGTGCAACCTGTCCATAATGCGGTGTACATCGTGCTTAGAAGTCTTCTTCGCAATTCCAAAGTACTTCTCAGTATCCGGGTGGGTTGACACGAGGACCTTTTTCCTGTTGAGACCCATGAGTATCTCAGTGCATTGGACGAGCGTAAGTTGACCTTGGGACCTTGTAAGGTGTAATGCAGCGACTGCGACGTTGGTGAAATCCTTCACGTCAAGAATAGCTCCCGACTGGCAGTTGTCGCATGTCTTATTACAGTCGGCTTGGGCGAACTCTTCACCGAAGTACCGAAGGATCTCGACACGCCGACAATCGCTTTGGTTATCAGCAAAATCAGTCATTGCAGACAGCATATTACGTTGTCGCTGTTTCTGCTGCTCGTTTCCTTCGCCGTCGTTGATCATCTTGCGTAGGGAGACCACATCCCCGAAGCTGAAGTACAGATAACAAACCGAGGGATTGTCATCTCACCCAGCTCTTCCGGTTTCTTGATAGTAACCCTCCAGGCTCTTTGGTAGCGATTGATGGATGACGAAACGCACGTCTGGTTTGTCGATACCCATAATCCAACGGGCTCTGCTACTCATCCAGTCGAGCATCTCCTGCTGAGTAGTATCGAGCCCGGCTCTGGCGTCTGCGGTTCGAGTCGTCTCCCGCCGCCTTTGCCACTCAGGTTTTCCTCCTACATTCGAGCATCTCATGTAGCGAGGCTTTTCCCCTGCATCCGCTGCGGCAGTACCTAGATCTATCGCCAGAATCTGAGGAGAACTACCCCAGAAAACAAAGTAATTAACTTCGAGTCCGTAGATACTAAGGACAGCTATCGGGATCCGGGAATGCCTTTCTTGCCACCTACCGCAAAGATGTTCTCCTATCAAGCTGGCTGGGATAATAACTAGCTGCGTACTCCGGTAATCCTCCGCCTAGACCGCATAAGGGCGGCCGGCGTGGTTGGCGAGCGAGATCTCGTCCTCGGAGCGCTGCACCGGCGGTAGCTTGCGGGCGGCATTGGGCGCGTCGTCGACGGTGACATTGTAGTGCGTCGTCTTCTGGATGCCACTGACGAAAGCGCTGTCGTCCGAGGCGGCGTCGGACGCCAGCCGGGGCCCCTTGTTGTCGATGGTGCGCGTGTAGGTCTGCAGCTCGTGGTCCTGGTTGTGCCCGCGCCCGCGCCCGAGCCCGAAGCTCTCGGCGCCGTAACCATAGCGGTGGGTGCCCCCAGACCCGCTCTCGGGCTCGTTATTCATCGTCCTCGCCAGTTTCCGAATCATATTCGCCATGGCCATCTCGATGTTGAGCTTGACGATGTAGGTGACGGGGTGGAACTGGATGAAGACGACCTGGTTTGGCAGGAACATGAGGCCGATCAGGAGGACCTGGAAGCCGATATTAGCTGTGTTTTGCCTGTGAACCACTAACGTCTTCCCAAGACATTACAATGACGAATACGTACGTCCATGCCAACCGACAAGACCATGAGCTTTGCGTTGAAGGAGACCAGCGGGGCGTATTTGTTCAGGCCGTAGTACTTGACAAGGCGCTGCTTGACGATGCGGAGGAAGTACCAGTTGAGGGCCGCGTCCACGAAGCAGATCAGGAACTTGGAGATCTTGTCCCAGTACTTGTTGGCCTCAACAAAGCTGTAGCATAGTCAGCATGCGTGTCCGTAGATTGATCATTCCCAATTGGCGGGCGCAATAGACGCGACTTACGTTTCGGTCGGCGGGTGGTCCAGATGAGCTGGAATGAAGATGATGAAGACGGCCACGTTGATAGAAGAGATGAGGGCCACGGTTCCCCACTGCACCCCGTAATGTTAGTCAATGTTAGTCACTTAGGCCGCAGAGAGGAGATGATAGATCGTAGCGGAGATGGCGGTGCACATACTCGAATATAGTTGACAGTCTGCGGGGTTTCTGAAATGACGGCGATCCGGTTGACGATGATTTGCATCAGAAGCTGGATTTCAAACACCCAGCACACCAGAATCATGAAGAAGAGAGGTACCCTAGAAGTCGCACCCCCGTCAGCCTCAATCGTTCGTCCTTCCATTCGGCCCCTACGATACTCACGTGCATGATGCATCATGCGCGTCTGCAGCGCAGCGCAGGCACAGTGCCGAAAACTTACCCCGCGGAGACGATGCCGTCGAGAAACAGATAAGCGAGGATCCCTAGTATCAAGTTGGCCACGATCTCGCCCCAGACCATCCAGATGTAGGCGCTCCGGAGTGGGTTCTTGTTGCGCTTGGTCTGCTTCGTCGCCTCCCAGACCGTGAGGATGCCGAAACCCAGCGCGAAGCCCGCCGCCAGCGAGGCGACCTGGTAGTCGACCTTGGATGTCTCGGCCATGCTTTTTGTCATCGTGCAGCTCGGTAGATGCTGTTGGTCCCGGCCCGGGTGGCCCGGTGATGATGATTTCGTTGGGGTCCGGGGAAAGATGGATCCTGGGAGGCGGCTCGTCGATTGTCGTTGCGAATCCCGGGTGTTGAGCCCTAACTACCCATGCATGGTTGAACAGGGGGTGCAAGAGGGTGCTTGCAAGCACTTTATGTATGTCGGATCGGTGGAGGTTGATTGAGAGAAGGTTTGGAGATGATGAGACTAAAAATCCCCAAAGGAAACGCTTCTGGATGCCTGTGGAATCTCTATGCTGCAAGATGATCGCCTAGTGACCCAGGAACAGTGCTACATAACCGGAAGATGGCCTTCTCTATGCCGTGCCACATTAATCAATTTTACAGTGCCTGTGTGGCAGCTAGTGCAGCGTAGCGTTTTATTAGCGGTTGGTGCTTGCCCAAGAAGGGCATCTCTGCGCCGGCTGAATCAACATGACGGATGCGAGACTGTCAGGGAGAATTACGCGGGCGGGAGAATGCGCCCCTTAGGGCTAATGAAATGCTGGCGCGGTCGCGGTCCGCTTTACGCACGGCTAAGGTTACGAAAGGGACCATCTCCGCCGCCCCCGACCCCGGTTTTCTTGGTTGCTAATGCTACCAACCTACCTAAGCCCGCTGTCTATTTTTCAGCTCTATTATTATTATTACTTCCCCCTTTTATTGCCCATCCGTGTCGGCAGCTTCTTACCAAGTTTTAACGCTCGCTAGAAATGCCTCTCCGATAGTAAACCAGCCAGCCATTGACCGTTGTACATAGAAATTTATTCTTGTAAAGGTCGCCGATCGTCCGCACCGTTTCGGAGCTTGAGGCGCCACCCCAACAGTCTGCCTCGTCGCGGCGCTACGATAGGCTTGCCGAGCAGGCGCCCGAGTACCCTCGTGTTGTGCGTCGGCCGAAAGATTTCATCCGCCGTCTAGGACCAAGCCGGCAGGCTGCTAGTCTTGGTGTGCGGAAACCGCCCGCTGCGTGCGGTTTATAGCCTAGAATGACTTTAAGAGGTGCTGCTCCGCCAGTCGGCTATGGTGATTGGAGGGATTTGGTCAATTGGCAGCCCACTAGACTCTTCCACTACGATTAGTTTGATTATCGATTCTCGTTCTCTGCCACCGGCTCCAGCCTTTCACCTTGTTTTTCAGCTCCGTACAGCCTCCGCCCCCATTCATATGTAAGAGTCTCAGGCAAAGATTTGGCCATTTACCACTAGCCGGCTCTAGCTAAGTAGATGTGGCGTTTGGTCCCGCAACCTCCGCCGAGGCCGTCCTCGCAATGCTCATTTCGAGATTCAATAGATTCTCGTAGTTGACGATTCTCGGTTGCTAAAGAGCAAATTTCGGGGTTTCCCCGTCTTTGTGTTAAAGAAGACGGCATATTTGTTATCGATATATTCGAGGGCGAGGATTCCAGACCTCAACCACGGGCCAGCCCTGGAAGACATCTTGCCATCTCTGTTGATCCTGCAGCAGTTGCGAGGCTGTGAGAGAGAGCGAGGTCAGGACGACGTTCCCTTTCGGGGAGGCGTGTACGCCCTTGATTGCATTACACTGGAGTCTGGCGTTGAGCCGGTCCCGAATCTGGACGGGGTCGAATCGAGGAAGTGCCTGGTCTTTGTCTTTGATAAGAACAAGAGTATGCTCCTTTCGGTCGTCTGCTTTCTGTTGTCCAGGTCCAGGTGCAGAGGCACGCTGGGGTCTGGGTGTGACTGGGGTTGTAGCTTGACCCTTTCCGAGGGCTTCGCTGTATGTATTCCCTTTTTGGGTTGGGCTGGTTGACTTGGTGGTCAGGGTCAGCAGCTCCTTTAACTCGTCTACCTCCTTTCGGAGGCTGGCAAGTTCCTGGAGCGCGTTGCAGCAGTCGGGTATTCTGTTGGGGCTTTGTGGGTCCTGGGTCGGCGTCTTGTCTGTGGCTAGTGCTTCCAAGTGCTGGGTCGCCGCGGTGTAATCAAAGCCAGAGTAGGACTCCTTGGCCTCTTCTGTTGGGCGGGTCTGTCTTCGATCGTGTTCTTTCTGGGCGGTTCTGTGGGGTTAGGTGTGGGCACGTTGCCACAGTCCGCACGGACGACAATGGTCGGGCCTTCGTCTATTAAAGGGTCTGGTGTTCGCGACCGCGTAGTTCTTTTTGGAGTTGTCGGCCATGGTGACGACCGAGCAGCTCTGTTGCGAAACGGCGGCATCACCGTCGCTGGTGAGGCTGGAAAGCGCCTGTGATAGTGGTAGAAATTACTGTATTAGGAAGGTGCCTTCGATACAAAAGAAATGTCTGTCATAGCTAGATAGCTGCATACGGACAATAAACTTGATTCAAAAAAAAAAATGTGGCCAGAACCAGTTCCGGTTGCTCCGGTGTCCATTGGTCTCGCCCGCTGGGGTCGCTGGTTTTACGGTTGGGATTGCCCATCGGGCGGGTAATCCTCAATCCCCCCCCCCCCCCCCCCCCAAATAAATCTTTTCCAGCGACCGGGTGTTCAATCTGAAGTCACCGGCTCGATCTGGGCTCAGGATCGCTGGGTCTGATTTACGTAGAAAACTGCTAGAATCTCGAGATGTCTCTTCCAAACAGCCATGTAATGCACCAGTAAATCGGCACCATGATCTTGTTGCGAATGCTCATGCTTTTCGTCAAGTATGCAGTTCGCCAGAGGACCCACGCGGCCCAACCTTTCAAATCATCTGCGCTACTCTGATGGATGGCCTTCCAGTTGCCCAGATAAGTCATGGTACCCCAGTTGCGAAAATTGAATTCCTTCTCGCCCATGCCTCCCTTGTTGAGCCTCTTGGCCAAGTGTACGGCCTTCTGACTGGCAACTTGGGCTGTGGCCGGCAAGGCCTGATCGGGCAGAGCTGCACAATCACCAATAGCATATACATCTGTCATGGCGCCGGGATGGGAACGGTTGCTCTTCTCTACTGGCGTCTCCTCTGGGATGACGTTAACACGCAGATGGTGATCAGTTAGTATGGAGCCAGTTTTCGGGTCCTTCTGTAGCTTGACCGGACCGCTCAAACCGTCGCCTCCGGCGATGGGTGGGCAATCGAAAAGCTTCCCAGTCAGTTTTTCCACAAGCGGGTTTTGCATGAGCCCTGTCGACCAAACGAGCATTCTGGCGTTGACTTCCTCATCTTCATATTCTTGGATCTTCAGCCTCATGCAACCTTCGCATTCCTCATCCGGCTTCATGCTGATGAGATGATGCTCTGTTTTGACCTGGATGCCCTCTCTCTTAAAAAGGTTCATTGCATAGGTCGCCAGAGTTTGGTCGAACATGGGCAAGACTTTCGGGGCGACATCGTAGATAGTAATGCCGACGAACCCCTGGAGTCCAGGATAGAGTTTGGACAGGTCATCTCGAATCAGATCGTGCAGTTCCGCTGCAAATTCGATCCCGGTTGGCCCGCCACCGACGATGGCAAAGTGTAGTAACTTTTTTCGATCCCGGTCGGATGTTGTGGGCAGTGTGGCTCTTTCGAAACACTGGAGAACCTTCAGCCGGATCTTGCGCGCATCACCCACATCACGAAGAAAGAACGCGTGCTGCCTTACGCCCTCGATTCCAAATGTCTGACTGTAGGAGCCACAAGCGATGACTAACTTGTCATAAGGGACGTCGAAGGTCTCGCCTTGTTTGCTTCTCAGACCGGATGGTTTATCACTTATCGCCCAGGTTGTTCTTGAGGCCAAGTCATCAGATACATTTGCCTCGACCCGTATGACTTTGCGGTTGAAGTCTATATCGTTGGCCCATCCCTGATGAAAATGGTCCAAGCCGAGTCTCCTCACAGGCTCGAGGGTGGCGCGGAACTCCAAAGTCCCTACTGCAGTACCTGCTAACAAGGGCGTGAAGACGAAATAGGATCGGGGACTGATCATAACTCTTTCGAATTTTTTCGGGTCCAGAGTTCGCGCAAAGCCATAGCCGGCCCATCCGCTACCAAGAATGGCTATTCTTTCCTTTTCATCTATAACGATTGGTTAGAGCAATTGTTGGACGTTATTTAGCAATACTATACATGCATACCCGTGGCTTTTCCCTCTGTTACTGTGCTTACTGAGCGCACAAGCATGGCTCGCCATTGCATGCTCCAATTGGGTGCAGGTAGTTTCGATATGCGCGTCGGATGGCTAGGGAGCGCCCGACCCAGCGAAGCGGCACAACGGCTCGAAATTGTTAACATTGTTTGTCAAGGAATACGATGCGAATTATTGCCTATTAAAAATTCAGCAAATTGATTATCGTATAGTATATTTCAAGTTCAATGCACGGAAGCTGCTGTATAATGATGTCAAGCTGATGTCAAATTGATGTCGACTAATGGATGGCAGTCATACAACAAGTGGGGATCGCTACAATTCCCTGGAACTTGTATTGCTTCCCTAGCCATGAAAAACTAACTAGCTGATTCGTTATTGTCTGTGGTCAGCACAAGAGCCGTTCAGAACTTGAGAGCTAGTTGTGATATGAGCAAGTGTGGTTACGATAGGCGAATTAACGAGTACTTTTCAATCGTATAGGGCGTCTGAGGCGAAGCGAGCACAGCAGGATATGAGTAGCTAACTAACCACCAAGGGTTCAAAATGGCACCTGCGCGCGGGTCATGGAAGGGGTTGTTTGTCATATTGTCGGACATCTGGGCCATTCTCAAGGGGTGGACAACGTTTTCTCCTTGCATGCTGTTCAACCGGCAGTTGACAAGTCCATAAGGATAGGCGGTGAATGGCCTACAAATGTTCCGCGACACAACAAAGCAGCACTGATTGTTCTCCCAGGTACTCAAATAGTAGCATGTGCTCATTGTACATACCCTGAAGCCTCAATGCAGCCCTTCTGGTTCGTACGTACCAGTATCCCAAGGAAACAACTCAGTTATTTGCACCTGTTTCTGACCTTGCTACCTGAAGCTACTTCCGGTCCTATTGGGTTCGTACCTCAAGGTACAGTTGACCTAAAGATACCAGTGCTGTACGGTGCGACTTACACGCAGCTCAACTTGCGAAGTAGGATATTTCGTGAGTAGGAAATGCTACTTCGTAGCCGTTCTAGGGTATTTCAGCAAGCTCTACATTTGGATCATGGGCGTCATGTGTGCACTCTATCTGATGTGCCTTTCTGACGTACAGAGTCTAGACTGGTTAAGCTGCGGTAGGGCAGATGTCAACCTCAGGATGCAGAACTGCTGATGGCGCCGCCGGTCCAAGGGAGCAAAGCCAGCGAACAGCAGTGCCGATATTGTTGTTGGCCGTGGCGCACTTGCTGGCTCACACGAGGCACTTTCAGGCCTCTCCAATTCCCACCGAGTAGTTGCAGAAAGGATACTGGAGGCCGAAACAACCATTCTGGTCCGCGGGACCGTAGTCTCTTATTGTACCTTCCCGAAGTGCGCCGATTTCAAATGGAACCAGAGCCTGATGTTCCCCCGCTCCGCTTGTACTGTTCCGGCGCAGGGAAGCAGGTTACCTTGGAGCCAGTATAATCCAGCGGCTGCTTTCTTTCTGCTGTATTCCGTCGAGATTCGAATACTCTCCTGGGCTGTTTCCGGTCCTGGCTTCCATAGTTGCCCGCACTGTTGGCGTACTATTGGGGTGCAGAGCCGGAAGAGTAGCAATGGCGCATTAGTGCGACTAGCGAGTCCCTTGAACACATACACCATCGTTAGCGTAGCGCCGTTTCACGACCCCGCGGCTTCAGGGCCAACTGCCCAATCTTCCTGCTGCGCAAGAACTTCTCCTCGTCAAGACACGCCGAGAGAAGAGCTACCAACGCCAACATGGGTCCTGGAACCAGATCAGCAGCTGCGCTGACGGCTTTCGCCCAACTCGAGCTCACCATGTCATCAACATTCCACCCCGCAAGCTAAACGTTCCGCGAGACGCTATTGTAGCTCAATGGACATCCACAAAGATTCCTCGAGAAGGTCCAGCAATCTGACGAAGCCGCTTTGAGTAGCTAGCCCACACCAAGAGACAGAAATACAAGATTCGCAAGAGCAGCTTGCTGCTGCAGAACAAGACAAAAGACCTCGGGCGGTACTGCGATGTCTTCAGCGCGCTTGCATACTGGAACCCGACGCACGAGCAGATGGAGACGGCGATGCACGTCTCACGCGGGCAGCGCGTGCCGGACCTCAACAGGATTGTCCGTCCCCATGTCCCGGTTACCATTCCGTCGAGTGTACCCAGCTCTGTTACTAACAGCCGCAGTTTCGACAATCAGCCGCGTGCCATGCGAGACCGAGCCACGGCCGGGCGACGCGATCGAGCGGCCAAGTCGAAGCCATCCATTTCGAGGCCCAGGCGGACGCCAGCGACGACGCGAATGCCGTTGCTGGCATAGACAGCGACGCGGATGCCGAGTACGAAACCGACCCCGAGTATGTTGCAGCAGTTCCCGCTGCCGCAGCGGACCCTCTGTCTGTCTACGACGTCATCCCCGACGAGGATGGCGGGACTGTCATTCCCAACAGTCCCATGAGACGGAAGGGTCCGAGGCAGCTGCCTTCGCCGCGAAGGCCGCAAGGTAAGCGTGATTCTCGTCTATTGACTACATAGTCGACTGACCGTTGACGCTCATCATACAGCAGGCACTCCAGGTTCGCAACCGACGGTGGAGCGGCAGCCCGGCCGTACCGAGCCTAGCTCCACGACGAACACTGCACCAACCGCGGCGACGAATGCAGGCGCCCGGCCAGCACCCACAAGGTACCCCGACCACGGCGCGATGGGTGCGTCGCTGCAGAGAGCGGTACGTTGGAACAGCCGGGTGGCGGCTAGAAGGCCCTTGGCGCCGATTATGAGGACACAACCACGACAATGCCCTGCTAGGATGGGTGGAAACAGCGTTACGCTGTCGCAGGCAGGCCGTCCAAGAGGATCTGTGCAAAATTCGGCGGGGCACGTACCAGACTACTACAATGAATACCAGCGCAAGTTGCAGCGGGGCAACCTGGCAAAGAAAATGGTGGGAATGCTGGAGGACCTTCGGACGAGTCTCAGCGGTATGCAGTTCGGGTGAAGACGTGGCACATGTTGATACGGAAGATATCACAAGCGGCAGCTCTGTCTATGCTTATCTCGAAGCGTAGTTACAGCTCCAATCCATTAACAAGCCCGCTATGTCGTCCCTTCTGCTCCCGTGACTCCCTGGTCCTAGCCTCTACAGTGATTCTGGTGCGAAGAAATAGTGCGTGAGGCACGGCGCACTCCCCTATTTAAGCCGGGATGGGTTGGGGAACATTCCTGCATCGGATGAAAAGAAAGGCATTCCCAAGGATCCCTCCAGATAGCTGTCCTTAGTATCCACATTGACTCGAAATTAATTACTTTGTTTTTCTGGTGTAATTCTACTACCACGTTCTTGCGATCGATCTAGTTGCAAAGTGTGAGTTGGATTCATTCAATCGTTTCAGTCCCAACTTCGACACCGACGCTAGCATTTCTACGTTAAAATGTAATCCAGGCTCGTCTTTGCCCGACTTTGTATCCCCCATACATCCATGGAGGCCTCGTGCGGCCCGCGGTGCTTGCCTGATTCAACGGTCGGCCCTTGGGTGAAGTTAAGAACAAGAGACGCCGCCCGAGCAGGATAACCGACGAAAGGGCTCCCACATCGAGACTGAGGGCCTCGAGGTCCTTCTGTAGCGGGGCCGCCTGCATCCGTTTCCTGTGCTAGGATCGTCGGGGACATATTTGGCATCTCTGCTGGGGAATCCCCAGCGTGCCCGTCTTGGTCATGCAGCCCCTCCATTTCCTGGTGCGAGCTGATGGTATCGCCATTGCTCAAGCCAGACGCATCGGACTCAGGATTTGGGAAGAACTCCGCACTCATATCGCTTATACCCTCCTTCCCGCCACCTGGCTGGCGAACCGTCCTAGAAGTCATTGCCGCCTTACCTGCACTGGCGGCAGCTAAGGTAAAAAAGATGCATTCCCTCTCGATCCCATTGCGCCAGTTTTGCTCGCCTGTGTAGACAAGACGCCGAACGCGCGGAGAAGCGCGGCCAGTACACTCAAGCCGGAAGGAGCAAAGCGCAAGTCGTAGAGAGGGCTCATCGCGGCTGCGAGCTGTTTGCAGCTGGGTAGTGTTGGATAGGTGGGAGGCAGGAAGGGCGTAGCAGAGCCGATGAGAGCTTCGGGCTTCCGTACTGGTATTGGGCCAGACTTACGAAGATTCCGGACCGCTCTAGGTCGAGGTACGCGCTAGGGGTTGGTGATGGTGCCTGGAAGCACACTGATAGGTGGAAAATCGTATCTACCTTGCTGCAGTCGGTCGTGGCGACTCTGCCCAGTTCGAGCCGACGAGGTAGACAAACGACTGCTATTTTCCTGCCGGTGATCCTCTAGGCCCTCGGGAAGTCAACTTGGCGTCAAGCGTACACTACGCCATATCGAGGGAGGCCTCGATGGGTGAAAGACGATGGATGGTTACGACCAGAAGCAGGCCTCTAAGTCGACCAACAGGAAACCGCCTCACAATCGGATGTGAATTCCCGCAGTCCTCGGTAGCACTCGATGATCGACCTGCCCGGCACATCCAGAAACCATATAAATCCGTCCACCCTTCATCAGATAGAATCCTTCTTTCCTTTCTTTCTTCACTTTCTCAACCACAAGACCCCACGACAATGTGCACCGCCGAAAACATCACCACCAACACTGCTGACAAAGCATACGCCCTACCCACCATGACATGGCCGCAGAATGTGGTGACAAGTGGTGTGAGGCCTGGGAAGAGCTCGTGAAGGGTGGGGTTGAGCATGATGGAACGGCGAATGACGATACAGTACAAGCTCCTTCCCTTAGCCCTGCATCACCATACATCCCATCCTTGGACGGAGCCGACCTGGTGAAGGGCTACCTTCCCGCACAGAACGATCCGGAGGATTCAGTCTCCGTCGAAGCATCCCTTCCAGGCTAGGATGATTGCAAGTTGCCTAGCACTGCGGTTTGTCTTGGCCCCAGAATCAACGAAGCAGTTACTGAAGCAAACTCGGGCGAGGACACACTCGGGGATGAACTATTCCACTCTTTCGAGCTTCCCCAAGTTCCAGGAGCATCCAATACAGAGTTGGAAACGAGTCTCGATGGAGTATTCGCGGCCAATGACGCACAGACCCTTGTCTCTACGAACAAAAATCCAACGACAGCCTCACCTGGCCCGCCAACACCAGACTCCCCTGTTCCGAGTGGCTTGGAAAAGCCGACAGACGCATCGTTTCTGGTTCCAGTGGGGGATTGTGTGACGGTCACCCAGGGGTCACCTACCGCAGAGACATCCCCAACTTCGCCAACAAATTATACCAACCATTGGGTAGACAGTGCCGCGCCACTGGATGTCGATGAGGAGAGGCAGCTCAACCCTCTCTCAGAGATGCGGAGACGTCCTTGCCTGAAGAGGAAAGCAACGCTGCCGCGCTCAGAAGAACCGCCCAAGCGACAGAAGCAACGAGGATTGAATCTTCGTCTCGAACAAGTCACTGTCCATGCCGAAGGCAGTGTGAAGGATCTGACGTGGAACCGGCGTCGCGGTGTATGGATCGACAAGTCAAAGTCTTTCGAACGGAAGGGCGAGCCCCTTAAATGCCACGTACTGGGAAACTTGTTTTGTTGTTCTCTTCGGTTGCGACCAAATGGTGACTGGCTTCCCATAGATGTATCTTGGGATGATACTGCAGGGGGTTTCATTGGATCGAGTCCCACTAACAAGAAACGGGTCAGTCTTGGGAAGGAGGAGTTATCTGCGCTGTTCAACGATCCGAATGTCGGAGTGGTTTTCAATAACCAGGGCAGTAGGTGATCAAGTGGCCGATCGAGAGCTTCCTATGGAATATACTAGCTTCCTTGACTAACTTGGCGCGCTGGCCGTTGATAAACATGTTTCCAGTTCCGAATGAGGCCATGGTGATTCGACTGCATTTTCTCCCGCCACTCTCTGCTCACAGGCTGACGCGCTGTGCTTGAAGATCGAGTCGGTTATCATCCTTCCTGGGGCCGACTACCTGAGGTATCTGTGTCCAACGAAAAGAGGGCGGGTGAGTATACAGTAGGAACCAGGTAGGAACGTCAGATCAGTAACCATTGTTCCCCCCAAACGTGTCTCTGAGCTAGTGCCCAGGGCCACCAGCACCTCTCGCAGTAAAGGGAGGCAGGCAATACGATTCCCGCTAACGCCCGGCGAGGAAATGTTATGAGATTATATATTCCAGCCAGTTTCGTTAACAGGGGGTCCAAAGCAGGGGGGGGGATCCAAAAGCGGGTCTCCAACGTTACTTTCAAAACACGACGCTTGAAAGTGGCTTTTTCTCATCGCTAATGATAACCCACGACCTAATGCGCGGCTGTCATCTAGCCCTACTAGCCAGTGCGCCATCATAATAGTGATGCGACGTGGATTTCAGCGAGTTGTATGACTGATGTCCTAATCTCGGCTTCAATACCAAAACTTCCCCCGTTTACCAGTAGCATCGGACGTTAGGGGATACCGCATTGTCCCCTTGGCCACAAGGAAAATGCTCGCCAAGCTGCGGATCCTTGATGCATGTTATTCGGTCTACGCCAGGGCAAACCAAAGTTCCTACCGTCGATTCTGTACCGGTATACCTGCACCCATCGATCCCAAAGGCTCGAAACGTGAAGCTACCACCCGGATGGCCTTTTGTGCGGTCACCCTGGTCTGTACGGAACTCAGCGACATTGGCCTCCTTGCATACATCGAGTCCTCCGCCCTTGGTAGTGTAAACAACCCAAGACTTCGGGAGCAGTACCAGAAGCTCCAGAACCAAGCACTGGCCACGATCGTGGGAGCTTTCCCCAGGTCACCGACCAAGGCACTGGAGGTCGAAGCTGCCCTCCTCCCGCCGGAATGCAGGCACATGAAGCTCGCATACCAGTATGCACTCCGCTTTACCAAGCTACCTAACAGCCACCCCGTTAAGCAAGCTTTTTCCAACGGACCACAGCACATGCCTGTTTCAGGGAACTACCACAGCTACGGGCTTCAGCCCCCTACACCCGGCTCTACACAACTCCAATCCCTCATTCTCTTACTGAGGCATCTTTCGAAATCACAGAACATAGAGAGGACGGACCAATCTTGGTTCCCGCCATGGTATAGCCCGCTCCTGCGCCCCGTTATTCTCAGCGTGGGGAAAGAGGAGGCAGCGAAGAGACATCGTGAACTCCTCCGAACGATCCCGCAGCACGCAGCCATCATCTACACGGATGGCTCCTTCGACGCCCGAGGGAATCCAACGAGGTCTGCAGCGGGCCTCTGTTCCTTCGCCCCGCACACGAGAGCAGCCAAATGCTACTCCTGGAATCTGGGCCCAGGCCTCCGGATTGCGGACGCAGAGCTTACATGCATACACAAAGCCCTACAAATTGCCCGATCATGGAACGCTCCCTGCTACATCTTTACCGACAGCCAGGTCGCGCTCCGCCAGGCGCAAGGAACTAGCTATCTGGCCAGGCAAGTGAACAGCATTGCAGAACCTCTCCAACATCCTGTCCAGCTCCATTGGTGTCCGGCGCACTGTGGGATCTGGGGCAACGAGGTAGCCGACAAGCTAGCGAAGAAGGGGCTTCAGAAGCCCCTCCCACGACACGATCGGCAAGATCAGCTCGTATCTCTCAGCTGGCTGAAGAGCCAGATCCACCAAAAGGTGAAAGAAAGATGGAAGCAGCTGTGGGACCTCGAAGAACAGAATGAAGACCATGGCCGGCGGGCCCACGGCCTGGGGAAGCAGTACCGATTGTTGACTAGAAAGACGCCAAAGTTTGCAATGAAGCCCTTCGACTACTCTGGATTTCCTCGGAGTGTCACGTCCGCGTATATCCAGCTACGCACAGGCATAGGACACATAGCAACTTACCTACGTCTCATAGGGAAAACCGACTCGGACGTCTGTAGGTATTGCGGCAGAACAAGGCAGACGACAACGCATCTCCTCCTCTACTGTCGGCACTTCAGCAGACAGCGACAGCAATTACGGAGGCAGCTTATGGGGCTCCCTCTCACGACTAGCGTTCTTTTCACTACCATGCGTGGAAAGGGGGCTCTGCTCTCGTTTCTACGGGAAACAAAGCTTCCCTTTTGTTAACTTCACTAGAAAGGCTGAACATGGACAGCAAGTTGAGCGATGGAATTTCTGGATTTGGACTCTCCTGGCCTGAAAGGAGTAAGCCCTCATCAGGGCTAGGTTTGTCATAATGTCTGTCATAGCTAGATAGCTGCATACGGACAATAAACTTGATTCAAAAAAAAAAAAAAAAACCCAAGACTTCATCTCATCTCCTGTTTGCAGCGCCATGAGCCAGTATTCGATGTACACAAACCGAGACGGTAACGGAGGCGGTGCCGTCTCCGTCGGCTGCGGCTTTGGAGGCGGGGCAGGCTGAGTCGTTGTCGCCGTTGCTGGCGGTTCGGGTAGGCTGGTGGTTGTTTCCGTGGTCGTCGCGGCACTTGTTAACTTGCCATCGCCTCCAATCGTTATAACCGGGGGTGTTTCTGTTTTGGTAGGAATACTCAACCAATCGACAGTCACAGCCATGCTCTGACCAACATGTCGCGGTATAAGCATGGCTCTCTGGCTCCCGAGTGACGTTATCGTCGCCCGCGTGAAAGTGGGTACCGAGTAGGCAGTGCCGCTGAACATGACATAACTGTTATCAATCGCGATAGAGCGGGCCCCTACCAAGGCACCAGCGGGGAAGGTGACCGTAGTGACAGAACCAAGCCTGGAAAGGCCTTCTTCATCGTTTCCTGACCCTTCGTTAGGGTCAGCCGCCAGTACCTTGGGACAGTACAAGCCAGTTGTTGTGGCCGCCGCCGTAAGGAAACACCCCGTGATCAACGCGGAAGATGTCGTAGTGCAGGAGGTCGCGGCACAGGAGACCCAGTGGTCCGTTACGATGGACGCGGTGCAATCGCAGCCAAGGTATGTGTTACAGACTGTAGAGCAAGGCGATGTCGTACACACCGGGTGGCACTCGGTATGTGTCTCGGTTGCACACGTCTTCGAAGCCAACGACGACTGCTCTGAGGCGTCCGGGTCCTGTTGGTCCGCGCAACCTCCGCCAACGCAGTTCTTGGGGCCTCGGTTACCACAACCCACGCCAAGGCATGGCAGGCCACCACCGCCGCGTCGTCCACCGCCGGTGCAGTTGATCAGACAAACTTTGCCACAGCCTACGAGACAGGGTGGCCCCGGCGGGCCAGGCTGGATGTAGACTTGGGTCGGACTGTTCTCAAGCGGTGGAGAAGGTCTGGTAATGTGGTAAGGCGCTGGACAGTAAGTCCAAACAATGCCATGAGAAGATTCCGTTAGCGTCACCGGCGGTAGGGTGATGCTGTTTGTGATGTTCGCCAGTGTGGGTGCCGAGGAGGAGAGGATAATATTCGAGAGGTCAAGCACAGAGGTAGTAACCGGGGGAAGCGTGATGGTGACCAGGAGCGTCGACCTCCCGTATCCTGTCAAGCCATCCGCGGCTGTTTCCCAAGTCTCGTCAATCGTTTCAATCGCAGGCGGCAGACTGATAGTAATCGGAGCCTGCATAGTCCAGGGCGGTAGTACGAGGGTGCAAGGCGGCTGGCAAGCAATGGTCGGAGTCGGTGAGCGCCATATGGCTGGGTCGATGCTGACGATAGCGCCTTCGCCAGTACCTTGCGACTTAGACGTACAGTAGCTCAACTTGCGAAGCAGCATTCTTTCCGAATACACAGTCTAGACTGGCTAAGTTGCGGTAGGGCAGATGTAGACCTCAGGATGCAGAGCTGCTGATGGCGCCGCCGGCCCAAAGGAGCAAAGCCAGCGAACAGCAGCGCCGATATTGTTGTGTTCCGTTGTTGGCCGTGACGCACTTGCTGGCTCACATGATGCACTTTGAGGTCTCTCCAATTCCCACCGAATAGTATGCAGAAATGATAATGGCCATTGGCCATTGCACCCTTTTCGAAGTGCGCCAATTCTGAATGGAACCAGAGTCATCCAGTAACTTACAGTATTGTTTTTCTGCTGCTTAAGCTCGAAGAGTCTCACGGGCTGTTTTCGGTCCTGAGTTTTGTTGGCCCTTATTGCGAAGCAGAATGGGAACCGTTGCGCAAGTGGCACTGAGAGACGGGACGCCGGACGGAGGGCTTGTGATGTAACCCATGTTCTGGTGCGCAGGACAGAGCCTGATATTTCCCCCGCTCCGCTTGTACCATTCCGACCTAGAGGCTCAAACTCGCCTTGCGAGGCGCGCCTGGTATGCTTCATTACTCGTTTGATGGCTGGCGGTCAGGGAATCGAAAGAACATCTTCGGTCTAGTTTGCTTCTATCGGAATGAGGTCGATGATATGCCCAACAAGGTCGTGGGATAGCAGGGCTGGTAGTGTGGTCGCCCTTCAAGGGCAAGAGAGTGCCGTAGTCGGTCGGTTGGCCGCCTCCTGGAACCAGGTATCGGGGTTAGCAGAGCCTCCTTAGGCGATAATATGGATCAAGGTCGGGAACGTGTCCTCTGGGAAGAGCACCGAGTCGGCCAATTCAATCAGCTAGAGGTCAGAGTCTGTCCCCAATCCGACGGCCATCTTTTGGGCATCTTTGGCCGGCTTCTGAGAGACGGCTGGCCGAGACCATTTGACGCGCGAAACCACCTCTGTCTCTAGGGTCCGCAAATACGAGTCTCGCTGTCAGGCGAGTGTGCCGACTACACGCCCTTGGACAATTGAATGGACTGTGGCCATGCTGAATCTGGATATCTGTGGCAGCGGAGGAGAGGACAAAATGGATTGAGCAACTTAGGTAGACAGTGGTTATTGGGTAATTAAATAAGTACAGCTCCATTTACTGGTAAGCGGAGACTCATCAGCCCACTGGGTGGAGTTGGGCACGCGCTGACCTGCCTACTTAGGTTAAGTACTGTGGTGACCCAAACTGTCGGGATACATTCCGGGTTGCATCAAGATAAAATCTACACTACCTAAACTACCAAGAAGCACTATCAACTCATGCTTCTGCTATTTTCCATTCCGTGTCCAACCATCGGACTCTTATTAGTCAGACCTCCCAATACTACAGTCAATGGCCTTGTCTGCCGCTATTGTAACAACGTCATCCCAACACACAAAAGCACCAATGGTGCATCACATCAAGTCGCCTTTTCTTCCATAGGCCTTTGGGATTCTGTTTGGAGACCAGTAACACGAGCAGAAACTTCCAGTGCCTCACTGCTAGGCTCACTGCTAGGAGCGGCCGATGTACGTTTCAGCGTCGTGCGGAGGCCCGCGGCACCTACGCTGGCTGCAAACATCAAAACGGCTACATAAATGATGAGGCCCCGCCACTTCCCAGCACCGTAACCGGGCTGGATTCCAATGTGCTCAGACGTGCCAACCACCGCGGCACCGGTATAACCAGACGCGACGCACGCCACGCCACGTATCGCGAGGAGAGCAGCAGATACGACGGTTTCTTCATTCGCTTCGTCGAAACCACCCACGACGGCCGACGCCATGTGACTTAGGACCACGGCAAAGCTGAACGAGAAAGCACCAAAGAGAATAGCTACTAGGACCAACATCCAGTACTTGGACCCAAAGCCCCAAAGAACCAACACGGCAAACGTACTGACCAATGTGCTCAACAAAAGCGGCACCTGACCACCGACCTTATCACTATACCAAGGTTAGATCCAATTAGAGAATACGCATGAGACCAGGAATGACCACTCACGCCATGAAACCTAGCAGTGTCTGCCCAATCATGCCGGATATACTGAGGAATGTAATGAGCAGAGAGCCTTGGGCCAACGGAAGCCCGATCTCCGTGCTGTAGCTGGGAAGGTACGCCGCAGGAAGAA
The DNA here is from genome assembly GCA_039105305.1 of Apiospora arundinis. Taxonomy (NCBI): domain Eukaryota; kingdom Fungi; phylum Ascomycota; class Sordariomycetes; order Amphisphaeriales; family Apiosporaceae; genus Apiospora; species Apiospora arundinis. The sequence goes on from JAPCWZ010000004.1 coordinate 6,177,989, forward strand.
AGTTGGAGAGACCCTGGAGGAACATGGACACGGCGAAAAGGTAGAACTTCAGCCTGCCAAACGGTCGCCAGGAGAATGTAGATTTGGTGGTTCCCTCACTATTGGCAGAAACTCGGGGATGCACGAGAAGAATGCCCAGGGAGATCCCCACGCCTGCAAAAATGGCCCAAGCGATCAGCGTCGCTCGCGATCCGAACTTTTCCAGAACGACGGAGAATATAGGCGAGAATGCGGCTGCTGCGAGGTTGTTTGCTCCGAAACTTGGGGGATGCGGGATCAGTTCTTGTGTTGCCTAGAAGACTAGACTTCGACGGGAAAGCGCTTACAAAATGCCATTGGCGATCCCACGCTTGAGCAGGAACCACTCATCGATAAAGCTGATGGAAGGTGCGAACAGCAAGCCGCTGCCAATTCCATACAGAACTCCTTGTGTCATTATGACACCGACAGGCTGTGACACGAGGGTGAGTGATTGCACATCGCGGTGGAAGCGTGGAAATACATACTATGTTTGAAAACGCGGCGCCTATCGTCGCTACTACGATCATGACCATGCCAAGCCACATCATCGGTTTCCTTTGCGCCGGCCTCGCGCCGAGGTAGCGAAGCAGAAATGGCGGCGAAATCTGGAGAATGCCCTATTTTTTACTCCCAGTGTCAGTGAAAGCCCGCAAGCCGTCTTCGAATGACAGTCAAGCGGCTTGCTTACGATCTGGATGACTCCTGTAGATACCACGAGATGATTGCCTGCGAGCGGTGCATGGGTGAAGTAATATGCGCGGAAGACGCCGAAACAACTGCCAAAACCTTAAATACCGAGTGGGTTAGCAGCTCCTAGCGTTGCAAGTACCAGTTTCAGGCGACATACCCCAAGTGAGTGTGATGATCAGAGACACAGCGAAGAGAAGTGTCCATGCTTGACGCCCGCCGTCCCGAAGTGGGAGGCCGTCCGTTGCCTTTGCTCCCCCCATTGCAATCTTTGATTTCACGTTGAGATTTTATCACATCTTCAGATATCTGTCGACACTCTTGCAGGCAATATATAGGCGGGAGGGCACGAGGTGGAGCTTGGAGAAGCGCTACGACAAGCCATTGCGCAGGGGGGGGGGCCTTGGCCGGACACACCAATGCTCCCCATCCGGTCGACGACAGGGCAGGCGACTGGTTCGGAAATGGCGGGAAGAGGGCCCTGACGCACGCCGGTAGTGGACTTCGCCATTTGAAGGGCCAAGGGAGGGGCCGGGCCGTACCGACGCGTTGAAGATGGCATCCATTCTCGTTTTGGACTAGGCCCCCCGCGGCTGCGTCGTGAGACGAAGCGAACCAGGAATCGAAGGAACAAATTTGATATGACCTTCCTATTTGGTAAAAACTTGCATCCGGGCCAAGACCGGAACATGCTCAATGAAAGTTTAATTTTACGGACTTAGGTAATTTAGAAGAACTCGAAACAGTTTTCAGCTATTGTCAAATTTACCGCTTGACATATGACAATTCAACTGCTATGAACAGAGGCCTCGGCAACCGGGTTCGGGTCGCGGTCCCCAGAAACCCCCGGTAAATCCACCCTACCAACGCCAATACTATGTATGCTTGAGTTCGTGCTAGGTTCATTCATTTTGTATTGCAAAGTCTGCTATCACATCTAGGATTTAATGACCCCATTGCCATTATGGGTGCTCGCTTCAACACCCATCCTTCTCGCCATCCGCTGTAATGAGTATAATCTATTGCTCTGGGGACATTATACAGGGAATGACTCACTTCGGGGTTTGGCCTGGAACCTGGCGATCCTGCCGGTGTCTGTGTTGGTTGGGGATCGAATTGCAACATGGGTATCAGCCATAAACAGACTGAGGCCTGAACTTTCTTTTACCCGAGGGATAGAGAATGGGAGACTACGGATTTTCGGAGCTGGTATGCTGTGTGTCCTTGCGGCACGCTGACAGCGAGTATCACATTAGACAGGACGCAGCCAGCAACGCACTTTGCTACTTTGAAAAATATATAGGAAGCTATACATGTAATTTCATGACATTATGAAATAAAGTTGCCTTGCTTACCTACCTCAATCCCCTTTATGGCTATGTTATCATCTTAATACCGTGAAGTTTGGAACGGGTTAGTTAAGTGAAATGTACAGAATTGAGCAAAGTCCAGTATAGCCTGACGTCCGCAACCCTGATCGATGACGCCCACACTTGGTTAATTTATGACCCAGCTAGCACTTTTCGTCTACTCGTGGTTAAATGCATATGTACGGATCAGCTCAATGTCTCAATCCGGGCAGTATCAAGTGCATCGCCAAGGAGAAGGCCGAAAATTCCGCGGCGCCGAAGGCGACTGCCGAGTTCACATGTTGCAGCACGAGAGGTTGCAATGATATGGTGAAAGATTCTGGCAATAACATAATCGTGACCTCGCTCCTCTATAAATTCGACGGCGAGCGCCCCTCAATATCTCATCAAATGTTTCTGACAGCATCATCAGTATTCCATCATCTCGGACAGCGTCAGAATTCCACCATCTAGAACCCCCATCACCTTCTCATCACTTGCGATACCCATTTTTCCAAAATGTCTGGCCTCAAGATCGACGCGGTTCCCGCTGCCACTTCGGTGCCAGTAGCTTCCTTGAGAACCATCGACTTCTCCAAACTGATTGACCGGGACTCCATGGAGATGACCAAGCTCATCCTTGCCTGCCAAGAAGTGGGATTTTTCTACTTAGACCTGAGCTCTTCCGGTTGTGAGAACTTACTGTTCAACCGGGATGTTGTCTCTGGTCATATGGAGCAATGGTTCAAGCAAGACAAGGCCGAAAAGGCAAAGACTGTGACAGTCAGCAACTCCCATGGGTACGTACGCCAATAAAGACTAGCTTTGCTTCTAACTAAACAATACCCAGCTATAAGCCGATTGGGCACCACGCCGGAGTCGGGAAGAATAGGGACGGCTGGGAGGCATTGAAGGTATGTCTTTGAGTACTCTCCGCCACGCGTACGCGCGTGTATCAGTTGCACTGACCCCGACATCACTGCAGCTCGGCCGCTCGGAACTGCGTGGCCGCTGGGCGCTGCCGTCCGTCGTCCGAGAGAACATCTCGCCCTTCTCCGATTTCCAGGACGAGTGTCACTTCGTCACCAAGCTACTGCTGGACTGCATCTCGACCAAGCTCGACCTCCGCGGCACCCGCAGCCTGCAGCAGTACCACCGCGACGACGCGCCGTCCAAGAGCTCCCTGTTCTTCAACCACTACCCGGCGCAAGACACGGGCCGGGCCGAGGGGGAGATTGGGCAGAACCAGCACACGGACCTGGGCTCGCTGACGCTGCTGTTCGCGCCGCAGTGGGGGCTGCAGGTGCTGTGCCCCGTCGACGTTGTGTGCCCCGAGACGGGCGAGCGGCTGCAGTGGCAGAACGTCGAGCCCCGGCCCCGCCACGCCATTGTGAACGTGGGGGACACGCTCCGCTTCCTCTCCGACTACCGGCTGCGCTCGGCGCTCCACCGCGCCCTGCCCATCAAAAACTGCGACCGCTATAGCATCGCATACTTCCTCCGCCCCAGCGACGACAGTGAGTTCGTCGACGCCAAGGGCGAGGCCACCACCGCAGTCGGCTGGTACCTCCAGAAGAACAAGACCTATGAGTCGCACGGGAAGCAGGACGAGCGCATCTTGCTCGGTGGTCTCATGGAGTTTGCGCAGCCAGCCCCGGCCTGCCTAGAAACCTAGAGTCAGAACGGACCGGCTAGCAAAAGTTGCCGCAGTGGTCATAGGGGTAAGCCCCTGATGGAGACTATCGTCTCTTCTGTGTGCACGATAATGCTGTTCCTTTTGTTAATTTCTTTCTTTATTTCTTGACCTTTTTGTTTTGGGCAGCACTTTATCTTATTCCATCTGCTCGATTCTTTCTACGTATCAGCCTTCTGCTGCTCGCATGCGTGCGATAAAAGTTCAAAAACGCCTGGCGTGGTTTCGACAGAGCTGGATGGCACGGGCGTGGGCCGTTGATGGTTATGAAACTGGTGGTAAGGGAGCTGTGTTAGTATTTTAGGTGCAATTAAAATCATAAGGTACAAATAAGTTTATCGAAGTACGGGGTATATATATCCTTTATAGGAACAATACCTATTCTATCCAATTACTTCGCGTTATACCATTAAAAGAAGGGGTCCCGCGCTTGCCGTATTCGGTACCCAGAACAACGCTTTCTCTCATCAAAGTATGGTATCTATCTTACCCCTCCTTGTCAAGCGCCAACTCCTTCTCGTACTTCCGATGCAATCGGATGAATGTGCTGCTGAGAGTGTCATAGATCATTTACATATCCAATGGCGACTCCTGAGCGGCATCAAACCCAGCCCCCCATGACAACTTCTTTTTATTCTTTTGCATCGAGGGCACCTTCCTAATTCAGTAATTTCTACCACTATCACGGGCGCTTTCCAGCCTCACCAGCGACAGTGATGCCGCCAGTTCGTAACAGAGCTGCTCGGTTGTCACCGTGGCCGACAACGCCAAGAAGGAGTACGCGGTCACCAACACCGGTCCCTTTAATAGACGAAGGCCCGACCATTGTCGTCCGTGCGGACTGTGGCAACGCGCCCACACCTAACCCCATCGAATCGCCCAGAAAGAACACGATCGAAGACAGACCCGCCCAACAGAAGGCCAAAGCATGCCATCTGCTTCAAGAAGCCCTCCGGTTCGTACAAGAGGCCAGGGAGGCCTACTCTGGCTTTGATTACACCGTGGCAACCCAGAACTTGGAAGCACTAGCCACAGACAAGACGCCGATCCAGGACCCACAAAGCCCCAACAGAACAATCGAGTGCTGCAACGCGCTACAAGAACTTGCCAGCCTCCGAAAGGAGGTATACGAGCTAAGGGACAAGCTACAACGGCTAAGGACCAAGCCACAACCAAACCCCAGCACGCCTCTGCACCTGGACAACAGAAAGAAAACGACCGAAAGGAGCACACACTCTTGTTCTTCTCAAAGACATAGACCAAGCACTTCCTCGCTTCGACCCCGTCCAGATTCGGGACCGGATCAACGCCAGACTCCAGTGCAATGCAATCAGGGGCGTACACGCCTCCCCGAAAGGGAACGTTGTCCCGACCTCGCTCTCCTTTACAGCCTCGCAACTGCTGCAAGAACAGCAGAGATGGCAAGACGTCTTCCAGGGCTGGCCGATCACGGCAGCAGAAAAGCCAGAAACATGGCCTAAGCTGGTGGCCCATTTCGTTCCGACATCGCTAAGTCCGATCTCCTTCGCCGAGGAGGTGAAACAGTTCAACGACATTGAAATTCAGGGGAACGTCCGGTGGCTGTCCAACCCGGAAGGCAAAGCTCACTCGTCCATGGTCTTCGCCACCCAGGAGGGGGACAGAGCCAACTGTCTAAAGCACGGAATATGGATCCAAGGCCAACACCTCCAGGTCGTCCGCTTCAAGTCATTCACGCCAAAGACACAATGCCGCAGATGTTTAAAGCTGGGCCACGACCCTGTGCTCTGTAGGAGACGGTACGTGTGCGGCTACTGCGCTGGGAAACATCCGACCAAGGAGCACAGCTGCAAGGACTGCAATAGCAAGGTCCCTTGCACACACGTGCCTGCAAAATGCGCCAATTGCAACCAGACTGGCCACACGGCCTTTGACAAAGAGAAGTGCGAAGTGTACAAAGCGCTATGCTAGAGGCGATATCGCTGGTCCAACACAACCTGAATCGAGGGCGTCATAGCTTGCAATCCCTATTCCAGATCGCCCTGGAGCGCCAATCGCACATCCTCTGCCTTCAGGAACCCTATCTCTTCCAAGACAGCAAGTTGAGCGATGGAATTTCTGGATTTGGACTCTCCTTGCTTAAAAGGAGTAAGCCCTCATCAGGGCTAGGTTTGTCATAATGTCTGTCATAGCTAGGTAGCTGCGTACGGACAATAAACTGGATTCAAAAAAATTCCGAAATATCGCAAGCAACAGGGTATAATTAAAATACACAAAGTCAAAGTAAGGTAAGTGTCAATGGTTGCGAACCCATCGGCGTCAAGTACAACCAAGCCTGTAGTAGGCCGAACTTCACACGAGCGACCTCGCGAATACCCTCCGTTGCTCTTTGAGGATGGTGTCGGTACTCCGTTCCCTCGAGGCGGCGTGAACCTCGCACTCGCTCAGCACCTGGACGGTGCCCACTTGTTTCGGCGGCGGGTAGCCCGTCTGGCTCCCCTCCCTGGGTACGTCTGACAGCTTGTGTCCGTACCGGGCCGAGCCCCCTCTCCCGTGCCGAGCCCCCGAACCCCCCCTGTCGCTCAAATATCCTCCCGGCTTCGATCGCGTGGTAGAAGCGAGCATGGCGGCCAGTCGAGGGAAGTGTTTGTCGATGAAAGGTTTCAGCCGACACAGGCAGTTACACCCTGTGGAGAAAAGAAGACGAAACGCAAAACGTTAGCTTTCAGTGCCTCTTGCTTCCAAGGAACAGAGCGGGGGAGTATTCGTTCACTCACAGATTCCTACGTTGATCTCCCAAACCGAGAGGATGGCTAAAACGCCCTGGGCCGCGAGTATGTCGGGGTCACCCTCGAGGGCCTTGACGGTGGAGACGCGGGAGAGCGAGACAATCATGGCGCTGTGGCAATATGAGATTTATTAGCAAAGGGTGCGCACGATATAAGAGGCCGACGAAGGAGACGGCGCCGAAAGGAAGACTCACGCCGATCCTAGCCCCAGCAGAAACCCGACGAAACACTTCTGCCTCCACGGCATGTTCAGGGAGTGGATCGTGGGGATAGGCAGGACAATGATGAAGGTGTTGAAGATGATATTGAGCACGGCTTGCGCGAGGGCGCTGCGCGTGAAACACTCGGCGGTGTTGGGGTCAGTCGGCTTGCATGGCCCCACGAACATAATGGTGAAGGCGACCTGGCAGCCCACGATTCCGCTGCCCACTGCGTAGAGGGCCCAGTGGAAGCCGCGCGACGGGTTGATGTTGTGGTACAGGGCCAGCATGGAGAGTTTGCTGAGGGACAGGCACCACGAGTAGGTCATCATGGTGGTGTAGAGGAACTGTACCGCCCCCCATAGTCAATAGCCGCGTCTCATATACGCCATGGTCGGGATCGGGGAGCTCACCGAGAGGTATTTGGCTAGCTAGGCGGGCGCGACGTCCCAGAGGTGCTTGCCGAGCCCGTAAGAAATGGCTGCTGCTCCACAGGATCAGCCGATGAACATGTGGGTGCCGGTGGACGATGAGACAGGGTGTATCGCTTACACTTCATCTGGATTATGCAGTAGCCTACAGAGCACAAGTAAGAGGCCAAGAGAAAAACTATGCGAGGAGGACTTCAAGTTAGTATTTTGCGGAACCGGATTTGACTTCATCATGTCGACTGCTTACAGCTGTCCAATTTGGAGTTCTTGGCGACAAACATAGCCGTGTATATTCTCAGCGCCAGGAGGGCCGTGGCGACAAAGAGAGACACGGCCACCGAGACTGAGTAGGTCAGCAGAATGGGACTCGCAGCCGCTATGTCGGGCGTAACACCGGGTGGCGGCGGTACGACCCCAGGGAAATTCATTTCGGCTGAAGCTATGAGGGGGAGGCGGTGGATCGAGGTTTATAGCACCGGGATCGCGGGGCCATGGAGAACAAATAGTAGGATGGAAAAGACAACTTTTCGAAGGAGCAGCTTTGGTATTAAGTATCTATGCTTCCTCAGCCAAGAGACGATATGGGAAGGACGAAGTGGTAAGTGATATCGACAGAAACATATTGCAGGTCGCTGCCATGAGGGTGTGACGCTCAGTCCGGCGCGGTCGACGGATCCTTTATCCTGACACACCGGGGGATGGGCTAACTTGACTGCAAGAACAATTTTTAATCACGTCTTGACGGTGCCTCATCTACTACTAGTTGCAGACGTGTGCGGCACGGTCCGCTGTACTAGCCTGAATGCAATCGGCGCTAGGTCAGCGGGCAATTCGGGTCTTCCCCGGAGACCCATAACCGGGGGGGAGGTAGAAGGGGTCAGTGACCTGCATCGGGGTATGCAGATGAGCAGGGATAGGATCCCGAGTGGACCCTTGGCAGATGAATGTGACGAACTGCATCACGAAGTACAGAGTAATGAAGTGGTGGAGTACGAAGCTGAAAACTTTATTTGGACAGGGACAAGGGTTGAGCCGGGCCCCGAGTCCCGAGTAAAGTAGAGATAATGAATGCTATGCCTGTGAATGACTGGATTATAATTTGCATGGTTTGCACACTTTATGTTTGTAGTGTAGCGCCGTTGCTCTTGCCCGCGTAGTGGCCGTGGAACCTCGCGACAAGATCCCGCCAAATTTGAGTCTTATCGGATGCCATGCCAATGGGAAGGTAGCCAGCCTATTCCCCCATTGGGGTTTTATTATCATCTTCAAATGTCCATGGCATGGCATGGTTGTTTGTAGCCCTGTGTTAGTGTCATTATGTCTAATGTGGCATGATAGAATTATGCGGGCACCTCTGCAACTAATAGGTTACGAATACTTGTGTCCCGGGCTCTGTCAAGTCCCCGAGAAGCCGGGGATCCAACAATGACCCTGGACGATGGACGATGGGTGGGCCAAATGAGGCTACATGTGGGGCTCCATGATCAACACCAAGGCGGGCCGAAAACTGGGTTTCATCTAGTTTCCAAAATCGTGCCTCGTCAAGGGTTCTCTGGTAGTGGTTTGGAGCACGTAGAGGAAGGGGGGAGGGGGCCTTTCCGTATCGTCTTGGCCTGTCAAGAGACTGAATTTTCCGTGTCATGAGAATAAATAGAGCGTCCCCATGAAACGCAACCCAAGGACGCTTTTATGTCGCGTGAGATGAGAGGAAAGTTGCCCAACATCATTGTGGGCAACATGTCTGGTAAGGCCTCTACGGTGGCAGCCCTGAATAAGAAACTCAACCGGAAGGAACGTTTGCTGTTGCAGCATAAATATACGGTGGCGGAGAAGAAGGTAGCGGAAAAGGCAAGGGCACTGGCAGAACGGACTGGGTGCCCGTATGTGGAGGTTCACTTTAACCACGAAGAGAAGGTGGATGACGTTTTCCTCCGCGCCCTGGACGACTTGGAAAACAAGCAAATGCGGTTCTTCCGTCTTTTTGCGGTTGCGTGTTATATGATCCTCCGCTATCCCTCTCTGTAGTTCTTAGCCCATAATACCCCCGTCTGGGGCTGTTTCTTTCTGTCATTGGAATCCTTACGTACTTCTCGTGACGCGACCCCGGTACTTGCCGTGAGCCCACCGATTCCCCGGTCGTGCATGCCGCACGCAGCCCCCTCTCGGGTGTGGTAGGGCGAGTATTGATGCACCCCCCCCACGCTAAGTTCCGAGGGTGGAGTATCTCACTAGCGCCGATTCTCAACATCTTTCATTGGCGAATCAACCCAGGAGACGATCGATTTTCAGCTGTAGTGACCTTGGTTTCAGTGCGATGGTGGCCGGCCAGAGTGTGAACCATGCAATGGTCGAGGCTCTTGCGTTTACGATAACAAGAATGGACAGGCGCAGATACAAGAGCTCCGAGGCGGTAACGAACAGCTCAAGTATGAGAACGAACAGCTCACATGTCAGATGAGCAGACTTGAATCGGCTATTAAGTCGATGCTTCCAGCTGACACGCAGAGGGCACCGGAAATACCGCCCGAGCAGCAGTTTATGGGTTCTATATCTGAAGAACCCACCTATGCAGAGCAGCTGACTAACACGGTGCTTTGGCCCAGTTTACTAGTTGAACAGCAGCCTGCTTCACCTTCGCAGTGTCCGAAAGGTTGGTCTCGCGCCGAATCTGACCTTAGATGGAACAGCTCGTGTCCCTATGAGCGTGATCAGCTCATGGTATGGAGCTCTGTTATATCTTCTATCGCTGACACGAACCATCATCCTATGTGATGTACAGTGTCCCTTTCGCGCTCGAATTGATGCCCCTGGGAAGAAAGCAAACCCTACACAATAGCGACATCTGAATGGGATGCTGCTACTATGCTTATCTTGATGAACATCATCCACTGTCGAAGCCGGAGATACCCCAGCTTCTCAGCCTTGATCTACTTACTAAGCTAGTTGTAATGGTCGATTATTACTCAAAACCACTGCGTGCTGCCACGTCAGGCATGCCTGCAGAAATTAAACCTTTTCCTCTAAGCTTTCGGCTGGTTAAGACACGCCACACGGGACAGGCCGTCATGGTGGGGCCTGATTGATGTTAGCGCTGCGATTCGTTTCGGAAGCTGCTCCATCGAAACACAGGGGGGCACATGCGTAAATTACCATAGGTTGTAGTGTTCGCAGCATACTACATTGTGGATGCCAGTGACGGGAAACTATCGGATGGATGGTGCTTCAGTGCCTGAATTGCTGCACATCAAAGATCAGGAAGTTCAATTCAGCGTATCAGCCCAATACCTGCCCATTTCTTCTGTGGCTAGACCACCTCGGAGGGCAGCTAAGGCCGCTGGTTTGACGGTGCCTCCAATGGCTGCTGAGTGAGAAACGTATATATTGTTCCATAATGGACCAAGGTCTAGGTTTGCAACACAACTGACACCTGACAACGGGTCGACCGTTTCCCGGTGCCGAATTATGAACAGGACCTGCATTAACCAATCCTTCAGATGGGTTTTGCATTAATCATACCAGATTTCAGCCTCCACCGGAGCCATGATAGATTGGTAACCGACTGTTTAGCGCCAACACCCTGCTCCCCGCCCCTTCTATTCGTTCCAATTATTGTTCACGGAGGCTCCGCACAACAATGCTTAGCGAAATATGATGGGGAGAGAGGGACAGGTTCGGCTAGATAAGGATTCTGATGTGGATCATGGCCCCGACACCCGCCATTTGCGATCTCCGATGCATGGCACTTTAGACTTGCTGGGTAACAATGTCGGGAGTCGGAGAGGGTAGCAGTAGACTTGTGGTGGACTGCTGAACTGGTGTAGGCACGACTGCTACTTGGAAAAAGAACAGTTGGAAAAATCATATGTCATATCATCATGATGACCTAGCGCTGACTTATGTCCGACACCACTAATAGATTTGACAGCAATGACAGCGTTTACATGACGGGCGTTAGCAGCGTTGGTTTGCTGCAACCATCCTGCAGCCCCTGTCGTCCCCTTCTCCCCTGTAAGCCCCTTGACAGCTAGTTCTACTAGTAGGGGAGGGGAGGAGCGCGTTTCGAGCCAATCATGTGGCGAGATTGCCACTTGACGCTATATCACTGCAAGGATTGCAGGATATCGGAATCAACTCCACACTCTCTGTTGTTCTCTCCCCTCTTTTTATCACACTGCTTTTTCTTCATTTACAAAGTTGATAGCATACAGCGTGGTAGTAGGATGGAAACGCGTCCAACCCGGCGAAGTAGATCAGTATGACATGTGGCCGCCTAGCTGGCCGCTGATCGTACGTCAAGTCATTAGATAGGCAAGAAGCCAGGGTCGAGTCCCGTTCCTTGCCAGCTGGTCGGCAGCCCTGCCCCCTCTTTGACTTTTCCCGTTCACCTTCCCAATTTTCTCCTCCTCGAGGAAAAACAAAACAAAAAGAAAGGCTAGAGTTCACTAGTCTCACCACCCAGTGTCTCATTAGCTGGAGGACGAAGGCTGTCTAGGGGAAGGATCGATGATAGATCACTGATGATCCTCCGTTTAGCTTCCCCTTTGCTCAATACAAATCCAAATCCAGACTTTCAAGACCATGCACATGACCATGCAATATTTGTTGCTCCGCATCTGTCACTATCGACACCGAATGTGACGTCGCAACTTGAGCAAGCATTTCTCCCCAGTCCTACCCGGAATGAGACACAATTTAGGACTGTATAGTCTGGTGTATCCATATGAGCCTTGAGTGAGGCCATACAAGGCTGCACCTTGATGCATGATCCGCTTCGTGAAAATTCTGTCAGTCTTGTTGTTTGTTGTGGAATATGTATATTTTGTTGGCTATTGTCAGTGAATACCAAAGTAAGTAACCTTTTCTTCCTTATAATATCCCAAACAGCATTTGACTCCCGGAAAGATCCGGCCCATAATAGCAGGAAAAACGCCATGTCGTATAAGGCTCTTGCACCACGACCGGCCTATGGCTCGAACATTTCCGAACCGACGAAACCGCCCCATATGAAGAAGAAGCCGTCTCCTAAAATCGCTTGTGAGACCTGCCGTAGCAGAAAGACTGCCGTAAGTAGCCTTTTCTTTGGTGTATCCGAAGTCCCAGGAGACCCTGGAGCAGATCTTACAACCTTGGTATTAGTGCGACGCCAAGCGACCGGCTTGTACAAAGTGCACCAGAAAGCTGCTGCCCTGTCGTTACAACTCGACAGGAGAGCGGTTGAAGCAGCGAGTACAGGACTTACAGTCTTCTCTCGATCACCATAGGGACTTGATAAACCTGTTATATGAGACGCCCGAGGAAAACATCATCCAGGTCATGCGCGACCTCAGAGCAGCACCTGCGCCCCTGGCCTACCTCGCTAGTGCCAGGGGTGATTTGGATATCACATTGCGTGAGAGACGACCATCAACAGATACGAGCACGGCCGGAAGTCTTCAATCGCAGCCACGGGGTGATCTCGAGTGTGAAGAAGTGACTGCTCGTTATGAGATAGCCTACCCCGCCCTCGCTCCTATACCGCTTTCTACTATCGACCTGCAACCGCGTTTCGCGATTCCAACTTCCAAGCCCGGGCTAGATCAACCTCTGTCGACCTTTGAGGGTTCGGTCTCGAGCAGTCAGACTACCCTCCTCCAGACGCAACCTGGGACGACTAATCCCCTGAGTAACTTGACGGCAACTTTGATTGCACGATTACGCCCTTCCCACCAACAAGATAGCACCCTGCCATTTGGCTCCGAGGCTGCTTCGATATACGCCGATGACCGACTGCACCGTTTGCAAATCGACTACTGGACGAGCGTACCCATAAGCAACGAGTTTGCCGCCACCGTCATCTCCATCTATTTGGAGGTCGACCACCCCTTCTACGGTTTATTTGATGCTGATCTTTTTCTCACCGACTTAGTCAACCGAGAAATCACCTTTTGCAGTCCCTTTCTAGTCAGCACTTTGCTGTCCCAGACATGTGTAAGTCTTTCCCTTTTAAAAACCGCCCCCTTAGTCGACGTTACCCAAGTTACCAACTCATACTTATTGGTGGTTGCAGTATGCGTGCTCCGCCATCGACGTGAGGACGCTGGCTTTGGCCCATGCGTTCTTTCAAGAAGCAGAGATGCTCTACAGAGCGGAAAGAATGTCGGATATTCTTCCCAACTCCTCGGCCCTCGCCATTTTCAGCATTGTATGCTCGTTGCAGTGCCGAGAAGACCTGGCTTTCGAGACCCAGCAGCTCTGCCGCCAAATGGCTAAACGTATGAAACTGATCGGAGCTGCTGATGAGGACGCCAACCGGGCTCACTTCTCCATTATGACGCCACAGATGAAGGTTGCATCCGCACAGGTGGCCTGGGGCTTGTACAATTGGATGAGGTGTGTTTCATGCACTGTAACACCACGCTGGCAGTGTTGGCGCTGTTTACTGATAATTAATGTAGTTTACGCACATTGTTCTACGAGGACAAGGCCATCAGCTGCCCCCCGATTCTACCGATCCCTGGTAGCCCTCCTGAGGGCAGACACCAAAGGACACCAGACCTTGTATGGCCTCCACATTCTCTTCCTCGCTGGATGGGATGCGCGTTTCCAGCACTATGCACTCTCTGGGTTCTCGCCCAAGAGATTGCATCAGTATACTTTATCGATCGCGGGAAACCTCTTATCGAGAGGGTATCCCTAGCCTTTGCGGAAAGCAAATACCACAGGCTTCTCGAATGGGCAGCCACGCTTAAGCCCGAACTCAAGAGACGAGAACAAAATACGCCTATCGACACGTTAATCTTCCAGTAAGCCCCTGAATATTATACAACGCCCACCTCCAAATTGACTCAATTTTTCTTACACGATTACATACATATCTAACTCATGATGGAAACATACAGCATGTATCTGCACACTATTATCCTCACCATCTTCCGCCCCTTCCTGCTGGGTCCCCAACGAGACCAGAAACTTCGCATCTTCACCTCGGCCGACAGCTCCCCCGGCACCATCTACGAGGCTTCGATCACCCAGATGAAACAAATAGTGCTCCAGCATCACCTCGACTATCCGGGCAAGCTCTTCCCGAACTTTGCCTTCGCTGGATACATCCACCTATGCAGCGCCATCGCGGGAACAGCTTCAAGTATTAATAGTAACGCGATGAACAAGAGCCAACGGCGCGAACAGCAGTTCTACTTCGATATCTGCATGTGCCACTTCCTAAACGCGTACCTGCAGCACGAACTGGCCCTGCCCGTCGCGCAGGGCCTCCTCTACATGGCCCTCCAAAGCAACCTGATTCGGGCGTCCAAGGCACGGAAGATCCTGAACCAGTTCCAGGAGCGTGGCGAACACCACCAACACTACTCAAGCTTGCTACTCGACCCTAAGATGACAAGGCTCTCCTCCCCATACACATCAACTACAGCAACACCACCAAATATGCGAGCACAGATCATCATCAACTTTGAACTCGCTGTCACCGACGTCGGCGCCGCACAAGCTCATAGCCTCGTTTCAAAGCTTGAGGACTCGGTGTTATTCGAGGAGTTCACGAACACTATGACCATGGACACCGACTCTGACGACACTAGCGAATCTAGCGGAGACGAAGAGAAAAACTGCCAACAAAACGAGACTGAGAACCACCACGAAAGATCGAAACAGGGCGCAGGCGACCCGGTGATGGGATCGTCGGACTATTACTGGACCCCGGCCAGCGACATGTGCCGAGACATCGACAAGTGCTGAATGGGCGGGTGCGACGGGAGCTGACAATTAGTACTATAACAACTTATACTGGAGAAAGTGGATCTTAATATGGCGCCAGTTTGACTTTCAAACGCAAGTTATGGGTCTTAACGGACTTTGCTGTAAAACTTGTTCCGTATGCTGAACAATCTGCCTAGAACAGTATCTCAATTCACCGTAGTAATCAAGTCTAGTAGTGTAAGCTCTAGGATTTGAACTCAAAGGGCGAAAAATACCTTTTACGCTCAGGAGGGCTTTAATATGGGCTCATCGAGTTATCGCCGCGGTTTTCAGGTTGCGCAAGTTGTCTTCTGGTACAGCATTTCTTCACATTAGTCACTTGAACTATGAACGCACGGCGCCGGTTAATGTCTCGACACAAATAAGGTACTATAGAAAATTGTCTGAGTGGAGCCGTTGAAGTACATAGCACGAAGACAGTCTCTTCTGCTGAATATGATCGGTATGAGAAAGAACTGAAGTTACGTCCGTATAACCTATCGCCCGGAGCGAAAGCGCAAGATGCATCCACCACTCGAAGAAGGAGAGGGCACAAATAAATATATGAGATGGGCTTTATATTTAAGTGGCCATAGCCGTGAACATCCCAGGAAGTGAGGCATATGTGGGATATAGTCTGTCATCGCACATCAAACCATAAAGGCTACCAAAGTCAGCAACCGGGAAAGACGAGGTTGCCAGCAAAGGCTTACCATCCTACCACGGCAAATACATTCCCATCTAGCTCATCAATCCGGCGCCTCATCCTTCAGGAATATAAAGCCCATTGCCAGAAGATCGTCGACGTCCTCCATAACTGCCCTGGCAAGATACGTATTTCTTTTCACGGCTGGACGTCGTCTAAATTAAATGGAATTAATGTGCTTTTATCGCAACGAAGCTGGCAAGCCTTGTAAGCTACTCCTCGGAGTGCCCGAAGCCCACCGTCACTTCGGTGCTACTAACGTTATCGCCGGCGAAGTCCTCGATGTCCCCCACGCTTTCGGGATCGATAAAAAGAAGATCGGCTACTTACTCTTGATAGCGCCGAGAATAACAGCACTGCTATGGAAGTTATCGGCGCCGAAATGGGCTTTAATGGCCGTCTCCGGCGCGGCCGTTGTATCGGCCATACTATCAACCTAGCTGGGAAGGCCTTATTTTCCGGCCACCATCCTGACGCCAGTGATGGGCATCGATCGGTCGACCGATGGAGCCGATCTGCGGGAACGATCTTGGCATCGGATCGGTCGTTCGGTCAAAGTCTGGAATATCTATCGGTCGGTCGGTCACAAGGCTTTGAGAACCGATAGATACGTCGGTCGTTCGGCCGACCGAGCGACCGACCGATGGAACCGATTCCCCGGAATGGGGCTGGAGCTGTGGATAACGTCCAGGGGTACAACAAAGTAGTAAAGCCTAGAGCAGCCATAAAATTGGGGTTGACGATAGTTTCCGTTTTTTAGGTCCATATTTGCTGTCACCCCAGGGGTCTAATTCAAGGGTCCCTGCTGCAGACTTGACTCTTTATGGTAAGTAATTTGTTATTCTCCTGCCCCCGGCTTGCTTGCTTTACTGCTTTGCGTCTGTCCCTCTTTCTTTTTCTGTTTTTGGACTCTGATCTGTTGTTGCGTCTGTCCGTCTGTTTCTGAACTCCTATATATGCAGATATACGCTATGGATCGGTTTGCCGCCAACACGTCGCAGTCCCCTAGGTTATCAGAGCTCTGTTCAGAGGACCTGCCATCATCTTTATCGTCTTCCAATAATATGGATCACGATATCCCCTCACAATTTCATACAGCCTTGGACGACTCTTCACAATTTAATGGAGAATCTGTATCCCAGCGAGGTGAGAGCCCAGACCAGTAGCGTAGGTATTATGACAGCGACGCGCCGTGGCCGCTTGGAAAGTCATGTTGTTTCTATGGGCCAATGCGTGAAGTCGTGGAGTTTATGTGGAGTTTACAAGGCGGAGATACCTCTGCATCTACTAAACCGGTCTGACTGGCAGCAAGCTGTCTGCACTGCTAGCGCTGGGCTGCAGGGTTTAGAAGGCGATGACGATATATAGATTAGGACATTCTCGCCAGTTCTTGGCGACCATGAGGTTCGATTCAGCAGGTGTAACAGATTTCTGTTGCCGCCGCAGCGACAACACCCTAGAAGAGCGTCTTTCAAAACAGCCTCGATTTTCTGTACCTGCTAGCGGCGGTGGTGACTGCAAGAGTGATAGTTTCACTGCATCTATCCCATACCGTGGTGTGAGTTATTAGCGAACGTAATAATATGTGGGGCCTAGCGAGGGCGACAGCGTGGTCCGCGACCCTATCGATCGACCGATAGAACCGATAGAACCGATAGAACTGTCGGTTCTATCGGTCGTTCGTGCGGTTGCTTCAGCCGATACAAAATCGGTCGGTCAGCCGAAGCTCTGAAACGACCGATCCGAACGATGCCCATCTCTGCGAGATACAATTCAATTAAATATATACATGGAATTAATGGAGTGCCCACGTCAATCGTGATGTTTCGTCGCACATTCCTGGGTTTCTTTCTTCTTTTTCTCCTTCCTACTTA
Organism: Apiospora arundinis; assembly: GCA_039105305.1. Taxonomy (NCBI): domain Eukaryota; kingdom Fungi; phylum Ascomycota; class Sordariomycetes; order Amphisphaeriales; family Apiosporaceae; genus Apiospora; species Apiospora arundinis. The sequence goes on from JAPCWZ010000004.1 coordinate 6,195,449, forward strand.
AGCATAATTCTCCCCAGCCTTAGTTGTCGTCTCCGACTTCATCTGCACGTCCTTGAGCACGACCTGCGAGCCCGTCTCCGAGGTGACGCGGACCCAGGCCGTGGCGGAGCCCGTGCCACCGTTGCCCTCGAGCTTGAAGAAGTTGTTGACGTCGCGCGTCGTCGGCTTCCAGGTCGCGCCCTGGTCCGAGGAGACCTCCATCTTGGCCGTCCGGTACACGGCGTTCTCCACCGTCGCCGCGAACCAGTACTGCGACGCGCCGCCGTGCATGCGCACCTGCAAGGGGCTCGCGATGGGGCAGGGGACGTGCTCCCACTGGATGCCGATCTCGCCGAGCGACTTGTTGGCGAGCTGGGAGAACATGTCGGGGCTCATGTCGAGGTGTTGGGCGTTGGCGCCTGTCTTGTTGGTGATCTGCAGATGTACGGTTAGTAAGGTTAATATAGTGCGAAGGAGAGGTGCATAAACATACCATGGCGATCTTCTTCTTACCTTGGTAGGTGATGGACACGCAGCCACCGCAGTGGTAGGCGTTGTCCCAGATGGTCTCAGACACGCAAGTTGAGCCGTCAATGCCAGCGGGCAGGACGTAGTCAACGAAGGCACAGGGACCCTTCTGCCAGCACGGCTCTTCACCGAGCACCAACGCCAAACTACCTACGTCGAGAAAACGCCCGAATCGGGGTGTCACGACCAGGACGCAGGCCAATGGCGGCAAAGAGAAGGAAAACGACATCGGAAACAATAGCGGCGATCAGTCTCTCTTGCAGAGCATCTGGGAATTAATCAGCAAGACGGCGCCCGAGACCCAACAGGAGCTTAAGGACCTACGAGATATTGCCGAGACCCAACAAGCGACGATCCAACGACTAAAAGAGGAGCTGAGCGACCTGCGCGAAGCCCAAGAGACAGCCATCCAGCAGCTCAAGGGGGAGCTGAAAGAGGTACACGATCAGCTCGAAAAGATCAAGCAAAGCCCTGCTCTCAACGCCGCTGTCCAGCCCAGCCCACGAGCATCCTATGCCGAAGCAGCGCGTACACCACCGACCAACCAGCCGACTCACCAACGCACCGTCTCGGCGAACTCAGCCAAGTCCTTCTACGCCGACACCCTATTCTGCACGATTGACACGTCTAGGGTCGAGGAAGAGAGCGGCAATAAAATATCGGCAGGCGCAATTCGTTCAGCACTGGAAGGCGAGATCCGCTCGTCCAAGGACTACAACAAGTGGCGATGTCGCGCCGTCACAAGCGACCCGAGGAACCCGCAGCGGATCAAGATCGCCTGCAGAAATGAGGCCGAACACGAGCTCGTGAAGAAGACAGCCGAGAAGGTCACGGTGCGAGGAGCACGGGTGTTACGGGATGAGCTGTACCCGATCAAAGTGGATAACGTGAATCGGACGGCCGTCCTCAACGAGAACGGCGACATCCGCAATGGCGCAGCAGAAGCATTCGGTCAAGAAAACGAGACGACAGTAGCCAAGATCGCCTGGTTGAGCAACAAGGAGAACGGCAAGGCGTACGGTTCGATGGTGGTATACCTGACCAAAGCGGCAGACGCTCGGAGACTTCTCCACGAGGGATTCTTCCATGCAGGAGGCGAATCGGGCTTTACCGGTATATTCGAGCGCCGATACCGCCCCGTCCAGTGCTACCAATGCCAGAGGCTCGGTCATAAGGCCTTCCAGTGTAAGAACGATCAGGTCTGCGGCAAGTGTGCGAGGCAGGGTCATCACTCCCACGACTGCATCGAGTCTATACCGAAATGCGTCCCGTGCGGCGGTCCGCACGAATCGTTCAGTCGGAACTGTCCTGTGCTCTATCCAGGTCACCATGGATAGGGACTTCCGAGTAGTGCAACTGAATGTAAGGAAGCAAGCTACCGTACACCAGAGTCTAATAAACGACATCCAACTACGAGACGCGTCAGTTTTGGCAATACAAGAGCCCCCGGCGAAAACCTGGGACGGAAGATTATGGACGGCACCGATGGGACACCACGCATGGACCAAGATGACCCCCTCCAGGTGGAAAGACGGCAGATGGGCAGTGCGAAGCATGTTGTGGGTAAAGGAGTTGGAGGCGGAACAGGTGGCGGTCCAATCACCCGACATAACGGCGGCGATCATTCGCTTACCGGACCGGCTGGTACTAGCCTTTTCAGTCTATGTGCCACCGGTAAACCCAGACTCTTTACAAGAAGCATGCCGAATTCTACACCAAACCACTAGAGAAGTACGACAGACTAGAGGGACGGCGGTAGACGTGATAGCGGTCGGCGACTTCAACCAGCACGACCAGCTTTGGGGAGGAGACGGCATCTCCCCAGTCCGACAAGGCGAAGCAGACCCTCTCATCAACTTAATGAGCGACCTCTCCCTCCGAAGCCTATTGCCCAGAGGGACGAAAACATGGCAAAACGAGGTCAGCGAAACAACCATCGACTTGTTTCTGGCAGCCGCGGAGCTGGCGGACACCATGACACGATGTGCTCTATGCGAAACGGACCACGGGTCGGACCATCAGGCGATCGAGACGACTTTCGACATGGCCATACCGCCGGCAGCACAGAAGGAGCAGCTTCTTTTTAAAAACGCACCATGGAAAGAGATCAATAAAAGGATCGAGCAGAACCTGCTCACGACCCCCGAAGGCGGCATGGTACAACAGAAGACAGACAGCTTCATGTCGGTCGTCACGGAGGCGGTGCGAACACTGACACCGAAAGCGAAGCCGTCGCCATACGCAAAGAGATGGTGGACAGAGGATTTAACGCAGCTACGACATATTTACACGTACTGGAGAAACCGGGCTAGAGCAGAGCGCAGGGCAGGCCATACGGTAAAACACTTAGAAGACACAGCGAAAAGCGCTTCCAAGCAGTACCACGGGGCCATCCGGCAACAAAAGAAACAGCACTGGGAGGACTTTCTCGCCGAGGAAACAAACATATGGAAAGCAGGCCGATACCTCAAGTCGCGGAAAGGGGCGTCGTTCGACAAGATCCCGCAGCTGGTGAAGGAAGACAAGACGCGTACTACCAGCACGGCTGGACAGGCTGAGGAACTGCTCAACCGGTTCTTTCCACCACTGCCCGAGAACATTGAAGTAGACACTAAGGACAGCTATCTGGAGGGATCCTTGGGGATGTCCTTCTGCCATCTACCGCAAGGATGTTCTCCTAATCATCCAACTTGAATGGGACTGGGCTGTAGGGAGTCACAAGAGCAGAATGGACGACAGTAGCGTTAGGTTGTTGGTTACTGAACTAGAGCTGAAAACATGCTTCAACATAAGCATAGACAGAGCTTCCTTGTGTTATTTGACGCATTAACATGTGCCACGTCTTCACCCGAACTGCATGCCACTAAGACTCATTCGAAGATCCTCCAGCATTCCCACCATCTTCTTTGCCAAGGTGTCCCGCTGCAATTTGCGCCTGTAGTCCTTGTAGCAGTCTGGCGTGCGCCTCGCCGCATTCTGCACAGATCCTCTTGGACGGCCTGCCTGCGACAGCTTAATACCGCTTCCCACCATTCTGGGAGGGCACTGCCGCGGTCGTGTCGTCATAATCGGCGCCAAGGGCCTTCTAGCCGCCACCCGGCTGTTCCAACGTATCGCTCTCTGCAGCGACGCATCCATCGCGCTGTGGTCGGGGTATCTTGTAGGTCGGGCGCCTGCATTCGTCGCGGCGGTTGGTGCAGTGTTTGTCGTGGAGCTGGGCTCGGTGCAGCCGGGCTGCCGTTCCACTGTCGGTTGGGAGACTGGAGTGCCTGCTGTATGATGAGCGTCGACGGTCAGTCGACTATGTAGTCAATAAACGAGAATCATGCTTACCTTGCGGCCTTCGCGGCGAAGGCAGCTGCCTCGGACCCTTCTGTCTCATGGGACTGTTGGGAATGACAGTCCCGCCATCCTCGTCGGGGATGACGTCGTAGACAGACAGAAGCTCCGCCGCGGCAGCGGGAACTGCTGCAACATACTCGGGGTCGGTTTCGTACTCGGCATCCGCGTCGCTGTCTATGCCAGCAGCGGCATTCGCGTCGTCGCTGGCGTCCGCCTGGGCCTCGAATTGGATGGCTTCGACTTGGCCGCTCGATCGCGTCGCTCGGCCGTGGCTCGGTCTCGCATGGCACGCGGCTGATCGTCGAAACTGCGGCTGTTAGTAACAGAGCGAGATATACTCGACGGAACGGTAACCGGGACATGGGACGGACAATCCTGTTCATGTCCGGTACCCGCTGCCCGCGCATAACGGTAGATATAGTCACGCTTGGGTTGCGGGTATGTAATGCTGGTGACACGATGCGCTCGAGTTCGGGTGAAGCTGACTTCGGTAGGGCACCTGCTGATCCGGTTTCAGAACCCATGCTGTCAAGATGGATTTCAAACCCAGCTTCTCTCCGGCGTGTCTTGACGAGAAGTTCTTGCGCAGGGAGGTTGTACAGTTGGCCCTAGTGCGCGGGGTCGCGAATTGACTGTGCTTATGTTGCCCACTATTACGCTACTGCGCCATCGCTACTCTTCCGACCCTGCGCCCCTACAGCAGCAGGGACCAACAGTAGTCAGGACTGGAAACAGCTCGTGAGTGTATTCGAGCTGATGCAGTAGAAAGCAGTAGTGTGTGTTACTGGACAACCGGTGCACCACGTCGAAAAGGGTGAAATTGGAGACTACGGTCGTACAGTACCATGGCCGGCCAGCATAATTTGTGGTTGCAGATACCAATACCTTCCGAACGACCTAACAGCGTAACATGCTACAGAAATGGCTCGTCATGGCTTATCTGGCTTGTAATGAGGCCGTAAACTTGGGTATAAGTTCATCCTTTTACCGCAGAAATCCTACCGTAGAATTTACGAAACCCTTCAAAACAACGCACTACCGAAAGCAGAAGTCGGAACCATACATCACCTGTCAGTCTGCATCACGCAAGCCAACAAAGGCGGGCTATGCGTTCCGCTTATTTCGTTGTCGTGTTACAGCCGCCCAGCTTGCTCCCACTGACGCAAGGTTGCTTGAGCAAGCTTAGATTGTTCCCGCGTCGCCTGCTGAAGTTGTTTCTCCAAGTCTTGGAGCCTATCCAAAGCAGGCTTCATTGAGACATCGGCGGATGCTCTAGCCTTCCTTTTGCGTCGTCTTAGGAGTATCTCTTCCATCTTGTTTGTACGCAAAGTAAGTGCGCGAAAACTGGTTTGCGGTTGGGTGCAACCTTGATTGACGGTGCCGTTTTGATATGCCCCATGCCGCGCTTTCCAGGGCATATTTTCTGTCTGTGGAACTCGTTCTTGCGGGGCTGAACACAATCGGCGGTTATTCGAAGCTGATGAAGGATCGGTTGAAGAAAGAGCGGAGACTGGTGTTCGTTTAGGATGTGCTCGTTGTCGCGAGTGACGTGAGCTTCCAACGGCGGGAACAGGCTGGGGCCTCGAGAGTCGAGACGTACTATGTTCTGAACTAGTACCAATTGTTGTCTGTTGTGAGGAGCATGCACCGTAGCTCATTCTAGGTAAGGTCTGTGTTGGTATTGATTTGTGTGCGTCGGCAAAGCGGACAGATTGTGGCCATGGGACCAGGGGATGTTGATTCTGGCCGCATTGTGAACTGAAGAGAAGAGCACTCTGAGAACCGGAAACCCCGATTGTTTCCTGCGCGAAAGTCAGTTGGGTAGACGAGCAATCCTAGCTTTGGTATTCTCGCTCGTCTTCTTAAGTCGTTGGATTGAGCTTGATGGAAGAAACTACCGACTTCGGGCGACCGAGAAAGTACGTGACGGCCCAGTAGCTTCCAGTTCGTAGAAAAAGCTCACCTCAGGTAACGCGTAGTGGTTATTTGGTGCTGCCGAGGGTATAAAAGGCGCTGTGTATTGAGTAATCGTAGCACAAGCTTGCTCGTTGAAGATTTCTGGTAGGTCCAGTCCGCTGAGATCCGCAATAGAACTGCACAAGGGAAAGGGCTCCGTCCATGACATATTGTGAATCAATTCCATTGTTGTTTCGTTCTGGTTACATACTATCCCTTGTTTGAATGGTAGTTTGATGATAGTTTACGAAGCAAAAGAAGCTGTCCATGCGGTAGTGGGGCGGATAACGCACGTCATATACACAATGCCCCGCACAGGATTCTCTTCCCAGTCTTCCGTGAATCGTCCTAAGGATTCCATGTATGTTGTTATTGGCCATCGTGATGCGGAGGTTGCCGCTCTTAAGCTGGTCTATCGAGGCGGTTCTAATACTTTTAAACTTTTAATGTATATGTTGTCGGAGTTTGTTCTATTGCACGGCCTATGTGGGCTTTGAGGCTGCGGGGGTTCATGGCTGGGAAGTTGGCTATCGTTAGAGGTCTCGGATGTTCAGGTAGATTCCGCGATGTATTTGCGCTTGCGATAGTCTGTCGATCTGTTGATCCTGTATATCCATGGCTGGTGCGCCTTAGCGGCGATCGCAGTGTATGTCCGATTGCCGGCCCGCGTTTTCATCTTCCATGTCATCTCCGCCGCTTGTCTGCCTACAATTTGTCCGCCTCTCTTCCGGCCTCCTTTGCCTCTCTTCCAGCTTCGAGATCCTTCTGCGAGCTTATTATGGCTTAGTTTACCATGTTGCCGTGTTGTTAATTTCCGCCTTGTTGTTTCCGAGGGTTTGCGTCGTGGCTTCTACTGTAACTTTCGCTTTAGTTTGGCTGCCTCGAGCGCATCTTGGACGGCATTTATGTTAGTACATCTCGGAATTTGTGAACGAGACTGAGGCACCGACTATGGTTATCTAAATGTGTCCTTATGGGACGGATTGGTCTTCGTGATGTTTATACATCAATTCCTTACCAGTACCTCACTGAGGAGTTGCCCAGTTGCGCGGCCTGCTCGTGGTATCCGGCAGGTCATGCGACTTCTTTGCGTCCCATGGCGCCGTCATAGTGTCCCACGCTGGATTGGGCTACCCATTCAACATCAGGCTTGTTCAGTTATCCTTTTGAGGTTCTTTTTGAGTAGGGACCACCTTGGATTGAACGTCTCTACTGTGGGTTCTCGGCATTTTAAACGAAGTTGGTTAGTTCCCGTGGAAATGGCCACGTGGCGGCTAGCTAATAGTCATCGCCAAGCGCCTAATTCACCACCATAACGGCAGTGTTATTTAGCCAGTCAGTCGTTGAGCTAGCCTCCCTTAAAATCCCACAAGCACCAACGAAACGCGGAGTTCTTCGGATTCTTCCCTTGACTAATCATCCAATACCCAGGTAAATGCCTCTGTTGCCAAGAGGAAGGAAACATTGATGCTGACACAAATTATCAGTTGTATCTGGTCGCTTGACTCCGGAGTTGGGGCCTTAGAAGACACAATGTCGGCTGCCATGGGTGACCCCACGAGTGCAATTCCGAAACTGCCTCTCGAGATGCGTTCTCGTCAAGTAATAGTGCGAGACCGCCAGACCGTTGCTAGTATTATTCCTCTTGTATCCAAAGATCAAGTGCCGCTCACTTTACTTCGATGCCTTTCAGATCGATTCGCCAAAGAAATTGACGATGGTGATACATATCCCATGCTTGGGCGAATATCCCTAGATGATTTTTCATCGTACTGGTTCCAGGATTTCGCTGCTATTATGCTTCTTGGCGACATCAAAAGCCCTGAAGATATGATGGTCGAAGGAAAGGATTGGTCGAAGGAATGCCTGGGCGCTTTCCATATCAAACCCAATTACCCCGGACGGAGTAGTCATGTCTGCTATGGCGGCTTCTTGTTCATGGATGCCTCACGTGACCTCGACGTGGATCGACTTTTATGTGAGAGCTACATCGACTGGGCTACCAAACTTGGCTACTCCTACTCAAGCAGCATCGTCAATGTCAAACTTGTTTTGCCTTCTTTGCATCGAATGAACAGTTGCTCGACCATGTCGAGTGTTACCGGGTTAGTACCATGATATTATCCAGGATTTTGTCTCACAATCGGTGAAATAGTCACGAGAACGGCTCCTGCTTGCCGAATTAGAGCGCTGCCGAATGCATATTGCCCAATCTACCAATCTTCTCACGAAGGAAGGCGAAACGGACGGGCTTTGTGACAAGCGTGATCTGCTTCCTTCCATTCAGCCAACCCTGCTTCACTGTCCATTCAAGGGATGCAATAGGAAAGAGGCCTTTACAACACGAAGCAATCTTGTCCGACATTTTCAGGCTCGTATGTAGCTCCATCCGAACTACTACCTTGCTAAGGACAGGCTGCAGATGTTCAATGTCACGAAACTTGCCCGCATTGCTATGAAGTCTTTAAGCAAGTGCATCGTTATATAAGGCATGACTGCACAGGTAGCCAAAACCATCCAAAGAGCATTCTCACAGAGCGAAGGATCGCGGAGCTTAATGGATTGGTCAGTAGGGAGTTGAATCGATTGCAAGGAAGTGATGTTGGTAGTAAACGACTTCGAGACCTCCCCGATGCGAATCCAGGCCCGGCCCAAAAGAGAACCAGAATAAGTGAAAGTCCTCCTGAGGAAAATGAAACCGGCAACTCCATACTATCAGATCAAGACCAGGATAGGTGTGCTGATATAGTTGGTATTACTCTGGGTAGGACTCAGCAAGCATTTCACGAAATGGCTTCAGTCACTGGCGCAACCTATAATCCCATGGCTTCTCATACTGAGACATCTGTGGACGGCGAATGGTCTTTCACGGACATTGGTACGATGGCATCTACAGACGGTGATGAATGGGCAGTTTCGCAAACACTTGCGAACATGGCTACAAATGACAACGGGATTTGGGCATTCTCTGATATGAGTTCAGACGTCCCCGCCATCTGGAACATTGCTCCAACAGCTGCGAACATGGACGCAAATGGCGAATGGGCTTTCTCTTAGCTCTGTACGGTTCTTTCTAGTCCAGTAATATTATAAATTACGCCTAACGTACACTATGCCACGATACAGACTTTATGAATAGGTCACGAATAAGCTCTCCATGTATTCCCTTGGGGCCATGGTACAATACATGATGAGAAACAGCCTTGCTGCTTGCTGTATCCCAATCAAGCCAAGGGTAGTCTAGCCCCTTAACCACGCCACCTCTAAGATATCGGCATTGACTGATACAAAGAATGTACACAGTACAGCAAGTACAGCAATGAGTGCAGGTCGAAAGCCTAATGTGAGCTAGTTGCTGGACAGTGCGCACGGGGTGTGGAACCTAACCAAAAGTGGATTCGATCACATTTTCGTGATTTTCTCCACCGATCATGCAACCGTGGGTGCTGCGGGCTTCTTTCTGAGGGTAGCAAACTCCCACATCACCTCGTCCACCTCTTTTCCATCACTAACCCGCGTTTTTATGGCTTCAACAACATTTTCTGTAGAGGATGCTACTACAACCCTCAAAGAAGATGGATTTCTTTGCATACAAGATCCTTCAATAGGTCACCTGATCGCACAGATGGACCTGAATGAGTCGCAGTTTTCGCCCTCTTCGGAAGCTGGTATGGAATTCTACCGCCTCCACATACTTGGGGATACCGTAGGGCGCGCCGATTTGAGCTTTTTCTGACATTATTCTGACGGCCTTAGCGTATTGTCTCTATTCTTGAGCACACCTATAAATGGTGTGCACTGGGGGACTACCGGAGGATCCAAGAAGATCAAGGCCACATCTTCCAACTCAGGCGCGGCGGCACACACGCCGACGTACTCGTCGTCCAGTTATGGAACGCAAAATCCCATCCCACATACTTCCGCGGTTCACACAAGGCTTCCCCAGCAATATTGAACAGTGTTCGTGCGGCAAATCGCATGTTTGAAGTTGCACTTGCTCGGCTGGAACGTGCTGGCTGTGAGCCTCAATCGATTCCATTTGAAGATGGTGGACTGTGAGTGATGAGAGCGTTGCCGGCGTGGTTCGTACTAATGTATTCTACAGGGTTATTATGGACGCACGTGTTGCTTTCGAAATGAGAAACGGATCCCCAGTTACATTTTCCTTTGCCACTGCAGACCAACTGAAAAGCTGGCCCAAGCTGGTACCTCCGACATCACACAACACACCGCAGAGGGTGACTGAACTTCAGAAAGAAAAGATCGGGGCATACTATGTATCTCAATCGCTAGAGAACAGAGATGAATAAAGTGTATGGGTTTCGCTGCTACACAATTTGAGTTCGAACGGCTAGGAGTGACATAGGCAAAGCGTAGTAGATTAAGAGAAAGCTTCGCTTATCGCTTCGCTCAATGTTTACCTATGTGTGCAAATCACTATGGCTAGAGACAGTTGCTAGAATCGCAGGCATAGGTTAGGATGTCATCATCAGGTGGCGTGGTGGTTCCGTCATTCCTATTGAGCAGATATTCAGGTCCCAACGAGCGAGGCTCATCGTTACCCCACGCTCTTATGCAGACCAGGGTGCTCACAAAAGAGTGATTGAATTTAAAACTACGGACAGTAGTACATGATGCAGTAGTCGGTCCGCGTCTATGCAACCTGCTAGGTAGTTTGATAATGACTGGTCGTAGATACAAGCAGGTACGCTAGACTAGGTTAGATTCCTTTTCATAAGAAATCCTTCATCAAGTTTTAATAGATATCAATACTGAGTATAACTACTTGATGTGTCTACATACGAACATGTTGGGAAGTAGCAGCCATGCATCTGGAATGTACTGGAAGAAGGAATGTAAGACATTATATTATGTATACGGTGATTCAACTTGAACTTTCTTATCTTGTTTTCCTGCTGATTCTACATGCTTCAGGATGAAAGGAGCCACTTACCTAGTAACAAGTAAAAGACCTGATAGTTACGGGACTGCTAAGCTGGGTAGTCTCTTATGGTTGACAACTATGGGCTGGATACGTAGAGCTTCTACATGATGTATCAAGACGGGCATCTGTGTAAATGGACGTAGAGTATATTTATAGATGAGCTAAATTGGAAGATCGTAGTAAAATTTGTAGTATACGATAAAATGAAAACTTCAAGCAGACATTCCCAACCTTTTCCCCAGAGTCTTGATCACTCACGAGCTTTGCGGAAGATATATTTTGTATAGCCAGGAAACCCGCCAGCTTCCAAAAGTGTATATTTACACTAAGTGTCTGAGACCATAAAGATACTACGGTACCTCTCTCGGCTGTACTGGTACATGATAAGAACAAGAACCCCAAAACTGCCCTGACTGATCTGGAAAGACTTACATGCAAGCCACCGGTTCGTCTTCCGGACGGGGGTTGTAACCTAGTATATCAATGACGGCGATGTAACACTGCTTGAACCGGGAAGAGGTTCGTAATCGGGACTGCCATGAATATCACACTCTCAGTATTGGCCATATACGCTTCTCTTGAAGTATAAGAATACTAAGGCTCCCTAAGACGAGGCATATGTCTTGCTCCTTAACCAGCCTGACGATACCTCTTCAATACACTTCACTTCTTTATTCTACATCGAAAATAAATCTCACAACAATTCACTTGCCTAGACTACATTCGCGATACCATGGCTTCCATCAACCAGACACGCCCCCAGCAATTCTACATGAGTTCACTGCCAAAGGCCTCTATCTTGGACTTCTTCTTCCCGGGATTCACTGGCATCTCTGTCACTATCGAGCAGTTGCTGGCTGGTAGGCGAAGTAGTCATGCTAGCTTGCTGTGCTTTTTCTTGGCTGCTTTATATTTTGGCAAACGGGCAGCCTTCACCATATGGGGATGGGTGGAAGAACATTTAAGTATGTACCCCCTCTATACCTACCCGACCTATCAGCGAGTCTTGCTAACGACGCTAGCTTCTACTGTACAAATCTCTAACTCAAGCGAGGTTAGAGACATGGTGGTACCTTGGCTTGCTTCACAGCAGTTCGCGTGCACCGCTCGATCATCACTCGTGAAGATCCGACGAGGTTTGGAAACCGAAGAGGCAAAGAAGAAGTCTCTGAGTTACTCTCCTTACAGAGGAACCTTTCCATTCTTCTATCAAGGTTATATGCTCTGGCTAAGCTCAATGGAAAAGGATGTAGGATTTCATTCTCAAGAGGTAATCACAATCTCCTGCCTCAGCAGGTCGCCCGCTATTGTGAAAAGACTTTTGGAGGATTGTCGAGAAGCGTACCTCAAAGCCAACGAGGGCAAGACATCGATTTTCGAGGACAATGACGGCCATTGGAGACGCAAAGAAGCGAAACGCATCAGAAAAATCTCAACAATCATCATGGACGAGGAGACAAAGGCAAGTTTGATGAAAGATGCCGAAAACTTTGTGCAATCCCAAAGGTGGTATTCCAGCCGCGGCATCCCATACCGAAGAGGATACCTTCTGTACGGGCGTCCTGGGGGTGGGAAGTCCAGTTTGAGCTTAGCCCTGGCCGGACGCTTTGGCCTCGAGATCTACATTCTCAACCTCTCAAACGTCAGTGCTAGCAATCTGCGCTCCTTGATTGCCGACCTACCTCCTCGCTGCGTTCTACTCTTAGAAGACGTCGATGCTGTGAACATGACGCTGTCCCGACAAGCCGACTCAGACACACAAAAGTGGGAGGATGGCAACTCTACAAACAGCCCTAGAGCCAAGGCCAAGGCTGGGTTGTCTCTTTCAGACCTGCTCAATGCTCTTGACGGGGTTTCGGCACAGGAGGGTCGAATATTGGTCATGACTTCAAACCACCCCGAACACCTCGATGAAGCACTCATCCGGCCTGGTCGCGTTGACCTGAAGATCGAACTTCCCCTTGCGGACAGCACCGTAGCAAAGGAACTTTTCTGCATGGTGTTCAAGCAAGCCGAAAACGACATTTGCGATCCAGAAAGGCCCGTGCTAGATGGCGAGACTGTTGAAGGGCTTGCAAAGCAGTTCTCTTCCAGGGTGCCGGCAAACACAGTCTCCCCGGCAGCAATACAATCATTTTTGGTGCAGCATAAAGACAACCCTCGCTTCGCTATCAAGGAGGTGGATAAATGGGTAACCGCTGCTACGAAGGGAAAAAACAAAGACCTCCCTACTTTCCCGGGCCCATGCACGACCACTAAAACAGATGATAGAGCTACTCCAGCGTCCGAGCAATGGGACGAGGGGCAGAGCCTATCAGGCTCGCTAACGCCTTCTTCGTCCATGGCTTCAACACCATCCGTGGCGAGAAACGGGCTTGCACCTGCACCTTTCAAGGCTTGCAATATGGCAGACGCCTACGAAACGTCCCACGATTATCCGACCAAGACGTTGTGGGAAGATCACGCGCCTATGGCACAAATCTCCTCTTCCCCTGGCGAAGTTTCACCTGGTGTCCTGCAGGGACGTGTGATTGCACTTGATCGATTGGAATCGTTGATTCATGAAGTTCTTTCAGGACTTTCTCTTGAACTCGAACCAAAGTCTCTTTATTCTTACTTTGATGGTCCAAGCAAGGATCCAAGCACATTTTCCTGGGTCGAGATGCAGCTGATGACTGCCATCCGAAAGCTCGCAGAGGATGGTCACCCTGTCCAAATGCAAGGCTCACTGAGTGCGAATCCGCAAAACTGGATCTTTCCCATCTGTGTACAGTGCAAAAAGGGGCAGAGTCAACACGAGTTGGCTACTTCTGCCTCTTCCACAGGGTCTTTTACACCATCTACGCACCATCCAGACGAGCTTGCGGCGAACGATAGTAACGCCATATACGCTGCCCTGCGTTGTTATTCCATTTCGGCAAGGAGGTCTGATCAAAACCTGCTCACAGTCAATCAGGTGACATCACTGGTCCAGAATATTCTTGAACAGAATTCTGGTGTACTTGCTCAACGACCGGTATTCGACTGCTTGGGCGATCCGGATCTGGACGCAGCATCTTGGTTCGTCAAGAGGCTTACGAAGTCACTCGAGGAGCTTGCAACTGCAAAGGGGGTGCCAAACACGCCGCCGCCATCTGAGTCAGGAGAAGAGTGCACAGCGGCAGGTGATGAGGCAGCGGAAATAGAAGGATTATTGTGGTAATGCCTGGAGATAGGCGAGCACGCATCGGCAGCGGCATGCCAAACACGATCAGCGAGATGGAGACGCAGAACAACGATGTAATGAATGTTTTTCTATTTAATCGTGTCGTGGTGTTTAACCGTCTATTCTACAAGAGTGTATGTGGTGAGCCCGAAGTGGCCATGTCTGACACTGCAACCCTCTTCTTGTTTTGCTCCAGACGCCCGCCTATTGACTGGAAACCTATAGTTGACATAGCTGAAAGCCAACCTGTCTCATGGGACTGTTGGGAATGACAGTCCCGCCGTCCTCGTCAGGGATGATGTCGTAGATAGAGAGACTCTGCCGCGCCAACAGGAGCTGCTACAATATATTCGAGGTCGGTTTCATACTCGGCATCGGCATCGATATCCACATCGACACCGGCGTTCGCGTCGTCACTGGCGGCTGGCTGGGCCTCGAAATCGACGGCTTCAGCATGGCGGCGCGATCATGTCGCTCGCCGTGGCTCGGTCTCGCATGGTAGGCGACTGATTGGCGAAACTGCGGCTGTCAGCAACGGAGTTGCATACACTCGACGGAACGGTAGCTGAGAGATAGGGACAGACAATCCTGTTCAAGTCCGGCACACACTGCCCGCGCGGGACGTGCATCGCCGTGCCCACCGCTCGTGTGTCGGGTTCTAGTACGCAAGCGCGCTGAAGACGTTGCAGTAGCGGCCGAGGTCCCGCGTCTTGTTTTGTGTGGGCCATGGCAGAGTTCTAGCTATCCAAAACGGTTCGGCAGCTTGCTGGGCCTCTTAGAGCATATTTCTGCGTGTTCATGGTGCAACGATAGCGTCTCGCGGAACGGTAGATACACTGTATAGCAAGTGCTGGCTTGCGGGTGGGAAATGTGAATGATATGAGCTCGAATTGGGTAAACCTTGCCAGGAGTGCTGCTGATCTGGCTCCAGGACACATGTCGGCGAAAAGGATTCCAGGCCCAGCTTCTCTTCGGTGTTTTGAAGGGGATAAGTTCTCGCGCAAAGGAAGATTGGGCAGTTGACCCAACTGACGCGGGGTCGCGAAGCGGCTCCATGCTAATGATAATGATGGTGTGTTTTAGGGGACCTGGCCCACTAATCGCGCTAATGCGCCATTGCTACTCTTCCGACGCTGTACTCCGACGGTAGGGCCAACAGGTCGGTAAGCAACTGTGGAAGCCAGGACCGAAAACAGCGCACGAGAATATTCGAGCTCGGGACGGATGCAGCAAAAAGACAATACGCTGCGGGATGATTCGAACTCCGAGGTGACGCAGGAATGGTACAAGCGGACGGGCGGGAACATCAGGCTCTAGTCTTGCGCTCCAGAACAGGAATGGGCTGCAGTACAAGCTGTCTTACGTCCATTCCCTCAGCGCTACTTGCGCGACGGTTCCGATTCTGTATTACAGTAAGGACCAACTGAACGCCGGACCGGAAACAGACCGTGAGCCTTCGAGCTGATGCAGCGATGCAGCAGAAAGGGAGTACAGTATGCCACTGGATGGTTCTAGTCCCATTCGAAGTTGGCGCACTTCGAAAAGGGTACAGTACAAGGGAGACTACGACTACCCCGGATCCTACCTTCCCTCCCACTCAGCATCCGCCATATGCGGGTTTCCACCTAGACCAAGGCATACTCGGATCGAGTCCACTGGCATAAGTTCTAGTACATATAGTGGGGAGGGGGAGCCCACACATAGATAGTGAGTGACAAGATCAACCGAGAGTTTCAAAATGGGCGATGGGGGTACAATTACGTGTACAAGACAGCGGTGGTCAAGAGTACAATTGCAGCATTAGTACGGCCTAGCCTCTTCGTTACATGACCACAATCCTCGTCTCTCTTGATGTCTGTCATAGCTACTGTAGATAGCTACATATGGACAATAAACTTGATTCAAGAATTCAAAAAGGCTTTCCGTAGTGCTATGGGTTCGTGGATTATGTGTCATCCCAAACCATCTCCCTGCCGCTAAGTGACGAGACGCTTACCGGGTATTCCTGTTGCAATGAAAACGCCACTCGGGACATACGGCCCTGTAGGTTAAGGCTCAAGTCCTCCTAAAGCTGTTCCCTGTTACTCGCTTCTCCGACGACATGGCGACAAGGAGGAAACGCGAAAGCCAAGTCTGATAATGGCAGTTTAGCCAATCACTGGAAAGGTCCTTGTAGAAGCGACCAATCCTCGGAAAAGTCGTTTCAGATAATTCTCTGGGGCCACGAGTCTCTGCATTGGACGTGTATATCTTCATTAGCTATTATTAACCTTTCTATGTGAATCCATGCTAATGCTCTAGGATCTAAGGCGTCGTATCGCGCGATAGACGCATCCCGCCGACGATTTCCCACCCAACAGCCGAGCAGAACTACATGATTCAATGAGGAAAGAGTCGATGAGGCCACAAAGGCCAGTGCATTGGCTGGGGAATAGAGCACCAGCGGTCAGCGCATACTATGCCAGGGGAGGCAACGCGACTCCGCGCCAAGGACCGTCGTGTCGTGCAGACTACGGCGAGTGCGCACCAGGCTATCACAAGGACTACAGGCGCAAGTCGCAGTGGGACAACCTGGCGAAGAAGATGGTGGGACTGCTGAATGACATTCGGACGAGTCTAAGCGGTATCCAGTTTGCGTAAAGAAGTAGCACATGTTGATAGAAAGATATCATGCGGCAGATGCACATCTTAGTTTGTCGAGAGGCCTAAAAACTAGCTTCGTCGGGAGGCTTTTGACGCGATACACTTCCAAAAAACCTCGAAGTCTCTCCCAAGTCATTCAGTTCTTCATCCTCGCTAGATACGAGATCCACCACACTCGTGTCTACGGTATTTATAAGTTCAGGGGTTCTTATATCGGCTCCAGTCATGATCTTATAGCGTTTTTGGAATCGCTTCACCAGGGGAATAAATTGCAGGCCATAATCATCGACCTTCGAAGAACTCATGCTCGGTATCCCCTTCATAGCTTCCACGTCTGTTGTCCACCCCAACGCCATACCACGAAGCTGCTGTGCGGAGAAAATAGGCAGCCGAATCTGTTTAGAGTTCTGGATCTTCTCTGCGAGGTGGATGGCTTCTATTTGGAACTCTTCAACCAATGCTGAATGGACATCATCCGAGGGAGCAAGCTTGGCGTCCTGCCGTATTGGTGGACCAACTGGCGCTTGTCTCTGTAGCTGTCTGACTGGCTGCCTTTCTTCATCATCGTCGAGCAATACTGTAGCAATTGCTTTGCTCTTGCCCTTGGTTTTGCGCGGTTGCATAGGGAAAGAGACCGGATCCGATGGAGGTGCCGCCGTCGCTGTTTTCTTTTTCCCCTTTGACGTGGAAGCTTGGCCCCCACCGCCTTTAACTTGGACAGTCAAGGTGAGCTTCTTGCGTCCGTTCATGAATGCGCCAGCATTCCTTCCAATCTAGTAGAATTATTTAGCTCTGATTGCAAAGTACGGTGATACATGCAGTATTGTTTACCTTGAAATATTGGACGGCCATCCGGTTACTTCGTTGGTAAACGTTCTTTTCGGTCAATGCCCCTTCAGCGTGCAACCTGTCAATAATGCGGTGTACATCGTGCTTAGAAGTGTTCTTCGCAATTCCAAAGTACTTCTCAGTATCCGGGTGGGTTGACACATGGACCTTTTTCCTGTTGAGACCCAAGAGTATCTCAGTGCATTGGACGAGCGTCAGCTGACCTTGGGACCTTGTAAGGTGTAATGCAGCGACTGCGACGTTGGTGAAATCCTTCACGTCAAGAATAGCTCCCGACTGGCAGTTGTCGCATGTCTTATTACAGTCGGCTTGGGCGAACTCTTCACCGAAGTACCGAAGGATCTCGACACGCCGACAATCGCTTTGGTTATCAGCAAAAGCAGTCATTGCAGACAGCATATTACGTTGTCGCTGTTTCTGCTGCTCGTTTCCTTCGCCGTCGTTGATCATCTTGCGTAGGGAGACCACACCCCCGAAGCTGAAGTACAGATAACAAACCGAGGGATTGCCATCTCGCCCAGCTCTTCCGGTTTCTTGATAGTAACCCTCCAGGCTCTTTGGTAGCGATTGATGGATGACGAAACGCACGTCTGGTTTGTCGATACCCATACCGAACGCGATAGTAGCAACAACGACTTTGATGCGGCCTCTCTGCCATTCTAATTGCACTTTGCTCTTGGCCTCAGCAGGGATCGAGGCGTGGTAATGATGAGCGGCAATGCCATGTTCTTTCAGCTTCTGTGAAGTTGTTTCTGCATTCTTCCTAGATAAGGTGTACACGATCCCACTTTTCCCCTGATACGTGCTGTTGATCAACTCCGCAATCTCTGCGATGGTGTTTTTGGCCTTCCGCCTTACTTCATAGAAGAGATTTGGCCTGTTGAAACTCTGCGAGAATTCTTCGCCTCCATCAATACCTAGGTTGTTTTTTATATCAACCATGACATTCTTCGTGGCAGTGGCTGTAAGAGCCATAACAGGAACTCGTGGAAAGTCTTGACGAAACGCACCAAGCTCTTTGTAATCGGGTCGAAAATCGTGACCCCACTGACTCACGCAGTGCGCTTCATCAACAACAAGCCGAGCCAGATGATTTCCCCTATACAGAGTACTAACAGCGGTATTGAAGGTGCTACTATTTCTGACCATCTCAGGTGTAACGTAGAGAAGCTGGATATAATGATCCGGCTTTGGACCCTTCAATGCAGCGATGATTTCTCTGCGTTCCTCCGCAGAACACTCTCCGTTGAATGTCCTGGCGCGTATATGGAGGGCTTCGAGGTGATGCACCTGATCTTGCATCAGGCTGATCAATGGGGATACGACAATTGTGACACCTCGAGTTTTCCCTGTCTCGATCACAGCAGGAAGTTGGTAGCACAGGGATTTGCCGCCACCCGTAGGCATGAGAATGAAGGCATCCTTTCCTGCCAGAGTGGCGTTGATGGCTTCTAGCTGATTGTGACGAAAACCACTCATATGAAACCTGTCCTTAAGTGCACGCTCGACTTCCGGCGACCACGGAAATTCCATGAGCGGAGAATGTATTCTCGACCTTACAGACGAGCTATTGGCCCTCTTCTCTATTGCCTTCGTTTGCATGGTAGTGCGAGAGTTTCCAGAGGTCTCTGCCAATGCGGGCCGACTGCGCTTTGGCGTTGGGCTCTCCGAGGACGACTGATCCTGCCCAAACGTCTCCGCAATCTCCAGCATGTCGATGTCATCACCATAGTCGCTATCGCTTGCGTAGACTGGGACTCGCCTATTCGCTGTTTTAGAAGGGCTCAAATGCCCTGTGTTGTTTGAATTGACTGGAAAGTTGAGCGGTGCAGGCCCATATAAGTTATCATCAACCATCTCCATCTCAACCCAGGTAGGTTGCGATGAATGAACCACGGATCGTCGGCTCTCTCTGGCAAGGGTTTCCCTCGAAATAGAGTGTGGGCTATTGCTGATGAGAGGTCTCGAGTAAGGGTGATCCTGCGTGGGATAAAGGTGGGAAGTTAATTCACAAGCAATCCCCCCCTGTATGGGCATATGAGTCTGCTTCATGGCCTTGCTGTTCCTCGCAGAGGTAGAAACGGGTGCATTAGCCCGAGGCAGTACCCGGGCTGGTGCATGACGCGATGTTTGCGTAGTCTGAAGAACAAATTCAGACCGGCCAGGCGGCATTGGAGTATTTGGGGTAGATTTCTGATGCTCTGTAGAGACGTCAACGCTATTGATTCCGGCCAGCAGGAGTGACTCTGTTAACAATGCTTCTTGCTGAGCGAGTTCCATATCTATTCTTCCAAGTGTATCCTCTAGTATGGAGTTGGCTTCTCCATCGTCCAGTTCGTCCAGTTCGTCGTACTTCTCCATGATTTGCGCTATTAAGTCATCTCTCCTGGCGACCAAGTCCCGGTAGGTCTGATGCTCGTTGGCTACTCGACCGAGCGCAAGCCTTTGTTTCCACAGCTGGTCTTTCTCCTGCTTCAGACTGACTGTTTGTTTCGCACGTGAGTCCCTGTTGACTAAGGCTGCGCGGTAGACTACTCGGTTATTTTGAAGCTTCTCCTCTATCGAGGCACGCCTGCTCTCGGCTATGGATGGCTTGTCTAGAAATAGCTTCAAGATTTCGTCTCTAACCTCCTGGGCCATCACAGGGAGTTGTTGACCATGTACTGATGTTCGGGAAAGCCTTCCCTGGACATCGTTTCCCTGAGTCATGTCGACGGAAAGTTCTGCCTGTTCAGTTAAGCCTTGCTGAGAAGAAGAACCCCATGTCATTGGCCTCCTCTTCTTTGTAGGCTTTGGAGTGGTAAAATTATCAGGGACGATCCCAAAGATATCGGTATACTCATCGTCATCACCGATCAAGTCCGGCGATGTTGGAAGTTGATTGATCTCATGGTTCTTGCGCTTAGTTCGACGGGTTTGCGCCGGCACTAGCCGTGATGCATTATCCACAGTCCATCGTTTAGCATCGTCGCCAAATCCCACAAAGTTGGAGTCGGGAGAGGGGTGGCCATCTTCTACTGTCAGATCCAATGCTCCCAGGTCATCGTCATCGTCCTTAAAGGTAGGCGCTAGTGTCCGGGGTTGCTTGTCATTCCTCGTTCCCGAATCGACGATTCTCGAATTTGATAAGGAAACTGAGGAAGCTTGCTGCAGTCGGTTGACGCCGGTTGAAGCTGGGGTAAGCAGCTGATCCTGATTGAGAATAAGACTACGTCATTTAGAGGCCAAGACGGACACAAGACGAACCATTTTATCTATATGACTTGCTCTTCTCCCCTCTAGTCCCAAGCTTTCCTGCGACTGTCTTGCCATAACCGTAGAACCATAGGCTCGCGTGACTCTGGTAGCAGAGTTCGCACGACCCCTAGACTGACTGGAAACTTCGGGTTCGGAAGCTCTAATATTCTCGACGGGCGGTAGGGTATGGCATAGACTAGGTCTACGTGTCGGTAGTTGACTGGACGGGTCGCGGGCTAGGAGAAGCAATGGTTCGTTTTGGGTAGACAGAGCAGCGTTGGCCAATAACCAAGTGAGATGAGCGCGAAGGTTGTTGATAGTCATGGAGCCGGCTTGGACGCGTGAACCAAAAGTGTCTCCATGGAATTATCGTGATATCGTTGTCGAATCGAGTTGATCATCGCGCTTTCGTTGTGATGTTTTGGTGGTTATCAATCAGTCTTGAATTCTCGAGCCCCACTAGATACGCGGTTCCCTACAACTGACTGTGTCGCCGAGTCAGGTGACCACAAATGGGACCTTTTGAGGGTTCCAATTGGTCATAGGTACTGAAGTCACTCTCCGGCCGCCAATGCCAACCAACCCCACAACAGATTCCCAGAGGACAAACTGCCTCGACCTACACCTCCAAAGCATCCCTGATTACGCCCACGCAACCCAGACAGAGATGCAGTACGAGCGTCCAGTTACGAAGCATGGCAATTGCGCTGCCGAGCGCGCAAAGCGGCTCAAATGATTTCAGGGGTCGATTTTGAGCTGGCACGCACGCCGACAATGCCCTATGCTGGGTATACTTTACGCCGATTATAAAGCCCAAACGCAGGGCCTCGTCCGGTTCAAGGCAATCAGACTTATCACCCTCGTTCTACACACCCGAAATTGCCAAAGCAAGTAGATGCGATCTATGGCAGTCTACGACATGACCGACAGCTGTTACGAATACGATGCTAGCGAGGAAGAGGTGTGCGTCAGTCCCGAGCCTCGGGCGCCACGGCCACGCCTTCCGCAACATGATGAAGCCCGACACGTTCTCGACGCAACCGAGGAAATCAGCGCGATATTGATGCAAAAGCTCGAGGGCTTTCAAGAAGACTTGCGGTTATACCAGGGGGAGAAGAGCCGTAGCCGTGATGAGTTACAAAACATGAAGAGCGAGATCATGCAGGAACTGTGCATGGCCAAGGAACAGATGCTGGAAGAGCTCGTGTCCGCAACGATGGCGAGGATGGAGCGAGTCGAGGCGTGCCTGCCACGGCCGCCACCGGAACCTCGACCCCGACCGCCATCTCCACGACAACCAGGACCTCACGCAGTGCCGGGGAAAGTGACGGAGGATGTGACCGAGGAAGTGATGGAGCCTGCACGAGAGAAAGAACCACTGCAAGTGGAGTTGCCACCAAACGCCAAGTTGGCGTCTCAACTCGCGCCGAGCAGACGTTACATGCACAACAAGCGGGAGACAGACAAAACACGGAAGTCTGGGGAATCCCTACAGCGAAAGGTGCTGGCGCTTGGAGAGATGTGCAACGTGTTCAGTTTAACAATGTACTGGAATATTGTCCATGCCCGGATGGAAATGGCCATGTACGTTCCCGGCGGCCAGAAAATCCCCGATCTCGACCAGGTGGTAAGTGTATTCGCTCCTTGGGGCATGTCCCGCGCTGACTGAGCATACTAGGTTCAGAGCCTACGCGGCCGCCAGGCTCGCGTGACACAACGGGCTCGAGTCTTCCGCACGTCGAGGTCAGTGCAAAAGCCGTCTTTCAAATCAAGCCATGCCAGAAATACGGGGCGAGGCTCGGCAGGTCCACTGCTGCGATCCCAGAGGCGACACAGTGAAGGAGCAGGCCATCCAAGCCCGCAACCCATGGCAAGTTTGACGGGTCGCCCACCGTTGACGCAGGACAATATTGGTGGATCCTCTGCCGTGCAACAGGGAGCGCAGACCACTCATCCGCCCCGCGATGGAGTTGCCGAAGGATCGGCGACAGAATTGTCGATGGGATGCAATGAGCGTCTCGACTCTCCAATGTACGATGCGGTGGCTGGTGACGCCAATGGCTTTGAAGTTGCAGGCGCAGCGATAGGAACTGGCATGGTAGCAACGGCCGGTGCCTCGCAGCCCACGGCACTGGAACCCGATCGGTGCCAGCCAGGCAGCAGGGAGGAGGGTATAAGCGAAATGAATGCAGAGTTCTCCCTAAATCCTAAATCCGATACGTCTAGCTTGACCAATGGGGATACCATCGGCTCGCACCAGGAAAAGGAGCGGTTGCATGACCAAGACGGGCACGATGGGGATTCCTCAACAGAGATGCCAAATATGCCCCTGATGGTCCTAGCACAGGAAACGGATGCAGGCGGCGCCGCTGCAGAAGGACCTCGAGGCCCTCAGCCTCGATGTGGGAGTCCTTTCGTCGGTGATCCTGCCCGGGCAGCGTCTCTTGCTCGAAACTCCGCCCAAGGGCTGACCGTTGAAGCAGGCAAGGGCCAGGGGCCGCACGAGGTCTCCATGGGTGTATGGGGGATACAAAGTCGGGCAAAGACGAGACTGGATTACATCTTAACGTAGGATGCTAGCGTCGGTTTTGAGGTTAGGACTGAAACGATTGAATGAAACCAGCTCACCTTGCACCTAGATCCATCGCAAGAACATGGTAGGAGAACTACCCCATAAAAACAAAGTAATTGGCTTCGAGTCAGAGTAGATATTAAAGACAGCTATCTGGAGGGATCCTTGGGAATGCTTTCCTGCCATCTACCGCAAGGATGTTCTCCTAATCATCCAACTTGAATGGGAGTGGGCTGTACGTCGCACACTATTTCTTCACACCAGAATCATCGTGGAGGCTAGAACCAGGGGGTCACGGGAGCGCAGAGGGACGAGTGTAACGTTAGGTTGTTTATTACTGAACTAGAGCTGAAAACATGCTTCCACATAAGCATAGACAGGGCTGCCTTGTGGTATTTGACGTATTAGCATGTGCCACGTCTTCACCCAAACGGCATACCGCTGAGACTCGTTTGAAGGTCCTCCAGCATTCCTACCATCTTCTTTGCCAAGGTGTCCCGCTGCAATTTGCGTCTGTCGTCCTTGTAGTAGTCCGGCACGCGCCTCGCCGCATTCTGCACAGACCCTCTTGGACGGCCTGCCTGTGACAGCTGTACGCCGTTTCCCACCATTCTGGGAGGGCACTGCCGTGGTTGAGTCGACATGATCGGCGCCAAGGGTCTTCTGGCCGTCACCCGGCTATTCCAACGTACCGCTCTCTGCAGCGACGCATCCATCGCGCCATGGTCGGGGTATATTTTGGGTGCTGGCCGGGCGCCTGCATTCGTCGCCGCGGCTGGTGCAGTGTTCGTCGTGGAGCTGGGCTCGGTACGGCCGGGCTGCCGCTCCACCGTCGGTTGCGAACCTGGAGTGCCTGCTGTATGATGAGCGTCAACGGTCAGTCGAATATGTAGTCAATAGACGAGAATCATGCTTACCTTGCGGCCTTCGCGGCGAAGGCAGCTGCCTCGGACCCTTCTGTCTCATCGGACTGTTGGGAATGACAGTACCGCCATCCTCGTCGGGGATGACGTCGTAGACAGACAGAAGCTCGGCCGCGGCAGCGGGAACTGCTGCAACATACTCGGGGTCGGTTTCGTACTCGGCATCCGCGTCGCTGTCTATGCCAGCAGCGGCATTCGCGTCGTCGCTGGCGTCCGCCTGGGCCTCGAAATGGATGGCTTCGACTTGGCCGCTCGATCGCGTCGCCCGGCCGTGGCTCGGTCCCGCATGGCACGCGGCTGATCGTCGAAACTGCGGCTGTTAGTAACAGAGCTGGATACACTCGACGGAACGGTAACCGGGACATGGGGACGGACAATCTTATTGAGGTCCGGCACGCGCTGCCCGCGCGGGACGTGCATCGCCGTTTCCATCCGCTCGTGTGTCGGGTTCCAGTATGCAAGAGCGCTGAAGACATCGCAGTACCGCCCGAGGTCTTGTGTCTTGTTCTGCAGCGACAAGCCGCTCTTGCGAACCTTGTCTTTCTGTCCCTTGGTGTGGGCCATGACGGAGGCCTCGCTACGTAATACGGTTCGGGCAACTTGCTGGACCCTCCTGGGGTATATTCCTGGAGCGTTCATTGAGCTACAATAGCGTCCCGCGTAACGGTAGATATAGCAAGTGCTAGTTTGCGGGTGCGAAACGTTGATGACATGTTGAGCTCGAGTTGGGCGAGCGTCGCCAGGGCAGCTGCTGATCTGGTTCCGAACCCATGTTGACGATAGAAATCTCGGACCAGGTTCGCTTCGGCGTGTCTTGAGGAAGAGAGGTTCTTGCGCAGTTCAGGAGGATTGGGCAGTTGGTCCTAAAATAACGCGGGGTCGCGAACCAGCTCTACGCTAATAACGGTGGGTTCTAGACCTGGCCCGCTGGTTGCGCTAGTGCGTCAGTGCGCCGTTGCTACTCTTCCGGCTCTGCACCCCAATAGTACGCCAACAGTGCGGGCAACTATGGAAGCCAGGACCGGAAACAGCGCACGAGGATCTTCGAGCTCTCGACGGATGCGGCGATAGAGAATACGCTGCTGGATGGTTCAGGCTCCGAGGCGACCGACCTCTACCAGAACGGTACAAGCGGAGCGGAGGGAACATCAGGCTTTGTCCTGCGCACCAGGACAGGTATGGGATGCATCACAAACTGTCCGTCCGGCGTCCATTCCGTCTCTCAGTGTCACTTGCGCAACGGTTCCCATTCTACATCACAATCAGACCAACAAAACTCAGGGCCGAAAACAGCCCGTGAGACTCTTCGAGCTTACGCAGCAAAAAGACAGTACTGTATGCCACCGGATGGTTCTAGCTTCATTCGGAACCGGCGTACCACGTCGATAATGGTACAATTGAATAATACGATCGGGCGGACCAGAATGGTAGTTTGGCCTCCCAGTACCATTTCTGCATACTACTCGGTGGGAATTGGAGAGAGCTGAAAGTGCCTCGTGTAAGCCAGCAAGTGCGACACAGCCAACAACGGAACACGGCAATATCGGCGCTGCTGTTCGCTGGCTTTGCTCATTTGGACCGGCGGCGCCATCAGCAGCTCTGCATCCTGAGGTCGACATCTGCCCTACCGCCGCTTAACGACGCAGAGCTGGAGAGATAACTTTGAACCGACTACGAAAAAGCATTTCCTGATCGAGAGTCTGGCTTCGCAAGATGAACTGCAGGTAAGCCACACCGTCAGTACTGCACCGGTCTCTTTTGACGACTGTACCTTGAGGTACGAACCCAATAGGACCGGAAGTCGCTTCAGGTAGCATGGCCAGAAACAGGTGCAGATAGCTGAGCTATGATACTGGTAGGTACGAACCAGAAGAGCTGCATTGAGGCTTTCGGGTACAAGGAGCGCATGCTACTATTTGAGTATCTGGGAGAACAACCAGATGCGTTTCTGCTACCTCTCGTGAACGGACTGAAGTGCTTTTAGGAAAGTGGCGTCGAAGACAGGACTGCCGGCTGCTACTACCCACCCAGACGCACGAGGGGCCCCGCTACGACGTAGATATGGTAGTGGTGGAGGCGAGACCTGGAGGCCCGTGCTACGGAAGTGGGCCTCTATGGTGCAGTCCGATTATTGATTTCCCTCCTGCGCCCTGCCGTTGCGGTTTCTAACTCTATCTATCGCGTCCCACGCAGCGAATCAGCTCCTGCCCATGCTCGCGCCGGAAGCGCTCCCTCGTCTCGCCCCCTTGCCTCTCTAGTTGCGCCACGACGTTCCTCGTGTTGCTGTCCAGTATGTTCTTCGCCACGACGAAGTCCGGCCGCTCCAGCTCCTGGAAGAGGTACAACCCTTCCCACCGCGTCACCTTGGACAGCTGCACGTACTGACCGAAACCGGACGAATAGTTTATGCGCCGCCAGATGTTTAGCCACGCTGTCTGGATTTGCGTTGCTACCGTGTATTCAGTCTGGCGCAGATCGTCAACTGACATCGAGTACAGGTTCCTGCAACAAACTCAGATGGTCACGGGCTGGCTGTCGCAGGTGAAAACCCTGTTTGAGCGCTTCGTCCCCGTGGCCGATGCTGATCCCTTGGGCGACACCTTTTTCGATCAGGTATAAGCCTTGAGACAGGGAGTGTTGGGGCGAATTGGGCCATTCGCAAACATGATGATCCCTTGGCGAGGACCCGTGGTGTCTTCTGGCATTGTATGTGTCGACCGCTGGTGCTCTATTCCTCTGCCAATGCGCTGGCCTTTGTAGCTCGTCAACTCTTTTCGCACGGATCATGCAGCGCTGCTGAGCTGCCGGTCGGACAATCGTCGAGTAGGATGCGTATATTGTGCGATGATGCGTCTATCGTGCGATGATGGGTGTAGGTCAGTCGTGGCATGCCTGTCATGCTGGTCTTGGAGGACTAGGTAGCCTCGTTGGCCTCAAGGAGTTGCCGGCGTGCTTCGGAGTTCGATGATGATTCGAAACAATGAATAACAACCGTGGTTGCTGTGCTATCGTCTCTTAATTGTCGTCATGCTGCCGTGCTCAAGTCGCCAGCTTGTCCCCGCTCCTGTTGTGCTCGCCGCCATGCTGTGTCGGATTTCGACTCCTGTTGTCGGTCGTCTGTGATCGGTCATCGGCGTATGTTGTGCGTCGCGTTGCCAGCGCGATAGAAGAATCGTCTTTTTCGTGCGTGCTAAATTACGTTGTTATGTCGGATAAGTCGATTATGGCATTTGTTGCTGTTTCGAGCTACTACAATTGAACTGGAAGCCTGGCCCCAGTGGCACAGCCGCCTCTCCTGTGGCTGACACCAGCCACCCCCTTAGCCCGCTGCTTCCACCGTCCAATATTCATGCTCTTTTGGCACGTGAGCCGAATAGTTTCATGCAATGGTCGTAATCACAACAATCCTTCAATACAGGTAGTGAACCTTCATTTTCGATATTCTAGCAACAATTCTACGGCAGGTCTCCGTGCTAGGCTAGCACTGCTAGCTTGTTGAGATCTCCAAGTGCTGCAGAATGTCATGTGCATCTCTGCCTTTTGTCCTCTCCCAACAAGGCTTGGCTCGCCTCCCGCTTGCCATTACTTTCTTCGTGGCTTTCCATCACGGCAGACTCCGCTAACATCATCAGCGGACTGATCCGGGGAACAACGGGAATTGACTGCCATGCGCAAGTGACAGTAGCCTTGAATTTGTATCTTGGTAGCGATCGGTCGTCATGCTACCATAACCAAATCGGGAGCTTGTCTCTACACCAGTTGTGCTCGCTGCCATGTCGTATGGGATTGCGATCATGTTGTCGATCGCCAAACGTATGCTGCACTGTGCAGTCGGCGTGTTTCCCGGCTGCTCAGTTATGTCGGATAATGGTTAGCCAAGCATGTGTCGCGGTTTGGAGCTCTACTGCAATTGAACTAGCGCCGGCTATCCAGGTTCCGCCGAGAGCGCCTGAAATAGGAAGACTTCCTACACGTACAGCAATGCGCCGGTTTCTTTTGGCAACCGTATCTTGAGGTACAAAGCCAATAAGGATCATGGTAAACAATGGTCCTAGAGAAGAGCACGGTGATATACCTGATTTAGGCCCACTCTACCCCTCCCACCACTTCAACCTCCGCAGCGCTGGGTCAGATCATGATGGAGTACGAGAAGCTCACTGATGAGCACGTGGGCAAGAAAGGCACGCTGGCAGCGGTCAAGGTTCACTGGAGACCTTCGAGTGTCTCGCTACAAGACCTGCCACGAACCGCTCTACCAGAGGTCCGCGAAACCTTTCTCAAGATGTATTTAGAGAAAGAGTGGGATGGCTAGATGGAACTTCTCCAAGGCTCAAGCAGCGCGTCGAAAAGGCGAAGATTAGGGCTAGCTAGGTCCTCTTCTGCTGCTGGTTTTCATTCGTTTCATAAGCTCAGCCCTTGTGTTTATGTCAACCATCAGTCGGGAAGCGGTGCCCAAGAGGCAGTGATCCTCTCCTATATAGGCAGCATGGAAAGCGACTGATGCGTAGTAGAAATAGACATCATCGAGTAGCTTAGTCAAAGTTTAAGCTAGGACTGATCGTGCTGAGAACCAGTCATTGGCGTATATCAATACAAACAAGTCGCTAAGGGGTCTGTGACTGGTGGCTATCGTAATTAACGGCTTGTATGAGTTTCTTCTACTCCGCGATGCTATCCCGTCGCTTTGGGCTTCGACCCCGACCGGACTTCCTGCGGTCCCCCACCCTTCTCCTTTCCGTGTATAATCGTCCACTCCGCGTTCGGAGCTTCAGCTTCCACTCCTTGAGTAGCTCTGCCATGTCCACCAGATTGCTATCAGGCTCGAATGTCGGCTCCCACTGGACCCTATAGTGAGTTGCACCGTCCAAAATTTCTTCTCCGATGATGGTACCCAGCCACTGATCACAACGTTGCAGCACCACATGGCTTTCCAAGACAGAATCACGATTGGGAGCAACCAAATTGTCCATCTCGTCCCGCCACGTCTGTAGCAGTGTTGTGCTTACTT
The DNA here is from genome assembly GCA_039105305.1 of Apiospora arundinis. Taxonomy (NCBI): domain Eukaryota; kingdom Fungi; phylum Ascomycota; class Sordariomycetes; order Amphisphaeriales; family Apiosporaceae; genus Apiospora; species Apiospora arundinis. The sequence goes on from JAPCWZ010000004.1 coordinate 6,224,636, forward strand.
CCGTTTCAGGCACAATAGTGGGTTTCCAGCTGATCAAATAGTACGTCTTCTTGTCGACGACTTCCTCGTCCAGGATTTCCTGAGCCTCCCATTCCTCGGGAAGCCGGAAGTTGGTTTCCCGTGTCTTTGACATAGTTGAGCTAGTATCTTGGGAGTATAATGGGTTATGCCTTCCCGTTGGTGCGGGTATTGGCAAGTTCAGTGAGCGGCGTGACATGGAAGATTGCATAAGCCCATGTGGGACTTGTTCGTTACGGTGAGTTGATATATATTTCATAGAGTAGGTGTGGAGGGGTAGCTGAGGTGTAGATATCTACAGGTGATTGCTTATGTAGTCTAGGCGTAAACTCAATGGGCCAGAATTCATGGGTCAGTGCATGGCAGACAATAAGATATAATATTCATCCAATGACAACAAAACGACATCCGATAGTGGAGATATGCAGATATGGACATTCTATACACCAGGCCTGGCTCTTGTTCAGCTCGTGGAAAACTCCAGAACTGGCTTAGTACGGCTCTTCCGCTGCGACCGTGGGACCAAGTCATGATGACCTTCTGGCGCAACAAAATTCATGGCGCGTGTCGTGTTCCGATTTTCGCTCGAATCGCTTCTGACGCCACCCCGTGCCGTTACAGAACGGCTCCATTAGCAAATCCTCATGATAGGGCCAAAGGTGGCAGTTTACCACATCTAGGCATGAATTGGCAAATCCTCTATGTTTCAGGGAAGGGATGTGCGCGATACGCAGCCCACGGCGCCAGACATTAAAGCGACAAACCTACTACTCCTGTCGAATGGGACTTAGGAAACAATTGCCTTACGGATGAAGCCGGAGGGCGGTACCGTTGCCCTGGTCCAAGAAGAGTTGGACTTCAGAGTTGTGTAAAGGGGCGTAGCAAGGCAGACACCATGGACTGGTACTGCGCCGGGTTTCGTTGTGTATAAAAGGGAGAGTTTCTCTCGATCAGTGTTCAGTCATGGCATACCTCCTTTAATCATACCACTCGTATACTTAACTGTGCGGATACACGGACGACCTCTTGCCTTCTTTGCCGCTTTCCATTTCCTTCTGGCCAAGCTACTCCCGCAATGGGCGCTTTGGACGCTCTTCCAATTTCGGCGGCGCTCTCCCTGACCTTCATCATAGGGGGTACTAATATCACCCTGTACTCGTATTTTGCCTGGTTCACGAATATTCCCCTTCGCTCTTTCTTTGAGAGCCACAACATGCCCACTGATGCCAAGCATACCCGGCTCGTCGTGGCGCTCTGCTGTCTGGGCGCAATCCTCTCTGGCTTGCTGGTTTTGGCATCCTACAGCGTCCTCTATTTCGCTATGGAAAGCAACAGCGACACCCTGATCTATATCGCCATTGGATGCTTGGTTATAGAAGCTATTCACATTGTCGTCGTCGTCATCTTGACCGGCTTCACGGCAAAGTACTGCTGGGATTGGTGGCACTGGCTCGCTGGTAGCGGGGAGGACTACCTTGCTAGGAACTGTAAGACTTTCGCAATTCTGCTCATCATACAGCTGTGTTTCTTGGCTCTTTATTACATACCCTTCCGAAAAAGGCGCGAACTTCGCCGGAAATAACGGCCTTTGCTCGATACTCTTCTAGAGGAGAATGCTCAGGGCATAGCAGTGTGGGAAAGTAGAGATAGAGGACGAACTGAAGACAGAGGACAGGTCTGGCCATGATCAGGGCGGGCAGGTCGAGATAGAGCAACTCGTGGTGGATGCCATGGAAACGGAGGGCAAACGGAATGTAATCACGTCTTCATTCCAGTCTCCAGTGAATGGGAACCTAGTCACCAATCGGAAAGCAGCGCTTGGGAGGCAGTGATAGTCTCATACTAATTGTATAATATAAACAATATGAGCCGTGGAACTGAGCTGTAAACTGGGATCGGTGACGTGCTGCTCGATCCCTAGCTTACTCTGCGTTTGCCTTATCGGTGAATTGAAGGAACAATCTTGATAATCGTGATCACAGTTTAATGCATTGTAGCGAGGTATGCTCCGACTTTTTTTGCCTTGCGGCTCAAAGCCTACGTACCACCAACGTGTGGAGACAGCTCCCCCTATCTTACGGCCATCTTACTGCATCTCAGGCATCTTGTGCTTAGAACAAGAGGAAAAGTTACAGGAACGGTGTCTGAAGAGAATCGCCAGAAAGCGGCTAACTTCTGGATAATCACAGGTATCTATTCAGCTAGGTCACTAGCGAGGTGTTTTGAATTCGCTTCGGTGGCTGATTCAATCGTCGAATGCCGTCGTAGAAGAAGCTGTGCACGCCTCAAATACCCACCGCGTGGCTTAACTCCATGCCATTGTCACCGCCATCGTCACCACCAAGATAGATCAGCGGCGACCACACTCTCCAATGAAGAAGGCCAAGATACGCCAGCCTGGCGGCTATGTCTTCTATTCCTCTTTTCGCGCGGGCTTCTTGGGTTGAGATACCTATTGCATTACTGGACATAGAATGAGCGCTTGGCCCGCCCCATGGCCCATGGTTACGGCGACCTACAGCTGCCGAGAAGAGGCCGAGACTGCCAAGGGGTTTGAGCGTCCTGACACATTCTTGAAGCTCCGCGATAAGACAGATCCAGAAGTGCAATTCAACCTCTTGGAAGAGCTGCGAATGGGGCTGGTAGAGATGTTGGCCAAGCTCTTCCTCGACTTGACGAAGCGCCTCTGTAGGCGCATTCGTGAAGCGGAAGATCTCAACTGCGAAAGAGTCTCTCATCAGCTTCCTTTCGCTAGCAGTCCCGACACTAGCTGGGGCCGTCGACAGGAGGCCCGTGAGGGCGATGTAGAGGTTATATTTGCTCCTTTCCGTGTCTTGCGCATCTAAGATATCTTGGCGTAACATATGATTTGATGAGCGGCAAGGCGACCTTATCGTCTCGGGTGCCGCCACGGAGACTGAGCCCGATGGACTCTGAAAGGGTCCAATGCAGGACAGCACAGTATGGCGCCCAGGACGCAGAAGTTGAACTTGATGATTTGCCGGCTACAAGAAGCACTTCCTACTCGAGAAGCGGCGGAAGCCAGGGCCAAAAAAAGCGGCTGCGAATAGTCGAGCTCTAGATACATACTACAGAAATAGATCATGCTGGATGAATCTGGCTCCGTTGCGAATCGGCCCTCTACGTCGAAAATGGTGCAAGGGAATCGGTTGGGGATCTCAGACTCGGCGGACGGATGAGTATCAACTAGTAAGTGGATGACGACCAACAATGGCGCACGTTAGGACCGATGCGCGTATGTTGTCCTATCTGCCCTGAACATGCTGCTCTTCGCTGGCTTTGAGACTCTGTTGAGCACCGTCAGCAGCTTTACATCGTGAGGTCCACATCTACCCTACTGCACATCGAAGTAAACTAGCTTTGGATGGACCTCGCACAGCGCAGACAACGTCCATGCCAGGTCTCAGCTTTGCCTATTTGCCGATTACGGCCCGGGGGTGTTAAAGAAGTCCCTGAGTACGGTTTCGGCTTCACTATACTCTGCCTTGAGACTTTTGAGTGCGTCGGTGACGCGCGACAGACAAAGCTCCTCATCCGTTTCTGGAGTACCATCTTCGTTTTTCTGTTTGCCGTACCGCTGTATTTTCTCACAGCTGTCACTAACCTTGGTCAATCCCAAAGTACCCGATGAACCTTTCAAGAAATGACCGAGTTCGGACAACTCATCCATATTCTTGGCTTCCCTGTCAAAAAAAGCCACCAGCAGTCAGTCACGGCTTGTTCCGATCGAGGGCGTTTAAAGACGACGGCTCATGGTGGTCGTCGCAAGAACTAGAGCGTTCTTCTCCTTGGCACGCTTTGGGTATGGGTCGAACTCACAGGGCCTCATCCATCCTCTCGAACGTTTCCTCGGCCTGCTCAAAGAAGCCGAAAACAATGGACTGGCTAAACTCGCGGTCGTTTTCACTGGCGTCCATCTCCAAGATCTGACTGAAAATCTCACTGTCGATAGAGCCTCCCAAGTCGGGAAGGTTGGCGTCGCCTCCGCCATGCTGCATCGGCAAAGCTTGGGTCAGCACCAATGCATCCGTGTCTTATAATTGGTAGGTCTCCTCATCTAGTATTTTCACGTACGTGATTGGAAGACATTTTCGCCTCGTTTGATTATTAGAGCGAAAGTGTGAGTGATTTGCGAAGTCCTTTCTGTCGCGGGTTAGAATTAAGTGCAAATATTGGCGCTTGATAGCAAAGACCCAGACCGGCAGAAGTGGTAATGGGAGCTTAACCCTACAATGGTGAGTTGATGGCGTGGGAGGATGGTTTCGGATTTACAGGAAAATCCAATGTGTATTCCAAACGGGGGTAGATAAGCGTCAAATAGTAGTAGTCTTGAATGAAAGAGGACATCCCCCAGGCGACCCAGGTTGATTGGGTGACGAGACAAAAAGCTCAAGTGGGGCTGTAAGTGAATGAAGGAAAAAGATGCCATAAGGATCAGTTCAATCCTTAGTGTCCAAGCACAATTGACGGATGCGTCTGGACCATCATTAATCGTTATAAGTGGGGCTTGTCCGTCCCAACCCCCGTCTTCGCCTACGATGGGTTCCAGCCAAGACACTATGGTATTTCCATGCCACAGGCGCTTCCAGCGTCTGCTGAGAAATTACGATTTCACGCCACCCTGAATGCGCCTACGGAAAGTACTGACGGAAAAGGAGTGACATGAGCCGAAAATGGAGTATGTAGGGGCTTTGTGTGACAAGGAAACAACTTAAGAATGTACTATAGATTAGCAATAGTTGCCCTTTCGGCTTCGCCGCCCGGGCGTTAATAAATTGTGTGTGTGTATACTATAGATGCCTCCGGTGAGCACACTGGATGCTGCTCGAAAGGGCAGTAGGACGAAGCAGCAGACCTTCTCGTGGCGTCCGGCGTCAGTAGCTGCGATGGGTGCACGTCGCGCGGTGGTGGTTTGGCTGTTGCGCAGAGTTTTCAGCAACTGCGGGGTACCCCACCAACGCGCTCAAACACATCGTGAGCGAAGCCAACAAGCTGCAAGAGGGATACTGGCGTAAGAAAACCATCCGACTCGGAGCCGTCTTGGCGATTGAGACAGGACACCCTCGAACCAGTCTGGCTCTGGGAAGGCGCGGCGTTGGGTGGCCCAAAGGGGTTGAAGCGCTGGCGCCTCGAGGGCTCAGGAGAAGCCTACGTGCTCTGTTCGGATGTAATGGAAGTTGTTCAGACCGAAGGGAGCAGGTGGTTGCCGGATCTGTTAAGCGAGTTGACACAGAGGGACCGAACCATTCGCGTATACGTTGGACGCGCGCGCGAGGAGCAAAGCCCGCTACCGGCGATACGTCCCTGAGGACACAGCGCACCGCATCTGATCATATGGCAGAAGCTGTTTTGGTTAGTAGATAGAGTGCGGGTGATCATGCCGACGTGGTGATCACTCGGTGTCTCTACTCTGCAAGACATGGTTGGCCGTGTACCGGAGACAGTACATGGTAACGGGAAGCCGGACCTGGGGTCATGCCCAGGGTTGCCGGTGGGCCGTGGTGCTGTGATATGACCAGAGGGCAGTTTGAGGAGCGGTCCCTACTCGCACTAGGACCGGCGCTTGCGGGCGCCGTGGTGTCGCCGCTGCTCCAAGACAACACTGAGATCTGCGGAGATATCGCAGTAGCCGGAGAGGACGGATGCGCATGTCGGTCGGCTTACGAGACGGGGGGCTTACTGCCCGTTGCGGCCGGCTTAAGGTGCAAACTCGGAAAGCATGACCGCATGGCTCGTACCAGATACGGGGCGGCACCGTTGCAGCCTTTTGGCCGGGGCTGCTGCACTCCTGTGGGAAGGTCTCCGAATGGAGCATAGGGCTTACGGGGTCGTGGCCTAGCCGCGCCGACTGGGTGGCTTCCCGAAAGGAGTGGGTCTTCCGGGTTTGGGCTCCTCCCAACCAACCACTTTGGGGCACGGAAACGACGGTCGGCAGAGCAAGTACTCATGCTCCTGCAAGAGCATGTCTACGCTGTCTGGCGAGGCCGGAGGGTCCTCATCCTCGTGAGCTTTGATGTCAAAGGGGCGTATAATGGGGTGTTCGACGTTAGGCTTCTCCAAAGGATGAAAGCTCGAGGAATACCAGATCAGTTGCTCCGATGGACCAGTGCTTTCTGCTTAGGACGTACGGTGACGGTTCTGGTGAACGGATATGCGTCTGAAAGTCGTAGCCTACTACAGGCAGGCTTGTCCCAAGGGTCTCCCCTGTCACCGATTTTGTTCCTCTTCTTTAATGCGGATCTGGTACAGCGGCGGATCGATTGCTACGGGGGCGCGATCGCCTTTGTAGACGACTTTACAGCTTGGGTCACAGGCCCAATAGCGCAGAGTAATCGCGAAGGGATAGAAGCCATCATCAACGACGCCCTCGCATGGGAAAGAAGGAGCGGTGCGACGTTCGAAGCGGACAAGACAGCCATTATTCACTTTGCCCGCCAAACGTATAAAGCCGACCCGGTACCCTTTACTATTAAGGGACGGGAAGTGCGGCCCAGGGAGCACGTCAAGATCCTTTCGCCCTACCAAGTTTGAAGTTAGGTCATATCCACCGGTTTGATCATCCTATTGATTCTCAATCACCTTGATTTCCTATGTACGACCCTGCAAATTAGTCTTTTGATATACTTGCAAAAGCATTTAAATTATCAGAATAAGTAGTAGAGCAGGTCGCTCTCAGGTGTGCCCCGCAGTACATCACCCCTCCACTCCGTCTGATCCTTCCAATCCAGGCCAATAACCCCAACGCGCTCCTGGTAACATCAGATTCATGCAAGAGTCAAAAGTTTTATCGAACGGGTCTTTTGAAGAAGGCGATGGCGGAATTCGATCAGCCTTCACAATTCTCGATACTACAAGCGCGGCAAAGCACTTGGAGGTGGGCGAGTTTCCTCGGTGTTGCCTCTGGGTGACGGACGACTTCGCCAAGACAGCCGAACTGGTTTGAAATCCCGCCCGCCCGTTGACCGTTGGGCCCATCCGGTGTCAGCCCGCCTCTGGTTACTTTCCGTTAAAGTTCCCAGTCACTTTGTTCGTGACATAGACATGTAAATCTATGCATGCAACATGATGTTTCTGTACTCTCGACTTCGGTTCGATCCCCACTGGTATTGACGCATATGCGGACGGATACTGTTGGGGGGTTGGAATCACACAGTCGTTGTTGAGCGCATCGTGCGACGGAGGGCATGTCTTGTTGACTGGTAATGCAACAGGTGGAGTAGCCTATTGACGGAATACGAGAATGAGGGGTGTCAGGCACCAAAAAGCCGTTTAGTCTAGTTGGCTCATTTGCGGGTTCGAGTGTGGGATGCCTGAATTGACACCCGGCTGACTCGACCTTCTTCGGCATCTATGTCATTGGCGGCTAACTGCTGATGAGTGCTCGTTATACCATCTCGCGTACTGGTCGCCGGGGTCGTCGGGAGGCTAGACATGCTACTTCCGGCGGGGGTTTCGGGCAAGTCATCGTCGTGGTCGTCTTTGACACCACCGCTATCGTCGCTCTGGTAACCGATATCGTCATTGTTCTTGTGTTTACTTGAGGCGTAAAGCTTGCTATCGCTCTTCTCGGCATGGATTTCGCCCCTCTGCTTGTCGTGTCTCTTGGGGTCGTCGCCAGCCAAGAAAGTGCCCACCAGACCGGCATCAGCGTCCTGGTGCGGGTTGACGGTCCAGTACTCGAGTTTTCGCACGAACATGTAAAAGGCCGTGGCAAGGCAGCTGCCCAGGAAAGGACCTGCCCAGTAGATCCAGTGGTATGACGGGAAATCCCATGCCACCAAACATGGTCCAAAGGAGCGGGCCGGGTTGAGTGCAGCACCTGTATAATATGCGCCCCTAGAGTTTGTAGCGAGTTGGCGGGAAGGCCACGGGAAAATAACGAACAGCATGCAGATAAAGCCAGGACAAGAAGGAAAGAAGATAAGGGGGTAAGATCATAACTTACATCATGACGCAGATGAATACCGCGAGTCCAATACCCACCGGAGCGACGTACGTCGCCCGATGTTTCTCAGCCGCAAGCATGAAGATGGCAAAGACGACCTGAGCCGTGAGAAACATCTCGATAAACAGCCCCTGAGTGACTGAGGTGCCGGCGGCGGTGCCGTTGGGCAATAGGCTGCGGATGACGGCAGAGGCGGCGATGGAGCCCAGCATCTGGCCTGCAACAGTGAGCAGGGCGCGGATGGGCCCCGTGGCGCGGATGAGAAACATGGCCAAGGTGACAGCCGGGTTGAAGAGGCCGCCGCTGATCCGAAAGAATACCCAAGCGTTGACGGCGATAGACATGCCCCAGGCCAGGGCAATGAACTGCAGTTTGGCCGGATTGGCAGCGAGGTTGTCGCCGTCCTTGCTGGGTACGTTGACAACAGCGGTGCAGCCGAGGGCCGTCAGCATATAGAAGAAGGTGCCAACGAACTCGGACATCGAGGCTACGAGATTGTGTTGGAACCCTATAGGCACCCGGTCCCGGAACTGATCGATGAGGTAAAGACCACCATTGCGGCTTTGGATCCGGCCGATTGGTGTGCACTGGAGCATTGGCTTGAGGGCAGATGGTCTGAATTTTTCGAACGGACGAGTCCACCAGCGGTCTTGGAGATTAATCATGGGTACGTTTGTGTGATTTCGTGATGATAGTTTGGACAGGTTAGTTTAGAAGAGGTAAAAATAGGAGAACAAGGAGGACGTTAGGTGTGAGAACATGTTTGATTGTTTCGTTCGAGAGATAATAAGATGGTCTCAATTTCTGAAATAGGGACTGAAGACGTCGGATGTCAATAATAAATATCAAATTCGGTAGCGTACAGTCGAATGAGCGGACCAAACCCCCCGTATCGCTCATGGCCTGCTACCATGTAAACCCACCTCACCATTATTTACATAGGGTATAATATGGGCCGTACCCAGTTATGATAGATATTCCACTGCTACGCGTGATCTAGCATGCGCATAGTCAACTTTCGATCAGACCAATGATACCACCATGTATATATTTAGATCGGACTGTTGGAGTCTGTGTGTTTGGGTGGCTGCCCAATACAACGTGAGAGAGGCGATTCATATCGATCTGGAGAGCGTTGCAGCTTGAGACTGCTACTTGAACAGTGACAAGCTACGTGCTGGCCGTTCGATCTGTCGTCATGTACATAGGAGAAAAAGAGAGAAGGTTGGATAAATTCATGTTCCTGGACTGTTCAGGGTAACCAACCCCAACTTAAGACTTTTGCTGATGATGCCATATAGCGAAGCGGCTCACCTACGACCCATAACGCTAGAAGGAGAGGGATTAGGGGGTTATGGGGTGAACACCCTGACACCAGCACTCGGGATTGAGGCTCAATGACGACTTTAGAATCGAAACAGTTTTCCCAAAACAGTCTGACAGCTCCAACCAACCAACCAACCACCCAACCAACCAACCCCACTTTTAGGAGTTCATTCACTGAGCTGGGCGGGAAGGTTTCTCCTGCAAGACACTTTTCTGCGTCTTCAGTCCTTTCACTCTTCAGATTTTGACTCCGACGTACCGAGTTCCACCAGGCGGGAAAAAACGTCCGAGAAGTGGAGTCTGATGTCTGACTAGATACATACAAGTAGAATTGTGACTGGCTTGTCGATTCGGACCCTTCATTGCGCATCGATGAGCTTGAGGTCGGAATTTCTCTTGAGGTTTCGGGATTGAGTGGCTAAATTGTTATTCAAAGCGATATCTGGCTTGGCCAGCACATTCTGGCATGCAGGGGACGTCGGACGTCCCCTGTCCCCTCGAAAATAACCATACATTTGTTGCTGTTCTGAGCTCTGCATGCAATTGCGCTAGACTTGCCCCCAGATGGCCGGTAACGGGCTGGTTGGTGTCGCCAGTGGTTTTGAAGGCGCAGATGCAGCGAAAGGAAATGGCTTTGTCGCAACGCCAGGAGGCTCGCAGCACACACCGCTGGAACCCGGACACTGCCAGCCACTTGACGGGGAGCAAGATATGTGCGACAGCAGGGCAGACTTTTCCCCAAATGCTGAATTCGAGGGGTCTGGCTCGAGTAATGGGGAGGACCTTGGCTTGCACCAGGAAATGGAGGGGTTGCATGACCAAGATGGGGACGCTGTAGATTCCTCAGCAAAGATGTCAGATATGCCCTCAACGATCCTGGCACTGGGGGCGGATGCAGGCGGCTCCGCTACAGAAGGCTCTTGGTGTTCTCGAGCTGCTGATCTGGCTCGGAACCCATGTTGGGCAGCTTCTCTTCGGCGTGTCTTGGGAAATTCTTGCGCAGTTCAGGAGGATTGGGCAGTTGGCTCTAAAATGACGCGGGTCCCCGAACCAGCTCTACGCTATTAACGGTGGGTTCTAGACCTGGCCCGCTAGTCACACTAGTGCGCCATTGCTACTCTTCCGACGCTGCACTCCAACAGTAGGGCGTCTGTCCGGCGTCCATTCCGTCTCTCAGTGCCACTTGAGGACGGTTCCGATTCTGCATCACAATCAGGCCAACAAATCTCAGGACCGAAAACAGCCCGTGAGACTCTTCGAGCTTACGCAGCAAAAAGACAGTACTGTATGTTACTGGATGATTCTAGCTTCATTCGGAATCGGCGTATCACGTCGATAAGGGTACAATTGGATACTACGGTCGTGCGGACCAGAATGGTAGTTTGGCCTCCCAGTATCATTTCTACATACTACTCGGGAGGAATTGGAGGGACTCCAGAGTGCCTCTCGTGAGCAGCAAGTGCGCCACGCCCAGTAATGGACACAACTATATCGGCGTCTGCTTGGGGTCCCCATTCGCTCTAAGTTTGCTGGCTTTGCTCATTTGGACCGGCGGCGCCATCAGCACCTCTACGTCCTGAGGCCTACATCTGCCCTACCGCAGCTCAACCAGTCTTTGAGCCGGCTGCGAAAAAGCGCTTCCTAATCGAGAGCCTCTAGCATCGCAAAATGGCAAAGCCACACCGTCGAGTACTGCACCGGTCTCTTTTGGACGAATGTACCTTGGGGTACGAACCCAATTGGACCGGATGTAGCTTCAGGTAGCATGGTCAGGAAGGGATGCAAATGACTGAGTTGTCGTCTTATGATACTAGTAGGTACGGACCAGAAGAGCAGTATCGAAGAGTTAGGGTACTGTACAATGAGCACATGCTGTATCAGTACCCGAGAGAATAATTAGATGCGTTTCGGCTGCCTGTCGTGACGGGACGAACTAGTCCAAAGTAAAGAGCCCTAGAAGCGTTTCGGCAGCTACTAGGACGATATACACATTGGGAGCTGGAATGCGTGTCGTCGGCGAAGTCCAGGCATAGAATCAGAACTCGTGCCAGCCAGAACGGACGACAGAAGAAGACAGCAAGTCTCACCAGTTGTATGGGTCGTATGAGCAGTATGGCAGTAGCTATGGCGTCGCAAGCGGGCAGCGAGAACGTCTCACACGTCCACAATGTACATAACGTACTCTCAAGGAAGCCGTAGTAGGACTCAATCTACTGTAGTCGGCGACCCAGTTCAAGGAAGGATATAGCGTTTCGCTGATCAGATGGTCCTAGTACAGCTCGATACCACAAGACGCCTTGCAAATCAAAGACCGTGACCTCCGATCAGACCCCTCCGTGCTTCCCGTCAAAGCAGTCGCGAAACACCGACCTACATGTCGCCTGATACTGGACTACCGATGTCTGTCGATGCAGTTTAGAATTCTTCGATGAACGAAATAACCTTTGGCACTCCGAGTGACACACGCTCAACCACGCCGGGTCAGATGCAATGTGACGAGTGGTATGAGCCAACTGTGGAATCTAGCCGCCAGCAGCATTCTGCTAGTGATGTAGCGACTCGGCGAGACGACAAACCTCAAGTCATCGCCGTTGGCGGTGCTACAAGCTGCCGCACCTGGCATGTTGTCAGACAACGTGGAGTAAGCCATGCGCAAGTAAGAGTCCGCCCTCTGAGCAGCTTTTAACACGAGGTTAGCAGCGCCGAGCCGGCTCAGTACCAAAGCGAGCTTGACGATATCAACGACTTGATCGAGGTTTTGGGCCGGAATTTCGAAATCGAGGAAAGCAAGCACGGGCTTCAACACAATAAAGGACACCGGAGGTCTGCACGAATCGCGACTGGGAGCTACTGAAGCTAATGTGAATTGACGGAATGGTATCCATTCAGCCAACCAAAGGCCTTCAGGGAATCGGTAGAATGGATAACCTACGGGCTACCAGATATCAAGAGACCACACCAAGCATAGTGGCATGCTTGTAGACGGAGAGCTAGATTGCATCCATTGTAAGAGAGGGAAGTGGATTTACTAGCTGTTAAAGGCAGTGACTGATCACGTTGGACGCTACCACACATTGATAAAGAAGAGCGCAAAGAGCACAATGAATTCGAAACCTGAACTGAATTATGTAGCAACTGCTAAAAACGAGCCTTGTTAACGCTGGCCTGTGTGCTGCCTCCCCTGTGTTGGCTGTGTTGGCACACAAGTCTATCCTGACCCTTCGTTTAGGCACGATTATAGCCCGATCGGCCCTCCGTTCCCATGGTATCCGCCTCGATGCTGTTATATCCTGACCGACCCTTCACCCCGACGCGGTTATATCCCGACCTTCCGTCTGCCTCAACCTTTCCAATCTGATCATACCCAGACCGGTCCTCTGTCTTCGCATCGCCCTCCGCCCCTGCTTCCCCAACGCGGTGGTATCCCGAGCGGCCTCTCACCTCCACCCGATTGTATCCGGATCTGCCGTTGGTATGCATCTGGTCCTCAAGAAGTTCTTCAGGCTCAGCGGGGCCATGGCTGTCGCGGACAACGAAAGACGGGTGCGTTTCTACCGGCTGAGGAAGGGCGTTGGCGAGGCCATTGAGGCCAAGCACGATAAAAAGGTTCAGGATGGAAGTCTTCATTGTGCTGAATAGTGCTAGGCCTAGGAGAGAAACGATATCAAGGTATATGATGGGAGCTGCGAGATAGGAAGTGATACGTATTCAGAGTGAACTGGGAGTCTTTGCGGAACGTTGGTCTGTATGGGAATCAGTCTGGTGCATGCTGGAGAAACCACTCTATTGTGTCTCTTCGACTCGGAGAGAGAGAAGGCCCTTTATACATGGCAGGACGAAAGGTCATCTGGTATATATCTGCGAGGTCGCGAAGCCTTACGAAAACGGAGCTGAACCGCTTTTGACGCCGCAGTTCGGATATCGCGGGTGGTGCGTCCAGGTAGCCATCGCAGAATAGCCCCGCTCGAACCATTTATATCGCCTTCTGCCCAAGTCCAGAGGTTCTAGTTCGCGCCAGTTGACTCTGAAATGGTCGGAGCGCCGGGTCAGGCCCGATTTGGAGTGTCGGCAGCCGTATATGAGCTACGGTGCTGACAGACGTGAACCATTCAAGGTCCGACCTGATACTGTACATAGATTGCTGGCCGCATTGGATACAGGCTTCCTTTAGTTCTTCCCCCGAATGGTAGATGTGAGCCAGTAGTATACTAACATGCAGTACCGGCCCATAGTCCGAATGCAGAGCTGGGAGCAAGACGCGTCTGACTGAGCTACGAAGAAGCACTTCCTAACTGGGATGTCCGTTAGTTTCGCAAAAGCTAAATCATAATTTACAGGCTGCAGTACAGTACTGTGTTGTGCTATTTCGTTTCAAAGCACCACTGCGGCGGTTCTAGACCTCACAGAACGGCTCACGCCGCATGCGGCCCTTACCTCAGGCGATAGTTGCGGCACCAGCTGTATCCAATTGGCATAACCCATCAACCATCTATGTAATGTATAGAATTCCCGTAGTGTGAAGCTCAAAGTAATGGTGCCTAACGGCAATCATGTCTCTCAAGCGCATGCCAGACTTCTGCCGTGACCGTAACCTTGTGACGGTCCGGGCAAGGCCCCCGCTCTATATCGACCAGACAGCGCATACCCACTATCGCCACCTAGGCACCAACGGCAGCGGCCGGCTTGGAATGCACCGGTCGGGTAGCGGGCACATTGTTCAAGTCCGACAGGCCCCCCAATTCACGGTCTCGGAGTTGGGGGTACTCTCCGAGATCAGCCATCCCAGTATTGCACAACTCCTAGGGATCTACTGCAGCGGTCATATCACATCGGTAGTCCATGAGCACTTGGACTTGGACCTCTTTGCCATCGCGCCACTGCAATCCGAGGTAGAGGTTGCGACTATCATGATGCAGGTATGTGTGCTGGGGTTGAGCGAAATTTCTAGATACTGACTGGCGGCAATAGATCGTATCCGCCATCAGGTACCTTTTGTCCCTGCCTACGGACGCCCGCGCAGCGGATGTACGTGTTGCGTCAAATGGGACGGTGAAAATAAGTAACAGACCAGTATAAAGACATCGATGAGTTGATCTAATGATGGAACAATAGCCCTCGACCTGAGTGGAAGACTATCGACAGACCTCAGTCGCCGAGGAGAAATGCATCGGTTTATGGTCTCGTATGTGGAACAGATCATGGCGGGTGTAGTTCGCAAGGGGTTTTACTGGTCCTACGACGCTGCGGATTTCCTGGACATACTATACGCAGGACAGTTGCCGCCCATGATTGTAAGAGATCACAGCATGCCATACGAACAAGACCGGCTGACGCTTCGCAGCATCCCTTCTTCCACAAGTCGAGGTCTTCTGCTTGCTTGCAGGGTGCTGTTCGTTTGGCTGCGCGCGAAGCACTGGTGAGGTTGGAGTGTATTCGGTACGAAGGAGACAGGCATGGTCTTCGCAGAGGTGTAGCAGTCAAGAGAGGTGCCAGAGGTGGAAGAGGGAATGCAACATCACTGCTAGACTCATTGGACAATGATGGGACTAAATTTCAGCACGCAAACGCCCACCAGACTGCCTGATCTGCGTGGGTAAATGCGGTCCAAAGCCAGCGAACAGCAGCGCCGATGTTGTCTGCCATTCAGCCTGACCCTGAATGTGTCTTGCCTTCGGCAGCTCGGCTGGTAGCGAAGGTACGTTCACCAGAACGATAGCCGGATTGTTGAGATCAGGAGGAAAGCGGGCGGCTGGTAGTTCTTGTGCCGTATGAAGAAGGTGGAGGCAAGTTGCTCGGCCATCACCGTAAACTTCGCATGTCCTGGCGTCGGTAGGGATCAAGGGGTCCTCTGTCGTAGTGCCAAGCTGGTCTTGTGTAGAGAGCGGCTGTATAATAGTCTGGGCATCGTGGCCCACGTGATCGTGCTGGCCAGGCGAAGAGAGGTAAATGCTCGTTACTTGGGTTATGTTCATTGTCGCAATCGTCGGAGCGCTGGGCAAATTGACTGGGAAACTATGCCGTATTAGAACAGGTCCCGAATACAGGTTCCATAACAATCTACTCCTCTCAGATCTGACAAGTCCGGACCGCTCCCTCTTGCGAACAACAAGGTGGACTGCGGACAGCCGTCGACATCGCGTGGCAGTGATGTAGGTAATGGCATAATCACACTGAAACTTGCGCAGCGAAAGGGGTGGAGGATGGATACTCCAAGGTTCCAATCTGGCTCAATGGGACAAACATAATTGAATGAGTATTTTGGACCCAGACGTGAAATGAACCTACGTAGCGGGGTAATAGGTTGATCACACACAGAGAGCTGGGGTCAAGAATTTCCCCACTGTTGCTGTTTGTACCTTCGCTTGTTACGCGGTGCTGCTAATGTTGCCGATGAACCCATAACTCCTGGTTGACTGCGCTGTTCGATGCGTCCCAGCTTCAAATTCGTACATAACTTCAGTCTCGTACAGGTCTTTGCCATTCGCAACCCCCCGCAGCTGCTCCTACGGAGTCGTGGCCTAGCCGCGGCCGACCGGGTGGCTTCCGCATAATATATTGGCCAAGCTCTTGAAGCCGTATCAAATGACGCCTGTAGCTTAGGTAGCGCCATACGCTTCAATGAGATTTCCGCATACATATATTTTAGGAGTACATTTGTAGCTTTAGTTCGGCTTTGGCTTTTCGTTGTGTGACGACAACCCTCGTCAAGTCGTTGCGTGTTTTGTGGATTTTTAAGGCGTCCACAGGCCACGTTATGGCTGTTATCAACTGCCATGAACCGGGTCGGACCGCAGCAGGATTCGAACCTACTTCGAAGCCGGCTTTGTACAGACCTGCACTTCGAAGTTCTTATGCAGACGGCACATAATCTCAGCCGAGAGGAACAGCCTGGGTCTTATGTATGGATTATAGTCGTTCGTTAACGTTGCTGACTTGGTATTGTGAGCTCGGTCGGTAGGGAGTTCGTCTTAATCACCCTCGTTGGCGGCTCACAGGTTGCTGACCCACTGGGAGAGCTTTGTTGGCTCACCGATCCGGCTCCTGCTGAGTCTGGGTTAAAGCACACTGTCTCTGGTGGTTCGTGCGCTGCTAGTGCTGGCAACCCAAACCAATGAAATTACCTTCCCGCTTTATTTCCAAGAAATCTTAAAGGTGCCTCTGTTTCCAGCCCTCAGTCATCTCTTCTATGTCTTTTTCCTCTGTCTCAATATGGGGATTAGGCTTCTGAGCCAACCTGGTCGCATGTAAAAATGGACTCCGCAAAAGCAGATCTTCGACGGACACTAGACGATCTCGAGGAGCCCGAAAATCCTCCACGTAAACGACCTACACGTTCGCGCGCCCCGCCCAATAAGCTCTCCCCGGTTTTGTACAAAGCGTCCGCCAAGGAACTGGCCGAGGCCGACACCATCCGAACGAGCTCGTCCACGGCCGATATTGACGATGCTATCATCTTGCGAATCAAAAAATGTCTCGACTGCGCTAATTATCTGACACGCTGGAGACAGAGACTAAAGCAGCACTTTGTATGGGGTCGCGCCTGATGGGGCAATATAATGTATCGCAGGCCGAGGTTTTGGCTCACGAGCCGGACGAGCAAAGACATTATGCTGGACAAAGCGTTGTATCCATCAGCCGCTGCGATGGCGACCGCTCGAGATCGGTCAGACAACAAAGCTACACCGCCACTCTTGCTCACGCCATGGGTTGCTTTTTCGACTGCAAGCATTATTCGACTGGCTACACGTCGTCCGTGGATTTTACCTTCTACGGTATTGCGGAAAACTCGATTGCGGCGGCCATGTCGTTTGAGATGGCGTACAATCTCATAGCGGAGTGGGCCAGACCCTTTAAGGGCGTTGGCAGCAAGAATAGCTATTGCCATGGCATTTGCGACGAGCTCGTTAAAACTGCCGCGAACGAGAAGGCCAGCGAAGAATTGCGAGCCAAGAAAGCGGAATCGGATGCCATTGCGGCCAAGGCAAGAGAAGAGGAGGCTGAACGAGCGGCCCGGCTGGCCCGACTGGCCGAACCTCTAAGAAGCCCATCTTCTACTCCTGAGCCAGGACCGCCGCTGAAGGCCGAGCCTAGAGACCATACAGATTGCGGGCGTGAGAAATCCCCTGAAGCAGCCAGCTCTGCCACAGCACTCTCAGATGGCGGTAACATAGTTAACTACGAGCAGGACTGTGCACATGATGATTCCGTTCTGTTTAACCCGGAGGAGGCCGACAACACAGTCTGGGAGGACTTCAGGGTACCCGACTTCGATACGAAAGATGAACAGCGTCTGGACCTTTTCGGAGGCCTCGATAAAGAGATTAAAAACCTCATCAAGGCAGAATCGCCATCATCTGAAGCCTTCCTCGACGACAAAGAGTTATTGTTGCCATATTCTGCTCTGTTGCTGCCGCCGCAGGACAACCATTCTCATCAAACACCATCTTATAAGCTTGAGACAAGTCCGCCGCTACTTGGCGAAGGCAAGATACCACCACCGGAGTTATCGGATAATATGGAGATATTAGAGTCCAAATGGGCTTCGCACGGGCAACTTGTGACGTTTCGGAAGACAGCCACGAAAATTGCGGAAGATTAACTTGAAGACTTGGGGACAGCAAAGATACTCGGCGAGTTACTGTAGGGCGGGCCATGCCCATGTGGCGCTCGCAAAGCTAGCTGGATAGATGCACTTCACTCCTGCGCGGCAAGTCGCCTACGCTGTAGATATTCTGCAGAGGGCTAGCCAAGCTAGGAGGTTAGGTGTTTTTTTGCCGACAGTCTCACCGATCGATGGAGAAGGGTGGGGCACTACGATTGGTAGCCTGCTCAAATGGGACTGCACTTGGCGTCTCGTTATAACTCGTCCCTTAACCTGAATGTTGGACCGTCGCCTTCCAACTGGCAGCCAGCCAACAGCCATCATGCATCACCGCTACTGGAAATCCTGTCGCTGGAATGAGTTCAAGCATGCTCGGCATGCCAAATTGGTAGGGCAATCACGTCCTTGACGCATGGGTTTGCTCGGTTTGAGGAACAGCCGCAGAGGGGGTATGTGGTGGTATGTAGTCTCGCAGTTGCTCTGCGTTGCGCTTGAGCTCGCTTAGAGTGCTCGCAGGAGATCGTGCAACATATATAGTGCACAAGCAACCCCCATCCACGCACCTACTTTGACCGTATTTATAGGTTTAAAAGCCCACATAAATGGTGAACGAACCACTACGTACGACCAAATTTACGCAATTCATTTGAGCGAGCGACATGTTTTATTCTCCCTATGAACCGCCAAATCAGCCAGGGCTACTACCACTTTGGGGAGCCGCGGTACATACCACTACGCCAGATCACACCTTCCCTCCAACTCATGTTCCGCCACATGCGGGTTTCCACCTAAACCAAGGCATACTCAAATCGAGCTCTCTGTTAGCGTAAGCTCTTCGTGCCCCGTTTCGAGCCCATTAAGGACATTAACATTACCCCAGAACGGCGGGCCAGCTGAAGGAGCTAGGATACAAACTCGACATATTGAACCAAAAGTCAAATGAGATCCTGTCAGAGCTCAGGAGCCATACCGGAGAGTAAGTGGACTTGGACCCACGGCGTTACAAGAAGCAGCGACGACGACTGACAGCTAATAGGATAGAACACTTGTAAGTTTTCTGGGCATGGTGATATTGATAAAGAAAAAAAGGTCTGACATTGGTCATCTGGCAGCAAGAAAAGAAACCAGGAACTGTAAGTCACGAGTAGGCCTAGGGAAACGGAAGTCTGACCGGCATCTAGAGTCCAGCAGCAGACACGCAGATTCATGGGCTGCCTGTCGCAAATGAAGATGACGATCCTGGAAGTTATCGCACCGGGCGACGCAGGTGAAGTCGTAGACGGGGTGTGATAATAAGTATACCCCGCAAGGACTAGGTTCATGTGGTGTTACCATTTAGCTTGCCAGAGACGGCTGTTTGCTGGTGATTTGGGGGTTGGGTTCAGAATAGATATCGTGCACATTCGAATCGACGGGCCTAGTCCGTTTGTTGGCCGAGTGCGTGTTTTACATCATCTCGACTACTGAAAGGATCTGGCATATCGGTGAAATATTGGGCTGCATTGGTAAGCGAGCGCTGGGTAGGCCATAGTAACCTGCTGGCATTCCGGTTGTCTCCTTTGCATGACTCGTGCCGAGTCTTGTTTTCTCCCAACCGTAGGTAACCAAGTAACAGCAGAGGCGGTCATCGTCTTATCGCACCAAGGTAGGCTGGAATGCTGCCACGCCTAGCCTAGCGAGAACAATAGTGGCATTCTGCTGAACGCGAAACTGCGGTCCATGTAGTCGGAACCCAATCAGCGGCCATCACAGTGATGCCTGTATCCGGTGACGGTCAGTCGTCGCTGCTGCGGGGTATGGCACTGCACAGGAATAGAAACCAGCGAAGCGACTTCAAACATCACCGCCCCGTGCTCGATTGTTCATCTTCCGGGCTGTCATTTTTGTTATTTCATCACTATGGCGGAGGCAAGAGAATGGAAGTTGCATTAGAGTTAACTGGGCCGGCTTTAGCTCTGACCGGCCCATTTGGGTGCGGGGCGACTGGTTTTGCCGGCAGGGCTATCAGGTAGTTCCATCACAGTGGAGGACCTGAGTGGCTGATCGTACAAAGGACGAAATCTCTACGTCCTGATTGGCCAGAGGTGGAAACCCCTGAAACCGGAATGCTTGTGATTGGCTACCAAAGAGAGGTGTTTCGCTCATTTTGACTGACGAACATATTTTTGAGGACGACAACCGAGATGGTTCCTTCTGTATCCCCGACTTAGGCCTTGGTGCTTTCCCAGAGGCACACCGCGCGGTTCTGTTACCCAACCCAAATGCCACAATACTTAACCTGGCGCAACTGAACTTGCTATTTGGCCTGAAATCTCCCAGGGCAGTGTTCCGTTCGACCAAGAAGACCCATTGCTTGACACCGAGGCTGAAAGCGTGCGAAGCAGTGAGTAGGACAAACCCGGGCACGATACAGGAATCTTGAAGCGGTTTGCGTGTTTGCTCGTGGTACGCCTATGCCCAAGCTGTTCCTGGCTGCACGGTCGTGAGTCGACTACCCGACGCATTATGGTTTCCTTTCCCACTTTATTTCTTGGCCTTCATGGCGGCTGTCAAACGATTGAGTGTAATCCGACTGTTCTTTGGTGCCTGTACCGTGTGCGTCCATTCCAAGGCCCACCATCCAGGGCAGATGTTTTCCACCCTAGCATGCCCATCGCGGCCACCGCCATGTAGTTGTGGTGACGCAGGCCGTTCTCCTTCCATGTGTTTCTGCTGACCATTAGACATGCCTCCAGAGTGGTTTTCGGTTGGCATGATTCTCTGCGCGATAAAACAAAAGCCAATAAGAACTGATTTCGACAGCTAGGAACAGGTCAAAGGAGCACTGTACCCGAACAAGCGCCGGGGCTTCTCGCACACTATATGAAGTTCTCGCTAGCACGATCAGCCCCAGCTTGAAGGTTGACGAAGCTACTACTGCTAGAATGGGCATAAGAGACGTAGCAGTCGCCGCGCAACTTTACAGTACTTTACGGCAGTACATAACACAATTACATCAGCCTGTGTGTATGTGAGGGCCGGGCGGCGGCCAAGTATGGAATGTGTCAGTGAAAAGGCTCGTTACTGTATGTGCGTACCTGTGGGCAATACTTGATGTTTCACGTGATACATCAGCAGCTCATCTGAGGACGCATTTTCAGGGTCGCCCCTAGTGAACCATGTAGGCTTTTCTCCCTGAGCCGCTTTCATGCAAGATCCGTATAGCTTCCTTCGTGCCCTGGAGATGCCATAAAGGCTCTGCAAAGCAGCAGTCACGTACCCCTGTGGCGGACCCATGCCGCCGCCAAAATCGCTCGAGCTCGTTCGCAAGTGAATATCTGCCTGTGTTCATCTGGAATCGAAACAACTGCAGTTGGTCTTGAGCAGGTCGAAGAGTCGTATTGACGCATACCAGAATCGACATCAACCAGAATGGACGCCCCAGAAATGGCCACGAGGATGCCAGACCGCCCCTCCTTCAAGCTCTTGAACTTTCTCACGCGCTGTTTCCGGCCCTTGGTCACAATGTCGCCCAAACTACAGTACCTAGACAGGCTCAGGAGCGGGACTGTCAGTGGCGCACCGAAACCATCCAGCGTCTAAATGGGCGAGCCAGAAGCAGCACCGAAAGGGCTGATCATGCGCAGGGCCGGAAGCGCTGCTGGAGCCGTTCGGGGGTGGGGAGCAGCGCTAATCCAGAACCAGATCCTAGCCCCAGTCGACCTCGTTCTGCCGATTTGCTTCGCGAATGGAGAACCGTAGCACAGAAAATGTCTCTGAATCATTCGAAACAGTGAATAGCAACCGTGTCACTATGCTGCCGTCTCTCTTGCAATACCGAAGTGACGGTCATCTCAACTTGTATTCTTGGTAGCAATTGTCATCTTGCTGCCGTGCCCAAGTTGCGAGCTTGTCCCCGCACCTGTTGTGTTCGTTGCCATGCAGTGCGGATTTGGACTCATGTTGTCGGTCGTCGGCGTATGTTATGCGGCGCATTGCCAGCGTGATACGGGTAATCGTCTTTTCCGTGCCCTTTCCGTGCCCTTTTCAATCACGTCGTTATGTCGGATAAGAAGCTAATCATGGCATTTGTTACTGTTTTGAGCTTCGCTCGTAATTGAACAGGTAGCCCACCCCCACCATGGCACAGCCGCGTTTTCCTGTGGCTAACACTAGCCACCCCCTTAACTCGCTTCCACCGTCTAACATTCATGCTCTTTTAGCACCTGAGCCAAATAGCTTCCATGCAATGGTCACAATCGCAACAATCCTTCAAACTGCTAAGAAGTTAACAATAGAGAATCACCAATCTGTTTCTGAACCCTGTTCAAATGAGCGTCTACACTAGCGAGTTGCCAAGAACTGTAAGTGATTCATAGGTCATAGGATGGTCGATGGTGTAATAAACTGGCTCCGAAGTGGTTATCTCTCAACAGGGCAACCCTAACGCTCATTGTGTTGATTAAGCTCTCCCATAATGTCGTATATCGAATGGCTCAGTATACTGCTGAATAGATGTCTGACATCCTACCGTATGAAACACCTGACCTTCGGTACCAGCATACTTTCGATCAGTGGGTAAACACAGCGAAGGATTTTTGTCGCTTTGGGGTCAAGGACATTGGAATCCACTGCACATTGAACCTTTTCAACACCGTCACATGAAAAGCTTCCTGCGCCGTCTTTCACGCCGTAGTACTTGCACCCAGAGTGGCCCCATATCTTCGATTCACCGGCTTCCAAGTCAGGCGGCCACCGAACGTCACTGGAATCAATCTCTTCCGGTGAAGCAACAGTCGCTGCTGCGGGCCAAGCGCATATGTCGTCATAGTGATCGGCGAGTTTCTGCTCGAACATAGCCCAGGCCGGATTCTTCTTCACTCTTACTAAGCTCGTCGCTTTCGAGGAAATGAACGTTATAAAAACACCGTTCGTTGGGGCTGGCGGAGGCTCGGCTGTTGTAGTTATAACAACGATGGACGTCAAAGTAGTGTCTTTTTTGGCTCCTTCTGCGTATACTGTAACTGTACTAGCGATCGAGGACGAGGTCGTATCCACCAGAGTGTCTGACCATGAAGAAGGCCAATCCATAGACTGGGCTGCGGAAGGCAGTGATGTAGAGAATCCAAGTGTAGTAGATCGGCTGAGTATTGAGCCTGGCTCCGAACACATCGCCATGGCCAACTATATCATCCAAACCAGCTTAGGATTCTATGGAATATGTGTCAAGGAGAACACAGTTGACTCAGATTAGGTTTAAGTAGTACAGTATCACGGCTTGCAACGATTCAATGATATACATGTATTGTTAATGCAGAGAACGCTGGGTTTGACGCAACATACATACGGAAAACGAGGAAAAGCGCTCACGGGACGTCATTTCTGTATCTTTGAGCTTCTTCTCACATTAGATAGGGCCGTGAGGGGGGCGGTACTAGGAATTGTACAGGAACAACTGCTGATCTAGGTCCGGAATCTATTTCAGCGGGTCGAGTTTCTGGCTCAGGTGGCGGTAGAAGTGCGCTTTCGCGGTTGTCATGGTGACGCTCATCAAATTCTGTACTACGGCTTCCTTGAGAGTACGGCATGTATATTGTAGACGTGTGAGTTGCTCTCGCTGTCCGCTTGCGGCGCCATAGCTACTGACCTACTGCTCATACGACTCACACGAGTGGTGACTCTTTCCGTCTTCTTCGTGGTAGCTTTTGGCTGGCACAGCTGGCACGAATCCTGATCCACGTCTGGACTTCGTCGACGACACACATTCCACCGCTCCAAATATGTATGCACTAGTAGCTGCCGAAATGCTTCTGTGGCGGCTCTTTTCTTTGGGCTTGTCCGGTCCTGTTCACGACGGCAGCCGAAACGCACCTGGTTGTTCTCCCAGGTACTCAAATAGAAGCATGGACACATTGTACCCGAAGGCCTCAATGCAGATCTTCTGGTTCGTACCTACCAGTATCATAGATCAGTTATCTGCACCTGTTTCTGATCATGCTACCTGAAGCGACTTCCGGTCCTATTGGGTTCGTACCTAAAGGTACAGTCGTCAAAAGAGACCGGTGCAGTACGGACGGTGTGACTTATCTGCAGTTCATCTTGCGAGCTAGACGCTCGATCAGGAAATGCTTTTTCGTAGTCGGTTGAAAGTTATCTCTCCAGCTCTACGTCGTTAAGAGGCGGTAGGGCAGATGTCGACCTCAGGATGCAAAGCTGCTGATGGCGCCGCTGGTCGAAATGAGCAGACCCAGCGGACAGCAGCGCCGATATTGTTGTGTTCAGTTGTGTCGCACTTGCTGGCTCACACAAGGCACTCTGGGGTCCTCCAATTCCCACCGTAGTATGCAGAAATGCTACTGGGAGGCCCAACTACCATTCTGGTCCGCCCGACCGTAGTATTCAATTGTGCCCTTATCGACGTGGTACGCCGATTCCGAAGGAAGCCAGCGGGATCAGGCTGTTGCTGCTGCCGGATGAATGCTTGCAAGCTAGTAATCTTGCGGCGCTTAGCCGGGCGCGATGGCGACGATGGCGATGGCGATGGTGATGACGATGGGGACAGCGATGGAGATGGAGACATGGACTCGGATTGGACTGGTCGGAACCGATACTCGGCAAGCCATCTATCTCTTACAATCTTCTTCGCTTTCGTAAGCCGCTGGCTGGATGGGACTCCCATAGCTTCTCCATCGCTTCCCATCTATTGGCAGGATGAAAAATATAGGCCGCGTAGTAGAAGTAGACCTTGTCAAGCTTGGTATAGTACTTATTTATCAATTCCCAAGCCGCGTTGACGCCAGTCTTGAATTGAACTGGGTCCATGAATCGAGTCAGCGAGGTCTTTATATTGCTCAAGCTGGTCGAGAAGGTATTCATATGATGGGAAAACATCCCAGATGTTACCGCAAGATCTTACATCAGCTTTGAAAGGCTTGGGGATCCGAACACATTGGTCATTGAATCTAGTCGTAGTGCAGGTTCTCTACACTCTACAAACGCCTAATGCTGTATTCCATGGCGTGGTAGCCGAGAACAAGGAGCGTTTGCTGGAGGACGGGCCGGACGTGGACTTGCTCTGGCTGTGCGAACGAGATGGTTCTGTGGCGGTATGGCTGGAGGGCCAGCAGTCACCAAAACCTTTCTGATAGCATATTGCTGTACTACGGCTGGCGACTCGAAAGATATTCGTACCCTTAAACTGGAGGAGGCAATAGATTGTTGGGTACTTCTCTGATCCTCCACCTTGCGACCAAGCATCCTTTATCCCGCTAATGTCGGCCTTTTCGTAATGGTGGACGCTTTTGAGATACTCGTATTCTGGATGCTCCGTCATGAAGTTATGTTCTTCTGAATCAGGTGCGCCGATATCCTCGCAAAGGAGTCCCTGAGGTGTCATCAAGAAGATTTTGTCTATTTTGTCTGACACCGCGTTCGACTTCCCCTTCCACGCGATGAAGATCCTATCTCCATTCTTGCTTCTGGGGTATTTACTGTAGCAATGATCCCACTTGGAATCAATCGACGTATCAAAATTGGCTGGCGGGGGCGGGGTATGCAGCAGGGATGCCCAGTCTCTGGGGAGATTTCTTGTTATCAGGTACTTTTGAATCGTGGCGTGAAGGGTCTGAAGCTCTCTGGACAAAGCCTCCTTATCGTCACCAATCGGTGTGTCAATCGTTTTCTCCAACCTAGATACCTCCCGGTATTTGATTTTCAAATAGGAGTACGGGAGCGCATGTTCTCTGCCGTATTCCTCTCCATAATCCGTCACAAGCTTGTCGTTGAATCGATCGAGTGGCTCGTAATTCTCATTGACCTATGTTCTCTTGGTGGTGGATGGAGAGCGTAATAAGGACTGGAAAACGGGGCGTGCGTATTGTACCATTTCCTTTACGGAAATCGATGGCAGTGATCGATGGTTTCATTGGATGTGTTCGGACGACTGCCAACAGATCGCGTCGAAGATACTCGGCAATGATTGCTACATTGCCAACCTCATTTCGCGATTCCTTCATACTTTGTGTGAAGCAAAAAGGGGGTGGCTAGACACTCCAGCCACAGAGAAACGTGGCTGTGCAATATGGCTGCCGACGGTATGCAACGCTCCATATCCCTTCTTGCCCCATTCTATTTTACACTTTTGGGAATTAGGACAATGCCGTTATCAGCAGCCATTTTTTAGTCGAGTACCACGATCCCTTTCCATTGCCAAAACCCGGCAGATATTCTTCACACATTGTGGTGATTGGGATACATGATATCGAAGTCCAAGCGCGTAGGTTCGACGCCGAAAGGGTCTGTTAGTAGGGCAGTTGGCTTTAGGTAGCCTAGCGGGTAGCTACCCCGCCAGCTCCAGGCCTAGGTGTCGCACGCCCCTAAAACCCTTCGCCGTTTTGGCATTTGATTCGCCAGACTCTTTCGTTTGATGAGAGCGCCCGCTGCGGGGAGGTCCGGTTGAGCATATGTACGTTGTTCTCTTGGAAGCCAACAGTCAGTCGTTTCAACCAAGTATCTTTTACGTGCGCTTGCTGATGGGCTGTAGACTGTGCTTCGTCATAGTCACACTATATGAATCGTGGTTATTGTAAGTGCCTGTGGCGCTTGCCAGGGTAAGTGGTACATGGACACGATCAGATGAGTACCAGTGACTGCTCACGGGTAACGCCGCGTTGTGCGTAGCGCGTCAGTGACTGCTCCGTCCTCCGCCGACGTCTTTGATCTTGTGTTATTTTCGCGCTCCTCCCTGGGTGGTGGGGGTCCCAAACGTAATGTTCTTTTCCTCATTCAATCTATATCTCGTCCCATTATGAAGACGCGTTGACTTGGCAAGAAGTACACGGCGCAGCTAGCCGCCGCTCCATGTCCTCGCGGGACTGATTGACATTTCAATACTGGCTTCCTGCGAAAACTGGGGGCCAGCAGTTCGCAGTATAGGCGTCTACCAACTTGATTTCGTGTACCTAACTCGCGAGACTGTTTTCCGTCCTGTTACTGAAGTCATGCAGCAATGGCGGTGGAGAACTAAGAAAGGCGCCCGGTGAAGATGGCTGTAACCGGGCTCAAATGTAGCACTCAAACAATTGACTCCCGCCCGCCAGGATCTACTTTCACGAGAGGCTAGTGAGTAGTTTCGCCACAAGAACGAGGCTTGTTTCCTCAGCAGAAAGAGCTCCACCGGCGGACCTACCAGCCGGATCGTGCTAGGCGTTGGGATACGCCGCCAGGAGCGCAGGAGCGGATGAGCGGATGCATTGGCTGCCAAGGCCCTCGATCAGCAGAGGCGTCCGCTAATGCGTTCCTAGAACAGCCCTATATGTTAGCAAACATAAGGACCACGCCCGGCACCAAGAGCAATGTCCTTACCCTTCATTGTCGCACCAGCTACAACTTCCATGTCCAACTGCGGAAATTGCAGCTTCAGTGAGTGTCACCCAAGCTCATGTTGGTCGCTTGCCGAGTTGTCGGATGGTGCCACCGCAGTTGTTTGCGTCCAAGCAAACAAATGTGCACCAATAGGAGCTGGCATCACGGTGGCCAACGCTACTTGCTTTTTAGTTCATCATCTTATCGGTACGATAGCTGGCTGCATGTCTCGGCTCTGCGCCAATGGAAGATGTACAACTCCGGTTGCCTTGTGACAGTGCGACCGTCTTTCCAGAGGTTTGCCCAACTCACTCGTTTCATGAACGGCAGCCTCAGCGTCCACGAAAAGATTTTGCGAGACAGGAATGCTCTCCGTGGTTGCGTTGCTCCTCTCCATGGTTCACAGCAGTCCCAGGCTGAATAGGATTTGCTTTCATAGCCACAAGGAGCGCATCTCGCTGCAAGCAGGCCTGGACCACCACGTGCTAATGAGCTTGCATCGCCATGTTTGCTTCATTCCACCCTCATGCAATAGCAAGCAGGGATAACTGCAAATGTCCTCGAGCCAACGCTATTTTAGACACTTTATCGAGACTCAGATTAACGTGCCCCCAAGCCTGCTTGCTCCGTTCTTTTCTGTTTTCCTTTTTACCTAGCTGCCCCCCTTTTTGCCAGCCTGTTTGGTCTTGTACCTCAAGTTGAATCAGCAAAATAGTTGGACTGCGTCAGCTTTCGTTACTTTGATTCTTCTGCATCGTCGAGTGCGGCGCGCAACATGTCCGCAACGTGGAGAAATATCGAGCCTAAACCTATAGACTTCATTCAGCCGCAGATAGAGGCAGCAAAGAAGACAAAGGTCAAAATTGCCTGTAGACAATGTCGCACAAAAAGGAAGAAGGTAAGCGCTCCCATCCCCACCTTCATGGATGAAACTTACTTAGCTGCTCAGTGTGATGGTGGTCGGCCATCGTGTGGAGTATGCAAAACAGACTGTGTTTACGATGAGAAGGACGGTGAAGCGCTCAGGCGCAGTCTCCAACAGGAAAATAAACAGCTCCAATACGAGAACACCCAGCTGCAACATGGGTACGAACAACTCGAATATCGGGTCCAGAGGATTGAGTCGCTCCTTGGGCCACTCTTTACAGCTCAGGGACAAACGATACTCGGCATGCCGTTCAAGCATCAGCCGATGGAGTCCATGGCCCAAGGGCACTTCTACGGAGGACAATGGCCCGGTCCAGCAGCTGAACAGCAACCTGCAACACCATCACACTGTCTGACAGGTTTGTCTTCCGCTCAACCTGACCCTGGCTTGGTGGCATCCGACGCTCGTGGGGAGGCACCTGCGCCAATGCCATTCGATATGAACCTTCTCCGTGATTTTGGTCAAGGCATGGTAAGAGCTGCGTTCGATGCTCTTGGCGTCAGCCTACATCTATATAGCTCGCTGACAACATGGTATTGTCTAGGTTGGCGAGGTGCTTACTGGTCAGGCGCTCCTTCAGCATTTCCCAGATTCCGAGCCTCCGTGAACCCATGCATACAGCGTCAGACTGGTTGGATGACTGTGGCCCGCCTACTACGACACCTGTCTATCTTGTGCGCATAAGCAATGCGGGTATTCTACATGCTCCTTTACTATGGTCCAATCTGATATTGGCTGTGCGCCTCATCGAGGAAACAGTCACCATCGAATGTCAATCCATAAAGGTGGCATCTAGATCCGACCGATTGATCACCAACCCTGTCCTCAAGCCCCCCCTTACACATGATGCTTCGAAGGTGACGCTGATTGGCTCCTTTCAGGGGTTTGTGTATAAACCGGCAAATGAGTATCAACTAAGGTAGATCAATCTGGCTCCCCAAAAGCCTATATTTTATAAGTAATCGCGCAAGGCGCAAGTGATGAACCTGGTGAATTCCCGTAGAAACTCTCAGTGACTCATGGTTGGGTTTAAATATACGACAACCAGAGTTGCTTCAGCAACCTTCCAATCCGAAGTAGACGACCCACTGCATGTCTTTACGTAGCGCTTACGAGTTTCCCAATCACACTTGCGGTAGAGTATATGAATCCAGGTGGTAGAATGCCGTACATTACTATATTGATAAGGTGTGAACTCTGCGTAATAGAAGTCTCCAGCCCATTGCTGAATTGTACGTCAATTATCATCATGACTGGAATAGTGTGCCCACCGTTTTGTTAGTTTCTACCGATGCAGATGTATCCTGCATGCTAACATTGCAATGGCTGCTGAATTGATACCCGCCGTTTATTCTGCATCATCTTGATCCAGCGACGCAAGTTTTGTTGGCTGTTTACGTGACACAACTACGATGTAACTCGGTTTGTTGAAACGGTCTCTTGAGTCCCCAAAACAATGCATATTAACGTGTCATTAGTGTGAATATATCGGGGTTAGTCTACAGGCGTGAGCTGCTAACACGATTCTGGACTATGGTTGGTACAGCGAATGAATGTGAGGATATTTTTCAAGTCGGGCTTGCACGCTATCCAATCAGGTGCCCGTATCTTCCTCATAAAGTAAAACCTGGAAAGGGAAAGTTATTGGTGCAACAGAACGCTTTGGAAATTTCTCGGCAATGCTCCCCACTAAGATATTGGGAGAGTCAGCCGTGGATTGCCGGATTGCTTCCGAACATGGTTGGGGCGCAGCCGAATATGTGGCTCAGACGCTGTTGTAGAATATGGCTACTCTACTGTTCTCCCCGTAGACGAGTGCACCTCCCGTCCCATGCTGCCCATTGCTTGGAATACAACAAACACTCTCACTAGAGTAAAGTTGGCTTTATCTATCATACAAAATGCCTAATGCATAGTAAGCCGTTCACTTCAGCCACCGTTTGTAGATGGTCGCTGGGCTTGGACAGTCTTGCCGAACAGTATACATCCAGAGACAATGTTTCTGCGGTCTGTTCTATATCCAGCTGATACGGCTGTAGATAGGAAACATCGAGAAGAGCAAGCATTAGGCTGCCGCCGATCTTGGTGACTGAATGAACGACGCACTCCAGTAGACCTCCAGTGTCGTCGATATTCCCACCTTGTCCAAGCTTCCCAAGGCCAGCGAGACAACCGTTGCTGTTGTAGGTCGGTTCAAAAGGTTTTCTTCTGTTGAGAATTCGATAGTAAGACAGAAGAGCAAACAGCGTCAAAACGAACTCGTCCGGGGATAGCCGGCCAATCAGTTTACGGCCGAGGTCAACGCTGAATGCAAACCCGGGAATTCCAAGTACCCATTCATCCAGAGAAGAGCGACCGCTCTGACGGTTCGCTTCGTAGCATAAATTGAACAAAAAGTAGTGGTCTACTGTCGCGAGGTGTGGTACGACCCTATAGGCTTCCCTATATACTGATAAGTTATGTAGTGAGAATTACTAGAATGTGACTTACTCAAAGAATCCGAGACGATCAGTAACCATCTGATGAGAGGGGCGCCCTAGGTGCCCGTCCGGGGTAAGGTCCACGGATGCATCCAACACAATGTTGCAGTAGCAATGGCACCAAGTGCACGCAGACGGACTTTCTCTTAAAGAGCATGTGCTCCAAGAGTAATTGGTCGGCGCAAGATTGTGGTCCTGAACTGCTGCTTCTGAAAACATTGCCGTTGGATGACAGCTTTGGTCTTCCAGTACCACCATGGATTTATAGGTTGAATCAACGAAAAGAAAAGAAGAGACTGGATTCCTGCTATTCCAACGTGTTGGTATGACTAGATGTGTTGCATGCCTAGACAAGAATATTCCATGGATACTGCGGTCAACTTTATATATTGTAAAGATCTCAAATCATTAGGGCTGAATAGTGGGTAATCTTACCTGACTCTGTCTCTGCCCGGGAAGTCCGATCCTAGCTTAGCACCAGCAGACCCAAACTTACCTGTCATTGGGAGAAGCAAGTGGAACAAGAAAAAAACAATGTGTCAGATCGAGTCTCCTATTGGAAGCTATACGATGATAGTGTTCAGGGGTTCTCTCTGACTCAGGAGACGATAGTAAAGGGGCTAATCGATCTACACTCTATTCACCGAGCCTAATTTACCATGCTATCGAGTAACAAAGACTTCATGGATTCTGTGTCAGGTTCAATTCGAAGCGGGGAGAGTACGTAGGTATGAAGTGGAGTGAAAATACTGGGTTCTCTATTGGTTTCTCAATGGTGGGATCAGTTCAGGGGCTTCTACAGCTGGGAGTCCTTGGGGTGCCAATCAGCTTTCATAGTAGCTCCTTAGCTAAGGAAGCCAAGAGACATATGTTGGAGTCTATTTCATGATATAAGGTAGATTTGTATTGTCAAGTCTTAGCCTCCTCTTTCGGTAGTGGGATAAAAAGACGCAATAGAATGAAGGTCGGGCCCTTTTCCCGTTTTTTTCCTCAACCCTTGTTTTTACTAGAATCGTTGTGGCCGTCATGGACCTCATTATAATCTGTACGGTGAATTCATTTGCCTTAATCCATTGCATGAGCTTCTATTCCAACACCTCTGCACACTCTTTATCGAGCTTTTACAAACGTGGATTCCAACTGCTTCTGTACCCACAACCGCTGATTGCTGCCGTACTCTGTACTCCGTTCTGGCTCATCAAGGCAGAAAGCATGCCAGTACTAGCAGTTTTTTCTAGCATACTGAGCCAACGTGTTTCCTTTATTAGAGCCTACGAAGGCTGTTCCTGGATCAACTGCGGGCAATCAGTACGTTTTAAATTCTTTTTATAGAGCAGTACGGTACTAACTATATGTGGCACCCCAAACGTGTTGTGAGATTCACCCAGAAATATATACGAACCGCACCAGCAGCCGCAGTGTTATACCTTATAACAGTTATAACCACTGTTATCAACGTTTCTTTCATATACGAGGGACTCTATTGGACTGAAATCAGTTGTGTGGTCTTGAATCAAGCGTTCACTTGTTTCGATCTTGCTTTCATCATCCTGATCATTCTGGTGCGGCCTCGGAAGGAGAAGATGAGTTTCTATACCAGATTCATTTACTGTCAGGCTGTTTGTACAGGAAGCTGGTTATTGTATTTTGTCAAGGATGAATGGCGCTTTCAAGTAGGTCCGGTATTCACATTCATTCTATATAGGGCTAACAGGATAACAGATACTGCATTTTCTATGTATTCCTGAGCAGATATTAGCTGTTTGGGCAAAGTCTAAAGAGATTATCACGAGACTGTAAGCGTGAGAATCCACAAATTAGCCAGCGCCAGATCAGCTCGCACCGAACTGCCCTGCAGTTTCCTCCACAAGCCGTTGTTCGAGACAGCTTTCTGTATAGCGATGGGCAAACTGGTTCCGACCTTGAGCTTATTCCAAGAGACCCATGGACTTAAGTTACTGGCTAAGGATTCATGATAACGCCTCGCGGAAGTCTGTTGTGGGCGAGGAAAAGCAAGCTGGCTTTGCCTTAGATAACGTCTGAAGGAGTTCACTATCCTATATGTATAGAACGCATATAGATCAGATATTTCTATATCCGTCGATAACTGCAACAGTCCACATCCTACGCTGCGTAAAAGACGCTAATTCGACGGGGGCTATCGCTTCATGCTTGTCTGTGTCCAATATCGCTCTGGTTCGCATTCCGCCGAGGTAAAACTGGTTTTGTATCCTATGATCTGAACTAAGAAAATAAATACATCAAAAAATTAGTAGTAGCCGTTTAAGAGGTTACGTATAATTAGACAATTCCTAATCCATATTATTGAGCTTGGGGAAGACGCCCTAAGCGTAGCCATGAGCACGCAAGGGTAATGACAAATGAGCCGGTATACTATTAACATGGACCCCGAGTTCTAATCTCGGCCTCGATAGTTTCCTAGATAAACCAGGGTTTTCTCATGTATTGTTTACCAACTCTTGGCCTCGGTCTTGCCATCATTTGATGCAGCTCATTTCCAGCGTACGACGGGTTGGTCCCAGGACCACGCATACACGGAGTAGAGCGCGCCAGGACAGCCAAGATATTTACAGCTGACTGTAGTATATATCTTCAAGGCTTGTCTATGGATCTTCCTCTACCACTACAAATCCCCGAACGTCTCATTTGCTTACCTTAGGAAGGGAAGGTTCTTATCCATCATCTATCAAAGCCTGTTTCTGCGATCGCTTCCGACGGGTCCAGCTTCGAGCCCGACCGTGAACAGCCACTCCCGAAGTCTGTTCTCGCCACGGAGCCAGACGAGAAGATATGGTACCAAATGTATCATATCATCGCCAAAAATTACTCCACCCTACGGCATCCTTGTCTCCAGCGGCGGCGTCGGGGAAGCCAGACAAGGGACTAGCTTCCTTGGTATACTCCTTCTCTTCCTCACCTTTGCGCTCGACCTTCTAGACGACGTTAACATTCTTTTCGGCGATATTACTGTTGAAATTGACCTTACCCTAGGTGCTGGGCTGCCTGCCGGTCATCTTCTGGCGCTTACCGGGCTTGGCTCGACCTAGGAAGTTGCCTTTCTCGTCGACAACGTTGCCCATCTTGTTGATGGACAGATCCTCGAGAATAAGATAACGGGCAGGTTCTGCTAGGCTCTCTCCTCGAGAGCATTAAAGCGCTCGCCCTTCTCATTGATGGCCTTGATCTCCTTGCTGACGAGATTCTGGATGTCTCGGCTCTCGGCCAGACTGGCAAGAATAGACCACTTCGGCCCTTGACTTAGCCATCGTCGGAAATGGTGAAGTGGTTCTCGAACACGTCGACGACCTTGGCCGCGACAGAGGGGGCAAGCTCGGGGATCTCGATGGCGGCCTTCTCTAAACTCTTGGGTTTGGTCTTTGACGTCCTCGACAATCTAACCAGCCTCGTCGATTGCGCCTTCGGCAACCCCCTTGACGTCCTCATCGCTCTCGTGCACCTCGGCTCCCTCTCTCGTCTCATCTACCTTATCCTTCGCGTCTTGGACAAGCTCGTTAACTTTATCGGTAGCGTCACCAGCCTTCTCTCCACATGCACATCATCCTTGGCGTCATTGGCGGTATTGCCGACGCCGTCTTTGGATTCGCCACCCTCTTGCCCTTCCATATTATCTTGGGCGAGCTTGGTGGCCTAGTTTATTTCCACAGTCTTTGACTGATCCATATCGCGCCCACTCTGACCTTGAAGTGGTGACAATTGAAGCTCTAGATGATGCGACTGCGCGAGAACAGCACCGTGATTTTAGGGACCAGCTCCTGTGGATGTGATCAGGCCATGGTAGGAAGCTCCATTGTGTCTTTTCCCCGTCAACCCTTAAATGTGGAAAAAATATGGAGCTAACGGGCAATTGATAGATGACACGGACGATCATTCATGGCCGTGTGCAATGCCCCTCTTGCGCCCGGACTGTTGGCGGGGAGTAGGGATAGGGAAATGGGGATGGGCTGGAAGTGAAGAATTGAAGGGGGAAATGATACTCGTAGGTTGATGAGACGACCTGGGCATTGCGTTCCAGTACCCGATCCAAATCATCATCAGGGCCCCGTTCGTGTGCTAGGACCCGTACTAGTTCTCGTCCCTCTTCGTGTCCGTGTTCGTATTCGCGATCTCGATCTTCGTCGTGATCTAGAGCAGGTTGACGTTCCCGGTCTGGTTCGAGCTGTTGAGCGTGACCGGGTGTCCGCCCATGTTCATGAACGGGTTGGTGTGGCCGGGTGTGAACATCCACGAGGTGTTGTTGGGGACCGGCGTCGCGCCCGTGGGCATCTCCAGGGTCTCAGCCGTGTCGAAGAGGTCCTCGTCGATCTCCATCCCGGTCGAGGACGACTGCGGCGGGCTGTGATAGGGCACCTCCTTGACCATGAAGAAGTTGTGAATCTTGACGCTCAGCTCCTGCTTGGACGAGGCTGGAACCACGCTCCTGTTCTCGACCTTGCCCTCGGTGCCGAGCGAGATCGCGATGGTGCCCACGCCTTGAACCGAGGATCCGTTGCGCATCTTCGAGGAGTTCTACAGCTTCTGCTCCGTGATCTTGACCCCGTTCGCACCCTTGTACACGAAGTTGCCGGGGACCGAGGTGACGCCCCAGGACGCGTTGAGCCACTGGATCTCGGTGACCTTCGAGTATGAGTCCTGGATCGAGGGCATGCTCTCCTTCATGCTCTCGAACACGGGTGCGATCGAGAGCTTGGGCAGGCCGATGCGCACGAAGTGGACACCGATCTTGCGGTCGGGCTTGCCGTTGTTCATGCGCGGGGGCATGCTCAGGACCTTGGGCGAGACCCCCTCCAGGATGACGTCCTTGATCGTCCACTTGTTCAGGATGAAGAACGGGTCCTTGCCCACCATCACGACGTCGGAGTAGATCCTGGTCTTACCCGTCTTCGTGTCCACCTTCGCCTTCCCTATGCCGAGCTTGTAGTTGTCCGGGGTGATGTTCGGGAGGCAGGCTGCGGCCTTGGTGAAGGTCGAGCCATTGGCCCCGAACGCGACACACCTATGGCCCGGGTTCGGGATGCTCTTCCTGGTCTCGTTGAGGTACACGTTGTCAAGCCTAGTCGAGAACATGTTCGCAATCTCCTACAGCTGCTCGTGCGTTCACTCGGGCTCGCTCGCGGTCGAGCCGATGTTCGTGCCGTCGATCATGATCTCCCTCGAGGCCTGGTTCGTGGGCCTGTTCATGTTCGTGTTCCCGGGCTGGTTCGGGGTTGAGTACGGTACCTGCTACTGCGAATGTACCTGCTGAGGCGGGAGTCGATCAACAGGAGTAGGTGGCTGCTGCTGAACGTGACCCTGGCCCTGGTTGTTACGCATCGAGCGGCATCGAGCGGGTTCTTGCGCGCGGGTTTGGTCGGGGTCGGCTCTGGGCTCTTGTTCGAGTTCTCCATGGTGTCCGCCTGCTGATTCTCATTCGTGTTCAGCATCTCGGCCACCTTGTTGACCGTGTCCTCGTAGTTGTTCATCACCGAGACCTGGTTCGTGTTCGCGTTCGACATCATGATTTGGTTCGCGTGCTTGTTCGGGTCTCGTTCGGGGTGCTAGTGCCTTACCCACATCGTCATCTATGCCTCTGCGAGACCATGATCGAGTACGTGAGCGTGATCAAGAACTTCTTCATGAGCGTGATTTTCGTCGAGCACTCGCACAGGTTCCTGAACTAGGCCTTGAAGTGGTCGGTGTAGCTGCACTCGTTGGCGTGCACCCTCGTGTCCTTGTTGACGAGCCAGGTCTTGTAGTTGGAGCAGTTGGCGATCATGAACCCGATCATGTCCGTGGGCTCGATGAAGTGCCCGCCGTCGCCCCAGATCCTGGGCGTGTACGAGGTTATCTCCATGATGTTGCTGTAGGACGGCCTCGAGACCGTGGCGTTGGCCCCCATCGGCATCAACTTGGTGATCATCATCTCGGGTTTGATGTTGTACTTGTTCATGCACACGATGCAGTACGAGGTCCTGAACCAGTACGTGGTCTTGGGCGGCATCTCGACTCGCTTCGTGATCATGATCGTCTTCTTGCACGTGATGCAGGCCACGACCGTGTTCAACTTCAGGCAACTCGGGTTCTGCTTCGTGATCATGTTCTTGGCTAAGTTCTGGTTCGCGTTCCTGTTCTTCTGCATGTGCGTGTATAGCCCGCAGGCAGCATCAGGAGCGGTGTCCCGATCACCCGCGTATGACATGGTGCTTGACGATGTACATGGAGTCGAAGATGATGTTGTCGTCGCACCCCAAGCAGTACAGGACCGTCCTCGTGATCGTATCCATGCGCTGGGTCAGGATCACGTACGGGGTGAACTTCCCGATCATGACGAATCGTCTAAGGGGCCATAGGTCCCATGCTCGGTACGAGTCTCGTTCGCGAACGCGCCCCTGATCCCGCGTATGGTCTCATTCATGTGGTACGGCACGATCATCTTCGGCCTCAAGTACGTGGTCGACTTCGACATGCTGTTCCTGTCCATGATCTTGTACGTGGGCATGGCCTTGATGTCGTATTCGTTCTCGGCCATGGTGGTATGCTTCTGCATGTCCGCGACCGTGTGGTCGCACTCGTACATCTTGATTTACTCGTACAAGTGCGTAGAGCACCTCGCGCAGAACACCGCCTGCATCGAGAGGCACCTCTCCTTGTTCGGGGTCGGGATCATGGCCTTCCACTCGTTCGAGATGGTGACGTGGTTCCTGAAGCAGATCATGCAGATGTAGACAAAAATTTACTCGCACGAGTTCTTGTCCTTGACCATGACCGTTTTCGTGATCGCGTTCTGTTTCGTGTTCTTGCCGAAGTTGACTTTCGTGTTCTTGTTGGGGTTCTCGTACTAGTTGTCATGCTGGTGCGTGTCAACTTCCGCATCGGTCTTTGCGACTCGAACCGGAACGTGAACCTGGACACGATCATGTTCTCGATGGCAGGCCCGATCATCGGCGTCTACCTGTTCCTGATCCTGTAGAAGCGCTCCAGCATGGTCTCGAGCTGGATCACGGGTCGTTCAACCTCAGCCCTCCTGTTCACGTAGTCGATCTCGTGCTCGGTCAGCCTCACCCTCACAACCCTGAGCGATGTTATGTAAGGGGATGCCCCTCGCGGGTAACGAGCGTAAGCGAGATCGCGTAGAAGGCCGTGACCAGCCTCGACATCGGAACCCCGCACCTGACTACCATCGCGCTCGTAGCTGCAGCACACTCCTCGGGGGAGCTCGCGGCGTCGTGCATGAGCCCGGCCGCGATCCTGTTGATGTTCTTGCGGAAGACCGTGTACAGGGTGATTGCCAGGGACGTGGGCGGATGCTCGGGCATCGCATTATACACGGATATAGCCACGGAGATGAACTTGAAGAGGACGATGTTATTGACCCGGCTCTTGTCCATGGGCTCGTACGCGGACATCTTATCCATGTGATAGATCACGAGCCTCTTCCCGATGCTGTTCGAGACCGCCTCCTTGTAGAACGGGGCCACATTCGAAGTCACGAGCGCCGTGTGGGACAAGAACCCGGTCCTCCCCTCGAACGACACCGGGGCCCCGGACGTCCACCTCTTGATGTTGTTGTACGAGATGTCCTCCGAGATCTTGCACTCGTTGCAGATTTGGTACCGCTTCCGCACAAATACATGACCGTGTCGA
This sequence comes from Apiospora arundinis, assembly GCA_039105305.1. Classification (NCBI taxonomy): domain Eukaryota; kingdom Fungi; phylum Ascomycota; class Sordariomycetes; order Amphisphaeriales; family Apiosporaceae; genus Apiospora; species Apiospora arundinis. The sequence continues at coordinate 6,262,960 of JAPCWZ010000004.1, forward strand.
CGTTCGGCCGTTCGGATGCGGACCCGAAGAGGCCGTTGCTCATCCACTCGACGGAGTCCGAGAGCATCCTCGAGAACGACTTCGCGAACTCGGTCTTGCCCTCATGCCCGTTCTTGCCGTAGAGCACGATGACGGACCTGCCCTCCTCCGGGGCCACGAGCGACTTGCTGATCCTCTACAGGAAGTCGAGCTTCTTGTCGTCCCTGAGCGGGCGCATGATGTAGTTCAGGACCTCGTCCGTGTAGTCGACCTTGACCACCCTCGGACACCCGAACGGACTCCTCATCACGATTGAATTCACGACGAAGCAGTCGATCCTTTCCTGGGACTTGGATTTAGCCGCCCTCTCGATCACGGGCTTGTGCAGCATGTAGTACACGATCGGGGAGTCCTCGGTGTACTCGACCTCGTACATGAGCCTGTACGTGCCGATGCACAAGCTCGGGTGTACGGTCGCGATGGGGAACGCGATCCTCTTGCACATCGCGTACCTCCTTGAGCGCCTTCCCGTAGTTGACCGGAGCGTTGATCTTGATGATCCTCCGAGTACAGCTGCGACCATGAGACCACGCTCCTGCGGTAGACGTATAACATCAACCCGTCTGTGACGACGGACCTCCTCCCGTACACGTGCTCGATCAAGTCATTCTGCTCCTGGTGGAGGTCGTTCGCGAGCGCGCTGTAGATCGGGAAGTCGCCGTCGAACCAGACCACGCCTGAATCCTCCATCAGCTCGATGGCCGAGATCGGGTGTACAATCTTGTCCGACATCGTGTTCATGCACGTGCTCCCGACGAGGGCAAGACCGAGATCAAGCCCACGACCCCGAAGGCGAAGGTGACCAAAAACCAGAAGACGTGAAAAAACGCGGTAGTGGATCAGGGGCATGCCCCCTCTCCCGTTCGTGCACATCAGCAGCAACCCGCCGAAGTTCGTGATCGTGTACATGCACAAGAAGGCTTACAAGTACCTGAACACGATCATTTTCATGAACCCCGTCTCGAGCGTGTACGTGCACAATATCGCCCCGAGAAGATGATCGAGAAGAAAGCACGACCAAGTCTGGATGTTCGTGATGAGCAGGATCGCGTCCAGGTCGAGAGCATCAACACGCAGCCGAAGATGAGCCCGAAGACCATTGAACACGACGTCCCGAAGGTCGCCGAGGTCCTGGCCACGGATATGAGCGAGTTCATACGCAGGACGGTGGAGAGGAACATGCGCGAGAACGGGTACACCAGCAAGCACAAGAAGAGGCACAGGACGAGAGACGCGGTACCCGAGTCGGAGCCAAACGGGAAGACGCACTCACACTCGCACAGGCACAAGCACAAGAAGGGGTCGAGAGGTGCGTACGAGATCATGAACAAGAACAAGCACACGCGCAGGGAGCACGGCAAGAAGTCGACCTCGTCCACGCACTCGCACTCGTCCTCCAGGTCGAAGAGGAGCAGCATGTCGTTCTGGATCAGGAACTTGATGTCGAACTAGATGACGTTCGTTTTCAGGCGGTAGAGATAACAAAGGACGTTGTGATTTGCGACGAGCATCAACGAGAACGAGGACTGCTCCATCAACATGGATATGCACGAGAACGGGATCGCAAACACGATTAGGAAGACCAAGAAGGACAAGATTATCATCCGGAACACGTAACATGTGCACGGTCGAGGAGTACGTCTGCGGGACCTGCAAGCGCATCAGAACGGCAATATCGAGCACTGCGAGACGGCCACGAACGGGATTATGCACGTGGATGGGGATGTACCGGGGTCGTCGCCCTTCATGAGGATCGTGTGCAACACCATCACCGAGCAGGCGGAGGTGGACATGGCCCCCTTGCTACCCAAGATCAGCATCCCGGACCTGTGCTCGAACTGCACCAGAAGGACCAGATCACTGAGACGACACGTATGAACGCGAACCACAACAAGATCAGGATCTGGAGGCGAGTGGAAAACGATCGTCCTGAAGAGCGAGCTCATCTTCTGCATCACCATGACCGTCGACAAAACCACCATCGTCCCATAGTGGCGCAAGCACGCACATCCTGATCCAGAACGCGATCATGAGCAACGACAAGATTGTGACGATGGCGAGTATCATCAACGGGTACCCGGTCCCGGGCGCGCCCAGGATGACAAGATCGTTCCCGAGGGATATCGAGTTCTTGCTCCCGCTGAGGATGAGCGCCAGGAACTACGGTGAGGACGAGGGGGTGATCGTGGTCTAGAGTGACTGCCCGGAGACGGACGCGATCGAGTTCAGCAGCGGGGACATGTACGCCATGACGGTCCAGGTCTCGATCTCGGGCCACGGCGCGTACGTGAGGGAGCCCAAGAAGCCGTGCGGGTTCATGAGCATCTGCGAGCCCGTCTACGCGCACCCGAACGCATCCATGATCATGAACGCGATACGGACCGTCAACTCGAAGGCGCTCAAGTGGGTTAACAAGTACAACGGCGAGAACGAGCCTGTGACCCCGCCCAAAGCCTGGCTCCAGAAGCCTTCCCTGGTCTACAGCGACTACACACCCCTCTCCGCGTACACGAACATCGCCGTGCTCGATCGCGGCGTCCCCTTAAGATCGCCGTTGCCTTCGTCTTATGACCTTCTCATCTCGGGTTCGCCGACGGTTGGCGCATTTTACCCGTTTGACCCCTTACTCCCCTGTCCATCACTAACTTCCCTGATACTCCTTCTTGGGCTCTTCAAGCCTAGTTCCCCTCTCCGGAAACGCCGGTCTCCAATAGCCAAGCTGCTTGCAAGACGGGCTAACCGCTCGAAGGCGAGGATCTACTAGGCCCAATACAGCGCTCTGTCAGGTTTATGCCAGCAAGATCCAAAGTGGTACGATCTCTCAGTTAAACCAATGTAACCAAACTAATAAGCTGTCTCATCTTGTGTCTAGCCCTCGTTGAGCGACTCAGCTTCGCAGGGTCTCAGTTCGGAGAAGGCGTATCCGGTCGTAAATACTCCAGCGGGGATAAGCGAGGCAGACCTATGGTAACCTACCGTCAGCCCCCTGGACGTAAAAAGTCAACCTCATCCCTACTTTGAAAGGCCAACGCGCCAAGCTAGGCTACCAGTCGTAAACTAGCCAGCCCGGCTCAAGGCAGACAACATGGTCGTCGTTTCGTAGCACATATGGTTGTCGAACGCAGCAACAGCGTTCTGCAAACCTGAATATTGCAGAACACTACTGGCCCTAGCCGAAGCTCGGCCATTGCCTTGCAGAGGCTTAGCAGGATGCTGAGGTAGTGCCGCGCCCAGCCGCGGAGATCGGAGGCGCGATTGCGGGTTCGTAGAGGAAGGTACATCTTGGAACTGTAGCAATTACATCCCCTGTCGTTCAGTGCAACGCTCGTTAGAGGACCACTTGCCAAGAGAGCGTTTTGTCTCGTGGTTCTCAGCATATATCCGAAATCATTATGCTCTCCGGAATTCGGGGCGGCGAAGCCAACAGGTCGCAGCCCACCGTCCTGTACCTCCTTGAGTAACTCATCTCATTAGTCCCAGCTTAGAGACGCGCCCCATTCAGGCAGGTGCAGCACCGACGCGTTTTTGACCATTACTTGGATTTCCAATCAGCATGGATAGACCAGTTCTGCCCGTTGGGGTTTGCTCAGGTCCAAGGTTGCATCCACTGCCAACGACGAAGCAGGTACGACTCATGCCCTAGTATCCCCTTATCAAATGGCCGTCTTGTATAGTCTAGGATGGTCGTCGGCATAGCGGCACACATAACCGGTTCGGGTCAAGGGCGAACCTTCCTCGCGCCGCGTGGGTCTACCTGTTCGGATTTAGGGGTCGAAGGAGACGATTCGGTGTACAGGAAGCCTGAGGGTTTGAGACGAAGGTATCGGGACGTCTCGAGCTGTTCACATTTGTGTGCTGCAGGAGCCAAGGCAGATAGAGATTTAGCGGTGTATGGCGGTGCTCTATTCGATGGCGGATTTTGAGCTTGCATAGGCAAGAAAGCTCAACGAAGTCTTCGGCTTCAAAGGAGGTTGGGGATGGGTCGTCGGTGATAGAAGTTGTGTAGCTGGTAGATATGCATTTTGGAGCTAGTGACGCGCAGTGCTGTCGAATGAAGCGACGTGATTAACGAGGATTGAGCTAACCTTTCTCGATGCTGCGATTGCTGAGGCCCACGTCTTAAGAACATCTCGTAGTGTTATCAGGGGAGCGCGCGACGGAATAAGGCAATCGTTCCCTTTGCCTACGGACAATTCTTATGCCCACTTCCAGTCGTCCTCATCTACCATCGAGGTGAAACGGCTTGCGCTTGAATTTTGGGGCTGCTCTCACGTCTGGCAGCATCCCGGGCTCCTCACGGGTGGAAGTCCAGCTTGAGAGCAATCCTGGACCTGTGGGTGCATCGAGACTGTTGGCGAGAAGTCGAGCGAAGTGGGGTACACGACTTTAGGTAGATAACGTCATCAAAACTGGCAGGCGTAGGCCAGGAGTGTGCGGGAAGATCAGGTTGATGCCATCCTGGGTTTGTTTCGTGCTCTGTTGGTCACCTATCAGGTCACAGTCTGTTGCAGTGACATGACAGTCAATTGAAGCGCCCGGGAACCAATTTGCACTTGGCCACTTGTATCGAGGCGACATCAGCAGAGGCTCTGCGAAATCGATATCGGTGGAATGCGCTTCGGTGTCGCGTCGAGCGGATATGGTTGCGACTCGCGCGCGCAGGGATGTTGCTCCCTCAGTATGCGCTGAGTGCTGCAGTAGATACGCGTACAAGGCGGTTCGGTACATCGACACGATAGATGACACGATAGACGATATATTATATAATATGGACGAATTTGTTGTGTGTAGTCGGTGCATGACTTTTGCTGATGGTGCTTCACCCTGAGTCGCCTGCCACCAACCATTCGCCGCTCGGGCAGCCCGTCCTGCGGCCGCACAGGCCAGCGCTAGGTCGGAAACAAACACATTTAGTGGGTGAACGATGCGCCAAGCGAATCCTGCGAAAAGTGGCACAGCGCTCTAGGGGTGCTAACAACCTAGAGATCTGAATTGTTAGTGGTTCAAGGAAAGAAGCGGGGCAGGTTTGGCTGCGAAGATGCATGTACCTATGAGAAGGCAAGTCCTGAGCTGGCCCATGCTTCACGAAACATGACCCTACCCACCGACCATAGGGACTAAAAAGGAGAAAGTCTTGTGATAAAAGGCTGATGCCAGCATTCGCATTGCTCCTGATAGTACCTCGCCGATGTGCTATTAGTGGTATATACCAATGCGTGACGTTCCGCTGCTTAGATTAAGCTGTTGGTAGCTTGCAACTTTCCATCTGCTAAGGCCTAGAGATGCGTACAAGGGAAAGCTGGAATATCGCCCCGCACATCAGAAGCAGCCATGACATCTGGCTTAGTCGTTGTCCTTGCTTACGGGCACATTACACGGAGCTCATGCCGCTTCTTGGGTCACCGATGACAATGGGTTGCAGGACCTCGGTTCGAAACTCAACTGCTTTTCGGAAAGAAAGTTGATCTCTTTAGTTTTCCATAGTCCTCCCACTATTCGGCGACGGGTTGACCTGTGTACTTAACATAATCTTACAGCGTCCAGCTTCGGCTTCGACGACACCTGAGCCAGGGGCCCCTTGCCTTACCTTCCTCCGCTTCTTACATGTAGTGGGTAACTGTGTGCACTGAGTTTTGAAAGCGGGCCGGCCCGCTGCTTAGCTTAAGTTCAACAGCAACAACGTTCATTGCGATCAATAACAAATATAGAAAAGTCATTTGGAGTTTATTCTGCGTAACTTTCCACCTACCTTCCAGCCTACCTTTTTGCCTGCAAATTTTCAATCAATACGCCATTAAACAATACCTTGAATTCTGAATGACAAAGAACGCGGCCAACCATCCGTATCTTCTGTTCATGCCCAAACCTTTACAAATTTCTGATCGAACTCCTGGCGCACCATCTCGAAAACCCTGTATGCATTGGCTAAAGAGCCATCCGTAGCCCAAGTCGGTCGTTCAGGCTCGCCCGCGTCTTCAGACTGCTCCTTCAACAAATGGCCCCCATCAGCACCGGTTGGAATCTCTTCTGCACCAAATTCCTCGAGATTATCGCCTGCGTCACACACATCCAACATGGCCTCCGCATCGTCTGGGTCCGCATGATTTAGGAAGTTAGCAAGGCTAGTGGTGATAGTGGCGAGAATGAGTGAGAAGTCCTTCAAACGAAACCTCAGGTCCCCGCGCCTGATGCCATTGGCACGGACCAGCGCCTCATAGTCGCCGTGTCTGAAGAAGTCGTACAGATACGCGTTCCACGGCACGCTACCCGTCTCATACGGTGCGATGGGGATGTACGGGATGCCCGAATCGTCGACTTGGCCAATCCACTCCATCCGACGGCTGAGGATTGTCGGGCTATTGTGCAGGAAACCAGCGGGAAGTGGATTTGGAGCAGAGTTTACAAGACACCTCAATTCTTGCCGCCGCCCTTGGTCGTTTCGAAAGGCTACGATGTGTGCAAATTGCGAAAACATGGGATTCTGATGCCTATGATGATGACTTACGCCCCCCCAGGCGTCATGCGAGGTCTCCAGTCGGGCATAGGATCTTTACCGCTCTGGTGACCGCTCTCGCGGCTTCTACGGTTACAGTGGAGGAACTAGTGCTTGGTTTTTACCCTTATGGTTTTGTAAACGATCACGGTCCTGTGGGAATCATTCAGGGCCTTTCTCTAGCTTATGCCACGCTCTATCAAAGAGCCTTCCGCGGCTTGAAATGTCTCAAAATCACACTGCCTTGGTCCTGGGATAATCGCGTCGAAGCAATCAATTACGCAGGGCTGGCTACGCTCATAGGCTCCGCAAACGAACTAGAAGAGCTGCACATGGAAGCAGACGAGAACATCGAACTGTCGCGCCCTGAATTCTTCTTTCGATCGATTCACATATCCAAGCTGAAAGTATTGGCCCTAGCGAACATTCAATACAACAAAGCAAAGCATCTCCTGGACTTCGTCGAGAAGCACAGCGCAACTCTGAGAACGCTAGTACTCCATCTTGTTGCACTCAACGAGGGTTCCTGGATTCCGACACTCGACAGCATGCGAGATTTTTTGACACTCGACTCTTGTTCGGTTTGTGGGCTAGTCGATAATTCTGACAGCATTCAAGGTGTGCCTGATTGGGCTGTTCAAAACTTCCTCTTGCGGACGGGCAAGGTGGACAAAGCGAGTGAGCTTCCCCGGCCACTCTTGGACAGTGATGACAGTTACAGCACAACGTTAACTACGATCCTCCAGTCGCTCGTTTCTACGTCTTCAGGGTGATAATACATGTCCGAAACGGGGGACGGTGGAATGAAGAGAAAACTTTCTAACTGTCAGGGATGAGAACGTCCCCAGACATCGGGAATGTGTGGCAAATAGTAATTGAAAGTTATCTGGAGCTCTCTCCAAAAGTATATTCTCCAGAACATGGCGGCGCAACTGGAAGAGCCCGTACTCATCCTGCGTCTCCATGCCAAACTTGGGAAAAGGCATCAGCCTCGATGTGTATACCGTCAACTCCACCATTTCCATGCTTAGCTAAGACGACGTCGCTTTCTCTCTGACTCGAGTGGTTGGTATATGGTGCTCCGATGCAAGGCATCCTCTAGATTCTGGTTTTCCAAGTGTGCATAGTATTGGTTCTTCTTTATTACCAGATCGACTATGAAGGCAGGAGCGTTTTGGACGAATTCACTGGCGATCTCGCTCTGCTGCTCCCGCAATACTGATACACAGTGAGTATACAGAACCTGGAAGCATCGTGCTAACGATCGGTTCTCGGACAGCACATCCGCAACGGTTCTCATGTTGGTGGTATTGCACGCCTCTTGCGTAAGCCTCAGAATCTCTTGGGCTCGGCGCTGTGGGATTGCCGCTCCCTTGCATAGAAGCAAAGCGGCAAAGTCCGGGGCGCCATGGTGAGGCGACAAGGCCCAATTCAGTGTCGTCTGACCATCCGATGTGGGCGTATCAATTTCGAGAGTGTCACTCTCTAGCAGCATTTCCGCTTCCCAGTAGCGCCCTTGGCATACTAGGGCGAAGAGAAGGGAGGAGGTTCTGGGTATAGGACCTCGGTGGTTGTAACGTTGATTTGGATCTTCGCCCGATTTTAGCAACTCTAGAATGATCCTTCGTCTTGCATATCGGGATCTGGCGTCTGTGGAAGGGCTCGTGGCAGGCAAAACGGCAGCCGTGAGGGCTGTGCGCGAATAGGGGCTCAACCCACGCGGCACGCTTCGTACATCCGAACAATCTGGTTTTCGTGTTGGAGCTCCCAACACCAGCAATAACTCTGCGATCATCCATTTACCCCGATCGCACGCGATGGAAAGCGGGCTCTCTAGATCCCTGTCGACACGAGTTATCGTTTTGTTCACATCAGCGCCGTGCTTGAAAAGAAGCTGGATCAGCTTTTTCGTTGGTCGATTTCCCACCACGGCGGAGAATATAGCCGTATACCCGAAGTTATCCTCCATATGTATGTCAATAAGTGTTTCCTTCAAGATGTGTTCCACCATAGCCGTAGAACCATGATATGCAGCGTGATGGAGTGCAGTATTAAGGGGGTTACTGAGTTGCAATGGGGCCCCTGCTTCGATCAACCTCTTCGAAATCTTCGTCTGACCGAGAGCAATCGACATAAACAGCGGTGGCAGGAAATGTTTGACCCTATTCCGAGATTGTAGTAATGGACTTGAATCTGGGAGATCAGCAGGGTGTTTCATCTCTAAGTCAGCCTTTGCCTGAACGGAGTGATTGATAGTTCCGAGGGCAAATTCGAGGTCTTTTGTAGTCGGGATACGCTTTAATGATTTGATGGCAAGAGAGACTGCGGAAGATCGTCCATTCTGCACATTACTTTCGTATAGCGTTTTGCGCCAAAACTCTAGTAGAACTTTTGAGCAGCGACATAGAGAGGAGATGTCCCTAGGCCCGAGGTATTTTGAAATCTCGAGAAGCATTTCGAATGGCAGCTTTGTTAAATGTACGTCCATAGTGTAGAACAAGCGAGTGACACTGGGGGGGAGATGAAGAAAGACGGTCTCTGAATTTGCGGGCTTCGGACAGATATAAATAGCCCGAAAGATAACTACCTCCTCCACCTCCACCTCCTTACTCGAAGTTACGCCTCACTGAAGAGACTCGAGTCTGCTATCCCTGAAATAAAGGTTTTTATAGCCCATGGCCGCGTTTAATTTGACCTGCGGGCAGGATGTAAGTATTTACGATGGCAACTATCAAGGGGAGGCCGCCTGCCCGGACTTTGGACTACCAAACGCCTGCTTTCCTATACTAGTCCTACAAAACAGTGCCTCAATACTGCCAGATTTTCCAGGTGGTATAACTTGGGTCGGAGAGCGTGATGCCAGTCTCGTAGCTAAAATATCAGCTTCCATAAACGTCATTCGATATCCCCCCTGAAATAGCTAACCGTGGAAATATTCAGACGATTCCTGCGGTGCTTTGGTATTGTAGATTTTACCATGACACACATTGCTCCCCTGCAAGGCTGGTATCACGTAATTTTTTTGGTCCAGTGGCAGGCAACTTAGTTGATAGGTGCTACTAAGACAGTCCGTTGAGGGTCTTTTGGAGGCTTCTAACAACAAACCTGTACCAGTGTTCACTTATCTTATTTAACTTCAGATAAAAGCCTCAGGTGTTTCGCCCATCTTTGACCCCGAGCTGGCGGCCTCCCCCTTACGGACGTTACCTGTGTATCAGTGCCAATTTGGACGTTATCTGGCCCCTATACCAGGCACACGATCTATGTCATGACATCTGTTTCAGTCAGATCTGCTTATGAATGGAAACATACCATGGCGTAATAAGAAAAACGAGGACTGAAACCCTTGGCCATTCCAGGTTCTACTCAGCCCATGCACACTGTCAGTTGACAGCGCCACGGCCATCACTATTGAGCCTTAAGCGCTGGCTCTCTCGTGGCCGGGCTCTGATAGTGGCTATGGCTTGAGCTCACTGTCCATCAAGACCGTGTAGGGACCAAGGACTATCTCAAAGGTGGGCAGGGGCAAGCACGAAACTCGACAGTGGTAGATCAAGTATAAATAGAGCGTTTACCCCTTTCTTCCCTCGCCGATTTGTCTTTTTATCAACACAATCCAGTCAATCTCTGCTCCACATAATCTGCTCTTGTCTTTTCTTCAAATTTGCCTCATTTATAGCTCCTCTACTCTACAGACAGAAGTCGAGCAAAACATATTCTCCGTTTATTATCACCATTTCGTTTGATCGAGCTTCGCAACTAGCTGCCAGTACTATGTATCATTACGCTAAGCACACTTCACGCCGCCAGGCGCCAACCCATATCCAAGCCCCCAATATGCCGCCGCCGAAGCCCAACGAGGCTCCTTACAGCAACAATACAGCTAGCAGAGCTACACACACCGCTGCCCATGAGACTAGGGCTCTGGGGAGCTACGTCTCTGAGCCAGCCAGGTCACAGGACTCATGCAACAATCAAATTGAACCCAGACTGCCCATCTTTACCGGCGGCGAAATGGTTACAGACCTTGCGAAGAATTTGCTCATAAGCAACGCCAGCAACAACCACACGACTCAGAGGCTCGCCAGCCACGTACAAGCAACTCCGAGTACCCTGCCTCAGTTGCAAGTTCTTTCTGCTCCTAATCGGCCTGCCATTGGGCCATTAATTGAGACGCACTCTACCAAGGCAGATGAAACGGTTGTGTTTGATATGGGACCACCAGAGAGAGCACCAAGATCCACTTCCGCTGCCAAACCGTTTCCAGGCCAGGAAGCCTTGGAAGTACAAACTAAGTACCAATCTTGGATGGCAGAGGCTGTAAATTGGCAGAACATGCGGGGAAATATTGTACAGAGAGCACCTGATGTCTCCCAGGACAACGCGGCCGCTTGTCACCACCTACAGCCTGGCCATTCCCAGCGGTATCCCGACAGCCTTGGAAGGAATCTTATTGGCCAGAAACGAAAAGCCTGGCTGCAAGAGAATCTAACTGCGCCGAAAAGTCATAGCACAGAAGCTCAAGCAAGTCCCCAGAATGAGACCGCCAAAGGACTTCCTCCGCCCAAGCGCCAAAGAATGGGTAGTCAGTCGCCTCCCCATCTTATAGTGGCCCAAGATAGTGACTCATACGAAACATTGCCGTCTCAGACATCAGCTTCCATGATTACTGCGATTGCGTCTGCTGGTTCTTACGAGGTAATGAAAATGCCTACCAGTTCGATGCAGAGAGGAGAGCTGATCTTCAGTGGCACCGGATTGCACTGTGTGCTTCCGCGAGACTTCCCCTACCTGCTTGTCAAGATTGACAAGCCGACCGAGGTAGATGGAATGCTCAAATTTGAGGCTACATGGAAGCCAGTCTTCGTACCTTTTGCCCAAATTGGGGGTGAAGCGAGGCCACTGGCGAAGCTAGCCACCCATCTGTCTACCATCGCAACATCTAAGGTAGCTTACGATACACATCTGGATACTGCTGTTCCTAAGACAGCCACAGCTTTTGACATCGAATCCTTCAAAGGTTGGGAGACGGTGTTGTGTGATGGAAATGAAACATTACTTCTTGAAGTATGTTTCCCAAATTCTGCTCTGGAATTTAAAGATCTGGTGGGTGTTGAAACGATGAACGACGCAAGGAAGCTTGTGGAGGAAATATTTGGCAGAACTAAAGGGAATCAGCTCATGAGAATCCAGCCAAGCAAATAGAGCAATACGCTTGTAAATTTAATAGCATGGTGGATATAGTATTTTCTTCATTGCCTCTGAGCATCGAAGCTTTTGTTTCTTCAGTCACTTCACTTGAGCTACATAGGAAATTAAAAAATTAGACCGATATATTTGTTGTATAACATTCCACCAGACATAGAAAGTACTAGGCTTGGCATTCTGAGCCTTACACTTATGGCAAGTCACATCGTTACAATGGACCGAGGGTATGTTGAACTGAAACAATCCCTTCCGTCGTAGGTGCATGCGATTTCACTTTCGAGAAAGATACTAAGACACCCCTTTTTGAGACAAGTCGGACTGACTTGACCACTCATGGCGCATTTCTCCCTATACCTGGTGATTATATTGGCTTCGACGACTCAAGATGGTAATTCCCCGGCGAGGTCTATCCCTAGCTACCCAAGGTTTGCCAGGAATTGTGTCCCATCGAACGTGCGAGGTGGCCTGCGCTAGAAAGGGGGAAATTATTCGCTCATGGGCTGGAATTCAAGGATATTAGCCAGCCGATTACGTTATTACAGTTTTATTTGTCTAGTCGAACATAAGTTATTCTAGGACGTCACAGGCACGATAAGAAAACACGGATCAAATTAGCATCACCCTGTATTGCAGAGGCAGTTAAAGTGGAAGTGGGCAGTGCTTCAAAAGAAACAAAGTATGCCAGGACATGACACGTTGATAATGGGCTTCCTCCATAGGCTTTTTGAACAGGATAAAGGGTACGTCGATACCTGTATACCCAAGTTCGGGGGTAGGGGTTGCCGAGAAACAACTATAAAAAGGACACAAGCATCAGCTAATCCTTCCTGCTGAGAATATTGAACTACATGGGAAAACCCGCAGATACTATGGACCTTTCTACCTCACAACGTATTTCCATAAGCATTACGCTTGCTTTGAGTCTCATCACTGTCCCCTTTTCAGTATTCCGCCTATGGAGGCTAAATTTTCGACTTTCTACGGATTCAGATGCCTACTGTTCTCGACATACGCTTCCATTCTCGTTTCTCGCTGGAATACAACTTAGCGTGGCTACATCATTGCAGGTTATTTTTGCAATTCTTTCGTGGTCGTCCAAAATTCGATGGATATTACTGTTTTCTGTTTCAGTCGTACTATCGAGTATCTTAAAAGAGGTAAGTTTCATATAGCACTGCGAATCGCTTCGATAACCTCACAAGTTCAGAGTATCTGGGCCGCTGGCACGGCTCAGCGAGGGCGGCCTAGTTTCAATCCTCTTCTTATAGGAGTTATACTGGCTTTTGTGATCCCGCTACTCATCGCTGGAAGTGTGCTTGCTGGGAATATCCAGCCTTGGGATAGGGTGTTGGTTGGGGCTTCTGTCCTCATCTTTCGTCTCTGGATGATTTGGGAGTGGGTACGAATCAACTTGTTGACCGTTACGAACAAGTTGATAATACAGACGAACCTGGTAATTCACATTTTGGCAGCCCTGGCAAGCATAATATACATAGTTCCATGGTCACTACTTAATGCGCTTTTGGTAAGTTGACTCCAATTTATCTTGAAAATTATTCTGACAAGCAAAGGCTTTGGCTTTAACGCACGCAATTCGAGATTTTCTAGAGAATATACTTAACAATGAAGGTCTTAAGATAGTTATTAAACTTGGGGGGAGTTCAGGCTCAGTACAAACCACACTTAGAGGCTGGGACTTTTTGGCTTGACAGACGCGCCTGAGCCCACTCCATAAAATAGGTTTCTTTCATAGTGTGTATCATAATTATAGTTCCTGAGTGCTTCATAGTCGCAGCTGAAACAATCCTGAAGTGTACACGATACCCTGAGTATCATATGGTAGGAGGCTTTTCTGCTGTTCCGGGAGGCCTCAGTAATTTAAGAGCTCCTCACATTCCAAAAGCAATGAGGCCATCTTCAATCAGCACTGGGTCTTTGCCGTAGCCATGGCGTTCGGGGAGACCATGCTTACCACAAAAGAACTGAGCCGTTGTAATCAGGTCTTGGGCGGCGGCCCTATATCCCGGTGTAGATTGGTTGAAGTTCTTCAATATCTTACAGGGGCGGAAACCCCTATCCAGCTTATCGGCACCCTGTGGGCGTTTATGAGTGTTCCTGGAGGCCACGAGCATTGTGGTTTCTTGAAACCTCCTTTACAGCTTTTGGATATGCTTCTTAAAAGGCACAGCTACGCTGTCCTTGGCCACTAGGGTACCTGTTGCAAGGGCTCACCAGAGGTGGAGGCTTGCATGGTCAAACATAGAACCTGAACCCTAGCAGTCTGTCACCTTCGCGTGATTTCCAGTGCCAACCTGATTCTCGATTTAGTATAAAAAGGCTCATTGCGAACGTGAATGAATGTCCCCATTCTTCCCCATTCTCTCCATCTTTATATCCACTGTCCATAAATGACAACGCATTTTTGCGACAATCGCTTGCAACCATCGGCTATCAGCAACTTTCACGGCACCTTGGACATGGGGTTGAGAAACCAAGCTAACGGAAGACCTGGCTACTTGGACGAGTTGGTAGGCCAGATTCGTTCCGAGTATAAGAGCGCGCGACGATGCTGCGATTCAGTCCATCAAAACGGGCCCTAGCCAGACCAATCGGAATACTGGCACACGGGCTAGCCATCGGCCAAGCTCACTCTATCAGGTTAGCTCAGTGTTCTACAAACCGTTGACTTTTTGCCTCGACTAGGCGAGGTTCAGATACGAGACCATGGCCGTCAGATACCTTCAATGGTGCTTTAAGTAGTGAACGGTGGCAGGTACCCCGCTACAACTCCCCACTTCAATATCGCTGTGTGCCAGTCAGAAGGATGCAGACAGACAGTGCTTGTATTCATTGCTCACGTGATAAAAAGGGTAGTAAGTTCAAATGTGTGTTGTATGCGGTGGCCAGCAAAATAGTGAACTATCGCGTCCAATCGCCCCGTTTCATGGCGGGTGATCCTATTGAAGAGTTGTCAACGTGGGGAAGAACGTCGCGAGGCCGCTCAAACTCTAACAGCTAATTATCAAACCGTCAAGATTGTAAAGGACACCATGGCCGCGATTTCATACGAGAAGTATCTCTACCTGCGAAGAGAGCTTTCATTTGTTTTTGATAGACTCAGTAGGATCATCCCATCCAATTTTCGATTCGTCGTGCGGAAGAGTACAAATTCAAAATTTACAACGCTAAATGAACTAGAGGAACCGAGCGTTTCGAGCTTTCCAGGGTCACAATGGCCGCTAGGTATTGAATCAAGCGAGCCGATTTCGACTCAGCGCCTCCTAAGCTAGCGCTGAGGCGACGGCCGCCAATGGCAACCAACCCACAACAAATTTCGCCGCGTCAAAACTGTCTCGACCTACAACTTCTCCAAAGCATCCCTGATTACGCCTACGCAACCCAGACAGAGATGCAGTACGTGCGCCTTACGAAGCATGGCAATTGCGCTGCCAGCTCAAAGCGACTTCAATGGTTTTCTGTTAGAGCGATGATGCGCAGGCACGTGTGCCGGCCATACCCTCCGCTGGGTCTACTTCACGCAGACTATAAAACCCCGATGCGGTCTCGTCCCGTTCAAAGGCGATGAGTCTTGTCGCCCTCGTTCTACACACCCGAAATCACCATCCAGAAAGCGAGATAAATGCAATCCATGGCAGTCTCGGCATTGTCGACAGTTACGAATACGATGCTGGCGAGGGCGAGGTGTGCGTCACTCCAAAACCTCTGTCAGAGTCACGCCTTCCGCACCATCATGAAGCTCGACACGTTCTCGACGCCACCGAGGAAATCAGCGCGATATTGATGCAAAAGCTCGAGGGCTTTCAAGAAGACTTGCGGTTATACCAGTGGAAGAAGAGCCGTAGCCGTGATGAGTTACAAAACATCAAGAACGAGATGATGCAGGAGTTGTGCATGGCCAAGGAACAGATTCTGGAAGAGCTCGCGTCCGCAACGATGGCGAGGATGGAGGGAGTCGAGGCGTGCCTGCCACGGCCGCCACCGGAATCTCGACCCCGACCGCCATCTCCACGACAACCAGGACCTCACGCAGTGCCGGGGAAAGTGACGGAGGATGTAACGGAGGCTGCACCAGCGACGGAGCCGCTGCAGATGGAGTTGCCGCCAAACGCCAAGTTGGCGTCTCAAATCGCGCCGAGCCGACCTTACATGCACGACAAGCGGGAGAAGGATAAAATCCGCAAGTCCGGAGAGTCTCTGCAGCGAAAGGCGCTGGCGCTCGGAGAGATGTGCAATGTATTCAGCTTGACAATGTACTGGAACATTGTCCATGGCCGGATGGACGTGGCCATGTACGTTCCCG
Source organism: Apiospora arundinis (assembly GCA_039105305.1). Classification (NCBI taxonomy): domain Eukaryota; kingdom Fungi; phylum Ascomycota; class Sordariomycetes; order Amphisphaeriales; family Apiosporaceae; genus Apiospora; species Apiospora arundinis. Next base: position 6,279,021 of record JAPCWZ010000004.1, read on the forward strand.
AAGGCCAGAAAATCCCTGATCTCGGCCAAGTGGTGAGTGCGCCCGCTCCTTGCGGTGTGTTCCTGCCCCAACTGACGAGCATACCAGATCCGGAGCCTGCGCGGCCGGCAGGCTCGCGTAACGCAACGGGCCCGGGTCTTTCAGACGTCGAGGCGAGTGCAGAAGCCGTCTTCCAATCTCAGCCGTGCGAGAGATACGGGGCAAGGCTCGGCAGTCCGACCGCTGCGATCCCAGCGGCGGCACAGTGCTGGAACAGGCCATTTAAGCCCGCAGCCGATGTCAGGTTTGACGGGATGCCTGTCGTCGGCAAAGGATGCTGATGGTGGGACCTTTGCCGTGCAACAGGGAGCGCCGACCACCCGCCAGCCCAGCGATCAAGGTGGCCAAGGATCGCCGAGAGAATTGGTGACAGGGTCTGCTGTGGATTATGACCCTTCGAGGTTCGACACGCTGGCTGGTAACACGCGGGCTGTTAGCGGGCTGGCTGGTGTCGCCAGTGGCTTGGAAGGCGCAGACGCCGCGATCGGAAATGGCGCGGTAGCAACGCCAGGCGGCTCGCAACCCACGCCGCTGGGACCCGGACACTGCCAGCCACTTGATGGGGAGCAAGATATGTGCGACAGCAGTCTGGGCTTTTTCCCAAATGCTGAGTTCGAGATGTCTGGCTCAAGTTATGGGGAGAACGTCGGCTGGCAGCAGGAAATGGAAGGGCTGCATGACCAAGACGGGGACGCTGGGCACCCCTCAAAAGAAATGTCCGATATGCTCTCCGCAACAGTTGTGGCACAGGAGGTTGCAGGCGGCCCCGCTACAGAAGGCTCTCAGCGTGCTCAGCCTCGGTCTAGGAGCCCTTCCGCTGGATATCCTGCTCAGATCGCGTCGCCTGCTCTAAGCATTTCCCAAGGGCCGGCCATGGATTCAGCCAAGGATCGGGGGCAGCATGGGGTATCAATGGATGCATGCTGGCCACAACGTCAGGCAAAGGGGAGTTTGGATTACATCTTGCTGTAGGGATGCTGGGGCCGATGCGGAGATTAGGACTGTAAGGATCGATGAATGCAGCTCACATCTTGCATCTAGGTTCATCGCAAGGTCATGATAGGAGGAATTACTCCTGAAAGCAAACTAGTAGACTTCGAGTCAGTGTAGATATCGAGGATGCTATCTGAAGCATGGTTTGACATAAGCACGGACAAGCTGCCGCTTGTGATATCTTCCGCATCAACATCCACGTCTTCACCCGGACGGCATACCGCTGAGACTCATTCGAAGGTCCTCCAGCATTCCCGCCGTCTTCTTCGCCAAGGTGTCCCGCTGCAGCTTGCGTCTGTCGTCCTTGTAGTAGTCTGGCGTGCGCCTCGCCGCATTCTGCACAGACCCTCTTGGACGGCCTGCCTGCGACAGCTGTACACCGTTTCCCCCCATTCTGGGAGGGCACTGCCGTGGTTGTGCCGTCATAATCGGCGCCAAGGGCCTTCTAGCCGCCACCCGGCTATTCCACGTACAGCTCTCTGCAGCGACGTATCCATCGCGCCGTGGTCGGGGTATCTCGTGTGTATTGGTCGGGCATTGCCCATCGATCGACTGCGACGCTCTAGATGATGGAAAAAAGAACAAGAGTCAGGTTCATGCAGACAGCCGGGATTGTCGGGGGCTGGATATTAACTTACTAGTCTTACCAGCCGACTGGCGCGCTTTGGAGTTGGACGAAGGGGGCGCATCCGTGGAAACCTGCGATCGAACGCGTTGAGCTGTGGACGACGAAGGCTTTGTGTGGTGCTTCATCTGTTTGAGTCGCGTTGGTTAGTGGTGGGCTGTTGTGTTGATGGTTGGGCGACAGATGCGGCGAGCACAACAAGAGAGGGGACAAGCTCGCGACTTGGTCACGACAGCATGACGACAGTTACTACCAAGAATACCGGTTGAGGTGACTGTCACTTCTGTGTTGCAAGAGAGACGACAGCACAGCGATCACGTTTATTATTCACTGCTTCGAATGATCATCGAACCGACGCGAAATTGAAGAGCTCACGCACGCGAGAGAGGCGGCAGAGGCACGAGAGGAACAGCTCAGACGCGAAAGCCAACCAACTACGCTGGATGAATATCTACAGAACTGCCACACCTACCTCTACAAAAATTTCAAGCTTGCCGACAAGTCTGTATCTTCCACGGGATTTACAAAAGTCGACGGCAAGTTCTACCCGAAATGGCATCGCCTCTATCTTACTCGAATACGTTGAGAAAACGAAGTGGGCTGGTTGGGTTTTGAACGAAAAGCGCCCAGGACGGATTGGGAGAGGTTGGTCAACTCTGCGGCGGCTCGTGCTCTGGCCTCTCTATGGTTAGGGGTCTTGACAGTTTCTCCCAGGCAAGGGTTATTTTCAACTCAATTACTTGCTCACTGCTGTACATCCCAGTTCTAGAGTAATAGTCTCCAAAGTGCAACACCTGGCACTATCGTAACCTCGCTAGGTCTTGACTACTCCCGAGTCCAAGCTCTTTTACCAACTAAGCGGGCTCCAGCGGCTCAAAGATGGACACGTGGCAGAGGCGTTAAAAATGGTTGAGTTTCAGACATGGCTGACGAAGAACGCTCGGAAGGTCATGGACGAGTCCGACTTCACCTTAGCGGTGAAGTCTCAGTTGGCTTACCCCAGCGGCTCACGGGAGGCTCTAGATGGGTACCCTCAGCGATGGAAGGTGATGGAGACCCCCTTGGCAACAGAGCTTCAGAAGGATTGTCATCCTTGGCCAACTGTTCCTCCTACAAGGCATTGCATGCGGCGGCCTCCCTTATTCATGAATGGAGGGGCCCTTGAAGTTGAATTTGCACGGGCTTGTCTCTTTCGACTTCGTCCGACTTCGTCGCCCTTCCAAGTCTTCCGGCAGCTAAAGCCGCATGGGTATAAAGTCCAGCTATGTGCCCGGTCTCTCCGCTCCTGCACTTTCTCGTCCTTCCCTTCGTCAGCAAAGCCTTTACCATAATCCTGTTACCATTCCTTCCGGCCATGCCTGCACGAAATCGCCCTTTCAATTTATGGAGCACAGAGAGCTTGGTGAGCAGCTCGCACATTGCTGTAATCTAGCCTATGAGTTCGAGGAGTGGTCATTCGTAGCTAACCCACTTTACGGAGTCTTTCTCCGTCGAGGGCGGTTACTGTGCATACCATTTCAAGGCAGAATAATTTAATAATATGTTAATAGAAAAAGGCCAGTGTCCACAAAATGTAAGAACATCACGAATATATCCATGACTACTCTATAACGATACAGCAATGAGCTACTCCCTATATCCTCATGAATTCCCATGTCTTCAATTTCTTCCAGGACAAGACTTCTTCCTATGCCTCGCAAGGTTACCCATTTGAGCTATTGTTGTTCCACAGTCAGGACAATCTACGGAGATCGGAGGAATGTTATTGTCCTTCGCCCATGGCCTGTGGCTGTACCAGTAGTGCTTGGTCCGTTCTTTTTCGACTGGAGCATTGTAATCACATGGCGGGTACGCTTCGCATTTGAGAGGCCTGTTGTGTATTTTCATATGCTTGCTGTCTAAAATCAGCTCATTTGACTACAACGGCCGTCTTGGATGCATCGAACTTACTGGAAATGGCTATTAATTTTGTGCCATTTTTCGCAACACCAGCGATGACCAGGATTTGCGTTGCCTGCCAATACTGTCTTAGTCGTTCCTTGACAGATGGGTATAGGAACCTACCGTTACTATCAAATTTCAAAGAGAGCCCAACCTCCTCCTCACCGAGGCTAATATCATTGGGAGAGATTTCCATTTGCAATGTCGCAGAGGATTCAGCTTGGCCTAGGTTGACATGGCCGGGCCTAGTTCCGAAAGACGGACCGCCCGACTATGCCAGGGGGCTGACATGGTCAAGTGAATCAGACACTGGTCCAGGACCGAGTCCTTACACTGCTGCTTCATGGCAGCGTTGGCCTAAAGTAGCGAGCAGTCAGCATTTATATCTTGTTAGTGCCCGAAGACAGGCTTAGCTGAGGCCTATTGCTATTCTACTTACAGTGCCAGGGTGCACCGAGAGGGCGTAGATGTTGTCCTTGTTGGGCTGAATGACACGCTCGCCCAGGATGATGGCCAGCTTGCTGCGGCCGTACAGCTCTGCGGAGCTGCGGCCTGAGTTATTAATCTCGTCAAGAGACGCAAAGTGTACGCCCGACGGGGCGTTGTAGTGCATCTGAGACGACCCCCAGACAATGCGCGGCGCCGGCGTGTCGGCCTTCTGCGACGTATTGCGCAGCAGTGGGTATAGCAGGTTGCATGTGTAGAACTGACCCAGCCAGTTGATGCCAAAGTGCCGGTCGATGCTATCAGTGTCCTCGCCAAACTGGTTTATATCCATGTCGGCAGAGCAGATCAACTACGTAGACGTCTTGTTGCTCAGGCACACCTCTCACAAGGCACAAGTTGATACATACAAGGTCTAGCCGCTCTTCCCGGTCCCTCAGGTTGGATAAGATCTCCTTCGCCTCCTTGAGGTTGCCAAGGTTGCAGGGAATCCACTCGATCTCTGAATACTCGCCTGTCTCCTTCTTGATCTTGTCAATGGCGTATTGACCATGCTCGTCGTGGTTTACCATGATCACCCGCGCCTTGTTCAGCACAAACGCGCGTGAGATCTCGAAGCTAGTCACGCCAAGGTTAGACTGCCATTAAAAGCAAAGTAGCGTTTCGGTGTCAAATCGCTACTGCACATTAGTCTTTATTCGACTTACCCGATGCCCACCGCTCCGCCCAACATGATAACCACCCGGCCGTCGAGATCATGGATCTCTTTTTCAGGATGAACGACAGTATGAAGGACAGACTGCATAATGTTGTGTTTATGAAGGAAACTGAATCTAGCAGTTCTGTAATTAATGAAACGCGTATCCGATTGTTCCTATCAGTGTCTTCCGTCTTCCAGGATAAGAAACAAAGTATACTAGAAGATTATGTAGATAGCTAAAGACAGTGGCTTATGCTCTATCATGGCCTATGTGCGGGCCACATGCCGCACAATTATTGTGATGGTCTTGGCGCACAGCAAGCATTTAAATGTTGGCCGTTCTACTAGACCACACACCCGCATCCCGCATTTAGCTTAACTTAGCAGGGAAAAGCTCCGAGCATGCTTGAAATCCGGACTAAAAGCTCCAGCTTGTAGCCAAACCGAGGCTACCTAATTTTTCCATTTTCTTTTCTAAACCTGCATAACGTCATCACATTTCCTTGCTTGAGTGTATGACTGGCTCAGAACTTGATGCATGCCCTGTCTAATTCAAAAGTCGATATGTAATGTCTAGATGGCCCATTTGTTGTTCAACCGAAATTCAAGAGCCCTCGAAGAGGGGAAAGCCGGGTTTACCCTCCCTCCTCTCCTCGGGGATTCATTCTTGTTTATATCTATACCAAGACGTAAGGTTTGTATGAATAGAAGAAAATCATCATGATCCGGTACCTGAGCGCAATGGCTGTACTTGCCACTTGTGTTGTCTGCGGTTAAACTAGGCACAGCCGAGTCGGACATAACATGCAAGGGATTAGGACGGCCAAAATCATGGCCGTTCTCCCGGGCCCCTCCCGCAGGTCCATTTTTACTTAGGGATCTACCACTATGTGCATATGTACATATGTAGTGAGACCTAACCTTAGGGTGGGGTTGGATCTCAAAGCATACTTTCTCTAACCTCTACTACTTCCGACGTGCACGGCGCCAATTCGCACTCTACCTGACTTCGTTACATTAAAAAACAATTCAACCCACAGGTCGTAATTGGGTTCTCCAAGTCAAATTTCTCGGCAATTCAACCTACGAATATTAGGTGCATAAAGACTTTCCTACGAGGTTGGGTCGTCCTCACTCCAGGCGACTACAACTGTGGCGGGCAAGTAGGCAGTGCTGGTTGCACATCTTTGGCCAACTGCCTACTTTGCTCAAAGGCCTAACCCAAAATGACCACCGGGAAGGGCGAGGCTTTACCCCACCAGCTTTTTTGATCTACTCTAGAATGCGATCATCATAGCTCGAAACCCGCCGATTCTTCGATGAAAGCCCAGCCTCCCCCAGAAAATAAAGCAACATTGGCTTGTATGGCGCTAGGAAATATGGACCAGGCCCAGTCTGCTGAATGGGAAATGGACTTGGAATACGCTGCCTTTGAAGGGTTCGGTACACAAGATACCAATGATAGAATTGAGTTTTACTGGGAGGGTGGTGAACCTCTACCATGGTGGAAATGCTTGATTCCCCCATTTCTTAGATGATGCACAGCATGTCTGTTATTATGTCTAGTCGTACACCGAGAGACCTGAGAAGTCAATTACTACTCTTTACTTGTTAAAGGGCCGGCCGTGAAGAACACAGCATTTTCCTTGCTTCAAAGGCGATGTCCACCTGAGATTTGGACAGCCCACGCTCCATGGCCACTCAAGGTCTCTCGTTGAGTCACAAGGCGGCCAGCCTAATGAATTGCCGCACAAGCGAGCGAAACTAAATATTTCGAGATGGTTTTCTCCTAAGTAGATAGTCATATTTGCTTATACTGCATATAAGGGTCTATCTACAGAGCTGCGTTGACGGTACTGATGCATCCAGTAAGTTTGGCGTTTTGAGTAGGTAGTCTTTTTGCTTTGGGTTAATGTAACTTCGGGGTTCTAGTTATGGCAACGTCTTGTCTACCTTAGAGTAATGGCTACGTCAACGGAATTATGATACAACTATTCCCAGTTAATACCCGATACATTGAATGAGTACTACGGGGCCGCCTCCATCGTCTTAGCTCAGCTCGATGGGGTTGGGGTTGGCCCTGTGGAGCTTGTGAGCTACATGTACATGTGGTTACGTTGGCAGCGCCGCAGCGGTATGCAGGTGTTTTACCCCGCACATCCTGGAGCTGGCAGGCCGTTTGTGCATCAAGCATAGGCCTTGACTCTTATGTAGAGTGACCTCATGGTAGGGTGCCGCTGTACAATCCTCCTTGTGACCTATCGAGATCCTCACTCTCACTCAGATATGCATTGCTGTTTAAATAATTGGAGCACGTGAAACGAACCGTTAAATAGGCGGGAGAGCCGGAGCTTAGGGTCCGGCCAGGTTGCCACGAAGTAGTAACAAGGCATGCCTCTTGAACCAGATACTGAAATAACCCTGGAGCCTTTTTCAACCAATCACACAGCGTGTCTTCGGCTCAAATAGGGCATGAACAGCTACCGGCACATATCAAGCGAATGAGATGTGTAGCCAATCAATCCACACAGATCCTAGCTAAAGATTGTTGGGGGATTTCGCACTTCAGGGGATAGCGAATGTATTAAGATACGGGCTGGTAGCTTCAAGATGGCTGCTTGCTTCACCAGCGATCCATAACACATATCTGTTGCAACGACAACCCCATTGACTCTCCGACTTAGCAGTACTGAATGCTGGCAAACATGGAATCCATGTTAAGCTACCTGGCTTACGAGCTTCCACAAGACCCAATTCACGCTAGTTGGGAGAAGCTAATAGACCCATGCCTCATAGCTTCCTGCGAAAACGAACCACAGCACGTCTTCGACTGGCCCACTGAACAACAAGATACTATCATCAAGTTGGAAGATATCACGCAACCCCAACCATGGCGGACCTTCTCTTTCGTAAATCTCCGTACACCTGCTAGATATTCCGATAATCAACAGTCGTGGCTAACCTGCTCTTCACAGACTTCCGAGTCGCACAGTAGTGACACCCTTGAGCCCGTAGGGCCAACACCAACGTCAGACACGTCTAGAAAACAACAGCCTGTCAAGAGGCCCCGGCGGGACAGAGCTGGGTCGGGCTCCTCCGGGTGCTCCACCGATACTAAGAGAGAGAAGAATCGCATCGCCGCTAGTAAATGTCGGAGGAAGAAGAAGGAAGAGGAACGAATTATCGAAGAGCGATGTCGAATGCTGCAGGTGCAGAATCGCTTATTTATGGATTCGGTGGCATCATTGCGAACTGAAGTCCTATCGTTAAAACATGAGATCCTCCGCCATGGATCGTGCAACTTCCCACCAATCAACACTTACATCGCAACTACCGCGGGCGCGTATAGGATGAAACATAGTCCCGATGATAGCGAACCAAATTGAACGGCAATTCTCGTCAAGTCTTACTTTTGTGTGTCACTCTTGATACCTTAGGGCGTCTACATGCTAAATTGTGGCGGTTGTTAACTGCTACGAGCTAGGTCGGACGCAGTAGGATTCGGGGTAGCACGGCGCCATGCGGGCTGCGATTAGCTTGTTAGCAGGTGCACAAATACCACGGGGCGCCCCCTTATTATCAAGAATATCTATGCGATCTCCCATTTGGACCACAGGACAAGACAGCGGACTGGGACGGGACGCTAAAAGAGGATTCGTCTCTGCGTCGCACTTACGTGTAGCGAGAAGTTCCACCGACGAATCCACTAGCTAAATTGTACTGAACGCTGGATGAGCATGGCGTTATGAGCGGATGGGCTCGGCTTCCAATATATTGGAGCATTAGCGGACGTGCCAGTCCGCCTACTCAGCTGCTAACTAGATTCCACCTCGCCTTCCTCTTCCTTTGTGGCATTGGGCGAGGTTAGATCGGTAGCCAATATTACAGATTGTTGATACGGGGCTGTGAACTATACTATATTAGACATGACGGATAAAGAGTGGCGTAGTGGCGCACCCTTCGGGGTTCTGGTATGTCCGGGCCTCCTTCCCTTAAGAAGCGCTTGATTTGGCACAGACCCGCAGGCGTCGAGTCTCGAGATATGCTGAAGCGGATTGAAGGGACCGGCTGATGGTATCCTTCTTATTTTGGGACGACCGTACGTAGGCTTTTCCGGGTGATTGACTACGTTCTCCGATTCAGTTCGTATAGCGTAATCACGGACGATAGGGATCCCGTTGAGGATTCCCCAAAACTGAGCTGGCGGTTGACTTGGATGAGGACATGATTTAGCCCTTCCCCCATCTGCGTACCTCGCCCATGGGTTGGGCGACTTCATTGCCGAACCTTATTTCAAATTGTCGAATGGATCAATGCGACTCAGTGAATGAAACCCGCCCAGACGCACCTACACCCACAAGCACGTGGCGGCAGTTCATCCCGATGCGGGGCTAGGCCTCAATCGATAGGCAGCATCGAGGCTAAAAAAAAGCCAGATCGAGCTAAATGAGAGTTGATTGACAGAAAGGTGTTTTCACCTTCGGTTGCCAGAATAGGCTACCTAACCTTAGCTAACGTGTACGGCAAGCGTACCGAGTCAGGGGTCGGGTCGCTAGATGACTCGTTGCAAGGCCTCATCCTCTTGTCAATGCCCCATGGTCGAGAATCCAACCACCCACATATTGCCTTATCAACCTAAGGCATAGCATAGGGCAATTATAGTGTTCGCGCTTTATGAAAAATCTCTTCTATCACTAACTCTTTTAACTCATTGACAACTCTGGCTACATTCCCCAGCCAGCGTTTATTATAATGGACAAGGCGTTGAGATGGCGCCAGATCTGGAACATGCAGCCTCTACCCGAGAAATAGTATATTATTAGAACGGGTGGCGGCTTCCAATAAGAACGAACGATCAGGTTGAGCTAGATATGGGGACCTTCTTCTCCCTGTTATTCTTTGCCACTCACCTGTGTCAATTAGTTACATCTTCTTCTCGCCTATCTAGATCTAACTCCCCTGGCCTCTCCAGATAGCGGGGAAGGAAAGTAACTATATTAAAATCACATGCGTCCTACCCGCCACCTAAGTGCTCCTCCTCTGCCCTTCCTTGGCTACTCTGTTTATCCGTTAGTGCTGTCATTCTCTAATGCAATTATTAGAGGAAATCCCACGAGAAAGTGACGGCGAAGATAGCATGGTAGCCCCCTACGACGCGGAGGACATCCGGGGCCTGCCCGGCTCCGTGCGGTCCGGACTAATCGCCATCACCTTCTTCGGGTGCCTGTCCCTCGTGTCCGCGACTGGTTTGTTCTTCTATATCAGCTACTGGCTACTGAAGTGGCGCTTCCTCAAGCCACAGCAGGAGCGGCGGCAGTCCCTTAGCGCTCTCGGGGCACACTGTAGCAGCCGAGCGACGCAGGCCGACATCCCCGACTACACCATGGCCCTCACGCAGTTGAACACACCGTCGGCTGTCATTCATTACGACGGACCTCACTCCCGCTTGTGCTTGCGCTCGTCCTCTCCCTGCCCCTCGTTCTCGGACTATCACAACCAATACCAGCAATTTCATGATTCTTTCGCCACCTCCACGAGGGGAAGAGACAGAGGCAACGGCAAAAGCAAAAAGATGCAGCACAAGACGAGGAGACATAAGCGAAACATATTTTCGTCTTCTACTACCTCTTCTCTCTCCGCCGAAGTCGCAACCAACCCCTTTCTCCTCCTCATATACAACCTGCTCCTGTCCGACATGATCCAGGCCGCTTCTTTCCTCTTGAGCGCGTCCTGGCTGCGGTACGACGCGACTTACAGCGGGTCCGTGACGTGTTGGATGCAGGGGTGGCTTGCCATGACAGGGAAGCTCTCCGCGAGCGCTTGTCTGGTATTCGCGTCCGGCTTCACCTACTTGACCGTGGTGCGAGGCTACAGCGCCTCGCCGCGGGCCCTGTTGGCTTTGATTGGTGCCGTATGGCTGTTTACCCACGTCCTGGTGGGCACGGGTATCCCCATTACGCACAACGGGCGGGGAGGTGGTGGCTGGTTTAGCTGGTCTAATGGCTGGGTAAGTTTAACTGTTTTCTTCAGTGTAGCTGCTCCCATTTTCCAACAGCTACGAGTTCTCTCGTCCCAACTATACTGACCTGTTTAACGCAGTGCTGGGTAAATTCCAACTACCGCGAGCTACGATTCTGGCTAGGCTACTTCTGGATCTTTCTGTCCGTGGGCGTGGCCATCCTAATCTACGGCACCATCTTCACCACCATGCCGCGCCAAAAGAAGCTGTCGTGGCGACACATGCCGGACCTGGAGGAAGGTGGTGAGCAGCCCATCCGATTGGACTTGGGCAGGAAGGTCAGTGCCCTCTAGCTACCCTTGTTCCGAGCTTCCCAAGCCGACCGACATTCAAGCTTCGTTTTGGTGATCGCTCATAGCCAGGCGGAAGACTTACTCGGGAATCCACCGCATCCCAAATACATTGGCATTGAATCAGCGGCGTTCAAGCCTCTGGTGGCTGGCTGGTTCCGACGCGCAGCCAGCCAAATACAACCCCACGACGAACACTGCACCAACCGCCGTGACGAATGCAGGCGCCCGGCCAGCACCCACAAGATACCCCGGCCACGGCACGATGGATGCGTCGCTGCAGAGAGCGGTACGTTGGAATAGCCGGGTGGCGACCAGAAGACCCTTGGCGCCGATCATGTCGACTCAACCACGGCAGTGCCCTCCCAGAATGGTGGGAAACGGTGTACAGCTGTCACAGGCAGGCCGTCCAAGAGGGTCTGTGCAGAATGCGGCTAGGCGCTCGCCAGACTACTACAAGGACGACAGACGCAAATTGCAGCGGGACACCTTGGCAAAGAAGATGGTGGGAATGCTGGAGGATCTTCGAATGAGTCTCAGCGGTATGCCGTCCGGGTGAAGACGTGGATGTTGATGCGGAAGATATCACAAGCGGCAGCTTGTCCGTGCTTATGTCAAACCATGCTTCAGATAGCATCCTCGATATCTACACTGACTCGAAGTCTACTAGTTTGCTTTCAGGAGTAATTCCTCCTATCATGACCTTGCGATGAACCTAGATGCAAGATGTGAGCTGCATTCATCGATCCTTACAGTCCTAATCTCCGCATCGGCCCCAGCATCCCTACAGCAAGATGTAATCCAAACTCCCCTTTGCCTGACGTTGTGGCCAGCATGCATCCATTGATACCCCATGCTGCCCCCGATCCTTGGCTGAATCCATGGCCGGCCCTTGGGAAATGCTTAGAGCAGGCGACGCGATCTGAGCAGGATATCCAGCGGAAGGGCTCCTAGACCGAGGCTGAGCACGCTGAGAGCCTTCTGTAGCGGGGCCGCCTGCAACCTCCTGTGCCACAACTGTTGCGGAGAGCATATCGGACATTTCTTTTGAGGGGTGCCCAGCGTCCCCGTCTTGGTCATGCAGCCCTTCCATTTCCTGCTGCCAGCCGACGTTCTCCCCATAACTTGAGCCAGACATCTCGAACTCAGCATTTGGGAAAAAGCCCAGACTGCTGTCGCACATATCTTGCTCCCCATCAAGTGGCTGGCAGTGTCCGGGTCCCAGCGGCGTGGGTTGCGAGCCGCCTGGCGTTGCTACCGCGCCATTTCCGATCGCGGCGTCTGCGCCTTCCAAGCCACTGGCGACACCAGCCAGCCCGCTAACAGCCCGCGTGTTACCAGCCAGCGTGTCGAACCTCGAAGGGTCATAATCCACAGCAGACCCTGTCACCAATTCTCTCGGCGATCCTTGGCCACCTTGATCGCTGGGCTGGCGGGTGGTCGGCGCTCCCTGTTGCACGGCAAAGGTCCCACCATCAGCATCCTTTGCCGACGACAGGCATCCCGTCAAACCTGACATCGGCTGCGGGCTTAAATGGCCTGTTCCAGCACTGTGCCGCCGCTGGGATCGCAGCGGTCGGACTGCCGAGCCTTGCCCCGTATCTCTCGCACGGCTGAGATTGGAAGACGGCTTCTGCACTCGCCTCGACGTCTGAAAGACCCGGGCCCGTTGCGTTACGCGAGCCTGCCGGCCGCGCAGGCTCCGGATCTGGTATGCTCGTCAGTTGGGGCAGGAACACACCGCAAGGAGCGGGCGCACTCACCACTTGGCCGAGATCAGGGATTTTCTGGCCTTCGGGAACGTACATGGCCACGTCCATCCGGCCATGGACAATGTTCCAGTACATTGTCAAGCTGAATACATTGCACATCTCTCCGAGCGCCAGCGCCTTTCGCTGCAGAGACTCTCCGGACTTGCGGATTTTATCCTTCTCCCGCTTGTCGTGCATGTAAGGTCGGCTCGGCGCGATTTGAGACGCCAACTTGGCGTTTGGCGGCAACTCCATCTGCAGCGGCTCCGTCGCTGGTGCAGCCTCCGTTACATCCTCCGTCACTTTCCCCGGCACTGCGTGAGGTCCTGGTTGTCGTGGAGATGGCGGTCGAGGTCGAGATTCCGATCGTGGCAGCGGCGGGCACGGCTCGACTCCCTCCATCCTCGCCATCGTGGCCGACGCGAGCTCTTCCAGCAGCCGCTCCTTGGCCATGCACAGTTCCTGCATCATCTCGTTCTTCGTCTTCTCCAGCTCGTCCCGGCTCCGGCTCTTCTCCCGCTGGTATAGCCTCAAGTCTCCTTGAAAGCGCTCGAGCTTTTGTATCAAGATCGCGCTGATTTCCTCGGTGGCGTCGACAACGCATTGGGCTTCCTCATGGGGCGCAAGTCGCGGCCGTGGCGTCCGAGGCTTGGGACTGTAAGACCCCTCTTCCTCGCTAGCATCGTATTCGTAACTGCTGTCGGTCATGCCGTAGACTGTCATGTCATGCATCTACTCGCTTTCTGGAGGGCGATGTCGGGTGTGTCCAACAGGGCGATGGGTCTGATCGCCTTGGAATCGGACAAGGCCCTGCGTTTGGGCTTTATAATCTGCGCAAAGTAGACCCAGTGCAGGAGGGCATTGCCGGCACACATGCCAACTCATAATCGAGTCCATCCTAAAATCAGTTGAGCCGCTTTGAGCGCCGGTAGCGCAATTGCCATGCTTCGTAACTGGACGCACGTACTGCATCTCTGTCTGCGTTGCTTAGGCGGGGGATGCTTTGGAGAAGTTGTAGGCCGAGACAGTTTGGACTCCGCGAAATCTGCTGTGGGGTTGGCTGGCCTTGGCCGCCGGGCCTCAGCGCTACAGTAGCTTAGGAAGCGCTGAGTCGAAATCGGCTCCCTTGACTTAATCCCCTAGTAACGGCCATTGTGACCCTGGAGAGCTCAAAATGATTGGTTCCTCTTGTTTTTTTTAGCGCTGTAAATATTAAATTTGTACTGTACTGTTCCAGTTCTCATAGGAAGCCATCATCGGTGCGACACTTGTCTTTGCGGTCTTTCCTAGCTATATACTGTATGTAGTGGCCCACAGACAAAAAAGTGGATGCAAATTCCTTTGGATAAAGAAACAGTGGTGCAGCTATTGCGGCCCAGCACCAAGTGGCCAGGTCCCCAGTTGCGTTGATGGCTCTGTTTTGCAGCGCTAATTAGCCCCTAAGCATATGCGGGGAAACCGGCTCACCGTGGTGAAAGGCAAACACCACCGACACAGGACAATATTGATGGATCCTCTGCCGTGCAACAGGGAGCGCAGAGCACTCATCCGCCCCGCGATGGAGTTGCCGAAGGATTGGCGATAGAATTGTCGATGGGGTGCAATGAGCGTCTCCACTTTCCAATGTGCGATGCGGTGACTGGTGACGCCAATGGCTTCGAAGTTGCAGGCGCAGCAATAGGAACTGGCATGGTAGCAATGGCCGGTGCCTCGCAGCCCACGGCACTGGAACCGGATCGGTGCCAGCCAGGCAGCAGGGAGGAGGGTATAAGCGACAGGAGTGCAGAGTTCTCCCTAAATCCTGAATCCGATACGTCTGGCTTGACCAATGGGGATACCATCAGCTCGCACCAGGAAATGGAGGGGCTGCACGACCACGACGGCCACGCTGGGGATTCCTCAGCAGAGATGCCAAATATACCCCCGACGATCCTAGCACAGGAAACGGATGCAGGCGGCCCCGCTACGGAAGGACCTCGAGGTCCTCAGTCTCGATGTGGGAGTCCTTTCGTCGGTGATCCTGCTCGGGCAGCGTCTCTTGCTCGAAACTCCGCCCAAGGGCCGACCGTTGAACCAGGCAAGGGCCGCAGGCCGCACGAGGTCTCCATGGATGTATGGGGGATACAAAGTCGGGCACAGACGAGCCTGGATTACATCTTAACGTAGAAATGCTAGCGTCGGTGTTGAGGTTAGGACTGAAACGATTGAATAAATCTAGTTCACGCCTTGCAGCTAGGTCGATCGCAACAACATGATAGGAAAACTACCCCAGAAAAACAAAGTAATCGGCTTCGAGTCAGTGAGGGATCCTTGGGGATGTCCTTCTGCCATCTACCGCAAGGATGTTCTCCTAGTCATCCGACTTGAATAGGGAGTGGGCTGTAAGTCGCACACTATTTCTTAAGAATCATCGTGGAGGCTGAAATCCCTCCAGCCGTCAGTCCTCGCTTCTTTGTGCGCCACGCTGTGAACTTGTTTCTTGAGGTCTTCAACCGCTTATTGGCAGGCAACTCAACCTCTGGGTCATCAACCTCCAGGTCCCTATACTCTCTCTCCCAGAGATCCTGAACCATCTCCTTCGCCTTAGTAATCCACAACCGTCTTTCGTCGTCGTCTCCCCACAAATCGTCAAACAGTGCCCACCGGTAGGCAGGATGAAGAACTGCGGCGCCATAGACCAGGGGGCTATCGTTCAGATGCTCGTAGTATTCGTTCAATTTGAGCCAACCCAGGTTGATGTTAACAGCGAGGTGATGGCCGTCCGGAAAATTGGCGACTGCTCTTTTCGCGGATTCGAGGGTTTCGAGAAGAAATTCGTACGCGTGAATAAGATCCCAGCTTGTTCCTGTACAAGCCAGCTGTTAGAATAAGAATCGGGCCGCTTTTGAGAAGTCTAAGGCTTACCAGACAGTGGAGGGTCGATCTCGTTTTCCTCGACCTTTCTCCGGTGTTTTCCCTGCCCATCGCCCTCAAGGCCTCTCACAGTCCCGCCATCCTCGTCGGGGATGACATCGTAGACAGACAGAGGCTCCGCCACGGCAGCGGGAACTGCTGCAACATACTCGGGATCGGTTTCGTACTCGGTACCCGCATCGCTATCCACAACGACACCGGCGTTCGCGTCGTCACTGGCGGCTGGCTGAGCCTCGAAATCGACGGCTTCGGCATGGCGGCGCGATCGTGTCGTTCGACCGTGGCTCGGTCTCGCATGGCAGGCAAGATTGACGAAACTGCGGCTGTCAGCAACAGGTTGGATCACTCGACGCAACGGTATCTGGGGGATGGGGACAGACAATCCTGGTCAGGTCCGGCACCTGCTGCCCGCGCGAGACGTGCATCGCCGTGTCCCACCGCTCGTGCGTCGGGTTCCAGTACGCAAGCGCGCTGAAGACGTCGCAGTACCGCCCGAGGTCTTTTGTCTTGTTCTGCAGCGACAAGCCGCTCTTACGGACCTTGTCTTTCTGCGCCTTGGTGTGGGCCATGGCGGAGGCCTAGCTACCTGCTACGGTTCGGGCCACTTGCTGGACCCTCTTGGGGTATATTCGTGGAGTGTCGATGGGGCTACAATAGCGTCCCGTGTAACGGTAGATATAGTCACGCTTGGCTTGCGGGTGTCAAATGGGGATGGCATGATGCGCTCGAGTCGGGTGAAGCTGACCTCGCCAGGGACCTCGCTAGGGCACCTGCTGATCCGGTTCCTGAACCCATGTTGGCAAGACGGATTTCGGGCCCAGCTTCTCTTCGGCGTGTCTTGACGAGGAGAAGTTCTTGCGCGGTCCGGGGAGGTTGTGCAGTTGGCTCTAATGGCGCGGGGTCGCGAATTGACTCTGTGCTTATGTTGCCCACTATTGCGCTAGTGCGCCATTGCTACTCTTCCGACTTTGCGCCCCTACAGCAGCAGGGACCAACAGTAGTCAGGACCGGAAACAGCCCGTGGGTGTATTCGAGCTGATGCAGCAGAAAGTCAGTACTTTCTGTTACTGGATGATTCTCGCTCCATTCGAATCGGCACACCACGTCGAAAAAGGTGTAATTGGAGACTACGGTCGTGCGAACCAGAATCTGTTTCGGCCCCCAGCATCAGCTAAGAATCGGAGGGACCCGAAAGTGAGCATCAACCCCAAGTCTGCTGCTGTTCTCTGTTTGCTCGTTTGGACCAGTCAGCAACTCGACATCCTGGGGTCCACATCTGCCCTACCGCAGCTAAACCATTTTACACACCTGTAAATCAGAAGGGTATACAGCATGATGTCCAAATCAGAGCGCAGAGCTTGGAGAGATACCTTTGCACCGGTTGCGAAAAGGCACTTCCTGATCGAGAGTCTAGCATCGCAGAGATGAACTGCATATAAGACAACCCGCTAGTACTGCACCGGTCTCTTTCTGACGACTGTACTTGAGTTACGAAGGCAATAGGGCCGGAAATAGTTTCAGGTAGCATGGTCAGAAAGCAGATAGAGATAACAGAGTCCTCGCCCTGTGATATTGGAAGGTACGAACCAGAAGAGCGGTATTGAAAATTTGGGGTACAATGAGCGCATGCTACTATTTGAGTACCTGGGAGAACAACCAGATGCATTTCGGCTGCCCTCAAACGCTGGGCGTATGTCGTAAAGACTGGACTAGCCCAAGCAAGGGAAAACGGCATTTGCCAAATCCATGCGACAGTAAGAGCCAACAGAACTTAAGACTGGGAATAATAACCCGCTAGCTCTTCGAGCTGATGCAGCAAAAAGAGAGTATGGTTTGCCACTGGATAATTCTGGTTTCATCGCGATACGACTATACAGAGTCAAGTCTCTCTGCGTCGGCTCTTGTAGCACACAAATCGATCGAGTTTACACTGGGTGGGACCGAAGTGCGGAAGTATATGGAATCTGGATGCTTGTGTGCACAGTGAATAAGAATTGCCAGTGGTGAGCTGACCACTATGCCATATGAAAATTTGTACAAAGTCGATGTTCGATGCTCAAGATTGAAGACGCGCTGCAAAGTGCCAAGTCACTATGCAGTCTGTAAATCCAGAAACAACCCCCCATCAATTCAAGCGCGAAAGCACATCACAACGGACGACCGTTCGTGTCATCGATCACTAATGTTATCCGTAAGCCCTATATTCAATGGCTGACGCCGACAAGATACACCTGAGCTTTATGACATGAGCTGACCACACCCACAGGGACATGAGCTGTTCCATCCAAGGTCAGATTCGGCGCGAGACAGATTTTCCGGGTACTGCGAAAGTGAAGCACGCTGCTGCTCTGCTAGTAAAATGGGCCAAAGGACGGTGTCACTCGGCTGCTCTGTATAAGAGGGTGCTTCAGTCACGGAGCCCATAAACAGCTGCTCGGGCGGTATCCCCGGTGCCCTCTGTACGCCAGCTGGAACCTTTGACTTAATAGCCGATTCAAGTCTGCTTATCTGACGCGTGAGCTGTTCGTTCTCATGTTTTAGCTGTCCTTTCTCATGTCTGAGCTGTTCGTTCTCGTGTTTGAGTTGTTCATTCTCGCCTTGGAGCTCTTGTAGCTGCGCCTGTCCATTCTTGTTTTCGTAAATGCAAGGGACTCGGCCTTTGCATCGTTCACACTCTGGCCGGCCACCATCACACTGAAAACCAGGTCACTATAACTGAGAATGTGCAGAAGGCGGCTCGCCTACCTTGATTTTCTTTGTGCGACAATTATTGCAGGCAAGTTTGGTGACCCTCCTTTTCGATTTCTGTATGTCCTGCACTTCTACTGCAATGGCGCCTCCGGGCTTAGGCTCGATATGTATCCAAGCTGCTGGCATCCTGGTTGACAAGCTCAACTCAGCATGCGAAGGTTGGTGTCTTGATTACTAGACCGCCGGACTGTAGAGGGCCATGTGGGCTGGCCGAGAGGGCTATAGGTAGGAATAAACGAAACCAGAAGATACGCAGCTAATGAGCTTGAGACCTATATTCATCCCAGATGTAGTATCCCGAGTAGCATTGATTGAAGCATCGCATAGTTGCAATTGCCCCTCCCCGCCACTGGATGAGCGGTTGACTGAAGCAAACCGTGATCAAAGCTTGTCGCCACGGTGCTGGTTCTGGCTCTGTTTGCAGAGTGTACTGTGTGGCACAACCAGCCGTATTTGGGCCTCGGACAGCCGTGAACAGCCCGGGGCGCTGAAGTGCCTACTGGGAGCACTGCTGCTGCTGGCGACGAAGGCGAGGTCGTACAATGAGCTGAGTGATTTGGACATGCCATTGGCTTGGTGGGTGAAGTTACCCGATGTAGTGGCCCACAACATAAACAAGTAACTTGACGGCGTGCTGATAGGAGGGTGAATAAAAAAGCAAGCAGTATTGATAATATATGGAAAGGTCAGCAGCCGCGTTCGGCGAGGCGCAAGCCATTCTAGACAACCCGAGCTAACCGCTTAGTATCTCGAGAAACCATGATCAGAAACGGACTAAAGTTAGCAAGCCGAGCAGCAGCTCGATGAGACGTGACTGTACCCCAAGGAACCGAGATTGGAATAACCAATGAACATGTATTGTATTTGTGGCCCAGAATAATGCCTACCTGGATTGGCACGCGAGGTGTGAATTGATTTTTGTTCTGGTAGGGTTGTTGGACTTTTAATCCCCGTAGCTCCATCCCGGTTATTCATAGAAAGCCTGGAATTTTGCGATGAAGGTCCACAGATTTAGAATGAAGATCTACTCTACTCTTTGCGAAGGTGTTGCAGCATATGAAGGCATGCCCTTTCTACTTCGAGATGCTGCATGAGGATAGGTGGGTTCGTAGATAAGTATTCACATCGAAAATGTTCCGTGAAGCACATCTTCATCGATTTCCGGAGAGGTCAGCAACCATTCTGGTCCCCACGACCGTAGTCTTTCATTGTATCCTTTTCGAAGTGCGCCGATTCCGAATGGAACCAAAATCATCCAGTAACATACAGTACTGTCTTTTTGCTGCATCATTTCGAAAAGTCTCACGGGCTGTTTTCGGTCCTGCGTTCTGTTGGCCTTATTGTGATACAGAATCGGAACCGTCGCGCAAGTGGCACTGAGAGGCTGATTGGACGCTGGACGCGCAGCTTGTGAAGCAGCCCGTACCTGTTTTAGTGCATCAGCCAGGCCTGATGTCCCACCGCTCCGTTTGTACCGTTCTGGTAGAGGTCGGTCGCCTCGGAGCCTGAATCATCCAGCAGCGTATTCTATATCGCCGCATCCGTCGAGAGCTCGAAGATCCTCGCGCGCTATTTCCGGTCTTGGCTTCCTAGTTGCCTGCAGACCTGTTGGCCCTACGGTTGGAGTGCAGCGTCGCTTAGTGCAACCAGCGGGCCACGTCTAGAACCCACCGTTATTAGCGTAGAGCTGGTTCGCGACCCCGCGTCATTTGGGACCAACTGCCGAATTCTCCTGAACTGTACAATAACTTCTCCTCAAGACACGCCGAAGAGAAGCTGGCCCGAGATTCCTCCCGCCAACATGTGTTCGGAATCGGAACAGCAGCTCCCTGGCGACGTTCGCCCGACTTGAGCTCATCATGTCATCAACGTGTCGCACCCGCAAGCCAAACGTGACTATATTTACCGTTACGAAGGCCTTTCCGGGCCGTTTATGCTATACAATACTTTAGCGTAGTTGGATCCAAGTGGAAACAAAACTCAAAGTCTTGTTAAGTACAGTCACTAGCGAAACCTACGCGGGACGCTATTGTAGCTCAATGGACACTCCAGGAGTATACCCCAGGAGTATCCCAGTAGGGCGGGAGGCTGAAGTGGATGGGTGGATCAATAGCAAAAGTAGTCACAAGTGGATGCAGACCTGGGTAAATAAATTACAAAAGCAAAATGAGACTATTCGCAACTTCGCCGGCGCAATCCTGCTTACTCGGAATCGAACCCGAAGTGGGAAGCTTTGCTTCCTCAACAATAGGGTTCAGAATATACCTCCTCGTCCCAATGATTCTTCTCCTATCGGAAAATGAATTATTCGATCTGTTATCAGAAGCATGAAACAAAGCATCCTCTAGCCATAGACTCAAATCTGCTTGGCGGAGTAGTGGTTTCTAGCCAGTACGTGTTGCTCACGGGGCCGGCTAATTCTAAGTGCCCCCTCGAGCGAAAGTGCCATTGCTACGAGGGCCACCAATCGGACCAGTAGAGGGACTGGGCCTTCCAAAAGCCGTACAAGATCCCAGACTTTCTTTAAGCTGATTGAAGCTTGACATAGAACCAGAAGCGTCTCGGTCAGCCTTGGCCCCTGCTGCTGCCACCAAAGCATTCACTTGGGCATCTGTAGCGTCGACAGTCAGAATTTTACATTCCTCAAGAGCGTCGCCGTCTGAAGCGATGATATTCCATCACTATTTTCTTCTTCAATATCATTGATCAACTAACGTACCGAGATCCAAGACGTCCGTTGTGATGCTATTGCAGATTCTAGCCTCGTTGAAATTGGGGATCTTCTCAGCGAAGCTTTTGACGAGGCGCTCGCCAGCGCGGTCGAGTGATTCGATCGAGACCTGGAGTGACTGGACCTCCTCGGACGTCAGGTGTGCCACTAGGCCATTGACAAAGTTGGAGGCCTGCCGCAGAACGACAACGGCGGTATTAATGGCACACTCAATATCCTCAGCATCACCTCCGCTGTACATGCCCACCACGTGGTCTAGCGTCTGGGCCGCGCCGAGGACGTCGGACATGGCCCCGTCCAGGCTACTACTGCTCCGTCTCTTGATGCTTCCGCTGCTGCCTGCTGCGGCCCAGCTGAGGAAAAGGGCGGTAAGACGAATGAAGCAGCACTTCATGGTGATCAACTGCCCTTTAGATCACTGTTTATCAATTTGGGGGCGGGCGGGGTCGCAAGCGCGTGCGCGTATCGGCAATTTCTTCATGAATGTGGAGATAGAAGAGGAGTTGCTCAAGCAGCTGCTGAGTTCTTAAGACTTATTACTTCATAGGGATATATGTATCTCTCTCATCTTTGGCAGTCCGGATTCCTTATTGTAGTTCACACCCAAGTTGGCGACGAGAACGGGCGTTGTCTCATAAATATTCAGTGCGTTGGGTCCTGGCGAAGAGAGAAATCATGCGATTTCCAAGCCGTATAAGCTCTCATCCCCCGGCGGCTTCCTTTCGGGGTCTTGATCTTGTGCATCGCCCATCAACAATATTTGTGGTCATAGCGACGGGGGCCAATTTTTCTGAGCCATGCTTCTTCTACCTTCACGGACATTGGAAAAATTAAAAGCATAACGTCCGTCCCCACACCCCCATCTCAGCATCCACCCACCAAATCTCAGCACCCCAAAGTTAATGTCCTCACATAGCAGCAACGCATCAACTTTAACCTAATATTTCCGCTATTCCGATGTTATAATATATATTCCCTTATCGCTAGGGTTTCTGGCTTGCTGAATTCACCTGTGCTATCCTCGACCTCACCCGCCTTGATTTGGGCTCTCCGGATAGCCTCGATATTGGCGGATTTCGAATTAGGGCTCGTTGACCTTGGCAATGGGAAATCGAGATAGAAAAGGTAATTTGCTTTAGAAAAATACCTGGCGAGCAACATTTTGATTTCGTGGAAAGCAGATTTGGCTATGTTGCATGAGAGGCTACTCACGACTACTTCCACAATTGCAGCAGAAGCATGGCCTCCTAGCAAAAGCCGCTCGGCTCGGCTTTTCCTGCTGTTGTTGTGGCGGGGGTTAAATCAAATTTATTGTCCGTGAAAGGCCGGTCGTGCGAAAGCCAGAGAAGAAACCTTAATGAGTTTCGCAAAGTTAGCACACCGGTTAAGTTTAAGGAACAAGAAGATTGAAGCGCTTTCATTCCCACCGATCATTGAGCGTACCGATGACCTGGGAGACGCCGAATGCACAGATTCGCACTAGTGTCGACCGAAAGTGCACTTCCAGCCCTACCACAAGACAGTAATAGCGACTTAACCTTAAGCACTGTAGCTTCCGGCTTTTGCTCATTTCGGCCGTTTATATTCTCTCGCCTAACCACGCTGCCTTTTACACATCACTCCGCACAGCTGCCAGCCCTCGAGCCTAGAGACCATACGGATTGCGGGCGTGAGAAATCCCCTGAAGCAGCCAGCTCTGCCACAGCACTCTCAGATGGCGGTAACAGAGTTAACTACGAGCAGGACTGTGCACATGATGATTCCGTTCTGTTTAACCCGGAGGAGGCCGACAACACAGTCTGGGAGGACTTCATGGTACCCCACTTCGATACGAAAGACGAACAGCGTCTGGACCTTTTCGGAGGCCTCGATAAAGAGATTGAAAACCTCATCAAGGCAGAATCGCCATCATCCGAAGCCTTCCTCGACGACAAAGAGTTATTGCTGCCATATTCTGCTCTGTTGCTGCCGCCGCAGGACAACCATTCTCATCAAACACCATCTTATAAGCTTGAGACAAGTCCGCCGCTACTTGGCGAAGGCAAGATACCACCACCGGAGTTATCGGATAATATCGAGATATTAGAGTCCAAATGGGCTTCGCACGGGCAACTTGTGACGTTTCGGAAGACAGCCACGAAAATTGCGGAAGATTATCTTGAAGACCAGGGCATCAAGCTTGTCAATCGGCCAGCCAGAAGCAACGCGATACAAGATAGCGGCGCTTACAAGCAGGGGAGAAAGGATAGCAGGAAGATCGACGTACGTAGGAAAGGTATCTCAAACTGAATGAGTGGATGTGCATAGCATCGTATACTGCGCCCATGCTACTATTTGAGCACCTGGGAGACTTCACAGAATGGTCCACTCGCCTGCGACTCCCATCTCAGGCGACAAGTGCGGCGCTAGCTGTATCCAAATGGCACTTAACCCAGCACCCATCTGAGTAATGTATATAATCTCCATAGTGGAAAGTTCAAAGAAATGGTGCCTTACGGCAATCATGTCTCTCAGACGCATGCCGGACTTCTACGGTAACAACCTCATGGTGGTCCGGGCTAGGCCCCCGCTCTATACCAACCAAATATCGCCATATAGGCACCAACGGCAGCTCAAGAGAAGTGTTTCGTGCCTTAAGAATGCGGAGCCTCTGTCTGTCTACACGACATCATTCCCGACGAGGCCGGTGGGGCTGTCATTCCCAACAGTAAGACATCACAAGCGGCAGCTATGCTCATCCTGAATTTCTCTGGCCAAACCCTGAAGCCTGCGGGAAGGCAGGTTGTCATCCTAACGTGACTTTAATGATGAACTTCGACGGGATGCCCTCTGGGGCTGTAATACATAAGGATTAGGTAGATAGCTTTGCATTCTGCTTGACTCGCGACGGCTCTGTCTTGGACAAAAATTCAGAGCTTGAATATCTCGTTACTTAGAAGAATGCTTACGCAATTGGCCGATTGTTGAATCAGTCAACGGTGATCTGTTTATCACCGACCTGGCTACTGAGTGTTTGACGTTCTTGCAGCATGCACCTAGCCGCCTTACCGAGAGTTTGGCAAAGAGCTAAACGATTATCACTCGTTCAACTCCTTGCCACTGCAACAGTTACTACCATCACACTTCAAACCGTTGCCCTATTCTCCGCATCCTTACTCTTTTTGGGTTGCTTTGCTTCGTACACACTGTCGATCTGCGCAAAGGATACAGTGTCTACGCCCCCGAAGCTGCGTAGCCAGTTTCTACTGTAGGAGAATCTCCCAATATCATGGATGGGCCCAGGATCTCCACCCCACTTGAGACCTCACTTACTATGTTGCAAAGACTGTTGGATATCACGGATGATGCTCACACTGATGCGGATCTCTTTGACTGCGATGGCCTTTCAGTGTTGTCTCAGAATTTGTATTCTGACTGACCTATTGCGGTCGAAACGGCCAATGATGGACTCTCAGATTGTCTTCCGCAACACATGGACCCCGCACTGATGGAATTGGACCTCGACCAGAGTATTGCAGATGGCGCGCTTGCTGCCTCAGGGCGCTCATCCTTCAGCCCTGTCCGGTTACGCACCTCTTCCCTTGGAAATCCGGAGGAGTCGTGCAATGATGGCCCGGTGTTGGCATTGCTGCAAATTGTTGATGTCTCACCTATTCCCAGTGAGCGACCACCCAGGTACGTCGGTTAGCTCTTAACGAGCCGCGGGGTAATCGCTTGCAAACTGTTCAAACAAGCAGAGTGCCCGAGCAATGAAACAGCTCTAAACATATTGGCTGCCGCACCAGAGGCCTACTCAGCAAGCAATGCAAATAAGGCTGACAAAATCCCAGACTACACCGTTGGCGGAAAACGACTTCTTGCATTATATAGCCACAAGAGAATAAATTAGCCGTCAGTGTACAGGCCTGCTTTGCTTCAGCACCAGGGCTTGTGAACTGCACCTGCACTACGTCTCTCAAAGGGCTACACACGGGCCACTGTATCGGAACGCGCTTTGCCCACTGGCGCAGCTCACATTTGATCTTCTCCATCACGGTTTCCTAACACGGCGGTTCTCGACCCAACGATTCCGAAACCAGCAACAAGCGATTAAAGCTATGGCTGCATGTCGCGAAGTAATTTATCTGGGAACTCGAAAAATCGGCAGGCGAAGCTCGAATCCTACTCCACATCATTCAATCCGTAAGGACCAGACCCCGCCGGGGGCTGAACGGAGTGTGCTATCTTCGAGCACTCGATCCACTTACGCAGCGGTCTCGTCGCCCCGCAGCTTATCGCATCGCCCATCGCACCGCAGTGCTGGTGCAGAGACAGGTCGTCCCAAAGCTCGACGCAAAACAGAAATATATGGGGGAACACGGATACCACCCAAGATCGTGGGTAAACTTGTCAAAGTGGGTTGTTCTCGGGGCTCGGTACGCACTCGGCAAGGACAAGCGGTCTACGCCTTCTTTAGTCGTCACGGCCGCTTCTACCATCAGGTCGATCTCGATGTCAATGCATCACGCAACAGAATATCTCCCGACCACGTCGAATACACTTCGCGCCTTCGTGGGCTTTCGCGATGCCAAATCCGTACTACTGTCCTGGACATTTTGAAGAGGAAGTTGGGGCCATTCCTAGACGAGGATGAGGCGTAAAAATGGGCACCGAAGTGGGAGATGCCTTCACGGGACAGCCGTGGAGTGGGACAAGCGAGCCTCAGTGATGCAGCCGCTCAAGAGGACATGAGTTACCAGCTAGAGCTTCGTCTCTTCAGATACGGCTCGTGCAATTCCAGCCTGTGGGTCTCATGTTGAAGGCCACTCCGAACACGATCAACTGTCTCATGATCAACTACCGGGGTGGAGTTGGCACATCATGGCTATAACGATATCATGACGGAAATGGAAGGGAGGGAAACTTGGTTTGCAAGGCGCCAAGTCAGATAAAGCCATTCAGAGAAGCCGAACGGGCAAATATGCAGTATTCTTTATTCAACTAGTGTGGTTTTCGTGAGACCGACGATGCGAGTCCCGGTTTTTCTTTAGTTTGCACCGAACCCGGAGTCACACATTCGTACTCTGCTTGTCACACGTCGAGCTTACGTATTCCCTTTCTGGCAAATTCATTCTCGCGGCGAAGATTATTTAGTTTGGCAAATAAACCATAGAAAGCTTGTTCTGATCGATGACGTGGATTTGGGTCCCCTTTAGACCGACATGCGTGAATCGAGATGCAATGCTTAGAACTCTGATGAAATTTTCCGTGTTGTCAGCATTTCAGTGAGTTCTAGACTTCCGTTGACCAGCATTCGAGGCTTGGAAAGTATGTCACGAGATAGGGGCCTGCGGAGTCTAAGCCTGCGTCTTCGCTTTGGCATCGGGAAAGGCTCTTGTATATTGATTTCCCGACGTGCCAGTAAAACATATTAAGCTTGTTCAAATTGACCAGGTATTGAATCCACGCTCGTGGTGGCAGAATTTCTTATTAATACAGTTATAAAGTTTGTCAACAAGTAGTTCCCAAAGAACTACATGACTTGGGAGCTAAGAATTCAATGCCTCACTAGTGAGGATGTGATTTGCTAGCTCTGAAGTCGCGCCTCCGAGGTTATACATGAAATTCGACCACCTGTTGGTAACATAACGCTTGAAACTGCGACCTCAATAAATATGACTTGTTGTGCGCGTCCAGACTCGATTTCAGTAATAGTGTAATATGCCATTGAAGCAGTATCTAATCGGTTTGGACAACTCGATTAAAAGTAGGTCTTAAGCTGTCAGTCATCTCACTTCGTGGAAGTTCAATGACGTTACGATGGTGCGTTACGTTATCCATTATAGCGTAACTACCTTATTACTAACTGATGACCATTATAAGGTTCTCCGCCACTAGAATTGCGCTCGGATTGCCTTCGCTTTTGAATATTAAAATAGATAATATAAGTAGGATATAAACCCTTAAATTCCTCAGATTATTTCCACACTCTTCTGTTAATTATAGTAAAGCAACTACACCTCTACACAGTTTTTATTCCCCGACTTCTTCAACACTCCACCAAACCAACCTGCTTCTAACCATAGCAACGACATCAATAAATATAACCGGTATAATGACTAACCTAGAAGATATTGCCGACCAGGTTTATGAGACAGCTCAGCTCAGTAACTGTGTTATACGAGGCAACCTCCTAACCAAGGACGAATTTCGCAACCATGTACGATTCGTCAACGAGCTTTATCCCAAGCAAAAGTCTCTCGAAAAACACCTTAAAGGGGCGAGCCAGAGGGATGATGGATCAAGCGACGATTTTAGGGTCGGTCACTTCTCAGCTCTTGCGGTTAAACAATCCAGAAATACTCAAGATTCAAGCGTCACACCCGACCTAGACATGTGTACCTGCCAAATGGTCTAAGCCGATGCCCATAGTACTTCTGTAGTTCTGTGTCGAGGGCGGGCGGACCCGGTAGCCCATAAAGAGCCAGGAGTACAATTTTGAAGAGCCAAGCGGGTTCGGTACAGATACTACCAGTGTCTGCATCACAGGCGGGAGGGTCACATCGCGGGGTCATTCATGGACTAATGTTGCTGGCGTTGAGCAGGGTCTTGGCCGTGGTGATGCGACAAGGTCAGTTGAAACTGGCATCCTAGGTAGATTAATTCAGGTATTCATGCATTATGGGCCACGCTTGACATCGCGTGCCACTGGCCGTTCCGATTGCTTCTTCCTGGCGCGATTCGGAATAGTCTCCGGTCATATTTGCCAGGCCATGGATGCACAACAAGTTACAGGGGGAAGCTCAACGTGACAGAAGCAGCCTGGTGAGTATCAAGTGACGCAACATAAACATAATCCTGGGGATAGGAGATAGCAGAAGAACAGACTTGTGTTCCTTAGTAGGACGATGTACGGAGAAACAAAAAACAGCACCGCGTATGTCTGGATCAATAACGCACAAAAGGAACGAAAGATGTTGATGTGACTGGGGACCGATTAAGAGGGTACGGTCGTCACAATTATCACTGGATCACGAGCAAGACGAGACATCACAGGTGGAGAAGAGGGCTCATTTGACGACAAAGGGGAAAACTTGATATACTCAATGTTCAACATGGCACACGTCACTTGGCACGAAAGAAGGAAGACCAGACATCACGAGAATCATATATCACATCACACTACCAACTATCACAAGCATGGAAAAAAACTTGGAAAATCTTGATGTTGACTCAATCCGGGGCACCCCTCAACACTTAACTTATCCAATTACGACCAACATTTAATTCGGTCCTTGGTATCTGGAAGCGTACCCATTCATGTTCTGCACATCAGGTTAGTTGCTCACATTATTATCAATCATACATCGTAGCCCCCTTAGCGTTTGTGCGCATTTCTCATCACAAACAAACATAAGAGCCCGGTGTACTGTGAGGCACCCACGCCGCGCATAGGCAAGAGAAAAGGACTAGTCCATGCGCCCATGCCTATGGACTAAGGGGACATTAGCTTCCATGGCTGGCTTCTGTCCTGGAGAGCCAAATAAAGCCGCTATTGGGACCACAAACCGACACACGTAGCGAGATCTGGCACGATCATATTGAAGTGGTGTGTTTTATCCGGCGTAAATGCCTGCTCGATTGATAGACAGCCCTTGGAGATCGATTCGACGGGCAATTACGGGTACACGACGGGAGATAAAGTTTAGCCGTAGGGCCCCAATGGGAGCGGAGAGGCTTGAGGAATAAAATAGGAGACGATCCGGCTCGAGAACCCAAACGGCTACGGTAGCAACAGTTATTCAAAGGCACCCCTTAGTAGTATCCTTGGTTCTGAGCTGGCTCTGGCGGCAGGCCTTCAAAACAGGCGCTTTTCAACTGTCTCCAACCTGGCAGGACGAAGCTGCACCATATATAGGATGTATTGCAGCTCTCATCGAAATCATGTATTTTACTGCTACAATTATTCGAGACTGTAGACATTGGCCCCATTTCGTTCACTGCCTCCAGAGAGATGGTAGAAAGACCCCATAAACATCAGTCACAGAAGCCTCCATACTCCCCGGCCCTAGTTGACATTGAGATCCACAGACTTGGGGGCATGACAACGGCTTTCGACATGCGCCCCGATCACTTGCAGAGCTTGAAAGCCCCTACGACCGAACACGACCGCTTGGTGGAGCTATCACGGGAGAACGGGAGACTACGGCAAGAGGCATTGTACTTCCGAGGGCTGAGCAGAGAGGTCACACCGCTGCTAGCTGTACTGCGGTATCATATCGACGGGCTGTCAACGACTGTGCGGAAATGCAATGAGAAGATCGAAATGGCCAATGCGCAGTGGGAGGCAGAGGAGAGTAGCGGAGTGGAATGACGAGTGAAGCACTACATGGACGTCGTACAACAACGTTAGGTAGGCTCGGGTTTGGTTTTCAGGGTGTAGTAGAACGGGTTCAACGATGTCTAGTGCAGTATTTTCTAAGTAGACTGTGGCCATGGTTTGGGGCTTACTAAGAAATAAGGCGAGTTATGAAAGAGGAGTATCTCCTTAGGTCAATGGCCTTTTCTTGTCATCTACTATCGCGGCAATGGCGACGCATTCGTGGGCATCATCCGCCACCTCACGTGATGGGTATTTTATCAATTCCTCTAGATCGACGTCACGGCCTTTATATCAGATCTTTCTTCCTCCAAACCTCCAAACGCACAACAAGTGTCTATGGCGAGCTGTCGTTCTCCTGATGGGGCGGAAGCGGCCATGTCCGCCACAGCAACCTCTTTTGAATAGCCTTCATCAAGGCTCGCCATCCATCCATCCATCGGAAGGCTTAAATGGGTGGGTGAATTAGTAATAAAGCTATACATACGTGGATGTACATGCACTAAGCCATTTTGCCAGTGGATGTACACGTGGGTGTGTATAGCATGTAAGGAAGTCAATAGTCATCCTCGAGAGGCGAGGAGATCGTTCAAAAGCGGTTTGGTGACCTGAAGAGAAGGCTCATCGTTGGTGAAATTATACCCTTGGCGCGGGTGAAGACATCTAATACTGCAGTGGTTCGTCTCGCTCTGACTCCCACAAATGGATGCCTGTGAACTAGCGAGTGATATCGTGCCACGCCCCATCGTAGTCAAGCCAAGTATGAAGAAGCGAGCTCGTACACAACCCCAAGCCCCAACCCCAAGCCCCAACCCCAAGCCCCAACCCCAGAGATCCGAGAGTCCGCGAGAGTATATAAGCCAGTGATTCCTCCTTGGACAAATCTTGATTATTCTTTTTCTTTCGTTCTTTCATCGTTCTAGCCACGCGCACAATAAATTGAACACGAACAGGTTTGCAATTCACAACGCCACTGCTGCAGTTCAAGGAACTGGTCTATTTTTGTGTCAGTCCACAAACCAATCATCCGAAATGCCATCCCATAGTGCGTTACTTGCCTGACCATGGGTGTATAGTAGTTGACTTTTTACAAGGCATCTCCGACGTCCTAACAAAGTTCGAAGCACTACTATGCAAGTTTGAGGAGGAAGACATACAGCACGAGGACACGGCTATGGAGTTCAGCGATTTGTACTTAATGGCACAGGAGTACTACAGCTCTCTCGATTATCCACGCCAGCTGAATTTGATGGATATGTTCGTGAGGAGTTCTTGCTTTATCAGGTTCTAGCTACAATGCTACGGGCAAGCCGAAGTGGCTAGTCACCAGAACCAGGGGTTGTCTGCTCGAACATGGCTCTGACACTGGGTTACGCTCCGGATAGCTAAAGGCGCCACAGCGGGTGGCGGTCCTACTGAACACATCGCCATGCTTCTGGCCCCGGAGCGATCACTCCATCTTGGGAGTCACCATGAAAACCTACCTAGAACCAATACAAGCGGGAATTGTCATACGCAGAGGTTGTTAGCAGCAGATACTTGTTACTGATCCCGCCCAAGTCGTCAACGAGCAAGTGAGAAAGGAGGGACGTCAAATAGATGGGGCTTTTGCAGATCAGTTGCTCCACAGTCGGGGGGATCTCCGCAAAACCGGGTTCGGGTTTCCGGCCGTATATCTACATTTGACACGTCAATAACTTGGACTCCCCCTATTGTAGCCAAAACAAAAAGAAAGAGGCGCAGAAAGTTACTCCGGGCACTGAAAGGAAACGAGAAGATACGGAGCCCGGATGATTTGTCTTCGCGGCCGATGGTTTCTGGACCCTTTATTCCTGAGGAAAAGCAGGGTAGTGGATACCGAGGACGGGCCGAGCCCTCCTCCGATTCGCCCCTGTTGATATGGAGGCCGTTAGTGACTCGCGGCCCACAAGGGGACTATTTATTGTGGCGTTCGAGTGTCTTCTCCGGGATGGCAAAGGCTAGTCGTCGATGGTTGATCGTTGGCCACTGAGGTTGGTATGGTATTTCTGTTCTTTGCAAATAAATGAAGTACTTGCCACTCGATGTATTTCTACAGGAAACCGTTGAAATCTAAGCACCCGCTGAAAAGCCATCCTTCTTCGCCGTATGAGTAAATGTGAGTAAACTATGATCACCATCAAAGATTCGTTGGATGATAGTGGCAACTCGACTGGTGTGCCATATTGCCGTATTTCCTGATGTCTTTGTAATCGGCAAAGCACCGCCAGCAAAACTCGGTCTTGCATTTGTGGCACGTCATATGATCGCACCCGCCCTTCTTCTCAATACGCCAACCGCATCCTCGCCCGGGACACGGCCTGCTCGTCTCTTTGACCTTCTCTATACTGGCTGCCTCCTCCTTCTCTCTTTGGCTCGACCGTGCGCTACTATCGTATTCCGCGCATGTCATACCCTCATGCCACAAGACGTTATGCTTGATGCAGGAACGATTTCCGCATTGGACGCATCGAAATATTGGGCCGGAACCAGCATGCAGATGCCCAGCGTGGCACCCGGGCGCCACGCACCAGTGGAACTCAGGATCTTTGGAAAGGGCGGAACGGAGCACCTGATCTTCATATCTCCCGTACACCTCAGGTGCCGCAAATGCCTTGATGTCAATTTCGCTCAACAGCTCGTTACATTCTGGGCAAGTCAGGCTGTCGTGTCCACTACTATCCAGCCGCGATGCTATCCAAGAAGCGATACACGCACGGCAAGTCTGATTCGGGTGACTGCACTTGCCAGTGATGGTGGATGGGATAGACGCTCTTGGGACGTCATTGGCACAAATCGCACAACTTAACGTCACATCCACTGATATGGCGCTAGATATGATGGGGGATCGGGCGACCTGATGCTGATGACGCGTCTCTGGACCTGTGGCACCCGATCTCGTCATTCTCATAGGAGGTCCGGACGGCCTAGCACGACGCGCCAGCAACGAGTCGTTGTCACTATTTATGGTAGGCCCCCTTGGCTTCGCCTCCGCGGGTGGCCGCGACTTGGTGGTCACCGCTATATTCAACTTTGCGGAGGTTGCAGTCCCGGATCTCAGCATCTCATTCGCATGTTTCGCGGGAGCGAGAGATGAGCCATGTCGCTTGGAGCTGTGGAGTGTTGCCTTGCCAATATTTAAGGATCCTGCGGTTTTCTGCCGTTGTGTCTCCCATTCAGATAAGAAGTTTTGAGCTTGGTCTCCATGTCGCCAGCATAACAGATTTTGAACAGCCCCTTTGAAAACAGAACTGGCCAACGGGTTGCTGGGTGCCGTGGAGCAGAGTCGATTGAGGGATGTTGATGCCGACATCAGCTTTTCCTTGCTTAGAGGGTTGCGGCAGGGTTTGCCGGACTGGCAACAGCCGATGCATGTATTCTTGCCCTGGCGCTTGTCCAACCAAAGCGCCACCTTGTGAGCGAGGTTGTTGTGTGATGGGAACTGTAGTCTGCTGGTGTCGGTCATGTTGCTGTGACGGATAAGCATTAAGGATGGCATTGGAGTATAGACAGTACAAACAGGAGGGCCCTCTAGTTTTGGCAAGCATGTGGAATGCAGAATTAGAATGATGGTAGAAAGTCTTCCAGTACGAGGGGCTATGGGGCCTTTTAAACCAGATTTCGCCACCCCTCTGGATGAATCACCCCAAGCCAGGCAGTCTGGGTCTCGGCAGCTGACGGTACTGCTTCATCGCCTTAGGGTGGTTCGGCCTTTATCGACAGCATTGCAGATGAGTTCAGATACGTCATGAAGAAGTCGGCACCCTACCGCGTCCGTGGACCGAGACAATAACGGCCACAGACACAATAGGTCAAACTTCAATACAGGCAGTAAATCTTCGTTCTAAATAATCTACCAACAATTCTACAGCAGGCCGTACGGTCTCTCCCCATACTCCGTAACACGTCCCGTGCTAGCTTGTCGAGAGCAGTGGTCATGCGCATCTGTGTCTTTGTCCTCTCCATACAGGGTCTGGCCCGCCTCTTGTTTTCCATTAATTCCCTATGGTTGTTATCACACCTTAGCGGTCATGACTTGGTGCTTCGCATAGTGAGTTGGTGAAGACTCGTGGTCGTGACTAAAGGCACACCGTCCTGTGGCTCAGCCCTCCCAGGCACGCCCCCTTATTTGAGGATACCGTAGGCCACGTTCTGATATGTATGCTCAGCTCGTCGTGATTCGCAAGTGTGCTTCACCCAGCCGCAGACATGCGCTCAAGCTTTACCTGGCTCTGCCTCTTGACCACCATACAGGATGTCATTCCCGCCTTGGTTGCACATCGGCGGCTACTTCGCCAGGGCCACCGATGCTAGTGCTAGCGTGCCATCTACGCCTGGATGTAGCTTCAGCTACGAGTAGTTCCCAGCGTATGCCACTATAAGACCCAGAAAGAAACCGAAGGCAAATGCCGAAAGAAGCCAGTCCACTGGATCGTTACCCTTGGTTTCTACTGGCGCAGGTTCCTTGTTGCCGATTTCAAATTCAAGCTCGCCGACAGATTCGCCGGCATCCTGGATTCTGTAAATCCATTCCTCCTCCAAGTATTTGCAGTCGCAGTCGCAGTCGCAGTCGCAGTCGCAGTCGCAGTCGCAGTCGCAGTCGCAGTCGCAGTCGCAGTCGCAGTCGCAGTCGCAGTCGCAGTCGCAGTCGCAGTCGCAGTCGCAGTTGCAGTCAGGTAGGCTTCTGAGTATATATTGGAGGTTTTTGGCGCATCCCTTGAGACCATAGGCTAAATTGTAACATTGAGTGACTAGATGCATCAATTCTGGGTGCTCCGAGATGTTGAAGTGATGATTTTGTGTAGGCATAGCTAGAGTGAATGGTAAAAGAGTTCAAATAAAACCTTTTGTCACAATGGAAGGACACGGAGAAATTCAGGACTGGAGAGAACTAGCCAGATAGCTGGAACTTATACCCGCGAGGCTTTGTTTCCACGGGATGTGGAGGGCCAAGAGGCGAGCCCCTGTAAGTTCAGCTTCTAGGGCTCCTCGAGCAATCTGTAAGGGAGGCCGCCGCCTGAAAACGTCTTATGACAAGAACAATTGACCAACGGCAATGATCCTCCCGAGGTTTGGCTGACGAGGAGGCCATGAAACGTACTCCTGGTTACGTCATTGGCGACATCATCTATACACATCTCCTAAAGGCATTCTACGCCATTGTTGATCAATCGTCACTAGGCAACCCTGTTCAAGTCCTCATCTTAATGTATTGTCCATGCCACTCGATCCATTCATCGTCCATGCGACCGACTATGGTCGAATGTGAAGATGGCTCACTTCTCGGGAAACAGGCTGCGACGAGAGCTTCAAGAAACCCTTTGTTAGCAGAGTCCAAGGAAGAAAGCAAACCTGGACTCACGCCGCTTAGTCCTACGAATATTGGACGTCATACGCCTGACTATTTTAGACGAGCGGCCACGGGATACTAAACGCAGCCGCGACTACGTTTCTGTCTATGCGTCCGAGCAAGCAGCTTACGAAAGTTGGGCTGCTAACTCATCATATTAGCAACAATTCGAAGCACCTTTACCGCAGACGTGGAATAAACTGGGGACCGAGCAGGAAGTCCCGATCCCAGTTTACAGTTGTAGTGGCACGGTTCATGTTGTGTATATCATATGGTTAACTAGTAATAGGAGAGTATCACTGCCTCTGAGGCACCGCTTTCCGACTGATGGTTGACATAAACACGAGGGCCGAGCTTATGAAACGAATAAAATCAGCAGCAGAAGAGGATCTAGCTAGCCCTAATCTTCGCCTTTTCGACGGCCTGCTTGAGCCTTGGAGAAGTTCCATTTGGCCACCCCACTCTTTCTCTGAATCGTCTTGAGAAAGGTTTCACAGACCTCTGGCAGAGCGGTTCGTGGCAGGTCTTGTAGCGAGACACTCGAAGGTCTCTAGTGAACCTTGACCGTTTCCAGCGTGCCTTTTTTGCCCACGCGCCCATCAGTGAGCTTCTCGTACTCATAGAATCCAAAGCTCGCCCCTGCTTGATGGACAAAAAGAGTTTCGAGCTTCATACCGTTGCCACTGTTATTGTCATTTTTATGGCATTGGTTCTGGGTTGCCTCCGTTACCCATTTCCCAGCGAGCCTATCGTCAGAGAGAGATAATGTTTTCTGATCGCCATAGAATGACGCATGATCCTGGTGAGGAAGTGAATCATCCTTTCCGTCGTGCCAATCTTGCCCCTTTTGCACAAGTGGACGAGTGCCTGCTTGCTCTACTCCCATCGGGAGTGGAGGGTCCACGAGAATAAATGAAGAACTGCGGTGACTTGGGTATTTATATTCTGTGCGATTCCCTGTCCAGGCGGTCTGGTATGGAACAGTCCTGGAGGCCTGAAAACACCGGCGCTGACGGTGTAGCATCGTAGCCGCATCATCCATTGAACGACACACGATATCGAGGAGGCCTCCATACGAGAAAGATGATTGTGTGCAACCAGAAACAGGCTTTCAAACCAGCAGAAAACGACTTCACCGTCAGATGTGAATTCCCGCAGTCCTCTGCAGCATTCTATGATCGACCAGCCCGGAATGACCAGGTACTATATAAACCCGTACATCCTTCATCAGATAGAATCACTCTTTCCTTTTCTTTCTTCACTTTCCTCAACCACAAGACCTCCACAACGATGTGCACCGCCGAAAAAATCTCCATCGACACTATTCAAGAAGTACACGGCCTACCCATCATGGCATTGCAACGGACCAACGACCCAGCTCATCAATTAGAGGAGGATTGTTATTCCTCGTGCTTCGACTTCTCCTATCATGGTCTATCAATCGAGCTTGAATGGCTAGGCAGCGAGGATATCCTTTCTATTCTCTCGCCGTGGACAGAGGATCAGGCAGCATAATTTTTCTCCAGCAAGGCCGTTGCCCCTATAACACCATTATCGTCTGAATGCCTCGATGGAAGAAAATTTGAGAACCCTATATTGGACGACATGCTATGCTTCTTGGAACAAAATCCTGCAGAATATGACGACAAGTGGCGGAGGGCTTGGGATGAGCTCTTGGAGGTTGGGCTTGGGCATGATGGAACGACAAATGACGATGCAGCACAAACTCGTTCCCTCAGCTCCGCACGATCACGCAGCCAACCCTTAGGCGGAGTCCGCCAGGTGGATGGTTCGGTTCCGGCGCAGGACGACGTGGAGGATTCAATCCCCCCAGCAGCATCGCTTCCGGTAGACCACTACGGATGGTCCCACCCAGATCCTGCTATATCAATGTCGATGGAAGAGGACGTCTCACAGGTAGCTGAGGCGGAAATTTTAGGTACCCCTTGCCGGAAACGGAAGGCAAGGCAAGCAGATGAATCAAGGCCATGCAAGCGTGCAAGAGGCCGTCTGGCTGGCTCTACCTGGCGCCTCGTCGAGGTCGTCTCCAGGATTACGCCAGTGGCCCAACACTTCTGTTGGAAGCGACGATGTGCATTGTGGGACGAGGTCCTTGGGCAAGAATCATGGAGCAGTGAGGAGCTTTCGCCCTATGTGTTGGCAGGTCTGCCTTTCCTGTCGTTGGTTGTGCGGCCGGGCGGCTATGGATTCCCCGTGCCGCTTGTTTGGGACGAGAAGATGCAAAGTTTCAGCGGGTATAATGCCATGAATCAAAAACGGGTGCGTATAACTTGTGGTGAGATGGCTAGGATGTTGGATGACCCAAATGTCGGGGTTGTGATTTCGGGGTAGGAAGTGAGCAGGTTACTGGCCCACATGGGGGTATACATTGGCAGGTGTTGAAGTTAGTTGGATACACTGAGACCAATGAAGACCCGAGAGTGCGCAGAAGACCCCTCTGCGAAAAACAAGAGCTCATAATCACCCTCGGGAAGCAGACGACGGCGGCAGGTTGAGCTGCGACACTGCCGGCGACGACTGAATCGCCACCTTTCGATGGTGGCGTTGGCAGAGCCCACCGTTATGGAAAGTCGCGAGAGAATTCAGGGGAACGAGAGGTGATCCAGGCCTTGGATAGAGAAGGCAAACGGCAGAGGTGCGCATAACCATACTGCAGCACTTGGAGACCTCGAACAGCGACGTACTACATAGTATAGGAAAAACAGTATACAACCGGCCGCATTGTTGGTAGAATATCGAAAATGAGAATTTATTACTGGATTGAAGGATTGTTGCGATTGTGACCATGGCATGGAAGCTATTCGGCTCACGTGCCAAGAGAGCATGAATATTGGACGATAGAAGAAGCGGGTTAAGGGGGTGGCTGGTGGCAGCCACAGGAAAACGCGGCTGTGCTACGTGGGGCCAGGCTTCCAGTTCAATTGCAGTAGCTCGAAACAGCAACAAATGCCATGATTAACTTCTTATCCGACATAACGACATAATATAGTAGACACGAAAAGGGCGATTCTTCGTATCGCGCTGGCAATGCGCCGCATATCGTACGCCGACGACCGACAACATGAGTCGAAATCCGACACAGCATGGCGGCGAGCACAACAGGAGCCCGAACAAGCTGGCGACTTGAGCATGACAGCATGACGACAGTTACTACCAAGAATACCCGTTGAGGTGACCGTCACTTCTGTGCTGCAAGAGAGACGACAACATAGCGACACAGTTGTTATTCACTGTTTCGAATGCTCAAAGAACCCCGAAGCACGCCGGCACACAATGACTCCTTAGGCCAGCGAGACCCAGTCCCCCCGGGACCAGCGTGATAGACATTGCCAGACCGACCTGCATGCATCGTGCGATAGACGCATCCCACCGACGATTGTCCAACCGACAGCCGAGCAGCGTTGCATGATCCATAGCGAAAAGAGTCGACGAGGCTACAAAAGGCCAGTGCATTGGCAGAGGCAGAGGAATGGAGCACCGGCGGTCAGCGCATACTATGCCGGAGGAGGCAACGCGATTCCGCGCCATGGGCCGTCGTGTCTGCGAATGGCCTAGGACATCGATTACTTTCCGGGCATTGAATCTACAGGCGAAGGCACCCAGGCCCCGTCGCCTAGGGGTTCCCCGCCGCCCGACTACCCAAGAGACGGATAGGCCTGTCTGGTACGGTATACGAGAAGGTCGGCGAGGTCATCTCGAGAGGCGGTTTTAGAGAGGTATTTTGTGTCAAAATTGTTTCTCCCGAGCCCGGCGGCAGACAGGACCAACCCAAATCCGAACAGCCTATGCAAGGGCTGGTCGCAAAGGATTTTTCACAAAGGAAACAGGCCAGCGACCACCATGGTCCGGCCATCCATGCAACAGGACCAACGCAGGAGGCTCTGCGAGCCACGGAAGAGTTCCAATTTAGCATTTGGGCCCACCCACGCAAATGCTCCCAATACCAACCGGCGGTCGGCTTTGGCCTACTGGCAGCGCCCGACGAAGACGTCGCATAACTCCTAACAGTTTGCTCGGCTGTTCTGGCGTAGTTACGGCAGGTGGACAAATGGCTGGCTGGACGGAATGGCGGAGACTAGCTCCGATGTTCGTAGGCTCCTTCTACTTCCTACCGAATGCACCATGATGGCCGACTTCTTGCGACTTGTTTCCTAGAGTATCCGAGCGCCTGCATTGATTGACTAGTGGCGATGGGTGCGATGGGGCTTCTGTGTGCTCCATTACCCCGGCCATTGCTCGCTAGTGAGACTTGTCGCGACCCATACGATAGCCCTGCCGCAAGACCAGTCGCTCCACACCCCAATGGGTCGGTCAGAGCAGAAGCCGGCCCGAGTAGTCCAGTTAACTCTAATGCGACTTCCATTCTCTTGCCTCCAACATTTTGACGAAATAACAACAATGTCGAACAGCTGTAAGTCACCGTGTATTCATCCGGCGCAAATCGTTTCCTGACATCGAGTACAGGTTCCTGCAGCAAACCCAGAGAGTCACGGGGTGGTTGTCGCAGGTGAAAGCCCTGTTTGAGCGATTCGTCCCCGTGGCCGATGCCGATCCCTTGGGCGACAGCTTTTTCGATCAGGTGTGAGGCTTCGCGAAAGATTATTGGATATGGGTGGATTGGGCCAGTCGTTGACATGATGGACTTTGGCTATGGAATTGTGTAGCCTCCCCTGGCATTGCAGTGCTGACCGGTGGCGCTGCATTTCTCAGCAAATGCACTGGCCTTAGTAGTCTTGTCGACTCTTTCCTCATTAAACCACGTAGTGTTGTTCGGTAATCGGGTAGAAAATCGTCGGTGGGATGCGTCTATCGTGCGATGATGCGTGCAGGCTAGTCGTGGAATGCTTATCACGCTGGTCTCATGGGGATTGGGCAGCCTCGTTGGCTCAAGGAGTCACTGTGTGCCGGCGTGCTTGCTTCAGGCTCGATGGCCATTCGAAACAGTGAATAACAACCGTGGTCGCTATGCTGTCGTCTCTGGCTACGCAGAAGTGACGGTCGCCTCAACTGGTATTCTTGGTAGCGATTGCCTTCGTGCTGCCATGCTCAAGTCCCGAGCTTGTCCCCGATCCTGTTGTGCTCGCTGGCATTGAGTGTCAGATTTCGACTCCTGTTGTCGGCCGTCGGTCATCGGCGTACGTTATGTGGCATGTTGCCAGCGCGATACGAAGAATTGCCTTTTTCGCGCCTACTAAATCACGTCGTTACGTCGGATAAGAAGTTGATCGTGGCATTTGTTGTTATAAGCTCTGACAGCAATTGAATTGGAAGCCCGGCCCCACGTAGCACATCCAACTTCTCCTGTGGCTGACGCCAGCCACCCCCTTAACCCGCTTCTTCCACCGTCCAATATTCGTGCTCTTTGGGCACATGAGTCGAATAGCTTCCAATGCAATGGTCACAATCGCAACAATCCTTCACTCCAGTAATAAATTCTCATTTTCGATATTTGACCAACAATTTTACGGCCGGTTGTACTGTTTTCCCATACGATGTAGTACGTCTCTGTTCGGGATCTCCACGTGCTGCAGTATGGTTATGCGCACCTCTGCCGTTTGCCTTCTCTATCCAAGGCCTGGATCACCTCTCGTTCCCCTGAATTCTCTCGCGACTTTCCATAACGGTGGACTCCTCCAACTCCATCATTGAATGGTGGCGATTCAGCCATTGCCGGCAGTGGCGCAGCTCAACCTGCCGCCGTCGTCTGCTTTCCGAGAGTGATTATGAGCTATTGCTGTGTTTGTAGCACCTGGGACTTGATGCACCCAGCGACTCATACCAGCTTTAAGCTACACATGGAATCCCTGGGGCTTGTCTACCACGACTAAAACTCTGGAAAGAGATCCAAGAAAGTCTGCAGCCTACCCCCGCTCAGCTGCAGCGCAGCGCTCAACGATACGGGTATGGCTGGCGGTCAGAGTACGTTACGGGGTCAATCGCGAGTTTATTATGAGACCAGACAAGCCATCCCGTTTAGCCACTCTTTGGGACGTGGATCGATGACATCTCACGAGCCATTGACATAAATTCTCCAGCACTTCGAATACAACATCACCTAGGGCAGCCCGGCGAGATTGCTCCAACGCTTCTGTCAATTCTTCTTGCTGCTCTACTAGGTCTACTAGGTCTACCAGGTCTGTCAGGTCCTACCAGGCACTACCAGGGTCCCTCCTCCAGAAAAGGCCGTTTCGCTCACTCACTAGTACTCACCACCCCGTCAGATTGGCGCAGCTCCCGAGCTGCCTACCACTTGTTTCGTCCAGAATACACCGGCCTTCTCACCTGCTGTGCTAGCCACTCCGTCTCATCTCTCCATACAGCGCTACCCAATACTGCCAAAGACATCCAGTACATGTTTCTGATCTGATTTTGAGGTGACGTATACATGCATACAGTAACAGTAACTAGCATTAGACCGTACATACTCTACGTACTTGCACAGACACTCTGGTAACAGCTTATTCTTTGCCGAATCGAAGAGATCCCTGTGGCTTTGTGCACAGGTTCCCTTGCTCATAATGTTATAACCCGCTAGCTAGCTCGAGCACCCATCAGGACAGTGATAGTATAAGCCCCTTGAACGTTGGCTTCGAGAATCTGGACGATCCTGGGCAGGAGTTTTGTTCCCAAGATTTATGAGTTGATTGAGACTGAGAATCGCGAGATCTATGCCTTGTGCTTTGACCAGTCCGGCATGACACCAGGCCAGTGGTTAGTTGCCCGTGGATCGCCGACAGAAGCGTTGATGGCAATCTCTGGGGTTCATAGTGCGAGATGCCTATTCCACTGCTGGGCCAGCGCTAGTTTCTTCAGGCCTTCAGGGCTGTCCCATATCAGGCTGTGTGGGCAGGGAATCGCAAAGAATATAAAAACCTGCGCCATTCCTACCCTTTCCCCAACTTTCTTCTTCCTCTTCCTCCCATCTGCTTACCCCATGCTCACCATTCCATATATTTCTGTGCACACATATAACCTGAGACTATACGTCTACCCCAGCTTCTCTCGATACCAATCACCATGCCATTCTCTATCATGCCATCCTCTATTGAGATTGTTTCGGCAGCTGAGTCCGTTGAAGCGGGATTTAACAAAATCGATGGGCTCTTTTACGGTCCCATCCAGGAGCGTGACCGCTTGATCGAAACCATCGCCAACCCAACCTTAATAGATGGTTCCATCAAGTTTGACGTCACTTGGAAGCCCGTGTGGGTAGATGCACACGATATTATGGGGAAAGGTGTCCCGTACCTCTACGAAACTTTGTACCTACGTTCTGGCTTCCAGAAGGATACGAGATGGTCGCGTCACCTCAATCTGGATGAAACCAAGACGGCGGAGATCCTCCCGGTCAGGGTCTTGCAATCAGAGGTAGTCGAGGCTGATGGATGCATTAAAGATTGCTTTTTGGCGTCATTTACGGACTCCAAGGTCGACCTCCAAAATCTGAATGACCACTGGCTCGAATACGGTCAGAACCTTGCTATGAGTCAACTCGGGAAAGCTGTCTTGCTCCCAGATGAGGTGGGGGGCCAAGCCTTGGATGCAGAGGCCCAAAAGCTCACGGCCAACAATACGTGCCACTCTGCGGATACCAGGAACAGCAGGCTCGTTTTAGCTGACCATTACCCTTCGTATCCAGAACGAGCACCCCCAGCACGTGAGAAAAGTCACCGCAGTTCTTCCATCATTCTCGTGGGCCCGCCATTCCCGATGGGAGTAGAGCAACCAGGCACTCGTCCACTTGTGCAGAAGGGACTAGATCTGCACAGAGACGACGGAGACAAGAATGATTCATTTCCTCGCCAGGGTAAGGCGTCATCCTATGGCGATCAGGAAATATCACCCATCTCTGACGATAGGCTCGCTGGGATAGGGGGAACGGAGGCAACCGCGAACCAATGCCATGAAAATGGCAATAACCATGATAACGGTATAAAGCTCGAAACTCTTTTTGACCATCGAGCAGGGGCAAAGTTTGGGTTCTACGAGTACGAGAAGCTCACTGGTGTGCACATGGGCAACAAAGGCACACTGGCAACGGTCGAGGTTCACTGGAGACCTTCGAGTGTCTCGCTACAGGACCTGCCACGAACCGCGCTACCAGAGGTCCGTGAAATCTTTCTCAAGATGTACTCAGAAACAGAGTGGTATGAACAAATGGAGCTTCTCCGGAAGCGAGGCAGACCGTCCAAAAGGCGCAGATTTGAGGTTAGCTAGGTCCTGTTCGGCTATTATTGTCAAATCGTTTCATAAGCTCGGCTCTCGTGCTTTATGAACCGTCAATTGGAAAGTCGTGCTCAAGAAGTATTGGTACTCTATTATTACCATTTATATCATGTAAATGGCATCAACTGTGCCACTGAAGCTATAAACTGGGTTCTTCCGGGAGATCGGACTTTCTGACATTTCATTAGCCTCCTAGTTTAGTTTGGGCAACTTTACCGATAGGGTACCGTGGACTCAATTCTCTTCCCCCTGCCCACCAGGTCTTTAGGCTGGACATGGCATGCAAGGGAACTAAATCGGCCCCATCGACGAATTGGAGAGTCCCGAACGTGGAAAATGGACCTGGACACGCTACGCGTCACTCAGCCAGGAATACCTACTACGGTTCTTGAATATTCTAATTTCGGTATCCAGCAACCGACAAGTTTATTCTGGGCTTCTCTACCCTGTTAACACAATACTCAGAATTTCAGAATTGCGATCTGCCATACTCAAAACTCCCTATATAATGGCCAAACCTACAAGGAAGTCTGGCAGTTTCCTTTTACCACTATCGATTTCGCAGCTATGTACTCTAGCCCTCGAGATAAAGTGTTATCTTCCATC
The DNA here is from genome assembly GCA_039105305.1 of Apiospora arundinis. Taxonomy (NCBI): domain Eukaryota; kingdom Fungi; phylum Ascomycota; class Sordariomycetes; order Amphisphaeriales; family Apiosporaceae; genus Apiospora; species Apiospora arundinis. Next base: position 6,322,798 of record JAPCWZ010000004.1, read on the forward strand.
CTTGAGAACCAACGAGACAAATTCTTTGGGGATGTACACGCCGGCACTGGGAAAAGCTGGTCACTTTTGCTTACTTCGATTACACTCGGGCACCAGGAGACAGCGCTGCAGCTAAAGCATGTCATTGAACCAGAGGGTCACGGGAGCGCAGAAGGGACGACAGTAGCGTTAGATTGATGGTTACTGAACTAGAGCCGGAAACATGCTTCCACATAAGCATAGACAGAGCTGCCTTGTGATATTGGCGTATTAACATTTGCCAACGTCTTCACCCGAATTGCATACCGCTGAGGATTGTTCGAAGGTCCTCCAGCATGCCCACCAACTTCTTTGCCAAGGTGTCCCGCTGCAGCTTGCGTCTGTGGTCCTTGTAGTCTTATATCAGCAGGTTTTCTATCTCCTTTGGCAAACAAGCTACGAAAGCTACCCCGCCAAACCAAAGAAGCTATCCACCAAAGAAACATCCCAGACTGCCTAGAAGGAACGAGTCATTTACGTATTTGGCTAGATCAGAGCTGGCGGATGATCAGTACGGCGATAGCACTTCAATTCGCTCGATGGGCACTTTGAGGCTGACAGATTTCCAGTGTATGACAGGTTGTGAAACCTTGCAGCAAGGCAGCCAGGTGTGTATACATTGCGCATAAGATAGCGATATGAAAGATCTGGTGTGAGCTTCCCCAAATATCAAATTTACCCGGTGCAAAACGCTCCGGAATGCGGAACTGCAGATATTCGTCAGAACCCAAGTCTTTCAGGAGATGGCATACGCGGTGAGAGTATAGACTTACCGCGTACAGGCTAACTCCGGTGCCGTAGAAAGTAAGCTCGAGCAGATACCATTTCATTCCCGAATATTGGAGCATATACTCGAGCCCGTATCGCTGGACTCCATGCAGCAGTGGTATAAACGATGAAGCGCCAAAAGCAACGAAGGCGCCCACCCTCACTTTCCGCAAGCGGGGCGTTCTGAGCGCGGGATGCGAAATTAGAACACCGGTAGCAGTGCCTGTGGATAGGATCTGGGTAGCTCATGTCAGCAAGGGAGATGGTAGAGTGGGGTGATCAAAACCGCTCGGGGAGACTAACAATAGCCCAGTGTAATCTCTGCAAGCCCGCTTCACAGAAGAATAAGTAGTAGATGCCAGAAGAGAACGTGCCCACTGTCACAATAACAATGCCTAGCAGATCCATTCCATGCCAGAATTCTTCTACGCCTCGCGAGTGGGGCTGCACCAGGTGGTACAGTGCGCTAAAGACCAAACAAATCTCGGCACACCATAAGTAGATCCCAAATATAGTATAATCAATGGACGAGACATTGAGAAACCGAGCCTCGCCCAGGTGCTGCAGGAAGACAGTTGCGATGATTGGTAGGAGGAGCGCCCCAACCAGATGAGTGTATACATTGCAAGTCTCGTTATGTAGGAAGGTCAGGCTGGTGAAGATCTCCAGATAGTCTGCTTTCTCTAGTCGATAGCCACTGAGGATATAATGGTTGTCGACATGCCATTCAGGGACCTCTTGCCACATGACGGTCCACACTTTAGCCTTGGATCGGGTTGCTGGGCCGTTCGTGCTGCTCATGTTAACTTTCGGTACGTGCCGTTTTCTGAGTTCCGATCTTGACATGATTCTTCTCCCGAGATGGGTACAGTATCTGTCGAAAAGAAGTAGGTACAGTATATGGCGGAGATAGGGAAGGACACTCAAGCGCTAAATTTCTGAAGAAGGGGTAAAGGAAGGATAGACGTTGCAAGGAAGAAGCGATATACATTTGGAACGGTGCTGCATAATTTGATCCGTGACATTGTGACTTAGAATCGGATACGGTCTCGTATCCTCGTACTTGCGAGTATGGCGGGGTACATGGTGCCAACAGCTACCCCTGCAAAAACGGTCTAAAACGGAAACTATCAAAGAGTAGAAAGAGGACGTAGGTTTCGCTAGTGACTTAGATCCCGTAGCGGACGTAATTTAGGACGCACGAAAAAGACGATTCTTCTATCGCCCTGGCAGCGCGCCGCATAACGTACGCCGATGACCGATCACAGACGACCGACAACAGGAGTCGAAATCCGACACAGCATGGCGGCGAGCACAACAGGAGCGGGGACAAGCTGGCGACTTGAGCACGGCAGCATGACGACAATTAAGAGACGATAGCACAGCAACCACGGTTGGTATTCATTGTTTCGAATCATCATCGAACTCCGAAGCACGCCGGCAACTCCTTGAGGCCAACGAGGCTACCTAGTCCTCCAAGACCAGCATGACAGGCATGCCACGACTGACCTACACGTATCATCGCACGATAGACGCATCCTACTCGATGATTGTCCGACCGGCAGCTCAGCAGCGCTGCATGATCCGTGCGAAAAGAGTTGACGAGCTACAAAAGGCCAGCGCATTGGCAGAGGAATAGAGCACCATCGGTCGACACATACAATGCCAGAAGACAACACGGGTCCGCGCCAAGGGATCATCATGTTTGCGAATGGCCCAATTCGCGCCAACACTCCCTGTCTCAAGGCTTATACCTGATCGAAAAAGGTGTCGCCCAAGGGATCAGCATCGGCCACGGGGACGAAGCGCTCAAACAGGGCTTTCACCTGCGACAGCCAGCCCGTGACCATCTGAGTTTGTTGCAGGAACCTGTACTCGATGTCAGTTGACGATCTGCGCCAGACTGAATACACGGTGACTTACAGCTGTTCGACCTTCTGTATTGCGCTGGTCACTTCTGGAGACTGAGCCCACCACGCCCGCGACTGCACCCGCGCCTGCGCCTGCGACTGCGCCCAAGACCGTCGCCCCTTCTGCAACGCAGCTCCAGCCTCAGAGCCAACAACCACTGTCCTTTCCAGGCATTCCCAACTTATTCGACGAGGAAAGCCTCGGTTCAGGCCCCTTCAGCTCCCCGCCACCGTAGGTCCCTCTACGCCCAGTCTGGGTGTTGTACTGGGAACAAAGAACGCCGGGCGACGCCCAAGAACTGTTGCACAAAGTGAATGAGCTGCTGGAAAATATCAAGCCGTCCAGTCCGAGTTGACCCACCACAACGAAAAGTAAGTCTATCCCCGCCCTCGTACAGCAGAGCTCTCCTACTCACGCACGCCCACATCTCGCCAGATTCATAACTTTGTAGGTCTCTACCGTTGTCACAACGAGGTATACATCTAACCACAGGCGCCCCGACAGCACACAGTACAGTACCCAACCTGCCATCTAGGGGTGGATCATCTTGTGAAGCTACCGATTTCTCGATTAGGAAGTGCTTCTTGGTAGCCGGTCTAACCATGTTGCGTCACATTCCATGCCGGCGTAGTTGTGATCCCGTACATACGCAACGTAGACGACCTACCGTATTACAGTATGTGCTGAAGGAGCGGCTCTCGAGGCGCTTGTACCGCTTACCGGCGCCCATTGATATGCTGGTTGCCAGCGGACGCCTGAAACGGACCTGGGCTGTTGCCAGGAGTGGCCGAATGCTTCCAGTGCTGGGGGCGGTAGAAGTGCGCGTTCGCTGTCGTGCCTGGTCGTCCAAGCTCGTTAATTTCTTTACTACGGCCTCCTCGAGAGACAGTATCTACGATGTGGACGTGTGAGATGTCCTCAGTGTCCGCTTGCCACGCCGTAGCTACCGCCATACTGCAAATAATACCCATACGGCTGGTGACCCTTGCCGTCCACTTCGTGGTAGATTTTGGCTGGCACGGCTGGCACAGGTTCTGACCCCATGGCTGGACTTCGCTGACGGCTCAATTCCACCGCTTCCAATGTGTATGGGCCCCTCGTAGCTGCCGAAGTGCTTCTGTGGCTCGTTTCTTTGGGCTGGTTCAGTCCGTTCACGACAGTTAGCAGAAACGCATCTGGTTGTTCTCCCAGGTACTCAAATGGTAGCATGGGCTCCATCTACCCCGAAAGCTTCAATGCAGCTCTTCTGGTTCGTATCTATCAGTACCATAACTCAGTTCTTTGCATGTGTTTCTGACCATGCTACCTAAAGCGACTTCCTGCCCTGGTGGCCTCGTACCTCAAGGTACAGTTGTCAATCAGAGTCCGATGTAGTACGGACGTGACTTAGACGCAGCTCAACTTACGAAGCAGCCTATTGCGTGAGCAGGAAGTACTTCTTCGTAGCCGGTCCTAGGCATCTCACCAAGCTCTATATTCGGATCAAGGACAGTATGCTGTGTATCTTTTCTAATGTACAGTCTAAACTTCTTAAGCTGCGGTAGGGCAGATGTAGACCTCAGGATGCAGAGCTGCTGATGGCGCCGCCGGTCCAAAGGAGCAAAGCCAGCGAACAGCAGTGCCGATATTGTTGTTGGCCGTGGCGCACTTGCTGGCTCACACGAGGCACTTTCAGGCCTCTCTAATTCCCACCGAGTAGTTGCAGAAAGGATACTGGGAGGCCAAACTACCATTCTGGTCCGCGGGACCGTAGTCTCTTATCGAGCCTTCCCGAAGTGCGCCGATTTCAAATGGAACCAGAGCCTGATGTTCCCCCGCTCCGCTTGTACTGTTCCGGCTCAGGGTGGCAAGTTACCTTGGAGCCAGTATAATCCAGCGGCTGCTTTCTTTCTGCTGCATTCCGTCGAGATTCGAATACTCTCCTGGGCTGTTTCCGGTCCTGGCTTTCCTCGTTGCCTGCACTGTTGGCGTACTATTGGGGTGCAGAGCCGGAAGAGTAGCAATGGCGCACTAGTGCGACTAGCGGGTCAGGTCCCTTGAACACACCATCATTAGCGTGGCGCCGTTTCGCGACCCCGCGGCTTCAGGGCCAACTGCCCAATCTTCCTGCTGCGCAAGAACTTCTCCTCAAGACACGCCGAAGAGAAGTTGGCTCGGGATCCTCTCGCCAACATGAGTTCGGAACCGGATCAGCAGCTCCCTGGCGACGCTCACCATGTTATCTCCATTTCACACCCGCAAGCCAAGCGTGACTATATCTAGCGTTACGCGGGACGCTATTGTAGCTCTATGGGCGCATCCTGGCTGTTGATGAAAGGTCGCTAAAAATTGGGATCTAAAATTCGGTCTTTGATGGGAACATTTATTGTCAATATCCATGCTGCCCCAACGGTCCACGGCCGGCCTGGTCATGCCAATGTCACACTACAATCAGCAATATATATCTGAGCCTTCAAGGGTCATGCAAGGTACCAACTAGAAATGCGTCACCGTTATTAAAAATTGATATCTGAACATGTAGACAATTCTTATCCCAACTCATCTTTGCCCAGACTGATACCATCGACGATGACTAACTAAGCTATACCGCTGCCTGCCACGTATGAAAATATCCAGACTTGATTGAGACTTGCCGTATAGTCGACTTCCACAGCATTGGCTACTAAGTTAACAACAAGCCTCCATATTTCGACAAATGTGACCACTCTTATTTTGCCTCTACCCACAAGCCACAGCTTCAGTCTGGCGGACCGGCACAACCGCAATACTTGGACTGGGGAAGTTCCGAACAGGCGAGGGCATGGCGTTCCCTTCGCTTCAACGGCGAGGTCGCCCGCATGGCGCAGTGGTCAAGCGTCTGGCAGTGCATCAGTCAAACACCGGCTTTCGAACAGCTTGGTGGGCGACGAATGCAAGTAGGTTCGAATCCTGCTGCGGTCCGACCCGGCTCATGGCAGTCGATAACAGCCATAACGTGGCTCGTGGACGCCATAACTCTCCACAAAAACAACGCAACGACTCGACGGCGATTGTCGTCACATAACGAAGAGACTTAAGCCGTACTAAGGCTACAAATGTACTCATAAAAAATATACTTGATAATGACTTAGGATCATTATCGTCGGAGCGGTGGCATATATACTAAGGGTTCTATACTCTCCTCTGTGTTGAGGAGTAAGCCCTCATCAGGGCTAGGTTCGACTTCATGTCTGTCATAGCTAGATAGCTGCATACGGACAATAAACTTGATTCAAAAAAAACAAACAAAAAAAACGGCGAGGTCCTTGATTCGCCTTATATTTGGGAATGTGCATACTGACTCCTTTGCGTGTGGTACAGAACCAGCTCGTAGAAGCCTGGCGATGACGTGCTCGCCAACTTCCGACAGTTTCCCGAGGTGTCCGTCCCGGGCCAGGTCTCCACAGCAGCGCCAGCGCAAAGCACGACTGCGGACGACCACCCTTCTTTGCCGGGCGGTAATGACACGGCCCTCAAGAGTCAGAGGCCCATCGAATCCAAGTCGCCGCTCAACTTCCGGACCTCTCAGGGCTCGATTCACTGGCGATGGTCCTCTGTACTGGATCAGAGCCACATTTGGTAGGAACAGTCGTTCCTGATCCGACGTCACTACTGTCTGTCCGTCCTCCCTTCGCGGGCTACGGATACGTCTAGTAACCCGCGTAGCTGGTTCGGGCAATTAGGTCGGGTTACATCACACAGTTACACAGCGGTGTAGATGCCTAGGAAAAGCGGGCTTACGCAGCTACCCGCCAGTTGATAACGAGCGACGTGCGCCTTGGTTCGGGTAGCAATGTCATGGGCCGGGCATATGGTTATGGGGCGGCGAGGGTAACACATCGAGCATGCGTCGTGAGACCGGCCGGCGGCGGACCGGACATACACGTTCATTGCTTGCAAGTTTATACCAGATACATAAAAGCTAGCCGGTTTAGTCGTCGAAAGAGGAAGAAGGATGGGGAACGCATCAGCCATGGGGATAGTGAAGATACTCGTGACAATTACCATGCAATTAGTTTTCTTCTACTCGCGCGTTTATTCTTGCTGGGGGTCACGATGGGGACAGGACTTAGTCATTATTCACCATAATTTCAATGTCAATTTTGGCAAGGGATAGATACAAATCCTTCGGCTTGCTCTGTGTCAGTGCCATAGACATGGCGTCGTATAGTCGGCCGTAGAAGACTTGGAATGCCACAAGACGCCTTACGTCAAGAGAACGGCCCGCCCCAGGCCAGGTCACCTCGAGACTCTTCACCTCCAACCCCACGGCCAAGACCATCTTCGAAGACGCCCAATTCGACGCCAAACTCACACAACCTTCCAATGCGCCCTTGACCGCCGAAGCTGAGAATTTCGCCGCATTAGGACTCCCCAAGCGCATCACCCACCACCTTTCCACCAAACTCGAAATGAAAGCCCGGCGTTGATCCAGAAGAACACGATACCCCAGTTCCTCAATGGCGACAGCGACGCCTTCCTCCAAACCGAGACTGGTTTAGGAAAGACTCTTGCATACCTTTTTCTCATCGTACAACGTATCATGTCACTCATCCACGACGTGGACAGCAACAGCCTGGGCACCAAGATACATTGCAACTCCGGCCTGTTCGCCATGATCCTGCCCACACGCGAGTTGTGCAAGCAGATCGCAACTGTTCACGAGAAGCTCCTCCGCTGCACTCCTTGTACCGTCAGCACATAAGTCATTGGTGGTGATAGCAAGAAGTTAGAAAAGGCGCCGATACGGAAGGGCGTCACCTCCTCGCCACACCCGGCCGTCTGACGGATCATCTCGTCCCGCCAAAGCCCCATATTCTTAATTCAAACAGTTTGGTCTTTGTGGGATGGGCGGTGCGAGTCCCGGCATTTCTTTAGTCCAACTTAACTCGCCCCAAATTCTTTTGTCTGAACACGGCCAGTCTCTCGGGATCTTCGCGGCTCAGTGGCTGTAGCCTCCCAGTCCTCAAAATTTGACGCCAACAGTGTATGTCGTGATGGTAACATGCTATAACTCGCTGTAGGAAGGAAGCCGTCTCACATTAAAGGCTCCAATCCCAAGTACGACACCTTGATTTGAGTGCGGGTGTCAGCTTCTTCGCTTCATCGGCGAACCCATCACATCGTAAGCTAGAGAGACAGGACTTGGCGAATGAAGCTGTAGTGGGCCAAGGCGTGCCGATGTATTCTTCAATTTTATCGTTGAGAGAGATCTTGTCGCCGACGCAGGAATAATACTGGATCAGAATCTCGAGGTGAATCATTCGCTCATTGATCCAAGTTGTGTCCATATCAGGGTATAATTTCATACACTCGTTGAAACGGCGCATAGTGTCGAGAAGACCGTCTAGGGAGGGGGTGGGGGATTGTCTGATTTCGTGTTTGAATTCTTTCATGGCCACAAGTAAAGCGTCCCTCGATGTATCGAGGTTTTGCCGCGGCTCATCTATACCATCATAATGATCTAGACGAGATCCCATAGCGAAGGTGTTGTTGCCGTTTGGCACCGGAATATGAGAATGGCTAGGCTCTCAGTACAAGAGTGAAGTGTAAAATAACAAGATAGGGGGTAGATGTTGATGAATAGAGGGGAAGTAGGCAAATGAGATATCTCGCCCTTTTATAGCTATAGACTCGGTATTTGCCCGAAAACTACTCAAATCCTGTGGCTCTCATCATGATCTAGCCCCTGTGGTCAGTCTGCCTCACAATAGCATTCTTCTTGCCAAGAACCTAGCTAATGGTTCCAACACGGCGAGGCATTACGCCCTAGCACCTTCTAGTCATCGCCCTGGGGGCTGTACCGCTTAAAGCGGTCACACCTTGAGTAGGACTTTGTAACAGAGCTTGCAAGTAGAATCTACTCCTGGGATGCCTTGGTCCCCTCAACACACCGCATATCACGTACCTAGCATTTGTCTTTGTCCAAAGCAGGGGTTTCACCGTTTTCTAGGCGAGCCTTTCATGTTGAAGACACACGAACGCTTCGCGTACTCGGTGTGTGCATGCCCAAGGACGACCACGAGATCCGCGGAAACCAGGCACCACAGGCGCCCCCTTTCGCCCAATTAGCTAGGTATGCACAAACAAAAAAATGCCTCATACCCAAATGATTGAGCGAGGCGAACCTCTTCCACTTCCGAGCGGTAGGCTGCAGGCTGCAGTCTTTCATACCTCTTCTACCGGTCGTGTATGCATGATAACCAGGCCCCTAGGGCCTCATGTATTGGCAGAAGACTGCAGTGAATCGCTGATCGCATTAAATCCATCTTGCAATACGTTTGGCTAGATGGCAACCGGGGTAGGATTTGAATATGGGACGATATTTCGGGCGTCATTGCGCGCAAACCAGGCGTGAAAGAGAAATCTGTACATGTTGAGCGGCGAGAAAGCAGATAAAACTACCCCTGTAGTCTAGGTCTGCCTCGGTGGAAACCCATGAACGTCGGTTGCGTCCTGCATCTAACACGCGTGCTTCAAGGTCGATACGTGTTCTAGGTTTATGTGTACTGTATGGTCTCTCAAGCCGGATTCAAGCCGGTACAAAGGTAGGGATTAGTATTAGTATCAGTATCCGGCTTCACCGGTCCATGGCAGCCGCTGTACCAAAGAGTACTGGTGTTTGTTCGAAATGCAAATGCGTGTCGCCTTGGGGATGAAATTATGACTGGTACTCTGCATGAAGTTGGACAAGCGAGACACGACCAGGTTGGCAACTTGCCAGACTACCGAGAACGAGACGTGGCCAACTAGCAAGGTAGACCATCCTCTCAGGCGGCAGGTACATATCGGACGGCATACAAGGATGTGGACTGATCCTTCAGGAGAGAGCCTTAGCGAGGTTACGATAGCGCTATGTAGGAGGGGTGAAGGAGTGTATTGTCTAAAATGCCTTCGCCTTCCACTCCTGAAGCCTGGTTGCAGGCTAGGTCTTTATAGACCTAGTCAGAAGTGGACAGAGTACCTATAGAAGAGTCTAGATACGTATGGAGTCTGGTAGACTTGCAGAGAAGTGAGGAGAGGTATCTCCCAACACGCTACGCCCCTCGCCTTACTGTAGCCTGCTAGTCTGTTCGTAGCAGTAGTAACGCTTGCTCATCTGGCGTGAAGTCCCCCGACCTAAGTACCCCCTCAGTCTCTGACGTCTTCGTCGAAAGCGAAGCTCCCTGAAGCCGTAAAGGATAAGTAAAGACGAATATGACTGGACGTATAGGTACAACAAGGAGTCAACTTGAGCTCGTTAATGCTGGGCACCCTACAGCCTCTTTCACACCGAAGCCTTCCTTCTAATCTACCAATGAAATTAGTGGGGACGAGTCAGAGGTCGATTCAATGTCTGATCCAACATCCCGGCTTATACCTTAATGGAAATCAAGGTATCTCGTCCAAGTAGGCATTATCCTCGAGGTTTACTGCCAAGGTGCTTTTCGTATATGCATATGTGCCTTGGGGGTTTAGATCCAGGGGCATCCCACCCAACCTTCCACAACGCAACTCCATCTCGGAAAGAGGCAACCGTTTTGATCGACATTCATCCTTGCTTACCAAGCTCCCACTTGTTTGTTGGAAGATTAGTGTTGGGATGCCCTGCATTTTCGATCACACTCAACTTGACGAAATATTGGTCTGCAGATACGGTAAGGCAATCTAATGTTGAGTCCAGCGCTTGGTGTCGTACCGGATCATCACTCACACTATCCCATCTGGGTATAACACTGATGAAAATGTTCTGTTGTCGACACCTGTAGCCTAAGTACAGAACAGAAGGCCTCACCGAGCAATGGCCGTGAATCGGTAGTCCATAGGAGCGACCTTGGCGAATATCAGATCCTTTCAGATGCACCCCTGACTTGTGCATATAAGGATACTTTCTTTAAAGGATGTCCCGCTTCACGCTAGGTGTTTCTGACGCCTACCTCTTTTGGTACCCAGGCTTAGTCTCTTACAGCTGACAAATCAAAATTGTCCAAAACTTGGTGCAGAGCGACTTTTTGCATGTCTTAACGTTATGTTCACTGCTCCTTACACCATTCTGTATCGTTACTCTCGTTGAGGGTGACTGCCAACGGATCGTTTCTCCCTTTTCCTAATCGTTTTTGGTTTGCACACAATGATCCAGGCGACGTTCACCAGCCGTCTTGCTCCGTTTTAAAGCCCCACTGGGCCAACTTGCATTCTGGACGCTTGTGCGATAGATAAATGCACATCGCACACCCACGACCTTTAGCTTCGAACTCGACCAGCCTCGTTGCACATTCTTTTATCTCGCATAACGTCAAAGCCATACCACTTGCTCATTAGAGATGAGTGGCCAAGTTGTCGTATCACGTTGCTGCGGCCTTGCTACTGTCGATACCAAGAAAGCCACCGCGGCTTTCTTGCCTTTACCACCCGAGCTCCTAAATATGGTCTACAGCTACTTTGAGGATCGAGCGACACTGAGTAGTCTCACTCAGGTCTCCCAGTCTTTTCGTGCTGAATGGTTGCCTAGACTATATCGTCACAGAATCAATGCTGAATCTGTTAACGACCTGCCCAAGCTCTTTTGCTCCTTCGGGCCACTACTCAGCTCTTATGTGAAGAAGCGACTCGAAAAGGGTTTGAACCTTAAGCAAGTCCGCGCCACGCGCTCCTCCGTCAGCTCTGACAAAGATAAGAAGAAGCCAACAGCTGCTTATCATGTGCAGAATTTAAGGTTGCACGTTGCGCCTCGCGCCTCCATACAATATGGCCAATATAGCAAGACGCAGTGGGAGGACGTTTGCCACTACATAGAAGCGGCAATCCAAGCCCTACCGAATCTTAAGGCAGTCGAAACAAATGTCATAACCGAGTGAGTCTTACGTTGAATCATGCGTTATACACACAGCTTACATCATCCGCAGACCCATTGCAAGCCACCTTTCGTCCTCGCTGTGCCTCGAAGCACTCACTATCCCTTGTGTTATTGATGGCGATTTCAAGACGCCAGAAGAGGAAGTGCAGCGGATACTGGAGTGCATCAATTTCGAGGTACTACGCCGGCTTTCCGTGTCAAGTCCCTATGGCCGGCTTCTTTTCCCACGTCTCTCCAATGGATCCAACGCGGGCATCTCTCCAGCACTCGAAACTCTCAAGGTTACACTAACACAAGAAACTGAGACGGTGCTTGAATTCATCGCTACGTTTGACACGTTAACGAGCTTGACCATACGAGACTGTCGACCCTACACTCACGAGACCGAACAGGGAAACGTTTTCCTTCCAGCAATCCTAAAACATCAAAAGCTCCGGACTCTGAGGATCCGTTTTGTGGATAAGGACCGGGATCTCCAGGGCGTACCTCTATCGAACCTAGCAGTTCATGATATCGTCAATGGACTGCCAGAGCTACGCAGGCTCGACTTTGGACCCAACACATGGGACCTGGTACGTCTCCAAACTTCAATACTTGGCATCAACACATTAACCGTTGGCGATAGATGAAAATCGCGTCGGAGCTAGCCCGCTCTAAGAACCTAGAATCTGTTACCTGCCTCTATCACTCGGTGTATCCTTACATTGGGCAGGGGGCATCCCCCGACGTGGTAAAGGAATTTGAGCGTGGCTTTTTCGACAGTAGACCGGACCATCGAAAGCTTCAAGTCTTTGTGTCTTGCGCGTCTGATATCCCGCTCAAAGAAGACTCCTTCCAACTTCCACTGGACGGGAAACACATGCCAAGTACACCCGGCATAAGTTTCTCACGCGGCATTCATCCGTAAGAGAGCATCACGGCCGATTCGAGTAGATCCTTCAACGTCGGCGTCCCTTTACAGAGAAAGTATGAGAGTAGGTATTCCTAAGCGGCCGATGATGGAAGCTCGCCGTTTTACGAGTTACTGTTATTCACTCAGTGGCCAGAGCAGGATTGAAAGGGGGAACGGGGGGTAAACAAGCAAAACCAGAATCAAAACCCCGCAATTACGAATGATCTTAGTAGGGAGCAACCTGCCCAATACGTGCTGTTGCAGATTTTGTAAGGAGTAGTATGAGCCATTACCAAGGAAACCAAACCCGGCGACGTGTGTTAGCAGAAGCGGTCAGGATCTTTGATTAGGCAGGGCGCGCCGCTTCGTATAGAGTTCGCGGATTCTTATGATTTGCCGGGCCTACCCTCACCGCCCAATCCTAGCCCACAAGCCAATGAGCCCGCAACGACTGAGGCGCGGACCAGCATGTGACATGACAGCTTCCAGACTGGTTCTTGAGTCGCCGGGTGTTTCAGTCAATTCACCCACTACCGTGCGCGAGCAAAGCAGGGTATCGCACAGATCGCATTCAGTGGGTCGGCCCGCTCCATCAGATGGGCTCACTATCCACTGAACTATCGGACACGCCTCCAGTCCATCTTCGGCAACACCTGGAGGCTTGATGAATGTCAACTGCATCCGATGATGTTACGTGGGAGAGGAGGTAGTGGGTAGTACGTGCTAAAATGGACGTCATGTCTTCGGTTATAGCGTCTAGGCTTAGTCGTGCAAGCGCGGTCGTATTCATGGCTCGTTTGGTACCTGATTGACATGAGGGATCCAACCCAGTTGCCATGATTCTTACAATGCGACTTTCCTCACTCACCTAAGTCCTAAGGACGCAGATCTGACGAGATGCCCATCTATATGAGTTGGAAAACTGCAACTATGTATACTATGGCGCTTTTTGGCAATTTTGAGACAGGAGCCAACTTTTACCTAGATCGACTTTTAGTGCTAGATGTGCCTACTGTGACCCGAATCGGATAGTTATAGTGTACACGGCAAAAGCCTATTCAGGCATACGTCGTCAATAATGTCGCTACCCAGCTGGTGCTGTTACGCCATAACAGGACCAGGGGAGCGGAATCCACATAAAAGCGCCTTCAAGACACAGTTCTACACAAGCTTTGCACTAGTACATACCGTACAGAACTATGGTCGCACATCGCAGCTTTTCGTCAGGATAGATTATATATGACGAAAGGAGGCATAAAACATGGCAACGCAAGATCTTACATCAGCCTTGAAAGGCTTGGGGATCCGAACACATTGGTCATTGAATCTAGTCGTAGCGCGGGTTCTCTACACTCTGCAAACGCCTAATGCTGTATTCTATGGCGTGTTAGCCGAAAACAAGGAGCGTTTGCTGGAAGACGGGCCGAACGTGGACTTGCTCTGGGTATGCGAACGAGATGGTTCTGTGGCCGTATGGCTGGAGAGCCAGCAGCGGCCCGCAATCAGGGAGGGCCAATCAGATCATAATATGGATGCGGTGATAGGACACTATGACACCAGAAGTGGAGTCCTATACTACTCTGTAAAGTGGATCGGGTACGAATGCCCAACTTGGGAGTCGGAGCAGGATTTAGACCAGTATGCTGCTTTCCTGGACCACTACTGGGCTACTTTCCAGCAGCGAAACTGATTCGATTGAGCGGTTTTTGGTCTGGAATAGGGGGATGGAGTACTCAGAGGCGGAAGCACTTCTAGCTGCAATCAGCTTTGGTCCATAAAGTGTTCTAAGGACACCAATGTACCCGCACATCTAGCCAATCAAATGTATGATCTTCTGATATTGATTCGCGTAAACGCGGCTGGCTGGCTGGATATTTAGGGAGCGGTAGCCTTAGCCCTCCGCGACGTGATTCTCAAGATGTGCTTCAGCTGCGGACATCCGCCCAAACTTTGCTTGACCCGGTCACTTGACCACCATGCAGCACGCCACCGCCGTCTTGACTACACTATCGGCAGCTGCTTCGCCAATGCACAGCCGGACGAATGCGACAGGCTGCCAGGCTGCGACCCTCGGTAACTATTCTTGGGAGATCAGGAACTTCTACCACCAGGTGTTGAATGCACGGGGACATCTCAGCTTCGACCTGTCGAATCCCGTGTTGTTGCACGCATCTCAATACGTTTGGGATCGTTACCGACATACGGAGAGGCTCAGAGCTCGAATCCCGATGATCAACGGGGCGACGGCTTTCATCGACCTCACAGTCAACGTACTCAATTGTCGTCGTTGCTGTGGTGTTATTTCAAGCGATGAGCAAACTGCCGAGGTCTGCTATGTTCTTGAGCGTTGCCGATGTGTACGTCTTGATGATCCCCACGTTGAACCACGCTGATCAGCGATAGGTCCTTTGCGCCAGCTGTCAAGTATATCGGTGTCCACAGATCTCCCATCAAGGACTTTGTGGGTCTCAAAGACCTTTGAAGACATTCCGGCTCGGGACGTGTGAGATATGCTGGCAGTGGGTGAAGGCTCCGGACCGGCTGCCGTGTGGTACGCTGTCTTGCCCCATGTCGAACGTAGTTAACATGGGAAAGGACACACATTTTGCTGTCGATGCGTGGTACTGAACCGTATATACTCGGCTGCATGCCCAACATGCCGGACTGAGTGGCGTAATCTGCCCCTTCGACACCCTCGTCGCATTTGCCGCATGTGGAATATTGGGATGGAAGTGACGCTTCCAAAGCCAACTACGCACCATAGAGATCAAGTAAAAGGGCATTCATTGGTACGAAGAGTGGGATATGGACGCCATAGGAGGTATTTCCTTTTCGACGAAACAGCCAGAGCCAGCCGGGAGATTGTGGGCAGCACTCAGGCCAGCGTTGACGAGACGCGTTTTTAGCAGTTGCTCCATAATTCAGTTCAGTTTTCTAATTCATTGTGCTCTTTGCGCTCTTCTCCATCGATGTGTGACAGTGTCCAACATGATCAGTCACTGCCTTTAACAGCTAGTGAATCCACTTCCCTCTCTTACTATGTATGTAATCCAGCTCTCCTTCTACAAGCCCGCCACTATGCTCTGGGCACGGAAAAGTACGATGTCCTACCCGCCACTCCCAAGTCGCTTAGACTTTTATAATGTTGCCGCAGTATTTGCATAATACACCAGCCGATTTCCCCCATCTCTATACCGCTATCTCTGACCAGTACTGTGATGTGGTCTCTTGATATCTGGTAGTCCGTAGGTTGTCCATTCTACCGATTCCCTGAAGGCCTCTGGTGGGCTGAATGGATACCATTCCGTCAATTCGCATTAGCTTCAGTAGCTCCTAGCCGCGATTCGCGCAGACCGCCGGTGTCTTCTATTGTGTTGAAGCCCATGCTCGCTTTCCTCGATTTCGAAATCCCGGCCCAAAATCTTGATCAAGTCGTTGATATCGTCAAGCTCGCTTTGGTACTGAGCCGGCTCGGCGCTGCTAACCTCGTGGTAAAAGCTGCTCAGAGGGCGGACTCTTACTTGCGCATAGCTTACTCCACGTTGTCCGACAACATGCCAGGTGCGGCAGCTTGTAGCACCGCCAACGGCGATGACTTGAGGTCTGTCGTCTCGCCGAGCCGCTACATCACTAGCAGCATGCTGCTGGCGGCTAGATTCCACAGTTGGCTCATACCACTCGTCACATTGCATCTGACCCGGCGTGGTTGAGCGTGTGTCACTCGGAGTACCAAAGGCCATTTCTTTTATCGAAAAATTCTGAACTGCATCAACAGACATCCGTAGACCAGTATCAGACGACATGTAGGTCGGTGTTTCGCGACTGCTTTGACGGGAGGCACGGAGGGGTCTGATCGGAGGTCACGGTCTTTGATTTGCAAGGCGTCTTGTGGCATCGAGCGAAACGCTATATCCTTCCTTGAACTGGGTCGCCGACTACAGTAGATTGAGTCCTACTACGGCTTCCTTGAGAGTACGTTATGTACATTGTGGACGTGTGAGACGTTCTCGCTGCCCGCTTGCGACGCCATAGCTACTGCCATACTGCTCATACGACCCATACAACTGGTGAGACTTGCTGTCTTCTTCTGTCGTCCGTTCTGGCTGGCACGAGTCCTGATTCTATGCCTGGACTTCGCCGACGACACGCATTCCAGCTCCCAATGTGTATATCGTCCTAGTAGCTGCCGAAACGCTTCTAGGGCTCTTTACTTTGGACTAGTTCGTCCCGTTCACGACAGGCAGCCGAAACGCATCTAATTATTCTCTCGGGTACTCATACAGCATGTGCTCATTGTACAGTACCCTAACTCTTCGATACTGCTCTTCTGGTCCGTACCTACTAGTATCATAAGACGACAACTCAGTCATTTGCATCCCTTCCTGACCATGCTACCTGAAGCTACGTCCGGTCCAATTGGCTTCGTACCCCAAGGTACATTCGTCCAAAAGAGACCGGTGCGGTACTCGACGGTGTGGCTTTGCAATTTTGCGATGCTAGAGGCTCTCGATGAGGAAGCGCTTTTTCGCAGCCGGCTCAAAGACTGGTTGAGCTGCGGTAGGGCAGATGTAGGCCTCAGGACGTAGAGCTGCTGATGGCGCCGCCGGCCCAAAAATGAGCAAAGCTAGCAAACTTAGAGCGAATGGGGACCCCAAGCAGACGCCGATATAGTTGTGTCCATTACTGGGCGTGGGGCACTTGCTGCTCACAAGAGGCACTCCGGAGTTCCTCCAATTCCTACCGAGTAGTATGCATCTGGGAGGCCAAACTACTATTCTGGTCCGCACGACCGTTGTCTCTCATTGTACTCTTTTCAAGTGCGCCGATCCCGAATGGAGCCAGAATCATCCAGCAGCGTATTCTCCTTTCGCTGCATCCGTTGAGAGCTCGAAGATCCTCGCGCGCTGTTCCGGTCCTAGCTTCGTAGTTGCCTGCTGACCTGTTGGTCCTACTGTTGGAGTGCAGCGTCGGAAGAGTAGCAATGGCGCACTAGCGCACTAGCGCAACCAGCGGGCCAGGCCTAGAACCCACTGTTGTTAGCGTAGAGCTGGTTCGCGACCCCGCGTCATTTTAGGACCAACTGCCCAATCCTCCTGAACTGCACAAGAACTTCCTTCTCCTTGTCAAGACACGCCGAAAAGAAGCTGAGCCCGAAATCCATCTTGCCAACATGGGTTCTGGAACCGGATCAGCAAGTGCCCTGACGAGGTCATTTCCGCTCAACTCGAGCTCGTCATTGTCACCAACATTTCATACCCGCAAACCAAGCAGCTTGCTATACCGACCGTTCCGCAAGACGCTATTGTAGCTCAATGGACACTCTCAGAAAGATGCCCCAAGAGGGTCCCGCAAGTTGCCCGAACCGTCTTAGGTAGTTAGGCCTCTGTCATAGCCCACGCCAAGAGGCGGAAAGGCAGGGTTCACAAGACCGGCGTACTGCGACGTCTTCAGCACGCTTGCGTACTGGAGCCCGACGCACGAGCGGATGGAGACGGCGATGCACGTCCCGCGAGGACAGCGGGCGCCAGACCTAAACAGCATTGTCTGCCCCCATGTTCTAGTTACTGTTCCGTCAAGTTCCTCCTACTCCGTTGTTGACAGTCGCAGTTTCGTCAATCAATTGCCATACGAGACCGAGCCACGGCCGAGCGACACGATCGATGCGCCGAGTCGAAGCCATCCATTTCGAGGCCTAGGCGGACGCCAGCGACGACGCGAATGCCGTTGCTGGCATAGGCAGCGACGCGGATGCCAAGTACGAAACCGACCCCGAGTATGTTGCAGCAGTTCCCGCTGCCGCGGCCGAGCCTCTGTCTGTCTACGACGTCATCCCCGACGAGGATGGCGGTACCGTCATTCCCAACAGCAGTCCGATGAGACAGAAGGGTCCGAGGCAACTGCCTTCGCCGCGAAGACCGCAAGGTAAGCATGATTCTCGTTTATTGACTACATAGTCGACTGACCATTGACGCTCATCATACAGCAGGCACTCCAGGTTCGCAACCGACGGTGGAGCGGCAGCCCGGCCGTACCGAGCCCAGCTCCACGACGAACACTGCACCAACCGCTGCGACGAATGCAGGCGCCCGGCCAGCACCCAAAATATACCCCGACCACGGCGCAATGGATGCGTCGCTGCAGAGAGCTGTGCGTTTGGACAGCCGGGTGCCAGCTAGAAGACCCTTGGCGCCGATCATGTCGACTCAACCTCTGGACTGACGCACACCTCGCCCTCACTAGCATCGTAATCGTAGCAGCTGCCGGCCATGCCATAGACTGCCATGGCTCGCATATACTCGCTTTCTGAATGGCGATTCTGAGTGTGTAGAACGAGGGCGATGAGTCTGATCGCCTTGGACCTGACGAGGCCCTGCGTCTGGGTTTTATAATCGGCATAAAGTATACCCAGCGTAGGGAATTGCCGGCAGCACGTGCCAGCTCATCATCGACTCTAAAAGCATTTGAGCCGTTTTGAGAGCCCGCAGCGCAATTGCCGTGCTTCGTAACTGGGCGCTTGTACTGCATCCTGTCTGCGTTGCGTAGGCGTAACCAGAGATGCTTTAGAGAAGTTGTAGGTCGAGACAGTTTGGACTCGGCGAAATCGGTTGTGGGGTTGGTTGGCGTTGGCGGCCATCGCATCAGCGCTAGCTTAGGAGGCGCTGAGTCGAAATCGGCACCCTTGATTCAATACCTAGCGGCCTGGAGAGCTCGAAATGCTCGGTTCCTTTGTTCTTTTAGTGTTGGAAATGAATTTGTACTCTTCCGATTCTCATAGGAAGCCCTCGTCAATGCGATGCTTGCCTTCAGGTTTTTCCTAGCAATATATTATGTAGCTGCATATGGACAAAACTGGATGCCAATTCGTTTGGATCTTTGGGTACAGAAACAGAGGAGCAGCTATTGCGGCCCGGCACCGAGTGGGCCAGGGAGTCTCTAATTGCGTGGAAGCGTATGCGGGGAAACTTCTCGTCATTACCACTCCCTTTCGCACCTGCCCTGCCTTAATCAACCAACCGGCCATTGCACATTCTACCGCCGGCCATTTATGTCATGCTGTAAAAGGTTACTTCTTGGGTTTGCTTGATATGTTCTGGTAATTGACCTTGTCCGTCTTAAGAAACTGAAGGGTCTTTCTTCCGCACTCTCAACGACCATCCTTGACAGCGAGGATTCGCCGATCAACCCCGCAGCTTTACTACGATCCCCAATGTCTGATCCGGAGATTGCACAGCTCCGACGCGAAATCGAAGAGCTCACGCGCGCGAGAGAGGCGGCAGAGGCACGAGAGAAACAAGAGCGACGCGAGAAGGAACAAGAGCGACGCGAGAGAGAGGCGGCAGAGGTACGAGAGGAACAAGAGCGACGCGAGAAGGAACA
Organism: Apiospora arundinis; assembly: GCA_039105305.1. Taxonomy (NCBI): domain Eukaryota; kingdom Fungi; phylum Ascomycota; class Sordariomycetes; order Amphisphaeriales; family Apiosporaceae; genus Apiospora; species Apiospora arundinis. The sequence goes on from JAPCWZ010000004.1 coordinate 6,342,618, forward strand.
AGAGCGACGCGAGAGGGAGGCGGCAGAGGCACGAGAGAAACAAGAGCGACGCGAGAGAGAGGCGGCAGAGGCACGAGAGGAACAAGAGCGACGCGAGAAGGAACAAGAGCGACGCGAGAAGGAGCAGCTCAGACACGAAAACCAACCGACTACGCTGGATGAATACCTACGGAACTGCCACACCCTCCTCTATAAAAGCTTCAAGCTCGCCGACAAGTCTGTATCTTCCACGGGATTCACAAAAGTCGACGGCAAGTTCTACCCGAAATGGCTTCGTCCTTGGACCCAGTTTGCCGACTCTCTCCGCCAACAACAGTTTGACGTCATCGTGGACGCCTGTGGAGGTGAGCGACTCTTCCACCAAGAAAGCACAACCCGAGACATAGGGAGCACCAATTCTCACAAGCTGGCGGGCAACGAGAACGCGGTCGCTTCTTTTGAAAAGGTCGCAGTCGAGGATCCTGTCTTTGCTATTCTCCGGCATTTGGGTGGCCAGGAAGCGATACGTGCGAAATACGGATTCAGCCGGCTACGGTTCAGCGACAACCATCGCGAAATCACGCACGCGAGCGGCGGGACCCCACTGCCGAACGAGGACCTGGATACCGAAGAGCCAGAGCGGCGGAGGGCCGGGCCGAACAAACGAGCAGCATCCGAGCTGAGAAGGAAGCCTCGATCGACAAACCCGGATGGAGCCGGGCTCCGAACGCGGCCCGGCGGGGACGAAAGCCTGGCGTTTGTCTATGACTACAAGGCCGCTCACAAAATTGCGGCCGATCATGTGAATCTGGCCATTTCGAAGGAAACCTTGTTTATGGAAGTCGTCGAACAAGTGAATAGGACTACGTCGAGGACGGGTGCCGGGCGAGATCAATTTGAAGCCGAAGCACGGCTGGCCATGGCGCTCACCCAAGTCTTTGACTACATGGTCACCTACGGGGTTGGGTATGGCTATGTGGCAGCGGGCGAGTCGCTGCTGCTGCTCCACGTCGACCGGGCCGATCCACAAACGCTGTTCTGCCACCCTTGTGTGCCTAGCAAAGATGTGGGCGACGCATCGTGCGAAAACTGGGCGGAACAACGGATCTACACGGCCGTGGCGCAGCTCAGCAGCTTTTGTCTGTTGAGTCTCCAATCGGATGCGCTTCAGGGACCTTTTCTCGACGCCGCTCTGAAGAGAGCGAAGGCGGTCTTGAAGACATGGGCAGAGCCATACGAGGATGCCGCGCAGTTTTCCGCAGAGGAGACGGAGTCGTCGCAGGCGGCGTCATCGTCCCCTGCACGACGAGCCGATCCAGATTTTGTACCCGACGAAAGTCCCATTGGCCGGAAAGTCGCCTTGCGGCCGAGGCCGTCCTGTAGGCCGTCGTCGTCGTCTCGCCGGGATGACGAGGGCGAGGACGAGGACGGGCCGGAAGATGACTTGCCGTCGCCGTGGACAAGGTCGGTGGAAAAGCGGAAGGGCGGCCCATCGCATAGCAGCTCCGAGGAAGATGAAACGCGCCACTCAGCGCCTACGCGGCAATACTGCTCGCAGGCGTGCCTGCTAGGCCTCAAGAGGGGCCGGGCCCTCGACGACAGCTGCCCGAATGTGCTCGCGCATCGTGTCGCGGGCGGAGATGGCCTGCGGCACCCTGTCACGGCCGACGAGTTCACACGCCTGGTCAGTGAGCAGCTGCGCGACAGTCCATACCGAGGTTGCCTAGGGCTAGGTGGGTGGGGTAAGAGGGGTGCGACAGGCGTGCTATTCAAAGTGGAACTTGGACCATACGGCTACACCTTTGTCGGCAAGGGGACACTGTCGGGTGGCCTCGAGCAGCTGCAGCACGAGTGCCGGGTCTACGCGCGGCTGGCGACGCTCGAGGGCTGGGTGGTGCCTGTGCACCTGGGCCTGGTGCACCTGGATTGGGGGTACGTGCTACCGGGGGGGAGGAGGGTGGTGCACATGATGCTCATGTCGTGGGGCGGCGAGACAGCGGCGGACGCGGGCATGGAGGCGGCGGAGCTGGAGGCGCAGAGGCGTCGCTCGTTGGAGGCGGTGTGGGCGGCAGGGGTGGACCACGGCGACCTGCGCGATGCCAACCTGCTGTGGAACGTGGAGCGCGGGCGTGTCATGGTGATTGACTTTGACCAAGCCGTCCTCCGGCCAGCGCCCAAACACCGGCAGGTGTCTGCGGTCAGGAGGAAGAGGAAGCATGGTGCGGATCGGCTCGAGGGTTGTTCTCGGAAGCGTGGCCTGCTCTACAATCGTCTGCAGCCGGCGTAGATGGCGCAGAAGGAAGCTTCGAGGCAAATGCCGAGCTGCGAACAAAGAAATCAACTCAATACATTTTGGTACTTTTATCACGTGCGATGTGAAATATGGAATACAAGTGGGCGCCAGTGCCTTAGAGGTCGCGTGCTTTCTATCGTCGTCCCCTTCGCCGCCTAGCCCGTTGCGCCAGGGCGATCATCAGTCGATGTTTTATCAGCCGTCTCCTAGGGGTGACCTGCTTCTATCATGGCTTTTCAACCCGATGACACGGATGGCACGCTGCGTTAACCCGGCTCCTCTAGGCACATCGACAGTCAGGCATGTCACGAAAATATGCAGGGACATACCCAAAGTGAATAGAAGCTCAAGGCTTGTCCGCTTAGGGTCACATACACCTTCATTCCCAACTAGTGCCCACTCCTGCTCTGTTCATTGTCTCCTCGTACTCCATCCTCTTTCCTACGCTTCACTCCTTTTTGATCCCCGATCTCCTTTCGCATTTTCGGCAAGTGGTCCAGTAGAGCTACTGCGTTACCTTGCAACGACTTATGACTAGAGTTCGTCCACCCTCTCTCGCTCTCGGCCTTCTTCGGTGAACGTCTCGTTAGAGAAAATGCAGTGCTACTAAATGTGGCGGCCATACCTGTATATTTTCAAGAAATGCGTCTAGTTGCTTCTTGTAGTCTCCCAAAGCAACATTCGTGTTAATCTGGTGTGCCTTGTGTAGGCGCTCGGAGGGAAATGAGCATCTCTTTTGAGCTTCGGCATATGCCATCGGAGTGGACTTGGGGGGATACAACTGAGGATTATCACACAAAGATGGCGTGATACAGTCGGGCCAACCAAAGGTACGCGTACGAAAATGCTGTCCAGTATATGCATACACATTTGAAGTCCTTTTTTCTGTCGTGCTAACTGCGGTGCTTGAGTGAACTCTAGCACGGCTCTTGCCTTGCTTCTACACATGCTGCCGGATGATTGCGGATCAATGTGGAATTGGATCACGGCGCTAGAAACAGCACAGGAAATAGTTGGATTTTCGGGTGGGAACCGGAGGCTGCACCGCTCCTAGCGCCCATGGGGCGTGATTGAGATGCCGGTTGGGTGAAGATGGCCTCGCCTGGTAGCTGCTGTTCTGATGCTAGAACGCATTTTGGCGAGAAAGATTTATGGCCCAGCTTGCCTTCAGCGCGTCTTTGACGAGGATAAGTTCTTGCGCCGTCCAGAGAGGCCGTGGAGTCGGCCCGCTAGTCGCGCTAGTGCGCCATTGTTACTCTTCCGACGCTGCACTCCAACAGTAGGGCCAACAGGTCTGCAGGCAACTAGGAAGTCAAGACCGGACACAGCGCACGAGGATCTTCGAGCTCTCAACGGATGCAGCGAAAGGAGAATACGCTGCTGGATGATTCAGGCTCCGAGGCGACCGACCTCTACCAGAACAGTACAAGCGGAGCGGTAGGAACATCAGGCTCTGTCCTGCGCACCAGAACATGGGCTGCACCACAAGCTGTCTGTCCGGCGTCCAATCCGTCTCTCAGTGCCACTTGCGCGACGGTTCCGATTCTGCATCACAATGCACAATGAGGCCAGCAAAACTCAGGACCGAAAACAGCCCGCGAGACTCTTCGAGCTTACGCGGCAAAAAGACAGTACTGTATGCCACTGGATGACTCTAGCTTCATTCGGAATCGGCGTACCACGTCGATAAGGGTACAATTGGATACTACGGTCGGGCTGACCAGAATCGTAGTTTGGCCTCCCACAAGGAAAGCTCAACCTCATAGTGCCGCCAGCAAATGGACTGGATTGGGTTCTGGTGAAGGCCCCGGATTTCGCAAGTAATACACCCTTCGCCCCTCTTGACGACAGCAAGAGCGACAATGACATATTGATAAAGTCGCCATTGGCAACTAAGGGGGCAACTTTTGTTTCCACCGCTATACTACGGCTGCCTCAAAGCCTGCGCCCTCACCCTGTGCGTGTCGCCCTGCCCACGTCACTGACCCCAGAACCGGGGGACTGCGGCTCATGGGCAATGAGCATCAGGCATGGCACATACCCTGGAATGGTGGTCGCATGGTGTCCTTCTTTGCGCGATACTTATATACTCGATATGGAGAGCATATTCGAAGAAGTATATCAGCACACGGAAACGCGCCCTGACTTTGGCAACAACACTGCGATGTACGACAATCGCTCTTTAGAGTGGAGATCCTAAAGCAGCAATATCTAGCAGAAGACTAAATGTAAGAGGCCGTTTCTTTATACATGCCACGAGTTCGAGGTACGGAAAGCAATTAGAGTCAGTATTGACTACTTGGTGTTCGAACCCTGGACGATGAGGGTGACACAGACTCTGGTCTCGCATATACATACGAGGGGCACAAGGTCGAGTGCTAGCAAGGGGTCAGCTCGGAACTGGTTCTCTTACTTCCGCAGAGAAGCCCCAGTCCATGCCTTTCGCGCCACTACTGCCGGCAGACTGCAGTTGGTGCGTCCCACGTTCATTCGTGCGTATCACTGTAGGACTGCTGTAATGCCCACCAATCTAGGCCTCTCCAAACCTAGCTACAACTCCACAGTGAATACAGATTGCCCAATTCAACAGCCCATGGCTTCTCCGTTGATATGTACGTCAACAAATCACTGGTTCACCAGCGGCACATGTTACAAAGGTTTTATCAGTAACATTCAAGCATGAAAGAACAAACTCAAAGTGTTGGTAGGAGACATTCTGCTGCCTGTCACGGAAGAGCGCGAAAAGAAGATGCATACAAGGAAATTGCTCATAGCGACCGTTATCAACCAAAACAAGCACATACTCAATCTCTTCGAACTCAGTATTTAGAATACCCCAGTGATCCAGTCCAATATCGCCAATTTGAAGCTGCATTGCCTGATTCATACCACCGTGCTCACAGTGTGGGATCGATATCCTCAAAGAAGCCTTCGTATCGGGCGTGCCCCCGAGCTGGCTACTAGTTGAGACTTGTACTCTCTGACGTCCTTAATGAAACAAGGAACCGTTCCGTTGTTGGGTACGGTTTCGGCTTCCTTCTCGGCGGAGGCTGCCTCTTGGGTCTTGGTGCTCGTCCCTTGGGCCTCCAAATACACCACCAACTTGGCTCTGGTGGGCGAGGACGGTAGAATATGGGCCGAGTAGAAGTCAATCATGTCGGACTTCGTAAGCTGCTTCACATGAGTTGCATCTTCTTGCGCTAGTTCAAGCATATCTATCAGTATCAAGTCCATATTCTCGGTGTTTTGGGAACGAGAGCCATACCTGCTTCAAAATCGTAGTATTCATTGGCAATTTGTGCCCAGTGTCTTTCATTCTCCTGGTTGAGATTCTGCTCTTTTTTCAGGAGATTGACTACCACGGCCCTCTTGTGTCTCTCGAATTCGGTATCGCTCATGTTGCTCAACGCATTAGCTTGAGCACTCAGGAATGAATCGATACGTGACTCCAGGTATTCAGATGCTCTCTCGCTCTGGATGATAAATCGGAAACCGTAAGTCGTGTAACAGGCTTGTAGACCACTAGAAACATCATAGCCCAGCTGTTCCTTGGTACGCAGTTGGTCAAAAGCAGGTTCGTGCATGATTTGGTCAAGCAGCTGCGTCTTTGCTCGCACCATGCGGTTACCCCTACTGCCGATGTGGAGATAGTACTCAATGCAGTGGTTGAAGTTTTCGGGGTCCTTGAGTGTCTTCTTGTAGAGATAGTTGGCACCGGCGGGGAATATCAGAGATCTCCGGATTGGCAGCTGGTCTTTGGGCAGTACACGGGGCTTCAGCATGTTCTCAATCATCGTGGTGAGCTTCAGGGCATCCTCCCTGTACAAGTTGCCGTGTACGTAAGCTTCGATATGCATTTGAGAGATGAATTGCTTGTGGAAGGCCCTCATGGATTCGATAGTGACGCCAGGAAGCTCCGCCTCGAGCTGGTCAGCGACAAAATAATGCTCTAAGGCGAGCCATAAGATATAATCCTCGGTCTGCAAATACGGTTGCTGAAGCTCCCAGTTCTTGTAACGGCACGACGCCCGTTCTTTGGCAATGTCAAAGCGGTCACCACGGATCTCTAAGTCGCGTATGGTCATCAAGACCTGCTTTAGCAAGACTGGGAGGTTTTCATCGTAACCCCACACCTTGAAAATCAGGCCCTGAGAGTCCAAGGCGACTTCGCAGTGCAAGCCTGCCAAAGATGCAGCGTATGAGTACTCCTCCAGATCATCTTCTACAAGGCTTGTGTACAAACTGGCCTTGACCCAATTCTCTGCGGTGGCGAAAATGATGTGATTCTTGCAGCTAACCGTGAGAAACGCTTTCGGCACCCAGAAGGTGTCATCCTTTTTGAACCATGTTCTAGCAACGTTATCGTTTCGAAGTAAGCATGGCGCCAAGGCTGGCTCCTTGACTTCCTTCTTCTCAACTTCCAGCTTGGTCGGGATAAGCTGGTTCTTGTGCGGCAAATGCAATTGAGGCAGGCGTGTTTTGGCATCAGCACTGGCGGCCTTCGATATCTCCATGAGAAACTCTTCGGGTATCTTTTCAGCCTTGTACTCAGTTCCGTACCATTTCTCCTTTTGATCCCAGTCACCAGGGTAGTCTCTCGAGACCAGAACCATGTTTAAATTGTCCGGTCGAAGGCAATCTAGCCCTTTGGCAATAAGGTCCGCGTCGAACTTCCGGAGTCGGTCCTGCCGACTAAGCAGCCACTCTCTCGGCAGTGGCTTTTGCATGTCCGCAGCAATAGCACACGTGAATTCGGCAACATCCTCCTCTTTCTCCTGGTACTTGAAGCCTATATCGGCCATGTCCTTTAGCTCCTTGAAGATCCATTCCTGCGGTGACGTTTCTCGTAGTAAAGATGTATATTGAAAGAAGGCCTTGACAATCTCTTCATAATTTTTCAAGCCCTATAGCCATAAGTTAGCCTATGAGCTAACCAACAATTCTGGACAGAGCACTTACAACTTTAGTGAGTTCAATTTCGCACCTAAATATACCGGCAGTACCGGGACAGACAGGAAGCACATAAGCGTTCAGTGAGCTGGCCCAGCCTTTCGATTTGATGTAGTAGAAAATACTGCCAGGCCCTTCATGTCCAATTAAGTGACTGATGTACAGACTGGGCTGTGATTCGTACAGTTCCTCCTCGTCAAGGGAAGGGAACAAGAGGATGAGCTGCCTCACGTCCATCACAGGCTTCGCAAAAATCTGCCACTTCAGCTGATCCGCCGCATATGGCGTTTCATCTTCCCAACGATTTTGAGACAGGTTCTTATTGGGCACAGCCGAGAAAAGTTCAGCTACCCAGCGCTCCAGAACGTCGAGGGGTTCGCGGCCGAGTACGCACAGCTTCATTCTGTTTGCTGAATAATGCTTCTCCGTATCTCGACAAGTGAGGGCACGGATACCCGACAAGATACGGTAAGGTGGTAAAGGTAGGGCACGAACTTGGCCAACAAACAAGCTAGGTCGGCCATCTTGAATGTGCACAGCATCTAAGTACAGGAGGCTTCCCCGCTCAAGGTTCAGGTAGGTGACTGGGGCACGGGTACCGCATAGAAGGCAGATCCAGCGTAAGAGGGCAACCAAGCAATAGGGCCAAGCCCGTGCTTGGAACACCAATTCAAGCGAATGCAGACCAAGACCAAACCTCTCATTTCACAGTGGTCAGATTACGGACGAAAGCACAGGTAAGCGAATAAGCATCCAATTGAACATCTGCAACGCGCCTACGCGCCTACGTCTCGAAAAGCCTCGAAGCACCGCGTCTAGCATCAGCACCTCCTACCTTGGGAAAGGCCAGATACGAGCCCGCCATGAAGACGGCACATCAGCGGCGATCCCACCGATTGTTGTACGTCCTATCCTTGGTTTTCGCGAGCCAACTTCCCAAACCCTTCCCAACATAAGCGTAATCTCTGCTAGCGCGACATAAGCGCTGACACGCCATTGAAAATCACACTATAATCGGTAGGAAGGGTAACCCAGAGGCGCCTTCGTTCGGACCGAGCAGGAACATAAGCACCGAGTCAATTCGTGGCCCTCGCCATTAGGGCCAACTGCACAACCTCCCCAGACCCTGAAACGTTTACCCACGACACGATTTCAGATAACGATTCGTTCGATATGGAAGAGGGGTGCCTCGCTGCCACAACTGATGGCCAAGAGCACACCGTGGGAGGCCACGCAGACACCTAGCCATGGCAACCGCAACGTGAGCGGCCCTCGGGATGTCTTTGGCTTCCCAATTAGGGACATCTCAGGACCTGCAGGTACGCACAAGTTTAAATCCCTAATTTAACTGCGTCGCTAACTACAACTCACATCAGGCGTCTATGGATTTCGACATCTCGATGAGACCTCAACGTATGAAGATGAAGTTGCCCACAATCCGTACATTACCGTACCGATACCGCGAATCCTTGCCAGGCTGAGGGCCGTAGACCACCATCTGTTGAATCAGATGTGAACCACTACGAACACAGCGCCATGTTCAATCCGATAACTATGGAGGCGCCCACCACGATACCCGCAATCAATCGGAAGCAATCCCCATTCACTGAATACCATTTTGTGGATCCTGGCTTGCCAGGTGATGCCATTCACAATCGTCTCCTGCGTTGCATCCGCAACATCGGCCGGGTGTACAAGCTCAATATTGTGCCCGGCAATGGCCAGCACACGGACGCTGCTGCGTCAATCCAGTTCTTTGAACTGTCTGCCACCAGCGGGCTCCAGGATCGAATTAACACTAATACATTTGTTGTCGAAGGACGCTACCCGTTCGTCGTCTGAAACCGAATTCGACGCTCAGAGCCGAGTGCTGGAGAAGCAGGGCTTTTACGGGTGATTGTAATGCGTGGCAACGGGCGTCGCGAACCAGCGCGGTATTATTGGCAACTGGTCTGAGCGATTCTACTGGGATAAAAACAAGATTCTGGAGTTCCACCAGGGGAATGAAACGGTTCTAGAGTTCCGCTTCGCCTGCTACTCGCGGCAGGCGGAGAATGCCGCCCGGATCCTGGCGACGGACACTCGCTTCCGCGACGTGGACGTCTGGTTCGGTCAGGACCCGTGTGCTGGACTTTGAGCTGTGCTTAGGAGCTCCAGTACTTCATCGCTCACCCTTCGTGTTACTGCCAGTCGATGTTTGCATGGTAAGTAACCTTTTGTTCCATCGTGTCTGTTACGTAGCTAGCATTTCCCTTCTATACCATATTTTCTACAGTTGCTCTTCTTTGTTATCCGCCTTGCCGACTGGACTCGCTCTCATTTGCTGCTGAACATCTTCTTCGTCCGCGTCCGGATGGCGCCAGGCATCTTGTAGTTGATAGGCGATTCCGAACCGACGAAGATGAACAGGTCGTAAATAAGGCAGCCCGTGATGGAGCCGACCATGGCGCCGCCCCAGGGCCCGTAGATCCACCAGGTATTCGAGAACGCCTTGGGAGTCCGGTATCCCACAGCCCAGGCAACGAGGCGAGGGCCAAAATCCGAGGCCGGGTTCAGAGCCGAGCCTGTGTTGTAGCCCAGCGAGAACTTGAGCGTCGTCTGCAGCATCCCGAGGATGAAGGCGTGCATGCCCACCCCGGGTGGGTTGTTCTGGTCGTCGCCCAGCGCGAACACGGCAATCATCATGACGGCGCCCGCGACCACTTGGCTGCAGAAGGCCGTCGTGTCAGACACCCACTCCTGCGGGTAACTGAAGAAACTCTTCCAGCCCGTCTCCATGGCCGGGTCTACGTAGTGCAGTGCATCATAGTAGATGGCGTATGCCAAGCCGGCCGCGCACATGCTTGCCGCGAACTGAACCACGATGTACAGCGCGCACTGCCGCCAGGGGAACCCGCGGAACAGACTCAGGCTGATGGAGATGGCCGGGCTCATGTGCGCGCCCGACACGCCGCCGCCGATGTAGATGCCGAACATGAAGGCGAAGCCCCAGGCCCAGCATGATGTCTCATATGTCCCGTACTGGTTTTCCTGGTTTTTAGACAGGTTCACCGTCAGGGTCGCGCTGATTCCGAGGAAAATGGACATGCCCGTCTGTGTGTTCCGCGTCAGCTATTGTTCAGGTAGAGGGACGTTGGTCTAGGAAGAAAGGGGATGGGGGCAGATACATACAGCAAGAAACTCCGCGAGTGGCTCCGGATACTTTGCCCGAAAACGTGCCCACCAATTCCGCAAGTCGCTAGGGTTTTTCTTGCCGTCTCGAGCCAGCTTATCCTCCGACTCGCCGCCCATCGGATCCTTATCGACCTTGTACTTGTCACCTGGCTCGGTATCGCCGCGATCTTCTCTGTCTTGATGATTGTCGTTCTCGTTTCTGGAATCACCACCATCATCGTTGTTGTTGCCGCTGCTTTGCTGCTGGTTCTTGTTTGGGCCCTGCTGATCTTTCTCGTCAAAGTAGCCGTCGCCACCACTGCTCTGCTCCATATTTTTGTTCTTCGGACCCGCCTGGCCCTCCTCGGCAGCGGATACCTCGTCCTTGTTCTTACTTTGCTCCTCCATGTCCTTCTTTTGACCGGAGCTCCGCATCGTATGCGGCAGAGTTTTCCCCAGACTGTAGACAGGCTTGTCCTTCGGCTGATCGTACCACGGGTTGCCCTCGTAGTAGCCCTGATCAACCCATCTATCCTGCTCGTAGCGTGTGGATCGCCTCTCGGGCTCTTCAGGCTGGTCAATGTCTTCGTTCTTTTTACCTTGGGTGCGGGTGCCCTTGCCCCGCTGGGGTGCGCTGCCTGATGAATTCAGGACTGCTGTTATCGCGGGAATTAGTTGGGATCAATTCCTAACAAGCATTGCAGGAGAATGGCGGGGTACAAAGAAGAAGCAAATAATCGATCTTCAGATGAATTTGGTAAAATATGTTTCGTGCAGGCCGGGAGGGGTGGGTAGTGCACGTACGCCGTCTTGAGTTACCCGAGTTGTTGAGCATTTCCTGAGTTGACGAGATTTCTGAAGCAGCACTCTGCACGGCGCTGTAAGCTTGTGTGAGCGCCTGGATCTGCTGCTTGTTGGCCTTCATTTCCTTGCGGAGCTCAGCGAGCTTGGCTGCGGTGTTCGAATTCGGCGGTAGTGAGTCGGTGGAGAGACGGGGAAACCCCGGCGAAGAGCTGTCGCCATGGTTGTAAACGGGCCCCTCTGTCAGCACCTCATTCAATGTCTCGGGACTGGAGCTGTCGGCCTCCTCGGATTGAAATGGGAACGTTGGAGGGAGGTCGGGGTGTCGGGGTGGGAATTGGCCTCGGTCTCCGCCGCCGTGGGTAAAGGAGTTGGGTGCCATCTTGTCGGGTTCGGCGCTAAGGGGCAGTAATGCCGATAGTAAAGTCAGAGTGATGTGGGGAGACCTTGGCAGTTCGAGCGTGAGCTGGGGAGGACACCTTCTCAAAATGTCTTAAAAAGGAGGGTATAAACATGTTTTACAAGTCTTGGTGCTTCCTTTTCCCTGGGTAGGGCAATGGGGCCAGTCTGTCGGCGTCATTCTCGGGCCTCAGCATCAGTCATCAATGCACTCTCTCCCTGTCGTCACTGCGGTATTGCATCCAACATTAGTATGTTACAATAACGATGAATACAGATCGGGCAAGTATGAGGTGGCCGTCTGGCAACCAATGAAGCTGGAGTTGGTGTCAGAATTGGATCTCGATGTCGTCAAAGGGGGCACAAGATCTTCAAGTCCCTGGCTTAACTTAGGGAAGTAAGTATATGGGTCTTAATAGTGCACATAGACCCAGGTATGGGGGTACCATATGGGGTTGATTAGCGCGGAGGTATTTGAAGAGGGCTGAAACACTTCGACTTTGAGCCCAACCACGCGCCGTCGCACAACCTGCTGTCGCGTTAGTTCAGCATCTTAGCATCAGCTATCATGTAGCCGCTGCGCATCTTGAGTCACCTCACGCCATTCTTCTAGAAAGGTCTCCAACTACGGCGAAATTGCTAGAACGAAGAGAAGGATTGTTGCATCCCCTTCCGGAAAGAGTAATCCAGTCACTGTCGAAGGCCAATGGGGCTATCATGTTACCTCGAAAAGGTGGGTAAAACAAGGTGGGTAAAACATTTCAATAGTCACCTAATCTGACTCAACGATCGATTTCACTGCTGGGCAATCAATAAGCATGTCGGTGGTAAACAGTGTCAGGCTCCGGGCAGGAGCTCTGGGCTTCTGCTCCGGGGTTGGCCCACAATAGCTGGTCCTGGCCTTCAAGCAGCAAAATATTTCTAGGAGGTCCAATTATATTGAGCTTTTCGGTTAGACGTGCCACGGAGATTTCTCTGTAGTGGGGACCTCCAGCTCAAACAATATCAAGATCGGCCTTACTTGGTTGTGGGTGTCTGTGGGGATTCTATCACACAATTGGTTGCCACCCCTGACGCTAGTGGGACATGACATCTATTCGGTTACACCCGACAGCAACGCATTGCTGAAGGTTGCAATTGACACATACAGCTAGACAGCCGGAACCAAACTTTATGCAGCTCCGGGGATTTTCCTCCGGTTGTTGCGATTTACGCCAGTGTGAACGAAGCACCCACCCACGAAGACAGCTGCCGCAACAACAAAACGGACTCCCCTGACTATACGTGAGAACCCAACGTCATGACGGCCGTGGTCTGCGGCGACGGCGAGTCCCAGAGCAACCTGATGACGGCCGGGTTTGCCGACTACGTGGCGGGCCTCCAAAGGCGGCAGAACGCTGACTTCGCCTTCCTCGAGGCCCAGGTCCGGCTGTCCTGTACTGGGTGGTGCATCCGACCCAAGTACAGCTTCAGCGGGCCCTAGACCACGCTCGCAGCCGAACCCCGGCAGGTGCTGGGCAAGCCGGCTGCGCCCATCTTGTTCGTGTCCAGCCGGTACGACCCAGCAACGCCGCTGGCCAATGCGCTGGCCATGGTCAAGGTCCACCCGGGCTCGCGGGTTTTGATCCAAGAGAAAGCGGGCCATGGCAGTCTCTTCTTGCCGGGTAGGTGTAGGGAGGACTATATCAAGAAGTACCTCGCGACGGGCAAATTGCCGCCTGGGGGTACGGTGTGCCAGCCAGATAGATTGCCAACCGTTCCAAGAGCGTGCACGGATGAACAAAGACGACGCCCTTGGCGAACGGGGCGAGGCCACGAATCTTCGCGGCTGGCGGGCATCCCGAGCCATTATTTGATTGATCGTGGATATCTTTTAGTTGTTACCGGTCTGGCTTCTATAGTAGCCCGCAGACCTTTGGCCTACTGTTGTAGTGTAGAGCTAGAGGAGTAGCAATGGCGCATTAGCGCGACTAGCGGGCCCCTAGAAAGCACAGTCATCAACGTGGAGCCGCTTCGCGTCATTCGGGTCAACTGCCCAATCTACTGCTGCACAAGAACTTATCCTCATCAAGACACGCCGAAGAGAAGAAGCTACCAACGCCAATATGGGGTTTGGGAACTAGATTAACAGCTGGCGACTTTCGCCCGACTCGAGTTCATCATGTCATCAATACTTCAGCCCGCAAGCCAAGCTGTATGACTATCACTACCGTTCCGCGAGACGCTATTGTAGCTCAATGGCCACTCTAGGAATATGCCCCAAGAGGGTCCAGCAATCTGACGGAGTTGATTTGAGTAGCTAGACCTCCATGGCTCATACCAAGGCGCAGACAGACAAGGTTCGCAAGAGCGGCTTGTCGCTGCAGAACAAAACACAGGACCTCGGGCGGTACTGCGACGTCTTCAGCGCGCTTGCGTACTGGAACCCAACGCACGAGCGGATGGAGACGGCGATGCACGCCCCGTGAGGGCAGCGAGTGCCGGACCTCAATAGGGTTGTCCGTCCCTATGTCCCGGTTACATACCATCCCGTCGAGCTAAATATATAATTAAAATTAAAATTTTAGGCCCGGCTAGCCACGCAGCGACAATCGACGAGATATGGCCGCCGTCACATGATTCACTCAACCATGCCCATTGCCTGATGCGGATCTCGCCGTCGATATTTGACGGCAACCGGCCCCTAAAACTTCCTCGAGTTGTGATGGCCGCCGTGTATCGAATCCGGCCGACCAGCTATCACATAGTCAACACACCTAGGCCATCGAGAGCATTGCTGGACCACCGAGTCGCATGCAGCGAGAAGTAACTATAATATACACTACGCGGAGGCTGTGATTTGGGGCGCAAGGCCAGTGACTACCGTGATCTAGCTGTGGACCTAACGAATCCCAGGATAGAAGAACAATTTCATGAGCCTCCCCCTTGTGGTATCCGATGCGTCCGGGCCAGTCCATATGCGGGAGCTTAATTGATCCTCGCGCGAGCAGACCATTGTCCCCTTTCTGCATGATGTAAGGCCTTTTGGTGGTAAGGAAGTGATTCAGGAATAGACCTTATATTAGGGATAGTTATCCTTTCGGCTTCGCCGTCCGGGCCTCAGTAAATCGTATGTGTGTATCTTCATAACCAAAAAAAAACAATCAGCCCACTCGCTCAGTCAAGGAGCCAAAACGCTCCCTCAGGAACCGCTGAACCCTCCTATCCCCTTCTATTCTTCCTCTAGCCCTACGACGTCTCCCTCCATCTTAAGCTCCTCGAGCTCGGTGACTCGAGAAAGCGCCACGTAGACCTGACCAATCTCGAAAACCTTTGTTAGGTTGACGATGATGCGATCCGGTTAGGCCCTGGCTCTTGTACAATTTAGCTAATGGATCCGCCGGTGGAACTTCTTCTCGCTACACATAAGTGCGACGTATAGACTCATCATCTTTCAGCGTCCCGTCCCAGCCCACTGTCCTGCTCTTTGATCCAAATGGGAGATCGCGTAGATATTCTTGGTTACAGGGTGCGCCCCGTGGTAATTGTTCACTTGCTAATGAGCCAATCGCAGCCCGCATGGCGCCGTGCCGGCCTGAACCCTGCTGCGTCTGATCTAGCTCGTGGCACAACCGCTACAATTTGGCATGTGGACGCCCTAAAGGTATCCAAAGTGATGCACGAAGTAAGACTTGGCGAGAATTGTCGTTCAATTTGGTTCATTATCGTTGGGACTATGGTTCATCCTATGCGCGCCGCGGCAGTTGCGATGTAAGTGTTGATTGGTGGGAAGTTGCACGATCCATGGCGGAGAATCTCATGCTTTAACGATAAGACTTCAGATCGTAATGATGCCACCGAATCCATAAATAAGCGATTCTGCAACTGCAGCATTCGACGCCGCTCTTGGACAACTCGTTCCTCCTCCTTCTTCTTCCTCCGGCATTTACTGGCGGCGATGCGATTCTTCTCTCTCTTAGTATCAGTGGAGCACCTGGAGGAGCCCGACCGAGCTCTGCCCTGGCGGGGCCTCTTGACAGGTTGTTGTTTTCTAGACAGGCCCGACGTTGGCGTTGGCGCTACGGGCTCAAGGGCGTCACTACTGCGCGTCTCGGAAGTCTGTGAAGAGCAGGTTAGCCACGACGGTTGATTATTGGAATATCTAGCATGGTATACAGAGGCTTACGGACGAGGTCTGCCATGGTTGGGGTAGCGGGATATCTTCCAACTTGATGATAGTATCATGTTGTTCAGTAGGCAAGTCGAAAACGTGCTGTGGTTCGTGTTCGCAGGAAGCTATGAGGCATGGGTCTATTAGCTTCTCGCAACTAGCGCGAATTGTGTCTTGTGGGAGCTCATAAGCCAGGTGGCTTAACATTTGCTGGTTGGATTCCATGTTTGCCAGTAATGCTAGGTTAAGTCGGGGAGTCACTTCGTTTGTTGTTGCAACATATATGGATCGCTGGTGAAGCAAGCAACCACCATGAAGCTACCTTCCTGTACCTGAATACATTTCGCTACCCTGCTGGAGCGCGAAGTACCGCAACAATAGTTGGCCGAAATCTGTGTGGATTGATTGGTTATACATCTCGCTCGCTTGGCACGTGCCGGTAGCTTTTCATGGCCTTTTGAGCCGAAGACACGCTATGTGATTGGTTGAAACCGGTCCCAGGGTTATTTCAGTATCTCATTCAAGGGGCATGCCTTGTTGCTGCTACCTAGTGGCAACCTGGCCGGACCCAAAGCTCCAGCTGTCCGGCATACGAAGAAAGAAGCAAGCCGGCCGCCAGATCCAGAATGTGTGCGGGGTAAAGCACCTGCATATTGTTACGCAACTACATGTCATGCTATTCTGGTTCGCCCAACCGTAGCTTCCAACAGGATAATTTTCGACGTATTCACACACCCACAATATACATAATAATGAGAAGACCATGTATGTGAGGACGAGTTGACGACCGTGAACGACCCATGGATACAGTAACCCTGAAACGGCTTGCGTCTTTACTCGGGCTTTGCCCAGGCTGTTCCTGGCTCTCCCAGGGACGTTAATTCGCCACCCGACTGCATAGAGTGCAGACACATGTGTCGTCCCCCATAAATTATGGCAAGGCGATCAGATTTAGCTGCACGCACCAACCAACTTCGAGTGTGAACGGTCATCCGATAGGGTAGCTATCAACCTGATTGTGATTCTGCGCAACGCTAGGAAAAAGGGAAGAACGCCGAGATGTGACCCAAGCGCATTTTAGTATGGTCTATTCCCTATTGGGTAATACGCGGTGGCGCCAAAACAATCAAATGGCGGTCTCGAGCACATCGTTCGATTTCGGACCGGCATGATACCCAAAACAGCTACGGTTACTTGGCGAGCACAAGCCAAAAACTGGGGCTAGAGACTACTCAGGTTGTGATTCATTAGTCGCCGATCTTCTGCGAATGAGGAGACGAAACCTTTGGCTGCTGTTGTTTCCTGGCTCCCTTATTCCAGAATCGAAGTGAATAAGCGGCAATCAAGTTAGCGCGTCTGCAATGCACTACCGCCAAAGCCTCCGCTAACTACTGATCAGAACACTGCTTATTCCCAAACCGATGGAGCCTCGGTCCAGTCCCTAGCGCGAGCACTTATATTTCTCCGGACTAGCTTTTGGGCCTATAATGGTACTACGCAGTATGTAGCGACAAGATGATAGTTTGATAATAGCTGTTATGCTGCAAGGTGGAGCGAGGGCAGCGTAGGGGTCCTTACAACAGGCTTCAGGCTGCTAGTTAGCTCGGAAGACTTGTAAATGTGACGCAATCTAACGCGCAAACCCAACATATGTCAGCGTCCCGTCCCAGTTTCCTATCATCCAAATGAGAGATGACGTGTCCATGGCTGCAGGTTCTGGAAGCCGTAACTCGTTTCATGAAAAGCTCGTGAGCCGTGACTACGTTTTTGCATCACCATACTAGAAATACCACCACATACATATAGAACCCATTGTTGCTGTTTGGTATGTAGGCTTCCGTCACGGTCTTACCGCTGGTAATTCACATTTTTGTTCCATTTTGCTTGTTTCATAGCAGGTTGAAAAATGTCAGTTTGTCGGGTGGTGTTTCGTAGACTTCCCGTCTGTCGATCAACTCCGACCAGAGCTGCTTTGTGCACGGTTTGGCCCTACAGCAGCAGCCCCTTGACCAAACGGAATATCCATGCAGCACCACTCTCCCATCAGAAGTTAGCCAACCCCGATACGAGCGAGAAAGAAAAAAAAGGAGGAATAGCGAATCACCTGTAGGACGTGAAAACATAAAGCGCCAAACGTTTCGCCGATTTCGATCTTGCTGGAAAAGTATACGTTGTAACTGGCGGTGCCCGGGGTCTGGGGCTGACATTAGCCGAAGCTCTCGTCGAGGCCGGAGGGAGAGGTAAGCAAACCGATTAGGTAATTCAGGATGACGAGTAACTTATTCAATGAAGTGGCTGATGAGGATTGTAGTGTATTGTGTAGACCGAGCGCCGGGGCCTGACGAGGAATGGGGTCAGGCTCAAGCCCGAGTAGTGTCCGAATGGGGTGGTTCGCTTCATTATCGGCAGCAAGACGTCTCCGACACAGAGCACCTTGACCAGCTGATACAGGCGATCAGCGAGGAAAACGGGCGTCTCGACTGGTTGGTAGCCGCTGCTGGCATCCAACAGATCACTCGGGCGACCGAGTACAGCGCGCAGGATGCACAGACCATGATGGCAATCAACTACACGGGTGTAATGCAAGCATGCACCGCCGCCGCCCGGCAGATGTTCAAACGCAAGACATGCGGGACTATGGTCATCATCGCTAGCATGTCCGGGGTGGTTGCGAACAAGGGCCTGCTGTCGCAGATGGCCTCGCCTGGTAGCTGCTGTGCTGATCCTAGAACGGCTTGTAAAAAGGCTGTGTTCTAGCGAATTTGATCACTAGCATGGCACTCTGATTCGCGTTCAGGATCCATCGAGATGGGTTCAATGATGTCTTACGTTATTATCTAGGGAATCTATGGCCGTGATCCTGAGCATACCAGATGAGCAAGGCAGTTACCTCTTACCTCTGCTAGCGCAGTAACTCCGAAGTCCGCTGGTTGATGCGTTCATTCGTACGAGACTTGCTGTTATAGGAGAAGCTACAGCGAGCTGGCGGCCTTCAAATCATCAAACAACCATCATCCCGAGATCCACCTACCCCACCAGGCTGTGCCCCCGATAGCGTTACACTGCATTCTGCCAAGGAGGTTGTATCCAACAGGGATGGAGAGGTCTAAATAGCGCGTCTCGGGGTGTCTGCTAGGCATGTAATATTGGGTTAGCGAGTGCCGGATCGACCTTTTTTACTTATGCCCCGCCAACTAAACACCCAAGTCATTTTGTAGGGCAGTGTCTACCATCTACTTGCTACTTGTCATATCCCGTTTATGGAAATCTGGGCACGATGCGACCTTGGCTGTGGAAAACTGCAAGCATTGGATGACGGAATTATCCTACCATGGGCAGATGGCGCTGATATCACTTGCCATTGATCGCCAAGTTCACTGAAGCGAGCACACCGCACGCGCTGCCAGGGTGCCGCGAGTACTGACGACGCACTGCGGATCTGATTGCATGCTTGCTGCTGATGGCTGAGCAAGATAGCGACGGCAGAGGCGGGCCGAATCAAACCAATTCTCCATGGCCTTTGCTAGGAGGTACCGTGCTGGCATCTAAACAGCTGATATCCTGCTTCCAATGCCTCCACCTGCATCTCGTCGTCCCCTTTCCGCCTCGATATCAACAACGGTTATTACGGGGTTACATCGGTAGTTCGTCCCCATACTACGCCGATTGGGGTATGGGGCTCGAGCTAATGCCCCGATATCCACCCACACACGCAGAGTCCGGACCAAAGACGTGGAAGAAGAACCTGCTCCACGTGTGAGCCACGATTTGCCCTGCCTAACTCTTAGGGACAGTGTGTTACCTACATACTTAATTACCACTTGCAGACCACAGTCTAGTCTGGAACGCCTCGTATTCACCTTTTCTGGGTCCGCGAAACCAAAGCAACCTCAACTATCTGGCGTCCCCACATACAGACACAACCACCCTAGACACTTCTAATCGACTCAGAACCCCTCCAAAGGACTCCGCAATGAATCATATGTACTTGGTTTAAATTGGGTACTTGGCTCCCTCCTTTAGCGATATTAGCCTCACAACCTTGGAGAAGCGGCCCTTGGGTGAAAGACAGTGGATGGTCTCGCAGGATAGGCCATCATCGGACGAGGTGCATTCCCAAAGCTCTAGCCGGTATTGCCTCAGGCGCTGCGCTTACTATCTGAGCCAGTACATGCTTGAATACCCATTGAACCCCGGGGCTTTCATGGATCTGCTTGACCACAGAAGGAACCAGTCACAAAGCACCACCCCCCCTCTTCAACAGGATTTCACAACTACCGGATCACATCGGCAGCACTCCTCAACGGACTCCGGTTGATGTCGTCTCTCTGAGCCTTACGAAGCTTAAAAACGCCCATAGTATCTGCAACACTCGACTCCATATGTGGTTCTCAGGTTAGGAAACAACAGTCTGCACGCTCTCAGTACTGCCATCCTATCCTTCCACTGCGGAATAAGAAGGGGGGGCATGTACAAGCGCCGAGTACCTTGCGAAGCTTGTGTGCCTTGCACCAGAGAAACCTGCGCCTGTGCTCTCGATTTAGCATCTCCCAGAGTTCCTTGAAAAAGGAAGTGACGCGATTGGATTCTGCTGTCCTCCCCCCAAACATCCTGACTTGACTGGTGGCCAGATTTGTGGGCAGAAAAGGAAAAATCTTACTCAGCCATATGCTACAGAGGAGACCACCAGAGAGATCATCGGGTAGCATCCGCGAACCGGACGAGCAGTCATATTGATTATAACCGCCAGCTCGACAGCATCTGACCTGGACGTCACCTGCATATCTCCATAACCCTCGTCGACCGACCTTCTACCTAGTCCCCATAGGCCACAGGTATTTGATATAAGTAAAACTGGACACACGAAGGAAAGTTATTGCAACGACCTGGTCTACATCTTTCCTTCGCTTGTCACAAAAAGAAACGTCTTTACCTCAACCTCGTGCAGGAAAATCTGGATAGATACAGGTTGCTGCCCACTTCTAAAGTCCCTCTGAAAAGCGCCTGCAGAGTGAACTCTGGCCAAACCAAGCCCGCCAGGTCGCCCCTACCCTCCATCATGTCGGACAGAGTGCCAGGGGGAGCGCTGCCTCACGGCCATCATCATTCGTTGGCTGGCGGCAAGTTACAGCCGACATTCGTCGGCTACATCAATTCAACGATGGACGCCCTTGTCTATTCGAGGCATGTCTCACTGGCCATATATCCCACGTACCTCATCGCCCACATGACCGAGAGCGAGCGAACCTGATCCGTAGCGGCAACGTCTTCATCTACGAGGAGAATTCGAGCGGCATCAAACGATGGACTGACGGTGTCCCCTGGAGCCCAAGCCGTATATTGGGCAACTTCCTATTATACCGCGAACTCGACAAACCTTTACAACCGGGCGAGAAGAAGTGTGCCATGAAGAAGAAGCCGGACAAGGTCAATGGCGTACCAAAGCCCGTGGCCAACTCACGGGCGAACTCAGTCGGTTTCAGTGGCTTGAACATGAGAAGCTTGGCTTCCCAATATCCAGATGCCCCAGGCGACAACAAGGACGCCGAAAGAGCCTTGGTGGGATCTCTCGTGGACAGTTACCAATTTAAGCCGGAGGGTTTGGTTAAGAAGACCATCAGCGTTCATTACAAGGGAATGCAACACCACTTGGTCTCTTACTACAACATCGAAGACGTGGTCAAAAAGAAACTGCACACCCCTATCGAGTCTCCAGCGCTGCAGCATGTTCAACCGCGAGCTGCCTTGATCTCGACCGGGAACTTACGAGCTCTGGCTGATCACAAATTGATCATGGACGATCGGGCCAGAGCGCTTCTCGCTAACGGTCAAATCCTAGCAGAACTAGCCTGCGCGCCGCGATCCATGTCAGTGCCTAATGTACACCCCAGCTACCACCAAGGATGGCATGCGGGCTATCCTATGCAGACGAACTTGTACGGCGTGGCGGCTCCTCATACCCTGACGCCGCCTGTTTCATATCCCCACTCACACCAAAGCTACAGCTACGAGCCTCCTCGGATGCAACAACAACAACTGCCAAACTTCCCTTCGATGTCAATGGCCTCCCGGCGATAAAGTACGATCACTAATAACGGTTACGAACCCAAGGGGGGTGGGCAGAGCAGCTACTCTTCCATGACGTCTCTCTCTAGGGGTCATACGAGCGGCACACCGGTCGTTCCAAGCACCAGGATGCCTAGCAGTAGCATGCTCGAGAATCACGGGATGGGCCATAAATCTTTCGAACCGCAGTCTATGTACGACTCGCCGGCGGCGTCAGCGGCTTCGTCTCCACGTGGGGCTATGTACGACAACAATGCAAGACATGCAGCGTCTTTCGAAAGCAGCTTTTCTCAGCACCAAAATACATCGTATGATGGCCAGACGAGTCCAATTTTCGACCCAACCAGTACGGCCCAGCCAGCAGGTGAGTACAACACGGAATTACAGACACAACACGACTTGGGATCATTCGATTCGCCTAGCGACGACAACACGGCCTCGGCCCTTAATGGCATAGATCTCAACTCGTCGGTCACCAGAGCCGAGTTTGGCGACGGCGGATATTACAGTTCATTCTCTGGACACGACGCGGATACAGCGCTTGCAGACACGTGGTGCTTCCCACACGTAGAGTCCAGAATTGACGGCAGCTGCAGATGAGCCGCTTGCTCACGAGTGCGCCAAAGATCCGATACTGCTGGCTGCTTTCGTTGCAGGCTCACTTCGGTCCGCCACGTCTGCTGAGTCGGATGCTGCCAACTTGGCTCTCCCACGCATGGCTATGCTTGCAAGTCGTGCTTCGTCCAGAACTTCGCCTCTGCCCATAAGTGCAGGGTATGGATCAGTACTTCCCAACTGGCAAGCTCATTCCCGCCCGACAGCCCAACCAACCAATCGTGCTGGGCTGGCATCCATGTTTTCTGCTTCATCACACACCGCACGAATTTGACCACATAAATACGCGTGGTGGGGTCGAGGCTCTCTCAGTGAGTTGCATATTCCATTACCTTCGTCCGCCTTGCTCTCCTCTACCTGTAACCTCTATTCATCCGTCGCTTCCATCCACGCCAACATGCTCCCTTCGCAGCGATACGGTGCGCAGCGTCCGCGCCAGCCACGGCAGGGCCGACCATCAGCAGGCCATGCCACCACCGCGCCCGCGCCTGCGACTGCACCCGCACCTGCGCCCAAGACCGTCGCCCCTTCTGCGACGCAGCTCCAGCCTCCGAACCAACAACCACTGTCCTTTCCTGACGTTCCCAACTTCTTCGACCAAGAAGGCCTCGACTCGAGCCCTTTCAGCTCTCCGCTACCGTAGGTCCGTCCACATCCAGTCCGCGCGTTGTACTGAAAACGGAGAACATCGGGCGATACCCAAGAACTGCTGCACAAAGTGAATGAGCTGCTGAAAAATATCAAGGCCGTCCAGTCCGAGCTGGCCCACCACAACGAAAAGTAAGTCTATCCCCGCCCTCGTACAGCAGAGCTCTCCTACTCACGCACGCACACATCTCGTCAGATTTACGACTTTGTAGGTCTCCACCGCCGTCGCAACAAGGTATACATCTGACAACAGGTGCCCGAACAGCACACAGAAGGTCGAACATCTGTAAGTCGCCATGTTTCATTCCGGCGCAGATCGTCAACTGACATCGAATACAGGTTCCTGCAGCAAACGCAAAAGCTCACGGGGTGGTTGTCGCAGGTGAAAGCCCTGTTTGAGCGATTCGTCCCCGTGGCCGACGCCGATCCCTTGGGCGATACCTTTTTCGATCAGGTGTAAGGCTTCGCAAGAGGATATTGGATGTCGGGGTGGTTCAGGCCATTCGTAAACACAACGGCCCATGGCGCGGAATCGCGTTGCCCCCACTGTCATAGTATGCGCTGACCGCCGGTGCTCCATTCCTCAGTCAATGCACTGGCCTTAGTAGCCTTGTCAGCTCTTTCCTCATTGAATCACGTAGTTCTGCTCGGCTGTCGGCTGGAGAATCGTTGGTGGGATGTGTCTATCGTGGCCGAGCGTGGCAGTGGAGTCAATTATGACCAGGTGGTGGATAAGATTCCTTAAGCGTGTGCTATTAAGTTCTTAGGCTATGCAATTTGATATGAGTAGCAATGGTCTAGCCTTATATAATATGCAGACTGCGTCAAGATATATGGTCGTCACATCCTCACTCTAGTAAACTATATCCAATTGCGCGGAAACCTGTATAAAAAACCTATGTGTCATAAAAGCAAAGCGGACGAATCCTCAAGTAAGTCGCGAACGGGTATGTGGTGTGTGCTATGCCGTCAACAGCACGGCTCGTCGTCGCTCATAATTCCCTTTCAGCGTGGACAAACTATATAGTAAATTATGCCCCATGCAAACCTTGCTGTGGATTTAGCCCCAGACAATACATTTAATTATATATGCAAGGGGCAAGCTGCTTCAGTCCTCAACACCCTGCTCTACACAACTCCAATCCCTCCTTCTCTTACTGAGGCGTCTTTCGAAATCACAAAATATAGAAAGGATAGACCAATCTTGGTCCCCGCCATGGTATAGCCCACTCCTGCGCCCGGTTATTCTCAGCGTAGGGAAAGAGGAGGCAGCGAAGAGACATCGTGAACTCCTCCGAATGATCCCGCAGAACGCAGCCGTCATCTACACGGGTGGCTCTTTCGACGGTCGAGAGAATACAACGAGGTCTGCAGCGGGCCTCTGTTCCTTTGCTCCGCACACGAGAGCAACCAAATGCTACTCCTGGAGTCTGGGTCCAGGCCTCCGGATTGCGGGCGCAGAGCTCACATGCATACATAAAACCCTACAATTTGCCCGATCGTGGAATGCTCCCTGCTACATCTTTACCGACAGCCAGGTCGCGCTCCGCCAGACGCAAGGAACTAGCTATCTGGCCAGGCAAGTGAACAGCATTGCAGAATCTCTCCAACATCCTGTCCAGCTCCATTGGTGCCCGGCGCACTGTGGGATCCGGGGCAACGAGATTGCCGACAAGCTAGCGAAGAAGGGGCTTCTGAGGCCACTCCCACGACACGACCGGCAAGACCAGCTCGTATCCCTCAGCTGGCTGAAGAGTCAGACCCACCTAAAGGTGAAAGAAAGATGGAAGCAGCTGTGGGACGTCGAAGAACAGAATGAAGACCATGGCCGACGCGTTCATGGCCTGGGGAAACAGTACCGACTGCTGACCAGAAAACCACCGAAGTTTACGCTGAAACCCTTCGACTACTCTGGATTCCCTCGGAGTGTCACGTCCGCGTATATCCAGCTACGCACAGGCATAGGACACATAGCAACATACCTACGCCTCATAGGGAAAACCGACTCAGACGTCTGTAGGTATTGCGCCAGAACGAGGCAGACGACAACACATCTCCTACTCTACTGTCGGCACTTCAGCAGGCAGCGACAGCAGCTACGGAGGCAGCTTATGGGGCTCCCTCTCACGACTAGCGTTCTTTTCACTACCATGCGTGGAAGGGGAGCTCTGCTCTCGTTTCTACGGGAAACAAAGCTTCCCTTTTGCTAAGTTCACCGAACAGGCTGTGCATGGACAGCAAGTTGAGCGATGGAATTTCTGGATCTGGACTCTCCTGGCTTGAAAGGAGTAAGCCCTCATCAGGGCTAGGTTTGTCATAATGTCTGTCATAGCTAGATAGTTGCATATGGACAATAAACTTGATTCAAAAAAAAATTACATCATTTGGTATCTAGATAGTAGTCGAGAGAGTTAGACTATTACATTACCATGGGCATGACTACCAGCCCAGTCGTTTAGATGAAGTCCTACTAGACGATGTAACTCAGTACTTCCATCATGTCGAATCCCATACTCGTCAGCATCCCTCAGAATGTCATCGATATAATCACCCGCCGCAGAGAGGTGCAGGATGTGGGCGATAGCACAGTGAATTGCCAGCAGTCGCGACGAAGGAGGATCGATATTCCTCTCTTCAGTGAGAAAAAGCGTCCGAGTAACAGGAACATCATACGTGAACCCGTGGGGGAGAAAGGTTTCGATATGGTACCTGTGTGGAACTGTACCCTCAGGCTTGAAAAAGATATTGAAATCACCAAAGTATGTGTGCAGAGGCTGAGTCAGCGTCAAAGCGTTTCCAGGACGATCAATCTCAATTCCCTCGATCAGATGAGCGGCTCCGTCGTCGAACATATTAAGTATCGCCAGCGCTGTTTCTTTCGAGGCGTTCTGGGATAGATATATTAGCTGTTGTGATCAAAAAGGGTTCTAGAGTCTCCCACCAGTTCTCCGCGAGAGTCAAGTTGCGTTAATGAGTGTGGCAAGATGTGTGCCACCTCGAGGGGTTCAAACCGTTGCCCTGCTAGAGGCTGGCCATCTTGGTCGCATGCCTCACCTTGACCACGCCTTTGCAAACCGAATCGTTTCAAGGCCTCCGCCTGGTCAAATTTATGTGATATAACACACCGATAGCGATCTCGTATTAGACAGGCTCCTCTTAGATTGGCGATTCGCTCTGGAGTCCCTGCGAAGATATGTCCTTGGCGTTGCGTACTCATAACGGCTGAATGAGATGCCGGTGAAGGCTGGGGTGTTTTTTTGGTTGATGCTTTGAGTGGTAGAAAGAAATTATCAAAAAGATAATCGGCAAAGTTATCGAGGGAAGCTCGGAGTTCATCTTGACGGGTTGGGTCTTCAAAGTTGATGTCTTCATCTGCGGTTATTGACAGTCCTGCAAACGCAAAGAAAGCAGCCAGTAATCTATCTTTAGCCTTCTCGCTTGTCGAGTGGTCATATGTTAGGCTGACCAGTTTGACGCGGTCGTACTTGTCGCGACCTGGCCTAATGCCTTTGCTTGCAAAGTGGTTGGTGATTTGGTCAAACCGGCGCTTAGCAGAGGCGCGGTGAGCTGGATCTAGAGGAGGCTGCGATGAAAAGTCCAAGATTCCTTCGAGGGAAGACTGGTGGCGATGGAGCGCTGATGCAGGTGCAGGTGGCGCCATTTTGTTGTTGACGCTGAAGTTGACAACGTGAAATGCTGATCGAGGTGGGGTTACACTGACTTGGGTGGGCGGTGAACATGATAAGATAAGAAAGTGGCAGAAATTTAGGGCCAGCTGTAGGGTAGCGACAATCGCCACGTTCAATGCAGTCCCATTTTTGTTAGTCACTCCACTTCCGTCAGCACGCTCCTGTTCGGAATCCCGTGTGCTAGTAGTGTTCCCTGACAGGCCAGCTTGAAGGCCTTTCTTTAAGTGTCCAGCATCCTATCCTTGGCAGCTGAAGCGGCGCCTGCAGTCTGAGGCACGGGTTGTTAGTAGTCGTGTTAGTGAGAAGACTGGTTCCTATCCAGCTGACCTGTCGCCATGGCAAATCGTATCGTCGCTCGTACGGCCTCCATGTCTGGGGCCCAGAATTCATTGTCTGAGGGTGACTTGCCACCCAAGTAAAAGGACAAGTTGCTCCTGTGGGTGTCTGTGCACTGTAGCATCTCTGTTCGGTGTGTTGTCCATTTGCTGCATCGGAAGAGGAAGTGTTCAACCGTTTCTCTCGCTCGTCCGCATTCGCACTGGTCTGCTGGTGCCGCTTTGATCTGGTAGAGGTATTCATTCAACCTAGCTTTCCCTGTTCGGAGCTGGGCTAGCACGCTGGCTTCTTTCCACGAAAGTCCGTCGTATGTACTATCCATTCTCGTTCCAAGAGAGCTTTTAGGGGAATTCGACTTCAGTTTCCGCTTTTTAAAGTGTTGACCCAACCTTGTCTCGGCGCTGACAGGCACTTCGCGAGACGAGTGGGTACTTCAAGTTTTTTAGTTTTTTTGGAATCAAGTTTATTGTCCGTATGCAGCTATCTAGCTATGACAGACATGTAGTCGAACCTAGCCCTGATGAGGGCTTACTCCTCAACACAGAGGAGAGTATAGAAACCTTAGTGTATATGCCACCGCTCCGACGATAATGATTCTAAGTCATTATCAAGTATATTTTTTTAGAAGTACATTTGTAGCCTCAGTACGGCTTAGTCTCTTCGTTATGTGACGACAATCGTCGTCAAGTCATTGCGTTGATTTGTGGAGATTTATGGCGTCCACGAGCCACGTTATGGCTGTTATCGACTGCCATGAGCCGGGTCGGGCCGCAGCAGGATTCGAACCTACTTGCATTCGTCGCCCACCAAGCTATTTGAAAGCCGGTGTTTGACTGATGCACTGCCAGACGCTTGACCACTGCGCCATGCGGGCATTGAACCTTTTCAACACCGTCACATGAAAAGCTTCCTGCGCCGTCCTTCACGCCGTAGTACTTGCACCCAGAGTGGCCCCATATCTTCGATTCACCGGCTTCCAAGTCAGGCGGCCACCGAACGTCACTGGAATCAATCTCTTCCGGTGCAGCAACAGTCGCTGCTGCGGGCCAAGCACATATGTCCTCATAGTGATCGGAGAGTTTCTGCTCGAACATAGGTCAGGCCGGATCCTTCTTCACTTTTACTAAGCTCGTCGCTTTCGAGGAAATGAACGTTATAAAAACACCGTTCGTTGGGGCTGGCGGAGGCTTGGCTGCTCCTCGTTTTCGCTTTGGAGCCGTGCAATCCCAACTATGGTGGAATTGGAGACGAAAGCTGGGCTGGCTCGCAGCGTCGTGAAAGCTCAGTTTTCCACGAGATTGGAGAGCGCGGAAGAAAGGCCCTCCAGTTCCTCAAGGTGGGCATAGACACATTGATCTCCGTTCTACCTTCAAAGCCGCGAAACAATATATGCCACAATGATGGATAACCACACCCTCTCCCTTCTCTCTACATCCCCTTTCGGTGTCTCCATAACTTCGGCACACGATGCAAAGACACGACGTCAGGTCTGCGCATGCGCCATGGAGTTGAGCGAAGAGATCCGTATACTTCATGCCATTGTCGCAGAGCTTTCGGCCCGCCTTACCAACATGCAGACGACGTATGCACTGCAATCCCATGCAATACATACGCAAAAAGAGCTTATCAACGCCCTCGGAAAGAAGACGACTGTTGCAGGCCGGGTTGCGCCACTGCCGCCAACATATGAATTGCCACCCTACGACGGTACCATTTCAGCCCACAGATGCTCGTTGGTGCACGCATGGCAGTCGACTCCCGTTGTTCCCCGGATCAGTCCGTTGATGGTGTTGGCAGAGTCGGCCGTGATGGACAGTCGCGAGGGACATAATGGCAAGCAAGAGGCGAGCCAGGCCTTGTATGGAGAGGAAAAACGGCAGAGATATGCATGACCACTGCAGCACTTGGAGATCTCGACAAGCTACCAGTGCTAGCCTAGCACGGACGTTCTACATTGGTAGGGGGAGAAACTGTAGGACCTGCCGTAGAATTGTTGGTAGAATATCGAAAATAAAAGCACACTACCTGCATTGACGGTTGATCTTCACCATTATGACCAGAAGCTATTTGGCTCAGGTGCCAAAAGGGCATGAATATTAGACGGCGGAAGAAGCGAGTTAAGGGGATGGCTCCTACGTCAGCCCCAGGAGAAAGTGGCTGTGCTACGTGGGGCCGGGCTTCTAGTTCAATTACAGGCAGAGCGGCACATGCTTTGGCTAGAAAATGACGCGTGTAGCATACGCTTGGTGATTGACAACATGACCGCCATCCGATACAGCATGGCAGCAAGCACAACTGGTGCGGGGACAAGCTCATGACAACTGTTACCAAGAATACCCGTTGAGGTGACCGTCACTTCTGTGTTGCAAGAGAGACGACAGCATAGCGACACGGTTAGCGACACGGTTGTTATTCACTGTTTCGAATGCTCAAAGAACCCCGAAGCACGCAGGCACACGATGACTCCTTAGGCCAGCGAGACCCAGTCCCCACGGGACCAGCGTGATAGACATTGCCAGACCGACCTGCATGCATCGTGCGATAGACGCATCCCACCGACGATTCTCCAACCCACAGCCGAGCAGGATTGCATGACC
Organism: Apiospora arundinis; assembly: GCA_039105305.1. Taxonomy (NCBI): domain Eukaryota; kingdom Fungi; phylum Ascomycota; class Sordariomycetes; order Amphisphaeriales; family Apiosporaceae; genus Apiospora; species Apiospora arundinis. The sequence continues at coordinate 6,372,294 of JAPCWZ010000004.1, forward strand.
CATAGCGAAAAGAGTCGACGAGGCTACAAAAGGCCAGTGCATTGGCAGAGGCAGAGGAATGGAGCACCGGCGGTCAGCGCATACTATGCCAGGAGAGGCAACGCGATTCCGCGCCATGGGCCGTTGTGTCTGCGAATGGCCTGAACCACCCCGACATCCAATATCCTCTTGCGAAGCCTTACACCTGATCGAAAAAGGTATCGCCCAAGGGATCGGCGTCGGCCACGGGGACGAATCGCTCAAACAGGGCTTTCACCTGCGACAACCACCCCGTGAGCTTTTGCGTTTGCTGCAGGAACCTGTATTCGATGTCAGTTGACGATCTGCGCCGGAATGAAACATGGCGACTTACAGATGTTCGACCTTCTGTGTGCTGTTCGGGCACCTGTTGTCAGATGTATACCTTGTTGCGACGGCGGTGGAGACCTACAAAGTCGTAAATCTGACGAGATGTGTGCGTGCGTGAGTAGGAGAGCTCTGCTGTACGAGGGCGGGGATAGACTTACTTTTCGTTGTGGTGGGCCAGCTCGGACTGGACGGCCTTGATATTTTTCAGCAGCTCATTCACTTTGTGCAGCAGTTCTTGGGTATCGCCCGATGTTCTCCGTTTTCAGTACAACGCGCGGACTGGATGTGGACGGACCTACGGTAGCGGAGAGCTGAAAGGGCTCGAGTCGAGGCCTTCTTGGTCGAAGAAGTTGGGAACGTCAGGAAAGGACAGTGGTTGTTGGTTCGGAGGCTGGAGCTGCGTCGCAGAAGGGGCGACGGTCTTGGGCGCAGGTGCGGGTGCAGTCGCAGGCGCGGGCGCGGTGGTGGCATGGCCTGCTGATGGTCGGCCCTGCCGTGGCTGGCGCGGACGCTGCGCACCGTATCGCTGCGAAGGGAGCATGTTGGCGTGGATGGAAGCGACGGATGAATAGAGGTTACAGGTAGAGGAGAGCAAGGCGGACGAAGGTAATGGAATATGCAACTCACTGAGAGAGCCTCGACCCCACCACGCGTATTTATGTGGTCAAATTCGTGCGGTGTGTGATGAAGCAGAAAACATGGATGCCAGCCCAGCACGATTGGTTGGTTGGGCTGTCGGGCGGGAATGAGCTTGCCAGTTGGGAAGTACTGATCCATACCCTGCACTTATGGGCAGAGGCGAAGTTCTGGACGAAGCACGACTTGCAAGCATAGCCATGCGTGGGAGAGCCAAGTTGGCAGCATCCGACTCAGCAGACGTGGCGGACCGAAGTGAGCCTGCAACGAAAGCAGCCAGCAGTATCGGATCTTTGGCGCACTCGTGAGCAAGCGGCTCATCTGCAGCTGCCGTCAATTCTGGACTCTACGTGTGGGAAGCACCACGTGTCTGCAAGCGCTGTATCCGCGTCGTGTCCAGAGAATGAACTGTAATATCCGCCGTCGCCAAACTCGGCTCTGGTGACCGACGAGTTGAGATCTATGCCATTAAGGGCCGAGGCCGTGTTGTCGTCGCTAGGCGAATCGAATGATCCCAAGTCGTGTTGTGTCTGTAATTCCGTGTTGTACTCACCTGCTGGCTGGGCCGTACTGGTTGGGTCGAAAATTGGACTCGTCTGGCCATCATACGATGTATTTTGGTGCTGAGAAAAGCTGCTTTCGAAAGACGCTGCATGTCTTGCATTGTTGTCGTACATAGCCCCACGTGGAGACGAAGCCGCTGACGCCGCCGGCGAGTCGTACATAGACTGCGGTTCGAAAGATTTATGGCCCATCCCGTGATTCTCGAGCATGCTACTGCTAGGCATCCTGGTGCTTGGAACGACCGGTGTGCCGCTCGTATGACCCCTAGAGAGAGACGTCATGGAAGAGTAGCTGCTCTGCCCACCCCCCTTGGGTTCGTAACCGTTATTAGTGATCGTACTTTATCGCCGGGAGGCCATTGACATCGAAGGGAAGTTTGGCAGTTGTTGTTGTTGCATCCGAGGAGGCTCGTAGCTGTAGCTTTGGTGTGAGTGGGGATATGAAACAGGCGGCGTCAGGGTATGAGGAGCCGCCACGCCGTACAAGTTCGTCTGCATAGGATAGCCCGCATGCCATCCTTGGTGGTAGCTGGGGTGTACATTAGGCACTGACATGGATCGCGGCGCGCAGGCTAGTTCTGCTAGGATTTGACCGTTAGCGAGAAGCGCTCTGGCCCGATCGTCCATGATCAATTTGTGATCAGCCAGAGCTCGTAAGTTCCCGGTCGAGATCAAGGCAGCTCGCGGTTGAACATGCTGCAGCGCTGGAGACTCGATAGGGGTGTGCAGTTTCTTTTTGACCACGTCTTCGATGTTGTAGTAAGAGACCAAGTGGTGTTGCATTCCCTTGTAATGAACGCTGATGGTCTTCTTAACCAAACCCTCCGGCTTAAATTGGTAACTGTCCACGAGAGATCCCACCAAGGCTCTTTCGGCGTCCTTGTTGTCGCCTGGGGCATCTGGATATTGGGAAGCCAAGCTTCTCATGTTCAAGCCACTGAAACCGACTGAGTTCGCCCGTGAGTTGGCCACGGGCTTTGGTACGCCATTGACCTTGTCCGGCTTCTTCTTCATGGCACACTTCTTCTCGCCCGGTTGTAAAGGTTTGTCGAGTTCGCGGTATAATAGGAAGTTGCCCAATATACGGCTTGGGCTCCAGGGGACACCGTCAGTCCATCGTTTGATGCCGCTCGAATTCTCCTCGTAGATGAAGACGTTGCCGCTACGGATCAGGTTCGCTCGCTCTCGGTCATGTGGGCGATGAGGTACGTGGGATATATGGCCAGTGAGACATGCCTCGAATAGACAAGGGCGTCCATCGTTGAATTGATGTAGCCGACGAATGTCGGCTGTAACTTGCCGCCAGCCAACGAATGATGATGGCCGTGAGGCAGCGCTCCCCCTGGCACTCTGTCCGACATGATGGAGGGTAGGGGCGACCTGGCGGGCTTGGTTTGGCCAGAGTTCACTCTGCAGGCGCTTTTCAGAGGGACTTTAGAAGTGGGCAGCAACCTGTATCTATCCAGATTTTCCTGCACGAGGTTGAGGTAAAGACGTTTCTTTTTGTGACAAGCGAAGGAAAGATGTAGACCAGGTCGTTGCAATAACTTTCCTTCGTGTGTCCAGTTTTACTTATATCAAATACCTGTGGCCTATGGGGACTAGGTAGAAGGTCGGTCGACGAGGGTTATGGAGATATGCAGGTGACGTCCAGGTCAGATGCTGTCGAGCTGGCGGTTATAATCAATATGACTGCTCGTCCGGTTCGCGGATGCTACCCGATGATCTCTCTGGTGGTCTCCTCTGTAGCATATGGCTGAGTAAGATTTTTCCTTTTCTGCCCACAAATCTGGCCACCAGTCAAGTCAGGATGTTTGGGGGGAGGACAGCAGAATCCAATCGCGTCACTTCCTTTTTCAAGGAACTCTGGGAGATGCTAAATCGAGAGCACAGGCGCAGGTTTCTCTGGTGCAAGGCACACAAGCTTCGCAAGGTACTCGGCGCTTGTACATGCCCCCCCTTCTTATTCCGCAGTGGAAGGATAGGATGGCAGTACTGAGAGCGTGCAGACTGTTGTTTCCTAACCTGAGAACCACATATGGAGTCGAGTGTTGCAGATACTATGGGCGTTTTTAAGCTTCGTAAGGCTCAGAGAGACGACATCAACCGGAGTCCGTTGAGGAGTGCTGCCGATGTGATCCGGTAGTTGTGAAATCCTGTTGAAGAGGGGGGGTGGTGCTTTGTGACTGGTTCCTTCTGTGGTCAAGCAGATCCATGAAAGCCCCGGGGTTCAATGGGTATTCAAGCATGTACTGGCTCAGATAGTAAGCGCAGCGCCTGAGGCAATACCGGCTAGAGCTTTGGGAATGCACCTCGTCCGATGATGGCCTATCCTGCGAGACCATCCACTGTCTTTCACCCAAGGGCCGCTTCTCCAAGGTTGTGAGGCTAATATCGCTAAAGGAGGGAGCCAAGTACCCAATTTAAACCAAGTACATATGATTCATTGCGGAGTCCTTTGGAGGGGTTCTGAGTCGATTAGAAGTGTCTAGGGTGGTTGTGTCTGTATGTGGGGACGCCAGATAGTTGAGGTTGCTTTGGTTTCGCGGACCCAGAAAAGGTGAATACGAGGCGTTCCAGACTAGACTGTGGTCTGCAAGTGGTAATTAAGTATGTAGGTAACACACTGTCCCTAAGAGTTAGGCAGGGCAAATCGTGGCTCACACGTGGAGCAGGTTCTTCTTCCACGTCTTTGGTCCGGACTCTGCGTGTGTGGGTGGATATCGGGGCATTAGCTCGAGCCCCATACCCCAATCGGCGTAGTATGGGGACGAACTACCGATGTAACCCCGTAATAACCGTTGTTGATATCGAGGCGGAAAGGGGACGACGAGATGCAGGTGGAGGCATTGGAAGCAGGATATCAGCTGTTTAGATGCCAGCACGGTATTACTATGTATACACGGGTTGAGCTACCATGCCGGAGAGGTTGGCATTCCATGCAAGGACCGTTGAAGCCACCCCTTCGAGCCTCTAGACGTGCCTATGCATACTTGACAACCGAAGAAGAGATTCCTATTGGAAGAACAGGCAAGAACGGAACACACGACACGCTCGCACGTAGCTATTTGAGCCGGATCGTTCACGCGGGCTATCGACTTGTTTCCTTCTTTACGCAGGAATTCGGGGGATCGGAGGCGCCAATTGACCAGACATTACGTGTTGGCGGTCTTTGTAGGTTGCCAAACATCCGCAAGTTGGCGAACCCGCACTGCAGTAGTTTCGATAAGTTATAAGGCTGACCAATGCATCTGTAGCCTGTTCGTCGCAGGTAAAATACTGTTCAAGCGGCTGTTACCTGTATGTGTGCAGGTGTTTCCTTCTCCTCATCGGCCACGGTAGTCTACTGGAGAACTTCCTTTCTGGTAAGTATGTCAATGGACTCGCTCATCTTCTGGACAACATAGCCAAGAGGACGCGGTACGGAGTAGAGCGTCTCGTCTCCGGTGACCAGGGATGTCCCTGCCCAGCCATCTAGCGATATCGCCATGTCTTCTATCCGATGAGAACAATATGTAGCTGGGTGTGCAACAGCAGAATTAGCACCACAGGGAAGAACCCGTAAGGCATTAATCAATCCTGGATGGTCACGGTTAGACCGTTCAGATGGCCTTGTTTCCATCATCCTAACATGGCAGTACCCGAGTTACCCAAATGGCTCCATTTCACCTCTAAGAGCATGGATGGAGACATGGCTCTGGCCAGACCATGACCATGATAAGAAGAGTCGCCAAGGCCAAATGCTCAGGGAATGGGTTGACCTGGGGTGGGGGGCCGAGAGTTTTATGGCGTCCACGAGTCACGTTATGGCCGTTATCGACTGTGCCGGACCGCAGCAGGACCAAGCTGGTGCAAAAGCCTGTGTTTGGCTGATGCACTGATAGACGCTTGGCCACTGCCATGCGAATGACTGCTTTGTATTGGCCGTATTCGATCTTGGATTCTAGTTATCTCTCTCAGCCCACAACTTATCTAAAGGCGGAAGAAGACAGCAAGTGTCACCAGTTGTATGGGTCGTATGAGCAGTATTGCAGTAGCTATGGCGTCGCAAGCGGGCAGCGAGAACGTCTCACACGTCCACAATGTACATACCGTACTCTCAAGGAAGCCGTAGTAAAGGATTTGACGAGTGTCACCATGACGACCGCGAAAGCGCACTTCTACCGCCACCAGCACCGGAGCTCTTTCTCGCGCTGACGTGTTCAATTTCGTGTTGGAGCCGTGTCATTTCCGGATCAGGAATTGGGAATAGCGTAGTAAAGCTGCGGGGGTTAATCAGCAAACCCTCACTGTCAAGGATGATCGTAGTGGCGCACAGGTCTGGTTCGAGCCTAGAAACTGCGACAGAATCGGAGAAGAGACCTGCGGTGGGTTGCAGGATAATGGAAGCTAAAGCTTCGTGGGGTCGGAGAGTGGGGAAGGAGCACCTTCAGTTTCTTAAGGCGGGCATGGTCAATTAACCAGAACATATCAAGAAGGAAACCCGAGAAACAACACTTTTACAGTGACATATATGGCCGGTAATAATATGTGCAGCGGCCGGTTGGTGCGTCAAGGTAGGGCAGGAGCGAAAAGAAGAGGTGATGACGAGGAGAGCGGTGTTTGCTTTTCACCAGCAGCAACTAACTGCCACTCTTGGATTATATCAAGCTTACGACTAGCCGCGTCTCCCCATCACCTATGCCATAAGCAGGCGAGTGCAGTAAATTGTTTACGGGTCAATCTTACCAGATCACGGTAGTCACTGGCCTTGCGCCTCAAGATCCAAGGCTCCCTGTAGTGTATTGATAGTTACTCCTCACTGCATGTGACTGTGGGTGCTGGTAATGGTCTTGATGGCCTAGGTGCGTTGACTATGTGAGGACCTGTCCGTCGGATGCGATACACAGCGGCCGTCGCGCCCCAAGGAGGTTGTAGGGACCGATTGCCGTCGAATATCAACGGCGCATTAGACAGCGGGGGGCATGGCTGAACGGCTCGTATGGCGGCGGTCATATCTCGTTGGTTGGTGATTGTCGATAATTGAAAGGTAAGGTAGTGTGCTGTTCAGAAGTGCACTGTAATAAGGAATTAGGCCCAGCCGTTGTTAGCCTGCAGGTGGTCGTTCAGAGCCTTGAGTGGACATTAGTGCGCCATTACCCCCAAGGTACCACTATGCCTTATCTTCATGTCAAATACTGATCCGCTAAGAAAACGACCGTACATCCACTCATTCTTTTTCGTTTCTCGATCCAGCGACACCCACCCTGCAACTCAATCCGTTACCCAGCCCAATATGAGATATCTGGACTGACCCTTTGATGATGTCCAGTATCATTAGCAGCTTGAAAAGTGGCATCTTGCCCTCAAAACCCTCGTTCCCTACCGGCAATAACCAGACTATTCATCCAGACCAAATGAATCGTGGTGTTAAGCGGAAAACTGCACACTCCAATGTTGATACCGATGATTGTACGTGCTGCTCCCAGTCGCGCTTTATTTTGTCAATCATTCGTCACACGCTATACTTATCGAAGCGCATGATAGATATTGCATTATCGCCCGCAAAACAGCGGCGCGTTCGTTCGCGACACTCCATTGAAGCACCGGCGCCTGATTTCGAAGCGCGCCCTCCGGCTGCTAAGGTCAGTAAGTCGCCATCATGCTGATCGTCTAGTTTGTCAACAAAGTTGACGACCCTTTCACTAGCGCGTCACAGCCGGTCGATAGGCAGGAGAGCTATCGAGCATACTTCTACTCCGCCCAAACCATCCGAAACCCAACCTGAAGCCCCGGCTCAACAATACACAAAGGAGACATGCGGCGTCTCCAAGGTGCTCGTCGCCAATATGGGCAGTACCGGTCCGTTGCCACCCTTGCGCCTGTAGAGTGCTCCCTAACTGTTTCGCCTAGAGCTACTCCAAAGTAACGGTAACACGCGTACCACGCCGGATTCTGCTACGTTGGGGAGACCCGTCAACAACAACACCAAGCGAATGACTGAAAACGCGAGAGACCAAAATAACGCTTCCAATGCCGCCGAGGACACCGAGATGGAGGTTGAGAAGCTGTTGGAGCATCGACAGCTGTCTGATGGTAGCATTGAGATTTTGGTCAAATGGGTAGGTCAGCCAAAGGAGGACGCATCCTTCGAGCCCGAGCACGAAATCCAGCAAGGCGCCGCCGAGACTTTGTACGATTACTGGAGAGCCATAGGCGGACGAACCAGAACCCTCTTCTACGAGGGAAAGGACCCATTGCCCGAGACGTATCACGTCTTCAAGATTTTGCATCACGAAAAGAAAGGAACCGGACTTCAACTTGAAGTCCAATGGGTCGGTTACCCCGCGACGTCTAGTAACACGTCACTAGAGCCGGAAGCGAAGTTGAAAAAGATCTGCCCAAAATTATTGGAAGAGTACTGGGAGCGCCAGGGTGGCCGAAAAAACAATATTGGCAGACGGGGTCGCCCTAGAAGGGCGCACTAAGTGTGCTCCAAATCGGGCGGTCATGATAGAAGGGAGCTATCACAGTAGACGAAGTAATTATTTCGAGTCAATGTAGATACTAAGGATAGATAGGTATGGGGGGGACCTAGGGAATGCCATTTTTGCCATCTACCGTCCTGATGTTCCCCGACTTTTACAGTGGACCGTACGCCGCACAGTTTGCCCGTAGACCATTCCTAGGCATGCATTATAACAGTAGCTATGGCACACTAGCACGGACAGTAGTTGCTGTCCCACAGAACCTAAATCCCATCACGGACACTCGGAAGGGACCCCTGCTCCTCCCCGCTTGTCGTTAGCCTTGGTATCTGATTACCCACGCTCCCCGTATCTTTGTACTTGTATGCTCCTTGCGCTCATGTCGCGAAAAGGCGAGTGCCTTCATAATGGTGAAAGACGGGAGTAAGTCAACGGTTCTTGGAACAATGCAATGCACATAAGTGTCCATTATGGCTAACAATACCTTCCTTTCCTAGACAGCAAGCGCAAGGCAAGCGAAGAACCTCCATCGCCAACTGCAACCAAGAAGGCGAGCTTCTTCGATAGTGACAGCGACAGCCATGTTAACAATCAATCCCCCCTTCCTAATCAACAAATGCCAACGGTCGTATGCGAAAACGAGCCTGCTTTAGTGGCTGAGACAAGCACAAATATCGCCGTACACCAGGAGAACACCAGTGTTGTCCTATTCCCCTACGACCCCGATATCACATCGGCTTCAGCGCTTCTATGTCGCCAATGCAGAAAAACCACAAGTGTTGTCACTACACAGCTCCCTGTTTCCGCGACGATCGAAGAACGGGAAGGCGAAATCGAGTTCCGTGTCGTCAACAATGACAACAAGCGAGAGTCCCTTATCATACTCACTGGTCTGAAATGCATCTTCCAAAACCAGCTCCCAGAGATGCCGAAAGACTACATTGCCCGACTTGTGTACGATCGGACACACTTGTCCATAGCCATCGTTAAGAAACCACTCGAAGTCGTAGGCGGTATCACCTACAGGCCATTCAAGGGACTTCAGTTCGCCGAGATCGTGTTCTGTGCTATCAGTAGTGAACAGCAAGTGAGAGGGTACGGTGCGCATCTCATGTCGCATTTGAAGGACTATGTCAAGGCAACGAGCGATGTCATGCATCTTCTCACATATGCCGATAACAGCGCTATTGGTTACTTCAAGAAGCAGGGGTTTACGAAAGAGATCACCCTTCCAAGGTCCGTATGGATGGGACGCATCAAGGACTACGAGGGTGGTACGATAATGCAATGTTCGATGCTTCCTCGAGTCCGGTACCTGGAAATGGGGCGAATGCTACTAAAGCAGAAGGGGTGTGTAGTTGCCAAAATCCGCGCAATCTCAAAGTCGCATGTCATACACCAACCACCCAAACAATGGACGAGCGGCATCACGCCCATAGACCCCTTATCGATCGCAGCGATTCGTGCATCGGGGTGGTCACCAGACATGGATGAGCTCGCGCGGCAGCCTCGGCACGGTCCAAACTACAAGCAACTCCTGCACCTTTTGAACGACCTACAGAACCATCAGTCGTCTTGGCCCTTCTTGAACCCAGTCAATAAGGATGATGTGCCAGACTATTACGACGTAATCAAGGAGCCTATGGACCTGTCAGCTATGGAGGCTAAACTGCTGGCCGACCAGTACGAGACGCCGGAGGCCTTCATCACTGATGCCCAGCTCATGTTTGACAACTGCCGCAAATACAACATCGGGACCACACCTTACACTAAGAGCGCCAACAAGCTTGAGCGTTACATGTGGCAAAAGCTAAAGGCCGTTCCCGAATGGTCGCACTTGGATGCTTAGAAACCCATTTGCTTATGCCGCAGGGGCGCGCAATAGGCAAGGATATATCAGAAGGAGAATCTTATTAAACGGGCCGTAAGAGCCTACGACCAAACCATGGACTCCAAATAGTATGACCGTTCTGTCGAGCTTCCTAGCTCCCTTGATGACAGCAGCAGTTTCGACAATCAGTCGCGTGCCATGCGAGGCCTCGCCATGGCCGAGCGACACGATCGAGCTGAAGAAAGGCAATTGATCAAGGCAACAAGCGCAATCGCGAATGTAGAAATATGCTGCGTTCAACGCCTTCTCAATAGTATAATGGCCCGCCGGAGGAGGCTAGTATGTGTGGGCTTTGCAGTGAGGGCCAATAGAATAGAGTCATGGACGTGTCTCTTCACATTTGGAAGCATTTGTCAATATAGGGAATAATTACATATCAATCCTCCTCCTATTCAAAAATCGTTATACCAGGTTTCCTATCAGCACATTCGGCGCGTTCAGCATAGTTGGCCCTCTATCAATAAGCTCACCCCCCTTCGCATTTCGGGCTCGAAAACACGAGTCTCACGTCTTCGGCGCTTGCTGGCGACTTTGAGGTCCGAATGACAGATGCGGTGGTGCCTCGTAGGTCCCTTCACATCCAGTCCGCGCGTTGTACTGAAAACGAAGAACGTCGGGCGACACCCAAGAACTGCTGGATAAGGTGAATGAACTGCTGGAAAAGTTCAACGCCGTCCAGTCCGAGCTGGCCCACCACAACGAGAAGTAAGTCTACCTTCACCCTCGTACGGCATGGCTCTTCTACTCACGCACGCCCACGTCTCGCCAGGTTCACGACTTTGTAGGTCTCCACCGCCGTCGCAACGAGGTATACATCTGACAACAGGTGCCCGAACAGCACACAGAAGGTCGAACATCTGTAAGTCGCCATGTTTCATTCCGGCGCAGGTCGTTAAACTCACAGCGAGTTGATAAATTCTTCATCGAACAGATGTGGAGGGCATAACTGAGATGTACTTATCTATAGGTGATTGCTCATGTAGTCTGGGCGTCCCACACTCAATGGGCCGGGATTCATGGTTCAGTACATGGCAGATAATAAGATATAATATCCATCCAATGACAACAAAACGACATCCGATAGTGGAGATGGGCAGATATGGACATTCTATGCACCAGGCCTGGCTCTTGTTCAGCTCGTGGAAAACTCCAGAACTGGCTTAGTACGGCTCGTCCGCCGCGGCCGTGGGACCAAACGCAGGTAGGATGAAATGTTCTATACGAGGTTAATTCGTTATAGTAGAATATACCCGTTTCCACCCCTTGGGAGCGGCGGGTTGAGCCAGGCGACCTCATAAATCAGGTGAACACATTAAGCAACAGCAAACTGGTCCTAACATAACTATGAACATACTTGATGAAGCCTCGAGGAAAGTGCATAGCACAGCGCTGTCTACTCTGAGCCATGAAAGCATACACCATACACCTCTTAATCACCACTCGACCGCAGAAGCTAAGTCAATCACCCTCTCAATCACATCTTCCCACCCTTCATCTTCGTCCACATCCTCGATAGTAGCCACGTCGAATCTGTGGCCTGCCCATTCGCCAATACAGTCAAGGTCGCCAAGGCCAGATGGGTCGTCCGTGAACTGTGTCTGAACCAAGAGGGCATGACTGAAGTTGAGATCATTGGCGGCAAGGTCTTCTTGGGCAACAAATTACTTCATTGTCAGGTTGCGAAGGACGAGACGTTCCGACGAAAGGGGGAAGGAAGCAGGAATGCCAGCCATGATTAGACTGAGGAGTATCTTGGGCAGTTCAACATCCTCGTGTACACCATCTTCGGTTGGATCGTCCTTGATCGGCTCGTCCTCACTTGAATCGTCATCATTTCCGGGGGTCATTCGCGAAGTCCAGATATCCATGAAAAGGTTTTCGTTGCCGATAAGTGAAAGACTGTCGAGTCCCATAGCCCATTCGTATAGAGGATTATGATGGCTATCCCAAATTTGGAGCTCATCGTCTGTTGTGCTCTCTTCGACCTCGCGGGGCAGGCCCGATGCATAATCGCCAACCAGAATGAGACGATGGCCGGACCATGGTGCGGCAACTTGGATCATGATACCTTTTCGACTCCCAATTGTCAGTAACTCTTCCACAGGGATTCAATCCGAAAGTAGCTTACCGTGAATCGTGGGTGCAAGTAGTCGGAAGAAGTAACTGCAAGTCATAGCCAGGCAGATGACATCTTGGTGTTGCTCCAATGCTAGATAGGTGCTTGACTTGCCGAAGCCGGTGACTCTATCCTGACAAAGTAACTCGATAATGTGATCAATGATCTCCTGGGGTAGTCCGACGAGGCTCTGGCTGTCGCTTGATCGCTTCGAAGCAGCAATCTCGTTACTGCCAAGTGTGATGGGATCCCATTTCGCAAGTTTGAGGAGGCTGATGATGGTTGGGTCGTGCAGGCGCAGAGGGTATTTCAGGTTGAGACCTTCGGTATGATGCTCGCGGCTGTCAATATCGAGAAATTTCCAGTATTGTCCCATGATGATGATGTATGGAAAACTGTCCTTGGCCCAATATGAACCAAGAGGTTGCTGAAGAGAGCGGTATCCGTGAGGGAGGTAGAGAATCAGAGGGTGAAGGAAATCAATGTTTACACAACGTTGGAATTTATCTGGTACGCACAATCTACAAATTCCATGCATTTGACTGTTGATTCGTTGTTCAATCGATTCAATCAATTCAATCAATTATTGATTGCTCTATTTGATGTATTTTTGTACCGCGGCTGTCTACGGTGGCTGCCTGAGAGACTCAAGTACTGAAGGTACTCGCAAGTTGGTGATAATTCCGAGTACTCCCCCTTTTCCCCCCTCCCAAATATGGCTTTGGCTTTCCAACTTATGATGACTAGTGCCATTTGCGCCTCCGATATAGTTTGAACTGGTACCGCAATCTGATGGAGACACACGTTGATGAATTCTCGTCATCCAAGCCATCTAGAAGGGGCGGCACTTCCGGTTTGGGATTCGGTCACTCGTGCCTCGTCAACACGCCTCTTCCAGCTCTAAAGCTACTCAGGCAAGGGCCAGTTTCCCATCAGGGCTCTTCGTTCCGCCGTCCCAGTTACGTCATCGTTTGGTGGCCGCTTCTCTGTCTCGGGCCTGGTTGATTCCTCGCCATATTGGGCCAAGGCCGACACGTCTCCCACATCCACACCACACAAGGTAGGTAGGCTCGGTCATGCACGCCGGTGTCGACCGGTTGGACTCGGGTATTGGCGATAGTGGCTGGGGCAGGTAGTCTGTAGGTGGCTGGAGAAGCGGGCTATAAGCGCACTGTTCACTCTCGAGAGCACTGATGAGATCCGCCTGGGCTGTCAACACCTGCTCCTGGAGATCGCGAGATGCCTGCATCTCACTGATTTGCTCCAAAAGCGCCGCTACCTGATTTGCAGCTGGACATTCTCCGCGCCTAGCTTTGGACCTGAACTTGGCCATTGTAGAGGTGGACTGTGAACTCATGCATGGCTGCACTGAACACCCCAAACGGCACCAGGTGTGCCGTCTCTTGAGGGATCTGACTAGATGCCATGATCCTTTTTAGGCCACATTAGAGACTGAGGCTGGAGCAGATACGAAAAAGCTTGAGCTAGTCTGTTTCAGGCGTCCTGCAACCCCTTTCACACTAACCAATGGGATTGGCCGGGGACAGGCCGGAAGTCGACTCGAGGCCGTATCCTAAATCCTGGCTCATGAGAAGGTTGGTTTTCGTATACGCATATATGGCATGGGAGGTTCTGGTCCAGCGCCCCGACGCAATTTCTACAGCCCAACTTCATCTCACAAAGAGGCAGACTCTTGAACCGACATGTTTCTCCGCTTCGAAAGGTCGGTGTTGGGATGTGGGATGCACTGTATTTTCGATGGCACCCACCTTGACAAGATATGAGTCTGCAAATACGGTTAGTCAGTTTCATGTAGGGCCATCGTCTAGTATCGTATGAGTCATCGCTCATATTCTCGTATTACTTCATCTGGGAATAACAAAAACGTAGGTACAGGCCGTATGTATTGTCGATATCTGCAACCGAGTTCATATTCTCCCTGTTCTGTAATGTTCTGAATCAGCTTCGCCTATATATGATTCCATCGGCCCGACACGTCTTCTTTATTGCGAGGTAGCATTCCACTCAACTCGGCCATGGACTCACTGCCCCCTGGGAGGCTCGCAAGAGTGATCCAGAAATTATTCCATGTTCCAGGCATTCATGAATTCACCTTGTTCTGTCTCCCTGCTGCCGCTCATTACTGGGGAAGAATTCTTCGTGAGCTTGGAAATCAAATAGATCCCGAGTGCGACGTTAGAGATCACAAGAGCGGCATTGGCATGCGCAGCCTCAATGGTCGCCTCATGTTTATCTCCTTGGTCGTCAAGATAGATTCTTGGCGTCAGTATATTTGGCTAAGCAGCAAGTTCTACTGGGCTGTTGTGGCCCATGGCAAGTTCTGGCCCGATAGTACTGGCGCCCGTTTGTGTCCCCATTCGCCCCAAGTCTGCTGCGCGACATGGTTGGGTCGCGTCCAGCTACCATGCTAGACGCTGACTTCCAGGAAACCCCACTATTCCTGGCATGACAGGTAGAGATGACACCGACGTAGAGAAGATACGAGTGTTGGCTCCCTTTTGTATACCTCATCGGAGATTGAGGTTCATCACTAGCAAGAAAGGTTTCCTATGTTCCCTAACTGCGTTACATTGGGCTTGCAAGTGGAGCTGACCCGAAATTCAGCAAGTAGAACCGGCGGGGTAGCTAAATTACCAAAAACGGACAGACCCCGCCAACCAAATGGAGCAGTCCAGATCAGCGTCCACTTCCCGTGTCCCAGCGCCAGATGCTTGTCTGCGTCGCAGCTGCCGACTACATTGGGATGCTCAATGTTTCGAGTTATCCTCGAGAACTCATCCGAACCTATGTTACTTCCGCATCGTGCGGAGCTTAAATCGACTTTGGGAGCGGTTGGAATGCGTGTCATCGGCGAAACGCACTTCTACCGTTACCGAGAGCATTTGGCTATTCCCTGGATACGGCAAACACCCGTTCTCAGACTCCGCTGGGAAACAGCATGCGAAAGGCGGCCGAGAAGCAGGAAAACGTTGCGAGAATCGTATGTATCTTCAGTACATGATGTGATACGGTGTCTCGGCCATGTATGGGGTATCATCCGTTGTAAAAACAAGCTCACCTGTAGCCGCACTTCAATCCTTCGTCAGCCCTTGGATTCGGCAACGATGACGTAGGTCGGGGATATCGGTATCAGATCGGAATCGCTGGGGCGAGGACAGCGTTGAGTGCAGCGACGCATGCGGCTCGTGTTTCTCGACGGTGCGTCATGGATGACTTTGGTCTTCGTTACTGTTACCAACCCGAGGCTGGCGTAGAAGGCATTCCGAGCGAAGAAGAAAGGCAATGTCCGTGATGCATTTGACTGGGATAAAGAGCAGGTTTTCGAAAAGAGATGTGTTAATGGGGTGCGTGTGCTTGTTGCTTGCTACGCCGAAACCCAAGGGCTTGAAATTTCCGGGCATGGCCTAGTTTAGTGGTTAACGAGTCGGCTCCACTAGAACAAGTGCGAGGATATGGAAATAGAAGCCGGTCACCGAGCGGTGCCAATAGCTTCGGAATTATGTGGCACTTCTTGTACTGTGGGGGATGTGCGCAAGGTTGCGCCAAGTTACAATTACAGCCTGGAGCCCACCTGGCGTCCTAGAGGATTGTTTCGAATATGGCCTCCATAATTCAGGTACCCGATGGCTACAAAGGTCATAGTGACGTATTGGACCCCGCACTTATATGGGGAGCTAATATCAGTAAAGGCATAGCTAGACATGAGCCTAAACCTTTGAGAAGCGTACCCCATCCAAAAGAAAAGATCACATCGTCCAGGTTTCTTTTGTACTGGAAGAAAACAAGACGACTTCAAGTTATTCGCTAAATTGCTAAACAGGCTTGGTAAACATGTCAAGTGAACAAGGGACGCGGCCGCAACTCCATGTGCCGCCCGGCGCAACAGCCAAGATCTCCATTATCGACTCTACCATGAGCATCCGCAACGAACAGTTAGAGAGCAAGCTTATGACGCCGCTCGATGGTCTGCGCATTATACAGCCTATCACGACGTGGTGCTTCTTGATCGAACAGCTCAGCGATGGCGTGGGTAGTGGCTTGGAGAACGACGCGGCGCCAGCGGGGAAAAGAAAAAAGGCTGTCTGGGATCTTGGGGCACCCACCCACCCTGACGATGTCTACTCTCCTCAGGTCCTGCGGGATATAGCCGATGGAGGATGGAAGATTGGTCAGGACAAAAGCGTAGCGGACATACTGAAGGAGGGCAGTGTGGATCCGCAAGAGGTGGATAGTGTGATTTGGAGGTGAGTTCTGCCCCTTTTTATTCCTCATGTCCATTCACCTGTTATGAAAAGGTTGGTTTGGCACGGCATTCGGCCCCTCGGGAAGCATGGAAAATATTTGATATTTTAAACTAGTATAAGGAAAGACAAATCCGATGATGAGGAGTCGGTTTCTGGTTTGGTCAAAGTTACTGAGTGGCTGGACAGCTAAAAAGGTGCAACCCGAGGAATTGACGAAAGCACAAAGGAAACGAAATGATCTGACCTACTGACTGTGAGAACAATAGTCACCACCACTTCGACCACATTGGCGATCCCAATTCTTTTCCCAAATCCACAGAAATTGTCGTCGGTACAGGGTTCACCAAAGCGCACCTCCCGGGCTACCCCACGAACCCCAAGAGCGAGTTGCGAGACGATTATTTCGAGTAAGCACTCCCCTGCACCTTTGGGAAGGTCATCCACTCCTACCAGCTTTATGGTACTGATCCCATGGAAACCTTAGAGGTCGTAAACTGCACGAGGTCGACTTCGGCTCCTCGATGCTTGAGATCGGCGGTTTCCGCGCCATCGACTTCTTTGCAGACGGCTCCTTTTACTTACTAGATACGCCCGGCCACGCCGTGGGGCACATGTCTGGCCTGGTACGAACCACTGCCGCGGCCGCAGGGGATGAAGAAGACACCTTCATCTTCCTTGGTGGCGACATCTGCCACCACGGAGGCGAGCTGCATCCGTCCCCGCAGCTCCCCCTGCCCATTGCAGCACCTGCGCTACCCGACGAGATTCCCGGGGAAGTGCTGCGCACTGTCGCGCAGGTAATCGCCGCTTACGGAACCTGCCCGGGAGGTCAAAATCCGAGCTCTGCCACGTTCGCCTTGGATATGCTGCGCCAGCTGCTCGGCGACCTCAGCACGGCCCGTGGACGAGGAGGGTGTAGTGGCTACACCAAGGGGCAGCAGCCCTTATTCGACACCAACTTAGGTCACAGCCTGGCGCAGGTGATGCAGACGCTGCGGCGGACGCATGCATCCTTCGATGCCGCCGACAACGTCTGGTGCGTCTTCGCGCACGACATGTCCCTGCGCGGCGTCGTTGACGCCAAAGGCGGGCTGTTTCCGGCCCGAGACGCAAACCACTGGAAACGGCGCGGGTGGGACCGGAGTACACAGTGACGGTTCTTGCGGGATCTAGTGTCCGCCGTCGAGGCAGTGGCGCCCAAGGGAAATGAGACTGAATCGAATTAGGGTTGTGGAGTGAATTCATCAAAGCAAAACGGGCCACTTGCTAGATACTGAAAGTCGTGCCGGGTTAGTATGGTACGGGGAACGTGATGTGAGACATGGTTCCTTAGATGAATATGACGAATCGTTACTTTTTCGTAACAGGGCCTTTGACTATGCTCAATGCCGTTCTTTTTGTGGCTTTACCACGTTGACCCATTTTATGTACGCAACGGAAGAATCAGATAATGTAACCCACGGTCCAACTGAACACTTTCTTTCAATTTCATACAGCCTACATTTTATTTTTTATACTTCCACTACCTACGATGGTAGGCCAATGGAAAGAGAGCGATATTTAATTGGCGCTCCAAGCGCTTCGAAAAGACTCAGTTAAGCGTACGATCCGCAGCGTGAATATACAATGTCCCCCATACAACCATACGTCACCGGTATTGCAGTGGTATTGCACGACGGGATACGCAGTCGCCAACGCAAAAGATTACGAATTCCAAAGAGCAGTCAATCGTATATATACTCGACCTAGATTCGCGATCGTTTTCGCCTCGGATGAGTGGTGTTGAAGATATGGCGAATCGACTGCTCAGTCTACGCGATGCGGGACATGTTGGCGTCAACTGGGCCTCCAGCTCCGTATGACGACAATCAGACCTCCGGATGTGTTTTAATCGAATAATCGACTATCAGAGAGTCGTCTGCGAAGGTCCCGACGCGTATTACGCGTGGTTTATCCTCGTACGGAATACAATTGATAAGTATGGGATTCAAGAAGAGGATATTTATAACTTCGACGAGACCGGCTTTCTTATGGCCCAAATCTCGTCTGAAATGGTCGTTACAACCTCCGATCGACGCGGGAGGCCTAGAGTAGTTAAGCAAGGGAATAGTGAATGGGTTACAGTTTTTGCCATGCAACAGGGAGCGCTGACTGCCCATCAGCCCAGTGATCGGGTTGCCTCGGATCGCCGACAGAATTGTCGATGGGGTGCAATGAGCGTCTCGACTCTCCAATGTGCTGTGAGGTGGCTGGTGACGCCAGTGGCTTCGAAGTTGCAGGCGCAGCGATAGGAACTGGCATGGTAGCAATGACCGGTGCCACGCAGCCCACGGCACTGGAACCGGATCGGTACCAGTCAGGCGGCGGGGAGGAGGATATAAGCGATGACATGAGTGCAGAGTTCTTCCCAAATCCTGAATCCGATCCGTCTGGCTTGAGCAATGGGGATACCATCGGTTCGCACGAGGAAATGGAGGGGCTGCATGACCAAGAAGAGCTGCATGTCCAAGACGGGCACGCTGGGGATTCCATGCCAAATATGCCCCTGACGATCCTAGCACAGGAAACGGATGCAGACGGCCCCGATGTGGGAGTCCTTTCGTCGGTTATCCTGCTCGGGCAGCGTCTCTTACACTAACTCGAAGCCAATTACTTTGTTTCTTATGGGGTAGTTCTCCTATCATGTTGTTGCGATGGTTCTAGACGCAAGGTGTGGGCTGGGTTCATTCAATCGTTTCAGTCCCAACCCCCACACCGACCATGTCATTTCTATGCTAAGATGTATCCCAGGCTCGTCTTTGACCGACTTTGTATCGCCCATACATTCATGGAGACCTCGTTCGGCCCCCGACCCTTGCCTGATGCAACGGTCGGCCCTTAGGCGAAGCTTCGAGTGTCAAGCTCATTCTCCACGTGCAGCCACTCGTGCTTCTCCTTCGTAAGAGCAGCCCTGGCTTGCTTGACAGATAAGAGCTCTTTGTGCTTTGTGGGTAGAGTTGTGCTTGCTGGTAAATTCGGTGAAGCCTATGTGCAACTCTGAATACTTCTGGTTGAGGCTGCGGAGGTCACCGTGGTGCTTCTCTGCGTCCTCTCGCGCATGAAAGCGCTCTTCGCTAGACACGAGCTTCGACTGACTGGCCTCCAACGTCCGCTTCATCCCCTCGTGTTCAGTACGGAGACGCGTGGTAATCTCCTTGTGCTCATGAAATTCGCTGCGAGTATTGCCGAGATCAGCATCACGGTCGGTGAGCTTCTTGTTATACTCGTTGACCCTGGCAAGCACGTAATATCCAGCGTCTTTCTGACCATTGGTAGGAAATGGAGGGACTGCAAGTTTAAGGAGGAAGACATACAGCGCGAAGAGACGCCAATAGAGTTCCACGATTTCAGGTCTATGCCGACCTTTCGTTTAGACACGATTGTAGCCCGACCTGCCCTCCGTTCCCATGTTATCCGCCTCGATGCTGTTATATCGCGACCTTCCGTTTGACTAGACCTTCCCAATTTGATTATGCCTAGGCTTGTCTTCTTCTCTTCGCCCTCTGTTTTGGCATCTCCAACGCGATTGTATCCTGAGCGGCCTCTCACCGCTTCAAGCAGATGCAGGGATGGATCTGCTCGTGACGGATAGGGTTGGTCTGATTGCAAAGGCGTTGGCTGAACACCAGACAGTTCCTAAATAGTTATGCCCCCTACTTCCAATCCGCGGCCTATTATTCGAACCATAAAAGTCTACATATCGTTTCGTCAAAGGCCTCCCCCTCCATAATTCCATGAATATAAGCATCGCCAACAACCCTCCAACGCTGGCCAGGCCTGGCCACGATTGGTGCGCAGTATCCTTACAGTATGAGGATTCTGTCTCCAACCCTGGTGTCCCGGGGTGCAAGTCCCATGTAGCCGTCTTTCGTGGTGATGAATCGTCTCTGCTTCGTAATGCCGATCCACCCAAAGAATTCTATGTACGAAGTGAATCCCAGTATCCCACTCATGATCAACATATAGATATAGGCCGCGGTCAGGATGGGTAAGGCCACGTACGCTCCCATCGCTACTGGTCTAGCGAGGCCGATCAAGACACCGTCGACATCTTTGCTTTCCTTCCTCGCCCTCTCCTCCTCGCACGTCGGATCCCTGCCGCGGAGTATCTGCAAAAATGCGTCCATCTTCTTCTGTTTCGTCGGATCATACATAGCGCTTGCGCTACCAGCACCCAAACACAGGGTTCTGGCGTCCAGGTAGAAACGGCCGAAGGTAACGGCGCTGGCGATGGAATTAATGATGCCCCTGACATACGAATCGCCTATCCCCGCCGAGGCCGGTGTATTGACGAAGCTGACCCCCGTCACAGTATCCAGCTGGATAGCCTGGATGCCCAGTAGATTTCCGTCGAAGGGCGGCCTGCAAGTTTTACTCTCGCCGCCGGCACTTAACCCCCGTGGGTACCGATGCCAGCTCTCGAAGGACCAGCCGATCAGTTGGTCCGGCAGAGGCTCTCTGTTCTTGTCGTACACGGGGTCAATTGCCCACGAAAGTGCATCTTCAGCGGCTGCTGCTACGGCTTTGCAGCCTCTACAAATCGTGAGAACTTGCAGGTTGCCTGTGATCTTGAGGTATGTTTTCGTGAACCGAGTGAAGACTTCGCTGTCGCTTGCTACACTATTTCTCAAAGTTAGTTGCTATTAACAATGAGGCTGAGTATAGGAGAGAGCTCGTAATTTTGGTTAGTTGTGAAAGGAGGGTGTGTGCACATGACCAAAGCTCAATAGCGAAAATTCGTACTAGTCGACCCTGATCGGGATATCCGCGCCGTGACTTGTCTGGAGTCCCATGAGTCCATATATCTTGTCCTTGGCGTTCTGACTCCCTTTGTGCCACGCCATTAACATATGTGACAACAGGTCGTCTGGAACATTTGCGGGCCAGTCTCGAAACCGTAGTAACGTTCCCAAGTGGTTTGGGACCTCGAAGTTCGTCTTCGATCTCCCATGCGCCCTGCTGATAAGGTCCCAGTCAATCTGGTACTGGCCGCAGATGGCAACGGCCTGGAGACTCAGCGCCAGCTCCTGCACAACCCAGATGCGTGTGAACCAGGGTCGTCCAAACAGCGCATTGAATGCGGCGGCCGAGTGCAGCGCATCAGCAATGTACCGGATATATCCCAACGCGCCGCTCTTTAGCCCGCCGCGGCGGACCATTCTCCATTCGTAGAAGTTGAGCCTCTCCTCTTCGCCGGAGCGAGACGCCATGAATTCCACCGCCTCCAATGCAGTCTTGGTGAAGAGGTCATGTCGGCCCAGCCAGATGATGGTCCGTTGGCATGACATGTATATGTCTCGCATGAGGGGCACTTGAACTTCTTTTTGGCCATGTCGCTCTGGTTGATGCAGATAGCGTCGACCCACAGCGTCCTGGGCCGCCCTGTGCTGCCCTCTCTGAGATGTTGCAGTGCGGTATGAAGGTTAGGGGTAACGAGGAAGCCAAGTCCATTGACAAGAATCTTGACAGTCATCTCCGGCGCCCCGCAGGAATATGACTGAGATTCGTATCGCTCAGGTGCGTCGAGAGAAGTATGGCGGAGGCGACACCGGACAGCACGTGAACTTGGAAGAAGATCCAGTAATCGTATTTGCCGTCCGGTGCGTCAAGTGGTTGGTAGGTAAACTGCGCCATCCTTTCGATATGCGATGTCTGACTGGCACCGCTGGATTGCGGGTTGAAGGCGAGTGCCCTCGGAGCCTTCCTCGTGGATGGAAAGAGTGAAGAAAAGACTAGATTACGCAAAGATCATTTCGCGGATGTACGGGCTGGTGGTACTTTCTGTTCCCTTCTCAGCATAGTGGGGTCAAGCTGTTAGCCTCTTAGGAAATACCCACACCCTCATGTTTGAACACCTCTGGGCTTATTTCTTTCGCGAGGTCTAAATACATGAGACCAAAGCAGTAACACTAGTATAAATCCATTGTCTTGGGACCTGAGGATTACGGGTATGCAAACCCCGGCCAAGATAGAGACAATGTCGCCAGGTTGCATACAATGCGTCGCCAATCCAATATATCCATCTTCTGTCCAAAACAAATCATTCGATCTTAGTACATTCCCGAGGAGCTGGGACATTACTTGATTGTTAAGTTGGACGTCGCCCGATATTCCCTGGAAGAAGGAGCAAGACGTGCTGTAAAGCTCATCCATGCTAGGAAGTGCATTGTTCCCATCGTGGATTATGTGAAGATAGCACCCAAACGTTCTAAAGTCGCCCCGTAACTGGGCCGCATGCTGTTTATACCCTGCTTCCTGTCCTGACTACTGTTGGTCCCTGCTGTTGTAGGGGCGCAGGGTCGGAAGAGTAGCAATGGCGCACTAGCGCAATAGTGGGCAACATAAGCACCGCCAATTCGCGACCCCGCGCCATTAGGGCCAACTGGCCAACTGCACAACCTCCCCCGACCGCGCAAGGACTTTTCGTCAAAACGACTGAAGAGAAGCTGGGCCCGAAATCCTTCCTGCCAACATGGGTTCTGGAACCGGATCAGCAGGTGCCCTAGCGAGGTCAGCTTCACCCAACTCGAGCGCATCATCAGCATTCCATACCCGCAATCCAAGCGTGACTATATCTACCGTTACGCGGGACGCTATTGTAGCTCCATGAACACTCCACGAATCTGCTCCAAGAGGGTCCAGCAAGTTGCCCGAACAGTGTTAGCTAGCTAGGCCTCCGTCATAGCCCACACCAAGAGGCAGAAGGACAAGGTTCGCAAGAGCGGCTTGTCGCTGCAGAACAAGACACAAGGCCTCGGCCGGTACTGCGATGTCTTCAGCGTGCTTGCGTACTGGGACCCGACGCACGAGCGGATGGAAGCGGCGATGCACGTCCCGCGAGGGCAGCGGGTGCTGTAAATAGGTGTGCGCAGTTGTTGTAATGGACGACACAACAGGGGCAGTTGAGTGAAGACCAGGTGTAGCTACCACCTGATAGCAAATATATATAAAAGTCAGTAACGCAGTTTTAATCTACAGATAACCACACAAAGGTTTGAATGACTCCTTTTGCCCAAAATACGACCAAGCTTATCACTCAAAATATTGCAAATTATCGAGATCATTCCCCTTAGAGCTGGCTGCGTCCAACGTTCGCAGCCATGCAGAGCCAGATCCCCTCCGCTTCGGCCAAGACCTCCCCTGTTGAGACACAGTCCCGTCAGTTTTCCCCCTTCTCTCACTTCACTATCCTGTCTTTCTTTGAAGACGGACAAAAAGACTTACCATTCTTGTCCTCCATGGAGCCCCGGAGGTGCAGCTTGCGCCCCTCGCGCTTGATGACGCGGCCGCGGACGAGGACGACCTGGGGCATCCGGACGGGGCGGCGGAAGTTGGTCGTGAAGCGCACCGTGTAGGCGCCGTTGGCTAGGGCCGACATGGTCAGCTCGATGTCATGGACTTCGTCGAAACTGGTTTGGCCTAGATGGACACGAGCTCCACCGGGGGGGTGGGCGGGAGGGGCGGTTGCGAAACGATTAAAATAAAAAGCAATTTTTCCTCGATTTTATGTTTCTTTTTTTCTTCTTCTTGTTCTTCTGCACCACTCTGTGCCTCTTCCATTTCTCTTTCAAAGAGAAAAATCTCTCCGCACAGACGAAGAAGGGACGAAAAGGGATGAAAGAGAGGTTGACTTGGGACGCCGGGCAAGCTACACGCTATGGAGAAAAATATGGAGAAAAGAACAGGCAAGAAGGAAAAGGGAGAGAGCTCAGGCTCACCAGCCTGGAAGTTTGCCGCCGTGCCCATGACTTCGTCCATGAGGACCGTGTATAGCCCGCCGTGCATGGTGCCGGCGTAGCTCTGGCAGTCGACGCCCAGGTCGGCCAGGGCGTTGAACAAGAGGAACGGATTCCTGGGGTTCTCGCTGTGGTCTGGCCCTCCGCCCGACAGCAGCGCGGTGCTCTTGCTGAGCTCACCGCCCGATGTCGTCTGGATCGTGCGGTGGGCCTTGACGGGGCGGAGGAAGGATATGGAGGCTTTGATCGTGGTCGGGGTGTTCACTATGTAGGTAGGTTTTCGTTAGTTTTCTTTTTTCTGGTCTTTGTCTTCGCGAAGAGCCTCCTCTCTTATCGTCTGAAGGTCGGGAAGGGGGAAAAAGGGGGTTTCCGCGGGCATCATAAGAAATAACACAAAAGGATATCTACATACTCGTTTTGCGCACAAAGTTGGACTCGCCCGAGTCCAGGGGCCGGCGGTCCGGCACCACGACGTCGATGTTCGCCCTGTCCTCGATGAGCTTGGCGCACCAGGGGATCGCCTTGAAGTGCGCGATGGGGTCGGGGACCGATTGGTTGTGGTTCGTGAGCTCCGACTTGGGCTTCACGGCCTCTTGGATTGCGTATTGGTCGGCCATTTTGTTTGTATATGTATGTGTGGTTAAATATAAATCTAATATATAGCGCTAATAGATTCAGAGGAATAGAAATATATGTAGATGATAGAAGACGAAATTAGTATGTATGCCGAATCAAGAGTGAACAGAGAAAGAAGAATGAGACGCTCCAGTGCCAAGTGACCGTGTATGCATATTTGACAGCAGTTATCGGCAATCGCTTGTCTCTAGCAGATCATATCATGCGACTCACGCGAGAAAAAGAAAAGAGAAGAGATGTCTAGGATGCATATCCAGAAGGAACGAGCGGGGGAGTTCTCGAACCCGTATTTAAATCTACGGCCGTGAGCTGCTTACATGCAAGTCAACCTCTGTTCTTCTACCTACTCTCTTTGGGCTGTCTCATTGTGAACCCCCAGATCCTGCACCCACCTAACTACCTGAGCCGCCTGCAACATCTCTGGAGCCTCGTTTCTTTTTTGTTTCTTTTTTGTTTCTTTTTTTGGCTGTCCTTTTCTCTCGGCTTTCCGAGTTCGCGTAGCGAGTTGCCCGGGGAAAACCAAATCCAAGCCCATGACATCAGGGGCAGATGAAGACGAGAGATTGAAAGAAGACGCCATCCCAAACCGGTAGAGCTGACGGCGACTAACAGACCCAATCGGATTCAGTGGCGTTCCGCGGAGGCTTGCCCGACTCGACTACACTACGGTGGGCAGTAGGTTGAGACAGGTTGACCTGAGTGTTGGGGTAGTGGGTAATCGACGTTGTACAGAGCCTTGGGGTTAGTCGTTGCAAGTCATGTCTAATAGGAGGTCCTAAGCCCTCGGGAACAAAGACAGGTCACTAGATTAAGTACAAGCCATTCACGCAACTCTTCGTCACTAACCCATCAACAAATATACCTACTTTTGCAAGTGTCTTTCTTGTTTATCGTGTACTACCTCCACCCGTATGAACGATAAAGTACACTTAATTACCTGAAGAGACAAACGAGAAGCCGAGGCCTCGGCTCAATGTCATTGAATATTGGCCGAAAGACAACAGATCAACACCTCGAGCGAGATTCTCAATGGCTCCAGTAAACACATCAGTGGCATTGAGGAGTGAACGGTGGGTTAGTGAATTTTGACCCTTAGGATCATCAATGTCATTCCTTTGTCTTTTCGAACTTAAGCAGGTTCTAATTTGGGCCTTTTCTCTATGTCTGAGCGTAGGAATACGAGGGTATGTGTGTGTATGATACGATATTAAGAAGTCCAAAGGTAGTTTGATTGCTCTTTAATTTCTACCTCACACTAAACCTTCTATCGCTCAAGTGCAACGGAATTATGCATCCTGCCAGACCCGGCAACTAGTGAACAAGGCAAAAAAGCCCTGTGAAAGTAAGGCGCATCGGAGAACCTTGGTCATTTCAATATTCCAAGTGGCTTCTTCCAGAATGCTCGAGGCATTGATTCGCTTCAGCTCGACGGTGCGTCGCCGGCAGGCTTCGTCCTCGATCGGGTGCGTCGGGCGACAGCTCACGCCTGATTGATCCTGCAGCTATTTTCATCGATCTCGGCGATCTCGCCGGGTGCCATCGGCTGTACCCCACAATACATAACAGAAACATGGATCTCCTTATCTTACCGAATACGGTAGACACGAGGATGGTGGATATAGTAAATTCGGTCTCACGACGTATAACGTGGAGGAACGCGATATTTCTATTCTAGTTCACTGGGTTGTTATGCTATTAGAGGAGAGGGGAGGCGGTGAAGAGGCGGCGGATGTCCAACGCGACAATGGAGGACTGTGCAGAAATGGAGATTGTGGTGGACACGCTGGGCTCTATTATAACGTCGGTCAAACGAACGAAGCGGGCGAAGCCCAGAGCTAAAGCACGAGAAGCGCTATTTTCGAACGAAAGCAACAATGGACCAGAGACAAGCTCGAGCACCAATGTATCCATCGGGCCGGAGATGCTGCAGCGCATCTACGAGCTCGTGGCCAACTCTTCACTCTTTTCATTGTAGCATTGCGACAGGTTAAAAATGAAAAGAGGCTAACGGCTTAACGTACTCCACAAGCGAATTTACCAAACAAGCGAATTTACCACTTCCCTCCAATTGAACACAGACTTACTTCTCTCCGTAATTCCTCTACCACACAATATGGTCGGCACTTGGAAAGAAAGCCAAATGATTCTAGCGCTTCAAGCGATTCAAAAGAACCCAGAATTAAGTCTCCGATCTATCTCTACAACGTACGGTGTCCCTTACGCGACCCTCCGTAACCGACGGCTTGGTCTTCAGCCAAAGCGCGAAATTTCCGCCAATTGTCGTAGATTAACCGATTCCGAAGAGGATACGATTATACGGTATATTATTGAGCTAAATGCGCGATCGTTTCCTCCTCGGCTCAGCGGTGTAGAAGATATGGTGAATCGACTGCTTAGCTTACGCGATGGAGGACGTGTCGGCATGAACTGGGCTTCGAACTTCGTACGACGACAACCAGACCTCCGGACGCGTTTTAATCGAATAATCGACTATCAGAGAGTCCTCTGCGAAGATCCCGACGCGTATCGCGCGTGGTTTACCCTCGTACGGAATACAATCACCAAGTATGGGATCCAAGAGGAGGATATCTACAATTTCGACGAGACCGGCTTTCTGATGGGTCAAATCTCGTCCGAAATGGTCGTGACAACCTCCGATCGACGCGGAAGACCTAGGGCAGTACAGCAAGGCAATCGCGAATGGGTTACAGTTATCCAGAGCGCCGGGTCGTCCGGCTACGTCATCCCTCTGTTCGATAAAGCCGACAAGGCGGGCGCGACCTTCGAAGTGGAAAAAACAGAGCTGATCCACTTCCACCGCGGCCGACAACCTCTGCTGGACACCGTCACGATCCAGGACGCTGAGGTGATACCCAAATCCGTGGTTCGCTGGCTCGGCATCTGGTTCGATTCTGGGCTGACGTTTCGGACCCACGTAGAAAAGCGACTGACCCTAGCCAACGGAGCTCTCCAAGGCATCCAGCGCATCGCCCGCCAGCGAAGAGGGCTCGGGCTGAACGCCTTACGCCAGGTGTACGTGGCTTGTGTAAGCTCGGTGGCCGACTATGGATCCCTGCTCTGGTTCGGACGAAGAGGCTGCCAATCTCTGTGGGAAAAGTACCAGAAGCTCCAGAACCAAGCACTGGCCACGATCACGGGAGCTGTCCCCAGGTCGCCGACCAAGGCACTGGAGGTCGAAGCTGCCCTCCTCCCGCCGGAATGCAGGCACATGAAGCTCGCATACCAGTATGCACTTCGCTTCATCAAGCTACCCCACAGCCACCCCGTCAAGCAAGCCTTTACCAACGGACCACGAAACCAACCCGCTCTGGGGAACAACTACAACTACGGCCTTTCTCAGCCCCCAACGTCCCACCCCACACAACTTCAGTACCTCATTGTCTTGCTGAAGAGTCTAGTCGTCCAGTTCGGCTCTTACTGCCTTCAACGATGCTAGAAAGCCGAGTTCGAGACACTACTCGGCAGCGCACGCTACGGCGGGGTTGTGTCATCGACTGTCATCCTCATCAGTAGGCGAGGCCACCGTCTCAAGACTAACATTGTACTTCATCCTGGCGCGCTGGGTGATCGGACGCGCCCGTATTATTTCCTAGCCCACTGCAGCATCTTGCAACCCTTCGCCAGGAGGAAGCAGAAGGACTCGTCATCTGAATACCGCAGCCACCCATATAGCGTCGACGACGGCCAAGACATCCTGGGCGGCCTCGACGCGGACCGGTGCGGCCCGCTCCCTTACGAGATCCACCAGCTCAAGACAGCCAACCGGGTCCTGCACGACGAGTTGCAGGGCCTGCTCAAGCGCGCCACTCAGTGCCAGCGGTACCGGTGCGCGGTGGCGACCCGGCCCTCGGCTGCGCCAACTGCCACACCAAGGTCTCCCCTGAGTGGCGGCGCGGGCCCAGCGGGATCCGCAACCTATGCAACCAGTGCGGGCGGCGCGCGCACCGCCAGCAGCAGCCTGATCCGCTCGCCGAGCGTCGCGGCGTCGTCGACGTACGCGACGAGCATGCAGGCGAGCTTGGACAGGGGGACGCTGGCGGGCCGCCCGAGCCCTGACAGTAGACTCTCTTCTCCGAGTACAGTCGCATCACCGCCGTACGCCACGAGCGCGCATGCGAGTATCGATACGGAAAGGCCGGTCGATTTTTGGTTTCAGGATACTAAGGTGGAAACTGATGAATGACTAACGTATGCCGCCCCATAACCGACACCCCATCAAAATAGAATGCGGAAATTCCTTCAAATTTGGACTATAATGCAATCGCTTTCAACTGTAGATACAATAGATATTTCAGAGTGCGAATCCTCAATTTCAACCTGGCTTGGCCCCTCCCTTGTACGCTGTATGCTTTCAATTGATGCAAATTTCGAATTCTGGCTGATCTGGACCTTTCGCTTCTTTCGAGGCCTTGCGAGCTCCAACTTCTCTTCAAGCAAAGCCCTCCCCGTCGCTTGGATCACTAGCGAAGAGAGGCTAGGATGTTTCGCGCACCAGCAGCAGCCCCGCAGATCGCCTGACTGCTTACCAGTCAATCAACATTATCGCACTTGCGATCATGTTGATTTTGCTGATTTTGCTTAATGTTAACCCAAGAGATTTCCAGACCACCTCCATCAAACTTGTTCATATTTAACTAAAAAAAAGTCAAAAATCTACCTCAACTACTCCTCCACTGCTTCCCAATAAGCCCATACTGATACGCGCTATGGCTCTCCCTGATTGGCTACGAAGCAAGTACTACCAGTACAAGAACGACACCAGCATTATCGCATCATGGATTGCTAACACCGCGAAGTCGCTGGGGTATGATGACACCAATCCCCAGAGCGCCCCCGCTCCCGCTCCCAAATCCTCTTCCAACAACTCGGGCCGCTCTAAGGGGAAAGGTGGTAAGGGAAGGACAGTCAAGCAGCCCGCATCCATTCCGTCCGCCGCGGAGATCTTCGCCGCAGCCGAGGAGATGGGCAGGAAGGCCGAAGGCCGACTAGCCCCTGCTCCCTCAGGTATGAAGAAGAACAAGAGCAGCAGCATCCCGTTTTACGCCTTACGAATCAATGAGTTCCTGCCCATGGCCCATCACATTGCCAACGCCGCTGCCGAGCCTCCTATTCAGGTGCCCTCTTCCCTCTCTGTGGCTCTCTCGCGCGTCATCTGGGCTCGGAAGGCCTTCGCACGCCAGATGGGAAGCTGCGCCGACAAAAAGCATAGTTACTTTGTGCAGGTTCTCGAGAGGGTCCAGGATACTCTTAGGCCATTGTTCCCCGCGGCGGACGGCTTGGGTTTGTCCGATATTAAGAAGACAGTAGAGGAGATTGGGGCTGCTGCGACCCTGAAGGAGAAACCCAAGCCCCGGAGCAACATCTTCGACTTTCTGGATGTGTACGAGCCATCCGAGGGGTTCGTAAACGCGCCCGATGTCATTCTACCCGAACGCAACAATGAAACCTACCAGATGGAAGAGGTGGATGAGGGCGAGGAAGCCATATTTGCCTTCATGGCCCTCCTGACCGACTTATCTAAGCTCAGAGATGAAGTTAATGCTCTTTGGGACAAATACTCAGCTAAAGAACTGGAGCTCGCCGCTGTCTCAGTTGCGACCAATGCCGCCATGGAATTTGCTCGGAATATGGAGGATGGCATTGCGCCCCTCCTGGAGAAGGCGGGCGGGCCAGAGATGACGGCACAGACCTGCCACTTTATGCTGTGCGACGCCATGGGACATAATTTCATGCGGAAGAAGAATCCGAAAGACGACTTCAACTACGACGCCTACGACATCGGCCACATGGACTTCTTCAACGCTCTCCTGTTCACCCGGACGCACTGGCAAGGTAATCCGCCCAAGTCTCTCTCCCAGTACAATGGGATGTGGGGCTGGTACAACGAGCAGCGTGAATTCGTGCCCAAGACGAACAAGGCCAAGTGGCTCCAGCAGAAGAACGCCATGGCCGAGTTCCTGTCCGACAATCTGTACTTTGTGGAGTTCTTCCAGCAGCCCGTCCAGGATGAGTTGATCAAGGGCATGCAGAAGATTCGGGAAACCCAGGTTACTCCCGTCTGGTACAATTTCGCGGTCCAACTGTACCTTGACATCCTAGAGAACCAACGACTGAGCTCCGGCGGTGTGGACCGGGCTTTCAACGAGATGAAAGAAACCATTTTCCGGATCAAGAGCTCGCTCAGCCAGATCCCGCCGTCTTCCAAGGCCCGGCAGCAGGCTCTGAGGGTGGCGATGCTCTGGGAGAACGACCCTATCCACCAGGCCAGGACCATCTTGGCGAACGAGCAACTCTTGGAACGCCCCAAGAACAAGCCCTGGACGTTCCTGCGCCACCACCCCATGTACTGTGGACTCTGGGTCCATTACATGCGCACGGAGTTCCACGTGCGTGGTAATCAATACGCCGCCGTCCCAGGTGCAGTCATGGCCGTCGGCCAGCTTTACCATGCTCTCCGCCAGGAGAAGGCACTGCCCGAAGATGCGCGATGGGAAGACATGGAGACCTTCCAGCGGATGCAGGGCAACTCGACCTTCTTTGTGGGAGATCCGCCGGCGTCCATTGAAGGATACAGCAAAAACTTCCAATTGACCATGGGCATGTCCGTGAGCAACTGGGCGCCGAATAAGCGGTCGGGCAAGATCAATCTCAGCCAGGCCACCCGCCGCAATAGTGAGCCTTTTCATTGCAGTGCCCCACAACATAACTTCATCTCCATATCTTCAATATCCCCAAGAGGTGGTCCCTTACTAACTTGAAATGCAGTGAAATTCAAAGGGTGGGCTTCGCTGTTAATGCAAGAGCGATACCGGGAGAAACGGCCATTGTCCACAGAGGTGGTGATGGATATCTTGGCAGAGGCCAAGGATAGAGACAGCAGCTCGGGCTCGAAGAAGAATGGAAAGGCCAAATTATATACTGTACGTTTTCATGTCTCCATGATATAAACGGCGGATGACATGGGATCGAACTGACTGGTGGAGCCACAGGGTATTCACGACGTAGCGCCGACCGGCCTAGTCCGCCAGCTGGCCGACCAGATCCACGCTGAGATCCCGGACCTCACCTTCGACTACTTCGCCCTGCATGACGTCTGCTGGGAGGTCCTTAAGAGCCTGAAGCGCGGGTTCGAGGCCGCCGCGGGCGCCGGGTCCATGGCCATCGTGATCCCGCAGGAGGACAAGCTGCCGCACCTCGCGGGCTACGTCTTCAGCGGCATGCAGACGCCCGACGGCACGACCGTGCCACAGCCGGTGCTGTGGCAGATGGCCGCCGCGGTGGTGGCGGACGGACTCGCGAGGGGGTTCGGCTGCCGCATCGCCGAGGCTGGCGCGGCTCCCGTGGACGCGAACGCGAGTGTCGAGCTGGAGCTGGGCGACGTCCCCAGCGACCCTTGGAAGCTCAACTCTGGGGACTTGATGCAGTTTGTCATGGGCCAGGAGGAAAACTGCACCATGCAGTAAGTATGAGGTTTTAAAGAGAAAGGATAAGTCGATTGGCTAGTTCCAGCTTCTGAAATCCGCCTTATGATACTTCAAGGGTGTGAATAACCAAACCATATTCAACCAAATCACATCAAACCAACATATGTGATGGTAGTAATTGTTGCAGTCGCAAGGAATTGAACAAGTAATAATCGTTTAGCTCTTAGCCAAGCTCTCAGTAAAGGCGGCTAGGTGCATACCACCACTGCAAGAACGTCAAACGCTCAGTAGCCAGGTCAGCGATAAATAGATCACCGTTGACTGATTCGACAATCGACCAATTGCATAAGCATTTTTCTAGTAACGAGATATTCAAGCTCTGAATCTTTATCCAAGACAGAGCCGTCGCGAGTCAAGCAGAATACAAAGCTATCTACCTAATCCTTATGTACTACAGCGCCAGAGGGCATCCCGTCGAATTTCATCATTAAAGTCACGTTAGGATGACAACCTGCCTTCCCGCAGGCTTCAGGGTTTGGCCAGAGAAATTCAGGATGAGCATAGCTGCCGCTTGTGATGTCTTACTGTTGGGAATGACAGCCCCACCGGCCTCGTCGGGAATGATGTCGTGTAGACAGACAGAGGCTCCGCCGCGACAGCGGGAGCTACTACAATATACTCGGGATCGGTTTCGTACTCGGCATCCGCGTCGCTGTCTATGCCAGCAACGGCATTCGCGTCGTCGCTGGCGTCTGCCTGGGCCTCGAAATGGATGGCTTCGACTCGGCGCATCGATCGTGTCGCTCGGCCGTGGCTCGGTCTCGTATGGCAATTGATTGACGAAACTGCGGCTGTCAACAACGGAGTAGGAGGAACTTGACGGAACAGTAACTGGAACATGGGGCAGACAATGCTGTTTAGGTCTGGCGCCCGCTGTCCTCGCGGGACGTGCATCGCCGTCTCCATCCGCTCGTGCGTCGGGTTCCAGTACGCAAGCTTGCTGAAGACGTCGCAGTACGCCGGTCTTGTGAACCCTGCCTTTCCGCCTCTTGGCGTGGGCCATGACAGAGGCCTAGCTACCTAAGACGGTTCGGGCAACTTGCTGGACCCTCTTGGGGCATCTTTCTGAGAGTGTCCATTGAGCTACAATAGCGTCTTGCGGAACGGTCGGTATAGCAAGCTGCTTGGTTTGCGGGTATGAAATGTTGGTGACAATGACGAGCTCGAGTTGAGCGGAAATGACCTCGTCAGGGCACTTGCTGATCCGGTTCCAGAACCCATGTTGGCAAGATGGATTTCGGGCCTAGCTTCTCTTCGGCGTGTCTTGACGAGGAGAAGTTCTGGCGCGGTCTGGGGAGGTTGTAATTACAGTAGGCCTAGTGGCGCGGGGTCGCGAATTGACTCGGTGCTTATGTTGCCCACTATTGCGCTAGTGCGCCATTGCTACTCTTCCGACCCTGCGCCCCTACACAGCAGCAGGGACCAACAGTAGTCAGGACCGGAAACAGCTCGTGGGTGTATTCGAGCTGATGCAGCAGAAAGACAGTACTGTATGGTACAATACTGGATGATTCTCGCTCCATTCGAATCGGCGCACCACGTCGAAAAGGGTGCAATTGGAGACTACGGTCGTGCGGACCAGAATGGTTGTTTCGGCCCCCGCCATCACTGGGACCCGGAAGTGAGCATCGATCCATCTACGCTAACAACGGTGGGTTCTAGACCTGGCCCGCTGACTGCGCTAGTGCTCTAGTGCGCCATTGCTACTCTTCCGACGCTGCACTCCAACAGTAGGGCCAACAGGTCTGCAGGCAACTATGAAGTCAAGACCGGAAACAGCGCGCGAGGATCTTCGAGCTCTCGACGGATGCGGCGATAGAGAATACGCTGCTGAATGATTCAGGCTCCGAGGCAACCGAGCTCTACCAGAACGGTACAAGCGGAGCGGGGGAACATCAGGCTCTGGCCCTGCGCATAAGAACAGGTATGGGTATGGGCTGCATCACAAGCTGTCCGTCTGGCGTCCATTCCGTCTCTCAATGCCAGTTGCGTGCGGTTCCCATTCTGCTTCACAGTAAGGGCCAATAGAATTCAGGACGGAAAACAGCCCGTGAGACTCTTCGACCTTAGGCGGCAAATGACAGTACGGTATGTTACTGGATGATTCTGGCTCCATTCAGGAAGGAACCCGAGATTCTGGAAACATACGACGATTAGGGTAAACAGGCTCTGTGCGATGATGT
The DNA here is from genome assembly GCA_039105305.1 of Apiospora arundinis. Classification (NCBI taxonomy): domain Eukaryota; kingdom Fungi; phylum Ascomycota; class Sordariomycetes; order Amphisphaeriales; family Apiosporaceae; genus Apiospora; species Apiospora arundinis. The sequence continues at coordinate 6,406,679 of JAPCWZ010000004.1, forward strand.
GTGTGACTTGTGATATAGGCAGAGAGAACAAGGGCACGAACCCTGGACATGTGATAGTGGCACACGGAAATATCGTGAGACGGCTGGCAGAGGCAAATCCGACCAGAAATGGCTGGGTGCATGTCGTTAGTCTTTCGAGGCTGTGGTACTGTCGTTTCGCTTACTATTTTAGCCATGTAAGCCCCATCGCTTAATGGGAGGGACCTGCACAGTTGCAATGCGGGCATCGATCTAAACCGAAGTCTCGATCAAGCATGACCGGAGGTCACAGACAGCCATATGAAGAAGCTGACTTGAACTTCAAACTGGCGCGAACAGATAGAACGAAAAAGGTTGCAGTAGGTCGATGCGCGTGGCGTTTGTGAAGGGCTGTGGGATTTCTCAGGAATAGGAGAGCGAAGTTCTAAGCTAGAGCATCGGTAGAGGCGACAGCCGGTAGAGCCTCGAGCTTGGTCGGCGAGGACCAAAAGTCTGAGTCCATGTTGCGCGCAATGCTCAACGAGTGCTGCTAGCAATCCAGGGAGATGTTGACTGGTAATGTCCTGGCTCATTGCTCTGGTTTCGCCAACCTCAAGCTGCCAGCGCATGTTTTGAAGCTCAAGTCTTGACCCTATGGCTTGCCCTGACCGGTTTCGAATAGCCGACTTGCAGGTCATGATCTTTGCACCGTCATGTCGTATTACTTAGAATTCACATCGGTCTTCGGCAGAACCAGAGGAACGGAATTTCATCGTTGATTGCCAAGAAGGTAAAATGCAAATGCAAGGCTCGCTTTTTTGGCAAGCAATCTATCGAGGCCGGCAGATGAAAAGGCAATGAGGACGACGCCTCATTGGTTGGGCTGATGCCTGACCTGACATGTCGTTCGAGAGGCGTTCGAGAGGATACACGGTGGCTCAATTATCACTAGCAGGTCCAATCACGACCGTTTTGACGTGATGGCTGGCGAGTGCGCCCCGCTGAGACCTGCATGATATGGTGGTTTTGGTAAGCCATCGGCTCTTCAAGTACATTGGGTTCGTAGGGCCTTCGGATAGTGCTCTACGATAATAGGTCGGCCGCTATTGAGTATTATTAATCTCAGTATGCACGATCGCTTTCCGGCAACTTTGGACTCGAACCTGAGGACAACGTCAATCTATACATGCACGTTACTTGCTGGTAGACTGGGCGACTCGAATCTGTTAGATATGATGGCAGTGCGTAGCCGTATGACGCATTGTGATGTCTGCCCTAGAAGGCACATCCATTGTTCCTCGAGAATAACAATCATGGGTTTCTATGGTTGCGCTATCTTGGTAACCGTCGGAGAAGGCCAGCCAAGTTCGGATGTTTGTTTGTTGAGCTGCTGAAGCTTGCAGACGACTACGATGTAGATTAGCCTGGTCTTCCGGATCGGCTTCGGGTCAGCGATGCGAGTGGGGAGTAAGGTAGCAACTGCCGCTTGTTCTCGAGATCCGGATCAGTGTCCAGGACGAAGCAAAGAACAGTATCCGTCCGCATATGCGTCAATACCAGTGGGGACCGAACCGAAGTCGAGAATACAGAAGCGTCATGCCGCATGCATAAATTCACATGCATATATCACGAACAAAGTGACTGGGAACCTTGACGGAAAGTAACCAGAGGCGGGCTGACACCGGATGGGTCCAACGGTCAACGGGCGGGCGGGATTTCAGTGATGGTTGATGGATGGCCTTATCAATCCTTTTGAGTCATTAATGCTGTCGAGCCGGCTGCATCACAAGCGTAGACAGAATTGCATACAGCGTAGTCGGGCGCAACGGCGCAGCGGTCGGTATGTGGACCTACTGATGGATGTACACTCCGCGGACAATCACTGACCTCATCGCATCAATAGGCTGCAAAGGATGCAGCAGTTCGTCCTGAGGCGTGTCGAGCTACGAAAGTGAGGGGAGCCAATCAAAAAGGGGATTGCCCCTCCTCCAAATTTCCCAGACTTCAGAGAGGCCATCTTGGTGAGAACCTCGCGCCCCGCCGCAACCACGAGTGCAGGTTTGGAAAGGCTTGGCGGGCTGACTCACAGCAGATCGGCCTTGCGCCTTGCGTAACTATGACGGCGTGTTGAAATAGTCGTAGTAAGGCCGACTGACGGCGGACAGCCTCTAGTCAAGAAGGCATCCGATATGCAGGTGTTGATGGGAGCGATGGTTCTATAAGAAGGGCTCGCGACAACATATTTGATATCCAAGATGCATGGCGAATTGACTTTCTCGACACTACACAACATAAGTGTGCCTGGAACCTCAATTGAATTTAACCAAAACTGCTCGAGACCGCCCGCGACTTCCACTGGCGGCGTTAGCTGAACCTACTGGTCCCTACCTGCCTTACTTGCGAATACCTTAACTTTCGCGACCGGGCGCAGCGCCACTTCTCTACCAGTGCAAGCAATAGCAGCCCTCAAAACATCGACGAGGCCAAACGTTTGCTGCTCTCTATATTTCATTCGCCATGACTGGTGTATTGAAAACACTCCTGCGCGAGGTTGCCGAGCTTTGGGGCGCGGTGTTGTTGGGCCTGGGGTCGTGTTACTATAAAGTCAGGGGACGCTGAACAACGGTGGTCACATTGATGCAATCAAAGGATTCGCAGGGTCCAGACAATTCGCTGCAGATGGAGAGCGGATGATGAAAGCTCGGGTTATTAATTGTCGGACCTTGTCGGACCGCCTCCAAGCCGGTTTCTGGCCGGGCCAGCAGCACGTTTGAAGATTGGAGGATTGGGGCCAGCGCAATTCTGACGTGACGGTCTTTGGTGATGTGTTTTTTAGTTGCTTGGCAGGTGTCAAGTGTTAAGGTGCGGCCTGCATGTGCATGATACGAGACAGGGCAGCGGGGGAATGAGTGGGTGACGGGCAAAACAGAAGTTCAGATACGAGCCCCAGCGACTGAATCGACCAAGATCGTTTCTGCTCGACACTGCGATTGCCAATGGGCGACTGGGCAGCGCGAAAAGAAATCCCTTCACCTGTTGATCACAGATCTGCCTCGTTCGGTGCTTTCATCCCTTGTCGTGAGCCAATTCTCGTTGCGTTTGTGTGGGTTTCTAGGAAGAATGGGAGATATCTCGGGAGAGGTCATCTGGTGAGAAATGGAGAGGACGCGCAAGCTGATGAGCTGGCAGTGATCATATATCTTGGCAGCAAACAGGAGTACTGTAGTAACGCACTCATAATCCATCGTCAAAACAAACCAGCGCACCGAGATTTGGCAGATTGAATCCATGGGCAGTAGATTTGAGATGGGTCGGTTTCATTCAAAGTAATTGACCGCACCGCTTGCATCGTGGCATGGCGTGTGCGTTCAACCGTCGTTCACTGTCATGTACAGTAGTAGTAATATCAGAGTGGTGTTGATGCTGCCCAGACCACTTTGTTATCGCTCGCTGTCAATACGACACTGCACTAATAGCAGCAACGAGGCACACAGCAAGCCTCGTTCTATTTGCATGACAGCCTTATGAGCGTGTTGTGATTGTACAATTGCGCGCCAGGAAACTGTATGGTGTCAACCGGAATAGATGAAAAGGACTAAAACACCAAGTTGTTATTACCTAGCCTTCCCCTCATATTGACCGTTGTGCGAAATGCTTGAAGATCTCTCGGGATCCTAAAGCTTCTCGCCGCGAAGCACACTTGGCGGTTGCTTGACCTTCGAGGACCTTGCCGCTGGCTTGCTTTAGCCGACTTTGAGTGGTCTGGCTGTTGGTCTGGAGCGGGCCTTTGCGGGAGCGCCAAGGAGCCATGCCAGGGGTCTCTGGGCTAGATCCAGCTGATGGCGCGCGCAAGGTGGGTTGCACTCTCAGGAACGAGATGAGGTCCAACACTCTTCATCTCGGGGGTACCGCTGTTTTTGCAGGTTACAATCGACGGGAGTGCATTCACTCTTGCGCAGTCTCCCTCTTCTTGCGCCGTCATCACAGTCTGACAGTTATCGCCGACAGTGCACGCAGCAGGATGCATCACAAAAGTAGATCAGAATAACCTTGGATCGGTCATCGAGAGCAAGAAGCTGGAGGAGGGACAGCCTTGCGTAGGCCTCTCCATTATTTAGACGCGAGGCACAGGCAGACAAAGACAAGGCTTACTGTTGAATGCGGATTCTCAGTGGTGTGTCAGCGTTTACGTTGCGCTAACAGACAGATATTGCGCTTTACTTGGGGAAGGTTTTGGGAAGGTGGCCCGCGAACATCAATGATAGGATGTACAACAATGGGTAGGATCACCGCCGATGTGCTCTCATATCACAACTAGCGCTTAAGTTCTGAACGATTCTTGCACTGACCACAGGCAATAACGAATCAGCTAGTTAGTTTCATGGCTAGGGAAGCAATACAAGTTCCAGGGAATTGTGACGATCCCCACTTGTTGTATGACTGCCATCCATCAGTCGACATCAATTTGACATCAGCTTGACATCATTATACAGCAGCTTCCGTGCCTTGAACTTGAAATATACTACGCAATAATCAATTTGCTGAATTTTTAATAGGCGATAATTCGCATCGTATTCCTTGACAAACAATGTTAACAACTTCGAGCCGCTGTGCCGCTTCGCTGGGTCGGGCGCTCCCTAGCCACCCGACGCGCATATCGAAACTACCTGCACCCAATTGGAGCATGCAATGGCGAGCCATGCTTGTGCGCTCAGTAAGCACAGTAACAGAGGGAAAAGCCACGGGTATGCATGCATAGTATTGCTAAATAACGTCCAACAATTGCTCTAACCAATCGTTATAGATGAAAAGGAAAGAATAGTCATTCTTGGTAGCGGATGGGCCGGCTATGGCTTTGCGCGAACTCTGGACCCGAAAAAATTCGAAAGAGTTATGATCAGTCCCCGATCCTATTTCGTCTTCACGCCCTTGTTAGCAGGTACTGCAGTAGGGACTTTGGAGTTCCGCGCCACCCTCGAGCCTGTGAGGAGACTCGGCTTGGACCATTTTCATCAGGGATGGGCCAACGATATAGACTTCAACCGCAAAGTCATACGGGTCGAGGCAAATGTATCTGATGACTTGGCCTCAAGAACAACCTGGGCGATAAGTGATAAACCATCCGGTCTGAGAAGCAAACAAGGCGAGACCTTCGACGTCCCCTATGACAAGTTAGTCATCGCTTGTGGCTCCTACAGTCAGACATTTGGAATCGAGGGCGTAAGGCAGCACGCGTTCTTTCTTCGTGATGTGGGTGATGCGCGCAAGATCCGGCTGAAGGTTCTCCAGTGTTTCGAAAGAGCCACACTGCCCACAACATCCGACCGGGATCGAAAAAAGTTACTGCACTTTGCCATCGTCGGTGGCGGGCCAACTGGGATCGAATTTGCAGCGGAACTGCACGATCTGATCCGAGATGACCTGTCCAAACTCTATCCTGGACTCCAGGGGTTCGTCGGCATTAATATCTACGATGTCGCCCCGAAAGTCTTGCCCATGTTCGACCAGACTCTGGCGACCTATGCAATGAACCTTTTTAAGAGAGAGGGCATCCAGGTCAAGACAGAGCATCATCTCATTAGCATGAAGCCGGATGAGGAATGCGAAGGTTGCATGAGGCTGAAGATCCAAGAATATGAAGACGAGGAAGTCAACGCCGGAATGGTCGTTTGGTCGACAGGGCTCATGCAAAACCCACTTGTGGAAAAGCTGACTGGGAAGCTTTTCGATTGCCCACCCATCGCCGGAGGCGACGGTTTGAGTGGTCCGGTCAAACTACAGAAGGACCCGAAAACTGGCTCCATACTAACTGATCACCATCTGCGTGTTAACGTCATCCCAGAGGAGACGCCAGCAAAGAAGGGCAACAGTTCCCATCCCGGCGCCATGACAGATGTATATGCTATTGGTGATTGTGCAGCTCTGCCCGATCAGGTCTTGCCGGCCACAGCCCAAGTTGCCAGTCAGAAGGCCGTACACTTGGCCAAAAGACTCAACAAGGGAGGCGTGGGCGACAAGGAATTCAATTTTCGCAACTGGGGTACCATGACTTATCTGGGCAACTGGAAGGCCATCCATCAGAGTAGCGCAGATGACTTGAAAGGTTGGGCCGCGTGGGTCCTCTGGCGAACTGCATACTTGACGAAAAGTATGAGCATTCGCAATAAGATCATGGTGCCGATTTACTGGTGCATTACATGGCTGTTTGGAAGAGACATCTCGAGATTCTAGCAGCGTTTTATATGAATCAGACCCAGTGATCCTGAGCCTAGATCGAGCCGGTGACTTCAGATTGAACACCCGGTCGCCGGAAAACGATTTATTTTGGGGGGGGGGGAATTGGGGATTACCCGCCCGATGGGCAATCCCAACCGTAAAAACAGCGACCCCAGCGGGCGAGATCAATGGACACCGGAGCAACCGGAACTGGTTCTGGCCACATTATATACCGCATTAGGGCAGGAGTGAGGGTCGACTATAGACATATCGCTCGACATCCTTCTTGACGAGTTTCTCGATGCTCAAAGCATAGTTAGCAATATTACCAACATTACTGCGGATACCTGGCTCCAGCCGACTTGTGACGAGAAGGTGCAGCTTTGAAGAATCAGCGTGCCCGTCGAGCTCTTGAACCAGTATGGTCTGCCGAGCATATTACTAGCTTCTTGACGTCTGGCGGTAGAAGAATGCGCGTAATGTACTCCTTGTGTGCGGAGAAATGGGTAACATGTAGAAGCTAAGTGTCGTGACAGTCTTAGATCAATGCAAAGACGTAGACATCGCACTGCGAGATTGTCAGGCGAAATACACAAATGGTTCACTTGCGAATCGGGATGCTGGACCGTTTGCGAGCATATTCCGGATAACGCCTCCCAGAATCTGAGCAGGTCATTGTCAGCATTGCGATATATGCATTACATCAAGGAGGACTATATCCCAATAGACACGCACCTGGCGGTATGTTGTAGCCGGCTGCAATTGAAGGTTCACTACTTCGCATCCATAACTAACGAAGAGGCGAGACAGCAGGCAGGCCTCGGAATGAAAACTAGCATCTCAAGTCGGCTATTGTACAAAAGAGGCGAGAAGCCACATTGAGACAACAGTCAGCTTCAATTATTTTCTTCGGACAAAGCATGTAAAGCATGTAAATAATGGAGAGCATTGACACGCCGTTACTGTCGGTCTCCCAGTGTCAATTTTCCGCGAACTACGGTGCCTGCGAGTGCACCACGGCCGAATGGGGCACGACAGGATAATAACGGCGCCTATATCTGCCCCGAGTCTGCTGCTGTTCGCTGGCTTTCATCGTTTTGAGTGCGGCGTTACTAACGTACCGTACCAGGAGCTCTCTACATCGAGATTTACAGTACATTCACCCTATCGTACATACGGTAGTTTATAACTTATCAGAAACATACTGTACTGTACTGGATTCAAAAAACATGTTTCATTGCCTAAAAATATAGGTAGGTATGGACCAGAAGAGCAGTACTGGAAATTTGGGTTCATCAGTGCAAAGCCGCGCAAATATTTTGTATGGGTTTCCTTGTTCGGACTAGTTTGGTCCTGCTCACGACAGGCAGGCAAACGCATCTGGCCGTTCTGCTAGGTACTCAAATAGCAACATGCGCTCATTGTACCCCAAATCCTCAATACTACTCTTCTAGTTCGTGCCTACCCGCATCGTAACGCAACAAAGCAGGTATCTACATCTATTTCTAACCATGCTACCTAAAGTTACCTCGACCCTATTGGCTTCGTACCTCAAGGTACAGTCGTCAAAAGAGACCGGTGCAGTACTAATGGTGCGGCTTATATGCAGTTCATCTTGCGATGCTGTCTCTCGATCAGGACGTTCTTCTTCGCAGCCGGTGCAAACGTATCTCTCCAACTTCTGCATTTGATTATGGACATCACGTTGTGTTCTTTTCTGACGTACAGGAGTGTAACCTGGTTAAGCGGCGGTAGGGCAGATGTAGGCCTCAGAATGTAGAGCTGCTGATGGCGACGCCGGTCCCCTTGAACACATCATTATTAGTGTCAAGCCCGATCACGACCCCGCGCCTTTAGGGCCAACTGCCCAATCTTCCTGCTGCGCAAGAACTTATCCTTATCCAAACACACCGAGAGAAGAAGCTACAGTCGCTAGCGAAACCTACCTCCTCTTTCCACTCTTTGATAGTTTCCGTTTTGGACCCTTTTTGCAGGGGTGGCTGTTGACACCATGTACCCCGCCATGCTCCCAGGTCCAGAGCCGATTTCTGCCTTTGCTTCTCTTTCCCATGTACATCTATTGCAATGTTCTTGAATTGATTTATCCTCGGCTAGAGAAGCTGCTGACAGGTGGTATATGCTCTACCTGGCGCTGCAATCGTTCTTGTAAGCGTCTACAAACAGACGTTTTGACAGAATTTGCTCAGCGTTACTGTAATAGCTCAACGCCGAAAACGACGTTGACCGGATTCTGCCAAAACATCTGTTTGTAGACACTTACAGGAACGATTGTAGTGCCATAAGGAAGGCATGCGACTGCCAACAGTTTCTAGCTCTAGCTCTCGTTGAGCATAAGTACCCAAGAGTATAGTAATCGATTTATGGACGTACAAGTGAAGGAGTAGCAAAAGGAAGAGATTGGCGATGTACCTGGGAGCATGGCGGGGTACATAATGTCAGCAGCTACCCCGCCAGAGTCGATCCCGAACAGGAACTTATCAAAGAGTGGAAAGAGGATAGGTTTCGCTAGTGACTGTACCAACGAGTACTATCACACGTATTAGGGTCGAAGATAGTTCCAAGGGGGTTTACTTCTCAGCAGTTATGGGGGTTGGATTCTCCCGGATACACAGAGTCCCGGGCTTGGCGCTTATTACATGATACTCAATGCTTTGATATTTATCTTCACATACATTGCATTAATCAATGTTTTATTCTTCTTAATATAACCGTGTAACTGCGTGCACACTCTACTCCGCAACCTAATTCGCAACCCATAATATATGTATCCATTGTCTACAGCACAAAGTTGCAACAAAACCCCATCGATCTGCCTGCCGACTTACGAACGATGACAATATGGACTTCGACCAGCAAATGCTTGACTGCCTTGCTTATGAGCTTCCGCAAAGTACAATGGGTACTATTTGCGAGGCTTTATGCATAATAGCTTCCTGCAAACGTGAACCCCAGCAATTATACGAACGAAGTGCTGAACAAGATACGATCGTCAAATTAAAGGATATTATGCAACCGCAATCATGGGGTCCATTCTCTTCCGTAAGACCCCATATGCTTGCTATATACCCTGGTGGATGAACGGCCGTGACTAAATTGCTCTTCTTCATAGGCCTCAACGTTGGGAAATGATGAGATCCTTGATCCTGTAGCACCGACGCCAACGTCGACACCGTCTACAAAACGGTCTGTCCAGAAAACAAGGCGAGACAGAGCTCGCAGAGGCTCTTCCGGGGGCTCCACCGACAGCAGTAAAGAGAAGAATCGCATCGCCGCCAGTAAATGCCGGAAAAAGAAAAAGAGCGAGGAACGAAGCCTCGAGGAGCGACGACGGATCCTGCAGGTACAAAACCACATACTCATGGATTCGGCAGCGTCGTTACGAGCTGAAGTCTGGTCGCTGAAAGACGAGATCCTCCGCCATGGAACGTGCAACTTCGAACCGATCAACGCTTACATCGCAACAGCTGCTGCGCGTGTAGGATAAGTTCAAGGCACTGGCATGTTTACGAAAACGGGCGTTTGCTAAAGAAGGCCGCATGACGAATGTCAAGGATAGAGAATCGCAATGTATCCGGCATGCCTTGCGAATGATGAATGTAACCCTCATGGATGAGATTCGCCGATGCCGTCTAGTTCTACGCCTCTCTCTCTTGACTTTGTCTAGCGAGGCGGGTCAATCCACAAACAGATTGATGTCATTTGTAAGGTGTATGGAAACATCTACGCAATACATATATGCCATACCAACGTCGTAAGTGCGTCCAAGTCCCATTATGCCGGAGTTGTAAGTCCGGTTATGGCAGTAAAACCAGCGTACTAATATTGAGAGGCCAACGATCAGGCAGACTTCTATGGTGTATCAGAAACGATGGAACCATGCCGGCAAATAGATACGTCCCATTCAACCCATGATGCTGGTTTTGTGGCCGAAGCCATGTTCACATTAGTCCCACTTCAGAACTATTATTACCGTGATAGTACAGTTCGTCACATCCGCTTCATGTACTGACAGTTTGGAGCGCCGTTGGGTAGAGCTTTCCGGTACGTGGTACCACCGGTACAATCAACCAGCTAGCGCGGACTGAGTCGTTTTTTTCTCGGAGACCCTGTTGGATATCGCAATGAGTGTAGCTTGCACACGCTGGCCCAGTACTTCAAATAAGTTATGCTTCTTTAATTACCGATGTCACTGGGTGTTCCAAACTACGAGGGCCAACACTGCTTTTCTTGTATGCAACGCGTCTATCTTCAATAACTCTGCTCAAGCGCACCGGGCGGCCAATGCGGGCCTGATTTGCCAGTTTACTAGCTACTGCAACGTCTACGATTCTGTGAAGCACTATATTGTGGAGGGAGAGGTATCCCAAACCTGAGCAGCGACTGTTAAGAGAACCATTACACGCTGCATGAAGGTATGATATATACGTCGCATAAGCTGTGGGGCGGAAGGAGGAAACACGTTACGATATTGTGACACGAGCTGGCCATCACCGGAGCCCAGCAAGCCATGCATTGCCACCTATTTTAGATATTGCATCAGAAAGATCCAATGGAATCGTTGTAAAATTACAACAGGAAGAGAACATTAGATTCTCCAACGTCCTTGTAACATAGTATGTATTTTGGGACTTGGAGACCCGGGGCTTTTGGTCCTGTTACCAACAAGGCCAATGCTAGAAAAACCATGATTTTGACATAGGCGAGTTTCTCCCGGGGGTGCCGCGGAAGTGGCGGTAAGCTACCCAGGAAAGGGATTCGCTGTAGCCTGCCTTTGTATCTGCTGGCCTATTTCGCCGCTCAAGGTTAGCTCGGCATTTGACGCATGTAGGGGCGCCACCTATCTTTGTAGGAGCCTAGGGGGATTGGCCCAGGGGAGAGGCCGCAGAGTGGAACTGTTTTTTTATAGATCCCGCCCAGCAATGTGGGGGTTTAGCGGGGATTAACTGCACCTAAAATGACCCTGAAAACGAAGTGGCATAAGATAAATGAGTATTACTGTACCTCGCTACCTCGCTATTAATAAAGGAGGCCCTCGCGTTACTGCACCCGACGCTGTGTTTATGAAGGAAACCGAATCTAGCAGTTCTGTAATTAATGAAACGCCTATCCGACTGTTCCTATCAGTGTCTTCCGTCTTCCAGGATAAGAAACAAAGTATACTAGAAGACTATGCAGGTAGCTAAAGACAGTGGCTTATGCTCTATCATGGCCTATGTCCGGGCCACATGCCGCACAATTATTGTGATGCTCTTGGCGCACAGCAAGCATTTGAATGTTGACCGTTCTACTAGCCCGCACCCCGCATCCCGCATTTAGCTTAACTTAGCATAGCAGGGGAAAGCTCCGAGCATGCTTGAAATCCGGACTAAAAGCTCCAGCTTGTAGCCAACCCGAGGCTACCTAATTTTTTCTTTTCTTTTTCTATACCTGCATAGCGTTCATCACATTCCCTTGCTTGAGTGTATGAGTGGCTGAGTGGCTCAGAACTTGATGCATGCCCGATCTAATTCAAAAGTCGATATGCAATGCCTAGATAGCCCATTTGTTGCTCAACAAAAAACTGACAGCCCTCGAAGAGGGGGAAAGCCAGGTTCACTTTCCCCTCCATCTCCGGAAACGCTAGACATCATTTCTCTCCTCAGAGATGTGTTCTTGTTGATATCTATATCAGGACGTAAGGTATGTATAAATAGAAGATAAACATCATGATCCGGTACCTAAGCGCAATGGCTGTACTTGCCATTTGTGTTGTCTACGGTTAAGCTAGTCACAGTCGAGTTTCGGACATAACATGCGGGGGATTAGGACTAAAATCATGGCCGTTCTCCCGGCCCCTCCCGCAGATCCATTTTTACTTAGGGGTCTACCACTATGTACATATGTAGTGAGACCTAACCTTAGGGTGGGGTTGGATCTCAAACATTTAAACAGTTATTAAGGTGCACTTCTCTGCAACCTCCTCGCCATGGTAGCATCCTTTCCATAACCTCTACTACTTTCGACGTGCACGGCGCCAATTCGTACTTTACCTGGCTGCGTTACAGCAAAAAACAATTCAACCCACAAGTCGTAACTGGGTTCTCCAAGTCAAATTTCTCAGCAATTCAACCTACGAAACATTAGGTGAATAAAGACTTTTCTACGAGGTTGGGACGTCCTCACTCCAGGCGACTACAACTGTGGCGGGCAAGTAGGCAGTGCTGGTTGCACATCTTTGACAGACTACTTTGCTCAAAGGCCTAATCCAAAATGACCACCGGGAAAGGCGAGGCTTTACCCCGCCAGCTTTTTTGCCCTACTCTAGAATGCGATCATCATAGCTCGAAACCCGCCGATTCTTCGATGAAAGCCCAACCTCCCCCAGAAAATGAAGCAACATTGGCTTGTATGGCGCTAGAAAATATGGACCAGGCCCAGTCTGCTGAATGGGAAATGGACTTGGAATATGCTGCTTTTGAAGGGTTCGGTCCGCAAGATACCAATGATGAAATTGAGTTTTACTGGGAGGATAGTGAACCTCTACCATGGTGGAAATGCTTGATTCCCCCATTTCTTAGATGATGCACAGCATGTCTGTTATTATGTCTAGTCGTACACCGAGCGACCTGAGAAGTCAATTACTACTCTTTACTTGTTAAGGGGCCGGCCGTGAAGAACACAGCATTTTCCTTGCTTCAAAGGCGATGTCCACCTGAGATTTGGACAGCCCACGCTCCATGGCCACTCAAGGTCTCTCGTTGAGTCACAAGGCGGCCAGCCTAACGAATTGCCGCACAGGCGAGCGAAACTAAAGATTTCGAGATGGTCTTCTCCTATAAGTGGATAGTTATCTTTGCTTATACTGTCTATAAGAGTCTATCTACAGAGCTGCGTTGACGGTATTGATGCATCTAGTAAATCTGGCGTTTTGAGTAGGTAGTCTTTTTGCTTGGGTTAATGTAACGTCGGGGTTCTAGTTATGGCCACGTCTTATCTACCTTAAGAGTAATGGTTACGTCAACGGAATCATGATACACCTATTCCCAGTTAATACCTGATAGATTGAATGAGGACTACGGGGCCGCCTCCATTGTCCTCCATTGTCGTAGCCCAGCTCGATGGGGGTGGCCCTGTGGAGCTTATGAACTACATGTACATGTGGTTATGTTGGCAGCGCCGCAGCGGTATGCAGGTGTTTTACCCCGCACATCCTGGAGCTGGCAGGCCGTTTGTGCATCAAGCATAGGCCTTGACTCTTATGTAGAGTGACCTCATGGTAGGGTGCCGCTGTACAATCCTCCTTGTGACCTATCGAGATCCTTACTCTCACTCAGATATGCATTGCTGTTTAAATAATTGGAGCACGTGAAACGAACCGTTAAATAGGCCGGAAAGCCGGAGCTTAGGTCCGGCCAGGTTGCCACTAGGTAGCAACAAGGCATGCCTCTTGAACCAGATACTGGAATAACCCTGGAGCCTTTTTCAACCAATCACACAGCGTGTCTTCGGCTCAAATAGGGCATGAACAGCTACCGGCGCATGTCAAGCGAATGAGATGTGTAGCCAATCAATCCACACAGATTCTAGCTAAAGGTTGTTGGGGAATTTCGCGCTTCAGGGGATAGCAAATGTATTAAGATACGGGCTGGTAGCTTCAAGATGGCTGCTTGCTTCACCAGCGATCCATAACACATATCTGTCGCAACGACAACCTCATTGACTCTCCGACTTAGCAGTACTGAATGCTGGCAAACATGGAATCCAACCAGCAAATGTTAAGCCACCTGGCTTCCGAGCTTCCACAAGACCCAATTCGCGCTAGTTGCGAGAAGCTAATAGACCCATGCCTCATAGCTTCCTGCGAACACGAACCAAAGCACGTCTTCGACTTGCTCACTGAACAAGATACTGTCATCAAGTTGGAAGATATCCCGCTACCCCAACCATGGCAGACCTTCTCTTTCGTAAGCCTCCGTATACCATGCTAGATATTCCAATAATCAACCGTCGTGGCTAACCTGCTTTTCACAGACTTCTGAGTCGCGCAGTAGTGATACCCTTGAGCCCGTAGTGCCCACGCCAACGTCAAAACCGTCTAGAAAACAACAGCCTGTTAAGAGGACCCGGCGGGACAGAGCTCGGTCGGGCTCCTCCGGGTGCTCCGCCGATACTAAGAGAGAGAAGAATCGCATCGCCGCTAGTAAATGTCGGAGGAAGCAGAAGGAAGAGGAACGAATTATCGAAGAGCGATGTCGAATGCTGCAGGTGCAGAATTGCTGATTTATGGATTCGGTGGCATCATTACGATCTGAAGTCCTATCGTTAAAACATGAAATCCTCCGCCATGGATCGTGCAACTTCCCACCAATCAACACTTACATCGCAACTGCCGCGGCGCGTATAGGATGAAACATAGTCCCGATGGTAATGAATCAAATTGAACGACGATTCTCGTCAAGTCTTACTTTTGTGTCGCTCTGGATACCTTAGGGCATCCATGTGCCAAATTGTGGCGGTTGTTAACTGCCACGAGTCAGGTCGGACGCAGCAGGATTCGGGGTGGCACGGCGCCATGCGGGCTGCGATTGACTTGTTAGCAAGTCGCTTTCCGGATCCCAAGACGTGCTTATGAGCGATGTCTTCGTCGAATACACTTCTACACACTAATTCTAACTTCTCTTGTCCGGTCACTCACAGGATAATTAAGCACTAATCTACAGTCACTTCGGTGAATGTACCATAGAATCAGCTGACTACACGCATTTTCTACCATCGTTATCGTTGCAGTCGTCTCTAAAGTGCTAAATTGAACGGATATGAAGTTACTTTAATGAACCTTTTAAGTTGGGCATCCAACCACTCTGGAGAAGTGAGTATGAGAATAGGATAGGCAGGCTCTGGTGAGGCTTCACAGCCTTCTCCAACCGCGTGCCGCAGATGTCTCCGTACGGAGGTTTAAACAAACGCCCAACGTACTTCTATGGTGATATGGCGAGAGTCGTGTTCGGAGCATTTGGTCAGCGCGATTATCGGTAACCAATATGGTTATAGAAGCTGAATAGATGTACATTTTCCCGGTAACAGCATTATAGCGACAGGCCTGGCCTCGACAACCCATTTCTTTACGAGAATCTCCCGCATCGATGAACCTATTTTTTTTTTGAATCAAGTTTATTGTCCATCTGCAGCTAGCTATGCCAGACATGAAGACAGGTGTAGCCCTTATGAGGGCTTACTCCTCAGCACAGAGGAGAGTATGGAAACTTTGGTAGATATGCCATTCGCCCCGACGATAATGATCGTCGCTCATTATCAAGTACAAATATTTTTGGAGTACATTTGTAGCCTTAGTCCGGCTTAGTCCCTTCGTTATGTGACGACAATCCTCGTCGAGTCGTTGCGTGTTCTGTGGGGTTTTATGGCCTCCACAGGCTTGAACCTGCACCAAATGGGATTCGATTTCCGCACACCAGTTTTGTGTTCCAATCTGCTTTGCGACGAGTAGCATCGGCGGCTTTGAGCTACCTAGCAGACGAACCCACCCACACCCTCGATTCTCCTATACGTACATGCCCATCACATCCTCATTATTCCCAGTTAATTCATTCTGGATATTTGATGGGTAGCCAGTCCCGTCCCAGGTAGTCTGCTACTAGGTACCTACTTGAGCAAAGAGGAATGGAGTCTTTGAGTGCACCGCATCACATAACCATCACGTCTTAGCGTAATTGCAGTTGCTGGGTCTATTATTAATCCAATGTATTTTCACATTTCCATGCCAGACTGGCTTTTGTACACAAAATGTTTAGGTTATCAACCAGCTACCCGGCCCTGCCCTTCTTTTTGGTCTTTCTCACCTGTCTCTCCTCTCTTCGCTTATTTAGTCTTTCCGTCTATCCAAGCATTTTTTTTTTCTGAGCCTGCCTCTAGCGTTGGGACTTCACCAGTATACCTTCAGAGTGGACTTAAGACGCATTTGCACACTTACACACCCCAAGCTCACGCCACCAAGACTTCCACGATTTAAGCCCACCCAGTCAATACCGCCCAAAATGAAAAGAGGGACGCCAACACCTCCAATGGAGGACAGCAGTGTAAAGATCTCCACTAGCTCATCCGGCTCTAGCAGCGCAAGAAGGCATACCAACTCCAAAGTCACCAAGCCAGCACACCGCAATGCGAAATGCTCAAATACCCACGCCGCCCATTCGCCTGTCCATGAGCACTTGCCCTCATCGCCGCATAGCGGCTCCAGGATGGGCCGCCACAAGCGGGTATGGAAGGCCTGCGAACGTTGTCGGATGAAGAAGATCAAGTGCGACGGCGAGTTCCCGTGCAAGAGGTGTAAGGACGACAGCTTGGTATGCACAGCCGGAACGCGCAAGAAGACAGTATACAAACAATTACCCAGGGGCTACGCCGAGGTATTGGAGAACACTCAGTTTGCACTGAGTGCAACTGTGCACAAGCTTTACGCCATGGTCCGGAGTAGTCAGCGATGGGATTTGGGCGAGCCCGAGTTCAATGACAGAGGTCAACCTGTCATCCATGATATTGCGGCAAAACTGGGGTGCATCCGTCTCAACGCGGATGCGGATTTGCCCCCTCATTCAGTCTTTCCCGAGGACGAAGCAGGCCTGGCCAAACTGGCCGCCGAGCTAGAAGTCCAACAGAGGGAAAGGGAATCACAGGCATCAGTCGAGGTGAAATCCGAGGCGGGCTCAACATGCAACCGCACCGACGGGGCCAGTTCCTCTGAGCTAGACCACTCCGATTTCGAACAGGACGACCGCAAAGTACTGATTAGCGGGTGCAACAACGTCCAAACGCTTTCACCGAATAGCTTCACATCTTACGACGACTTCGACCAGAATACTGTGCTTACTACGGATATTGACTCCGCCCCAGTGATGTTCCCCGTGCAACCACCCTCAGGACCGACCTCGCACCAGTCATGGAACATAGAGGGATCCGCCTCCATGGATATGGCACCGCAATACATACAGAATATGGACGTCGATATGGCCGAGACAATGCTCAACCAAGGCCTGGTGGGATCGGAATTTGGCACGATCAAGCCCCACATGATTTCGTGTCCCAATCTCGGAGTCATGCTCGGGTTACAAAAAGGGATATTCCGGACAGTAACTTATAAATATGCTAACGGATTCCGTTACTTTATGTTTGATCACGAAGGGGGTTTTCTTCCCTCCCAAGATTACGACGCAACTCTCCGGCCGACCCTTGCCCCAGCGATGGTCCTTCCTCCTCAACTTCCTGTATCGCTCTGCCGCCCTCGTCGGTACCCGGTGTCAATTTTATCGGCCTTATCGGCGTTTCCTTCCTCTATGACCCCTCGACCTACAAGGAGTCCGCCCACGCCGACGAATGCAGCGTTTCCGAGTTGGCCCTCCGGCTAAGCGAGGCGGCCCGAAAACCCTACCCATTGCCGACGTCCTGATCGACGACAATGACGCCGATGCGAAACGAGCCGTGGAAGACAAGCCGAGACTGGTCATATTGAGTGGTGGCTGAGGCAGCATTGCCCTGCTCAAAGAGCTGAACCCTGACAATTACCATGTCACTGTCATTAGCCCCAAGGACTACTTCCTGTTTACGCCTATGCTGCCCTCTACGACCGTCGCTATCCTCGAGATGCGCAATCTGGTTGAGCCCATCCGACGCATCCTTGTCCGGATCAGCGGTCACTACCTGCGTGCCAATGCCGAGGGCGTTGATTTCTCCCGAAAATTCGTTGATGCTCCCCAGACCGATGCGCACCGCAAAGATACCCGCTTCTTGCCCAGGTAAACGTCCTGCTGATTGGCGCGCTTGCGCCGTCGCCGACTGAGAAGTTAGCTTGGAGTCAATTACCCCCAGCAGCTCGCGATGCTCGCCGAAGTCGAGGGTTCCCGATTGGCCTTTATCAAAGTCGTTGAACAGCTTGTCCAGTCGCCGAAGGTGAGCCACTGCTTGTGGGAAGCGCTTCCACCCATCCGAGGCCATGTTTCGCCAGTCGTTGAAGCTGAGCTCGAGAGTTTTGGGGCCCTTGCCACGCTTGAAAGCTAAGCCGCACAGTGTATGTCAGTTAGTCTGTACACGGCTAAGTTGGTCTGCAATGCGCTTGCAGAACTCGTCCTGCGCGACACCAGTAGACCAGAGACAAAAGTCCATGGAGAGCTCTGTGATGACGATATCACCGTTCACTCCTTTTTGTGTAAAGACGATCTTGTCGCTCTGAACTTCTTTGACACGGGAATTGGTGAGGGCATTAACCTGGTCTCGAGGGAATCGGTTTTCCGCATATTTAGACAAGGCCTTATCATAGGTATTGAGGATGTGGTCCGGTTAGCGGTAGCCAACATCCCGATATGCCTGAATGACGATAACTGGGCATCTAGCAACGACTGGGTCGCGCTAGGGCGTCTTGAAACAATTCTGACTTCGTTTGAGAGTGTACTCAAGAATCTGGAGGGCGATGGGCAGATCGGACGCCGCGCTACCGGTCTCCGTGGTCATATGGTAACATCATACGCGTTCTCACTGAAGCAGCTGGAAGATACCAGACGCATTGCTGATGGAATCCCTGATCCCATCCAGTTCGAAGTGGGCGTCAACGCTGCCTAGGATAAGCTGAACTAGTATTACAACCGACTTGACGATATCTATTTTTGTTACGCATCACTTGCTATCCATCCTGCCTACGAACGGGCAAAGATTTCGCACTTCTGGGACTGTCACCCCGACTGGCTAGCCAACTCCAAGGCCATCGTGAAAACACTGGGAGAGGGAATGCAAGACCGGTCCTGTCCCCCCGATCTTATCCCATCTGCCCCAACGCCAACCGGCCTTGAACCATCCCAAGCTGCGCGTCGCATCAATGAGGTAGACAGGTTTCTACATCAGGGTCAGCCGCAGGGCGACCGGGCGTTGGACATCGAGTTTGACGAGATATAAACCTGGATAACTGAAGACCCGATCCATTTTGTCAGTACGTTCCCGATCATACCGCTTACTGGCGCGTCATAAGAACCAAGTATCCCAGACTTTCGCAGATGGCGCTAGATACGCTTAACATCCCGCCCATATCGGCTGAGTGCGAACGCTTATTCTTGGCCGCCGGCATGCTGCTCGACCGTTACAGAACAGCCTCGATATTCTGATTATCGGTCAGTCATGGCGCTTCGATCCTGGCTATAGGCAGGGATCCTGCTGGATGGGGAGGCCGACCCGGTTGCCGTCTCAGCCGCAGAGCGACTGGAAAGCGAGTCATTACAACGAATGAGCTATAATGAGCAGGCCACCCGCGTCACCAGATGGGTAGCGGAAGGGAAACTGCGACCCATTCTAGGCGACAAATCCAGGGGCGCCGGCAAGGCCCACGATAGCTCTAAGTGTCAACCATATCTAACCAATCATATCAAAACAACGACCTAGCTAATTCGGCCCGTCAAATTAGGGATTGTATCAGCCAGCATCAACCAATTCACATTTGACCTGTTGGTTTGGTTGTTTACAGGCTTGGTCCAGATCTATTGTCACACGCAGAACCTGCTGGGCATGCATACTGGCCCAACAGGACAGCTCATTCCACAGCTACAGCGGTTGGGAGGAATAACGGCTATAGCGGCTGTCGGAACAAAGCCGTTAGAGATATCAGAATCAGTGTATATAAGCCTCACGTATTACCCTCTGTCAAGAGGAAGAAGACCAGAGCCCTCAGAAGTACCATAATCAATTATTAGCTGTGTACGATGCAAGCCCTTATTGCCCTTGTCACATCTATGGTGCATCATGACGCCGTCATAATCTTCATATCTCGAGCATCGCACCGTCTAGTTGGACCTGTTGGGCCCCTTGGCGCCTCCCATTGCATTCTGAACGCTGCCGCCAATGGCACCCTCGGTGGTGAATTGCTTGCCGACCATGCCGTCCTTCGCAAGGGGCCCGCCGACAGCGGCTGCGGCGCCGCCCAGAGCACCCTTTTCTACAATGGTACAAAATCCACATCAATGAGTTGCTAGGAGAAGAGGGTAGAAAAGAGCAAAGCGGGGGCGACGCACCAGTAAACTGCTTGCCGATAGCTCCCTCCGCATCCAAGGCCTTAGGCTTGTCGTCGCCGACACCAGCGGTGGCGGGGGTCGAGGTGGACCCGGCCATACCTGCGTTTTCGCTAGAAGGCAGGTTGTTTCCGGTCTGAGGCACTGTTGAGCTTGAAGGCATTGTGATTGTGTGACTTGCGTCTGAGTGGTTTGAGAAGAAAGTGGGTATTGCAACAACTCGATCAGGTCGGTGGTTATACCCGTACGTGATATGAGATTGGAGCGTTATGGATTGAGATTAGTTGAAAAAAGACGATTGCCCCGGTTTAAGTACACCATTCTTTCCTTACTGGCAAAGATGGTTGAGGTTGTGCCGATGCGTTAATTCGTTCAGCTAATGAGCGCCCCACTTGATGATCCATTATTGATGAGCTCATGATGAAGCATCGGTGTTTCCCCGCAGCCACGACCCGGAGCCGCATGGCAAAGGCGGTCATTGTCGCCATGACAATAACACCACATGCTCAGTACCGTCGCCATAGGGCCTGACAGAAAGCGCGGCTGCTGCTGCGAATCCGATTCCCATAGGGCTAGCTAGATATCGAGAAGCCCAGGGAGGAATTCCCACATCCAAATCAAGTCACAGTTTGATGCGTTAAATAAATACTACACAACGCAGCACCTTGCCGCACTGGATGAAGCGGCGGCCCGCGCCATACCGGTAGTTTCAATCGGCAGTACAGACAAGACAAGTAAATGCGACGAAAGAGACCACGGAAAGGGATCGGCATCCTCGTCGGTGGAATCGGAGCGCGAAATGGGACATGGTGGCTCACCATAGGCAGTAAAATAACCCACGAGCATCGCCAACGCACTGGTGCTTCCTAGCAAACCGGGCTTCGTCACGACTAGCTCAAGCTAGAGTAACTGACCCTTTGCGCACAGTCGGGCCCGGCGAGAACGCTATTGAAAAGGGAGTTGCCTGCAGGCCAGTGGCACCACAGGGGCTGTAAGCACAGCATGCACTCGTTAGGAAATGGGCTGTGACACTTTCATAATAATTGACCGACACAGAGGTTTATCCTTAAAACGCAACTACTCTCTCAAGTGGCTTTGCTTTCCTGCGCCCGACGCTGCGCCATGATGTGGAAAATACTTCCATCATATACTCGTCTCATGTCCTCTTTCCAGATCTTCCCATCTTCCGGCCATAGCATCAAGTAGGTGGCAAACCCTAAGGAGAGAAAAGTAGGATGAGGCGAGTCAATAACGAACTTTGACCGGGGATTAGGAGTTTATCTTACATTCAAAGAACGCCCCGAACCAGCCGATTGGATCCATAATAACGCGCTGGCCTTTCAACATTTTCCAGATATCCCAGGCAGTTAAGTAGTCGCGGCCCTCGGCGTACTTGACGAAGATAGAATGGAATTGCTGAGGCGAGAACCTTCCTTCGTGGTCGTAGGTCCCGGAATCGCTGCCGTGCTTGTCTTTGTGGATATTCCTCAAATAGACTCTAAACAAAGGATCGGGAAGAATGTTGTCGTCTGAGGGATACGAGAAATTGGCGTGAATGATGAAGACGGCCAATAAACTGAGGAATATGTTGAAACCTACAAGGCGGAAGCCCTTGAAGGTGTCCTGCGGCTAAATCACGCCATCGTTGTCAAAATCGAAGAACTCGCAGTGTTGCTGAAGGACCGTCTTGTCCTTGTTGTTATCAGCCCATCCTTCTGTACCTGTTGGCTTTTTGTAGGTTGCTGCGATGTTGACTCGCGCAGTCTCTGGATTACGCGTCAGTAAGTTGCTCGAAGACCTCACTCCCAAGAGGAAACCAGTTCGTTTACCAGGGTGCGGCAGTCTCTCGACTTCTTCTGGCTGGAAGAACGGCTTCCGCTCTACCGTGACGGGAACATTCGACATCGAGCTAACGACGGAGGGAGCATTGGAGATGGCCCGAGGACATCATCAGCGATAGAGCGAACTCTGCGGACAGTGACGCTGCTGCCTCTATGAAGCAGTCGCTTGAAATGTCGTCTTTGGCGCCCGACAACAGTATCGAGAGGCTAGTCTAGCCTTCTATAGAGAGGACAAACGGCCGAGGTACGCATGGCAATACTTTTGCGTACGGGAGAGAAACCTCACGGCTTGGCGGTAAAACTTCTGGAATATAGAAAATGAAGGTCTACTACCTGTATTCGAGGTTGACTGTCGTGGTTGATCATTGCATCGAAGCTATTGTTCGGCTCACGTTGAAAAAGAGTATAAATATTGAAGAGAGGTGAAAGAAGCGGGTTAAGGGGGCGGCTGGTCTCGTCAGCCACAGGGCGAAGCGGCTGTGCTACGTGGGGCGGGCTACTAGTTCGATTGCAAGCAGGCTCGAAACGGCGACACATGCCATGATCAACTTCTTATCCAACATAACGACGTAATTGAGTAGGCACAAAAAGGCAACGCGCCGCATAACGTACGCCGATGACCGGCGACCGACAATACAAGCTGCAACTCGGCACAGCATGGTAGCGAGCACAACGGGGGCGGGGACAAGCTGGCGACTTGAGCACGGCAGAATGACGATAGTTACTACCAAGAATACCAGTTGAGGTGACCGTCACTACGGTATTGCAAGAGAGACGGCAGCATAATGACACGGTTGTTATTCACTGTTTCGAATGACCAACAAACCCCGAGGCACTTCGGCGCACAGTGACTCCTTGAGGCCAACGAGGCTACCCAGTCCCCACGAGACCAGTGATACACATTGCCACAACCGACCTGCATCATGGCGATAGACGCACCCCACCGACGATTCTCCAACCCACAGCCGAGCAGGATTGCATGATCCATAGCGAAAAGAGTCGGCGAGGCTACAAAAGGCCAGTGCATTGGCAGAGGCAGAGGAATGGAGCACCGGCGGTCAGCGCATACTATGCCAGGGGAGGCAACGCGATTCCGCGCCATGGGCCATCGTGTCTGCGAATGGCCTAACCCACTCCGACATCCAATATCCTCTAACGAAGCCTTACACCTGATCGAAAAAGGTATCGCCCAAGGGATCGGCGTCGGCCACGGGGACGAATCGCTCAAACAGGGCTTTCACCTGCGACAACCACCCCGTGAGCCTTTGCGTTTGCTGCAGGAACCTGTACTTATGTCAGTTGACAATTTGCGTCAGACTGAATACGCGGTGACTTACAGCTGTTCGACCTTCTGTGTGCTGTTCGGGCGCCTGTGGTTAGATGTATACCTCGGTGTGACGGCGGTGGAGACCTACAAAGTCGTGAATCTGGCGAGACGTGGGCGTGCGTGAGTAGGAGAGCTCTGCCATACGGGCGGGGACAGACTTACTTTTCATCGTGGTGGGCCAGCTCGGACTGGACAGCGTTGACCTTGTCCAGCAGCTCACCCACCTTGTCCAGCAGTTCTTGGGTGTCGCCCGACGTTCTTCGTTTTCAGTACAACGCGCGGACTGGATGTGGAGGGACCTACGGTAGCGGCGAGCTGAAAGGGCCCGAGCCGAGCCCTTCCTCGTTGTCGAAGAAGTTAGGAACGTCTGGAAAGGACAGTGGCTGTTGGCTCGGAGGCTGGAGCTGCGTTGCGGAAGGAGCGACAGTCTTGGGCGCAGACGCAGGTGCGGGTGCAGATGCGTGCGCGGTGGTGGCGTGGCCTGCTGATGGTCGGCCCTGCCGTGGCTGGCGCGGACGCTGCGCACCGTGTCGCTGCGAAGGGAACATGCCAGTAGATGGAAGTGACGGTGAATAGAGGAAGCTACAGGGGGAAGGGAGCACGACGGACGAAGGGCAATGGGGTATGTAACCAACTGAGAGAGCCTCGACCACACAACTGCTATTTATGTGGCCAAGTGCAGTGCCGTAATGAAGCAGAAACATGGATGCCAGCCCAGCACGATTGGTAGGTTGGGCTGTCGGGCGGAAATGGGCTTGCCAGTGGGGAAGTGCTGATCCATAGCCTGCACTTATGGGCAGAGCGAATTCCTGGACGAAGCACGACTTGTGAAGCATAGCCATGCGAGAGCCGATTGGCAGCATTCAACCCAGCAGACGTGGCGAGGGTCGAAGCGAGTTGCACCGAAAGCGGCCAGCAGTATGTGGTTTCGGATCCTTGGCATACTCGTGAGCAAGCAGCTCATCTGCAGCTGCCGTCAGTCCGGACTCTACGTGTGGGATGTACCACCGTGTCCTGGTGTGGATTCTGGCTCAGAGGCATTCTGCGTCCTACGGTCCTCAGAACGAGGTCGACCGGGGCTAGGATCAAGTTCTGGATTGGCTGCTCCCCACCCCCGAACTGCTCTAGCAGCGCATCCGCCCCCGCGCATGAACGGCCCTTCCGGTGCTGGTTCTGGCTCGCCGATTTAGACGCTGGATGAAATCGGCGCGCCGCTGACTGTCCCGTTCCTGAGCCAGTCTAGATGCCTGCAGAATTGCATGGGCGACATTGTGACCAAGGACCGGAAAGGGCGCGTGAGGATGTTCATACCTTTGGAGAGGCGAAGCAGCAAGGTCCCGCATCGTCGTGGACCAGTTCTGGGGTGCGTCCATTCTGGCGAACGTCCATTCTGGTGGACTTCCATTCTGGTGTGCGTCAATACGACTTTTCGGCCTGCTCAGAGCCAACCGCAGTCGTTTCGACCCCAGATGAACACAGGCAGGCATTGCACTGGCGAACCAGCACGAGCGGTTTTGGCGGCGGCACGTCCACCGCAGTACGCCTTGACAAGTACGTGTTGCCAAACCACATGGGGGATCTGTACAGTTGATGCTACAGCACGAGAGGGAGTGGTCGCATAGGCGCAGAACCAAGGCGCAGGAGTAGGAAAGCTACGGGCGGCGGCGACGATCTGCCATTCAAGAAGTACAAGAGAAAGTGCGTGGAGTGCGATGTATGTACGTAAGTATTCGCCAATATATTGTATTCATCTATTCTATTCGCGTCTCTGCATTGGCTCTGCTCGCGGGGTCGGGACTGCCCGATCCGCGCGAACAGGTTCGTAGCCAGCACCACGTACAGGCGCAGAGGCCGGCTTCGCTGGCCGCACTGCCACTAACAGGCGCAGGGAAAAACCTCGGTACATGAGATGCTCGAATGTAGGAGGAAACCCGGGTGGCAAAGGCGGCAGGAGATGACTCGAACTGCGGACGCCAGAGCCAGGCCCGATACCCCTCTGCAGGAGATAACTCGACCGCATGAGGGAGACCGAGCAAAAAGACCATCAACCAGCCCGACAGGAGTCAGTTCAAGCTTCTGGGCAACACAGGCGGGAGTCAGTTCAAGCTCCTGATCGACACAAGCGGGAGTCAGTTCAAGCTCTCGGACAACACAAGCGGGAGTCAGTTCAAGCTCCTGATCGACACGAGCGGGAGTCAGTTCAAGCTCTTGGACAACACAGGCGGGAGTCAGACAAGCTGCAAGCAGGAGTCTGTTCAAGCCGCAAGGCCTCCAGGAGGAGTCTGTTCAAGCCGCAGGGCGCCGAGAGGAGTCTGTTCAAGCTGCAAGGGTGGCCGGCGCTCCGGGCGGAGGCGCGAAGAAGGAAGAGAAAACTACTGACAATGGTGGGAGGCAGGTCACCCTTATATACCCGCAGCGCGCCGCCAAGACCCACGGGTCGGTGGCCCTGTCCGTCACGAGCTACTATCCATGCGCTGGCTTTGGACCGATTCTGGTGCTGCTTGTCGGGGGACCGGGGGTCCAGGGAAGCCCAGCCCCCATACGGCGCAAACGGTGCCCTCCTGGTTATCCGGGTGATCAGGTTCGACCGTTTCAGCGCGGGCGGCCGTTGGGACTCTTTCTCGCCTCCCCTTGACCGCATTTGGGCGTGAGTAGCCAAAGCTGCCCTTTCGCCTGCTTCCGGTCCAGGATCTATTCCTGCATCTATGCCTCTTCTTCGCCTTCCTGGGCCATGTTTGTCCCTCTCTTCCCTCTTTCACACCTTTCGTTACCTTCATTTCCTCCCTTACTTCCTCCTTACTTCCTCTCGCTCCCTTGCTTCGCTCTCGCTCCCTTTCTCGCTCCCGTCCCCCTCTCGCCCATTCCCTCGCCCTCTCTCTTTCCCTCGCCCTCTCTCGTTCCCCGTCTGTCTCGTTCCCCGTCTCTCTCGTTCCCTCGTCTCTCTCGTTCCCCGTCTGTCTCGCCCTCTTTTGTTCCCTCCCTCATCCCCTCTCTCGTCCCCTCTCTCGTTCCCTCTCCTCCCACTTCCCCTCGTTCCGCCTCTCTCTTTTCTCTGACCTTCTTTGCTTCACATCAATCTTTTGCTGCCACTACGCTTACCTACTTTACGCTCAATGTCTGATACACCTCACTCTCGTATTCCATCATTAGGCTACTCCACCATCACATTATCAGCCAGCGAAATAGGCCCGCCGTCGCACGATGCGCTTAACGCCGGCTGCGTGACTCGAACTCCCCAACAGTATCCGGCCGCAATCCCTACAACCTCGAGGCGTCACGGCCGCCATTTCTCGGCCGCAACGGAACAGAATACATTCTACGCGGGGGATTTGATCGGAAGCCACAAGGCCACAGTCACCACCATGGTCCGGCTGCTCACATACCAGGGCGAGTGACCCAATGTCTAAGTAGCAATGCAGGAGATTTGGCCAGCTACGCAGGAGTTCGCATGTTACTCTGCTATCCCTCTACTAGCGCCCTTCGAAGATGTGGCATGGCGTCCTACCCATTTTGCTCGGCTCTTCTGCCATAGTGACGGCAAGTAGACCAATGGCTGCCTGAACGGACTGGGGTGACTGGCTCCGATGTTGGCTCGTTCTGATTCCTAACTAATGCACCTTGACGGCCGATTTCTCTGCGATTTGTTTCCTAGAGTATCCAAGCGCCTGCATTGATTGACTAGTGGCGATGGGTACAATGGGGCTTCTGTATGCTCCATTTACCCCGGCCATGGCTTGCTAGTGAGACTTGTCGCGACCCATAAGATAGCCCTGCCGGCAAACCAGTCGCCCCGCACCCAAATGGGTCGGTCAGAGCAGAAGCCGGCCCGAGTAGTCCAGTTAACTCTAATGCAACTTCCATTCTCTTGCCTCCAACATAGTGACGAAATAACAACAATGACAGCGCGGATGATGAACAGTCGAGCAGCTGCTGAGGGTGAAGCTCCAAGCCGCTTCGTTAGCGTTCTACTCGTACAGCGCCATACCGCAACACGATGATCGACCCAATGATTGATCGTCACTGGATGCAGGCATAACCGTGACGGCCGCTGATTGGGTTCCGGCTACGTGGAACGCAATTTCGCGGCCAGCATCAGCGTGCCACTATTTCCGGCTGGCTCGGCCTGGAAGGATTCCAGCTTACCTTGGCACGATGAAACCATGACCATACGGGAGAAAACAATACTCGGCACGAGTCGCGCGAAAGAGATAACCGGAATGCCGCTGCTGCATGTCCTACGTACCCAACGCTTGCTTACCGATACGGCCTAGTAATTCACCGGCAGCACTACGGCACAACGCCCCAGGCTACCACAGCTGTGGGTGTGCCAGACCCGACATTAGCATATGGTCTTTTTCCGTTTTCAGTCCAGTCAACCTCGGGACTCCGTATCTCGACAAGTGAGGGCACGGATACCCGACAAGATACGGTAAGGTGGTAAAGGTAGGGCACGAACTTGGCCAACAAACAAGCTAGGTCGGCCATCTTGAATGTGCACGGCATCCAAGTGCAGGGAGCTTCCCCGCTCAAGGTTCAGGTAGGTGACTGGGGCACTGGTACCGCATAGAAGGCAGATCCAGCGTAAGAGGGCAACCAAGCAATAGGGCCAAGCCCGTGCTTGGAACACCAATTCAAGCGAATGCAGACCAAGACCACACCTCTCATGACACAGTGGTCAGATTACGGACGAAAGCACAGGTAAGCGAATAAGCATCCAATTGAACATCTGCAACGCGCCTACGCGCCTACGTCTCGAAAAGTCCCGAAGCACCGCGTCTAGCATCAGCACCCCACACCCTGGGCAAGACCAGATACGAGCCCGCCATGAAGACGGCACATCAGCGGCGATCCCACCGATTGTTGTACGTCCTATCCTTGGTTTTCGCGAGCCAACTTCCCAAACCCTTCCCAATCCCTTCCCAATCCCTTCCCAACATAAGCGTAATCTCTGCTAGCGCGACATAAGCGCTAACACACCATTAAAAATCACACCATAATCAGTAGGAAGGGTAACCCAGACCCGTCGAGGCGCCTTCGTTCGGACCGAGCAGGAGTTGGCTCGCCGCATACCCTGGACCAGCATTTCGCCATAGCCATCCCCGTCAAGCCGCCCTACGAGCGTTGGCAACCAGCGCGAGGTTCCGTGCCTCCCGACGAGACATTCGAACGTGCAGGCCTGTGCGAAACCGGCTTCGAGGGCTGCGATAGATATGCCTACCATAGGACACCCATTCGTCGCACTGAACTGTCGTCGATGAAGTGGTCCCTTCCATATAATCGGTCAGCTATGAACCGTATCACAACCCTAACTCCGTCGGTGGTCAAGTCGCTGCGTCTCGTCTCGGCGATGCATGTTGCTACTGCTCGATTGTCGGGTGCTTGTCGGTTGCTCGGGATCCCGAAGGGAGGAATGTGTCCCGACAGATTGGGTCGCCCGGCAAGGGAAACAAAGTGGCCTTTATAACAGCAGGAAAGGTCCAACGAAATGGGCGGAGCATGGCGCTAATTCGAAGTCAGCTGGTGCTAGCCTCACCCGATGGGCCAATGGGTGTTCGGTCTATCCCTGCCAAGCAAGCGGTCGTAGCTGCTTCGGGAATCGTGCCAGTGTGCGAGACCGCCTTTGATTGTCATACCCATAATCAAGTCGATTGACTGCCACTGTCAGAGGACCGCCACACTCGAAGTCGTCCGGAGCGGTCTATCTGAACCCAATGAGCTTGGCGGAGGTCAGACTTGGGCGACGACAACTGTCGCCGTAGTCGCTGTAGTCGCTTGGTTGGCTCGCAGTTGTGATCGAGCCACCATGAGCAAAAACGCAAGCCGCTTCAAGGTTACTGTACCGTA
This sequence comes from Apiospora arundinis, assembly GCA_039105305.1. NCBI lineage: Eukaryota > Fungi > Ascomycota > Sordariomycetes > Amphisphaeriales > Apiosporaceae > Apiospora > Apiospora arundinis. The sequence goes on from JAPCWZ010000004.1 coordinate 6,435,925, forward strand.
CCGAGCTTGTACTACTCACTGCTTCGTATCTTCTCAGCGTCGGTGTCGCCTCTACCTGCCAGCCAGGAATAGCGGGGTTTCCTGGAAGCCAGCGTCTACCGTGGCGGCTGGAAGTGACCCGGCCAACTTGCGGAGAGGCTGAGGAGCGAATCCGCATCCGCTCGACCAGAGAAGTTGAACGGGAGCCGACAGGACGAGAGAACTAGGAGTTGCGATGATTCAGAGCCATGACAAAAGGGGCCTTGTCACCGTAGTCTCCAAATATCCAATTTTTGACGTATTCGCAATGGAACCAGAATTACTCAGTGGCAAACCGTACTCTCTTTTTGCTGCATCAGCGCGAAGAGGCCCACGGGTTGTTTCCAGTCCTAAGTTCTGTTGGCCCTTGCTGTCGCATGGATGTGGAAAATGTCTTTTTCTCTTGCTTGGGCTAGTCCAGTCCTTAGGACGTACTCCCGGCGTTCAAGGGCAGCCGAAATGCATCTGGCCATACTCGTATGTCGTTCTGGAGTAGTACGAGGTCATTGTACGCCGAATCTCTCGTGCTGCTGTTCTGGTTCGTACTTTCCCGTATCTCTGGGTAAAGCACACCCATTTGGCGTCGTTTCCTGACGAATACTACCGAAAGCTACTCTGATATTCCAGGCTTCGTACCTCGAGGTCCAGTAACCAGAAGTGACCAGCACGATACAGTACAGTATCCAACCTACCATTTATGGGTTGATCATGTTGCGAAGCTACCGATTTCTCAATTAGGAAGTGCTTCTTGGCAGCCTGTCTCACCATGCTGCGTCAAATCTCATGCCGGCGTGGTTATAGTCGCGTACAGACGTACCGTAGATGACCTGCCGTATTACAGTATGCAGAAGAAACGGCCCTCGCAACGTTTGTACCGCTTACCGGCCCCCATTGACATGCTGGCTGCCAGTGGACATCTGAAACGGACCTGGACCATGCCAGTGTACCGAATGCTTCCAGTGCTGGGGGCGGTAGAAGTGCGCTTTCGTGGTCGTGCTGGTCATCTACGCTTGTGAAGTCCTTTGCTACGGCCTACTCCAGATTGGATACTTGGTCAACATGTGAGATGTCATCGGTGCCTGCTTGCCACGCGTAGCGACCGCCATACTGCTTATACGGCCCATACGGCCTATACGGCTGGTGACCCTTGCTGTCCACTTCGTGGTAGATTTTGGCTGGCACGGCTAGCACAAGTTCTGACCGCATGGCTGGACTTCGCCGACAACTCAATTCCGCCGCTTCCAATGTGTATGGGCCCCTCGTAGCTGCCGAAGTGCTTCTGTGGCTCGTTGCTTTGGGCTAGACCGGTCCGTTCACGAGAGGTAGCAGAAACGCATCTGGTTGTTCTCCCAGATACTCAAATAGTAGCATGCGCTCCTTGTACCCGAAAGCCTCAATGCAGCTCTTCTGGCTCGTACCTACCAGTATCATAGCTCAGCTATCTGCACCTGTTTCTGGCCATGCTACCTGAAGCGACTTCCGGTCCTATTGGGTTCGTACCCCAAGGTACAGTCGTCAAAAGAGACCGGTGCAGTACTGACGGTGTGACTTAACTGCAGTTCATCTTGCGAAGCTAGACTCTCGATCAGGAAATGCTTTTTCGTAGTCGGTTCAAAGTTATTTCTCCAGCTTTGCGTTGTTAAGCGGCGGTAGGGCAGATGTCGACCTCAGGATGCAGAGCGGCTGATGGCGCCGCCGGTCCAAAGGAGCAAAGCCAGCGAACAGCAGCGCCGATGTTGTTGTGTTGCGTTGTTGGCCGTGGCGCGCTTGCTGGCTCACGCGAGGCACTTTCAGGTCTCTCCAATTCCCACCGAGTAGTTGCAGAAAGGATACTGGAGGCCAAACTACGATTCTGGTTCGCACCACCGTAGTCTCCCATGGTCCCTTTTCGAAATGCGCCGATCCTGAATGGAGCCAGAATCATCCAGTAACATACTGTACTGTCATTTGCTGCCTAAGGTCGAAGAGTCTCACGGGCTGTTTTCCGTCCTGAATTATGTTGGCCCTTACTGTGAAGCAGAATGGAAACCGCAAGCAACTGGCATTGAGAGACGGAATGGACGCCAGACGGACAGCTTGTGATGCAGCCCATACCCATACCTGTTCTTATGCGCAGGGCCAGAGCCTGATGTTCCCCTGCTCCGCTTGTACCGTTCTGGTAGAGCTCGGTCGCCTCGGAGCCTGAATCATTCAGCAGCGCATTCTCTATCGCCGCATCCGTCGAGAGCTCGAAGATCCTCGTGTGCTGTTTCCGGTCTTTGACTTCCTAGTTGCCTGCAGACCTGTTGGCCCTACCGTCGGAGTACAGCGTCGGAAGAGTAGCAATGGCGCATTAGCGCGATTAGTGGGCCAGGTCCCCTAAAACACACCATCATTATCATTAGCATGGAGCCGCTTCGCGACCCCGCGTCAGTTGGGTCAACTGCCCAATCTTCCTTTGCGCGAGAACTTATCCCCTTCAAAACACCGAAGAGAAGCTGGGCCTGGAATCCTTTTCGCCGACATGTGTCCTGGAGCCAGATCAGCAGCACTCCTGGCAAGGTTTACCCAATTCGAGCTCATATCATTCACATTTCCCACCCGCAAGCCAGCACTTGCTATACAGTGTATCTACCGTTCCGCGAGACGCTATCGTAGCACCATGAACACGCAGAAATATGCTCTAAGAGGCCCAGCAAGCTGCCGAACCGTTTTGGATAGCTAGAACTCTGCCATGGCCCACACAAAACAAGACGCGGGACCTCGGCCGCTACTGCAACGTCTTCAGCGCGCTTGCGTACTAGAACCCGACACACGAGCGGTGGGCACGGCGATGCACAATCGGAACTTAGAGCAGCTCCTTTCTAGGACTTAAAACGGGAAATGTGTATATAGGACCCATCCTCCAGGTCGATACAGTATGTACTAAAACATGATTTCCATTCCTCTTTGCATTCCTCCACCATGTCTGGCTCAACCACTGTCATCACTCCCGACCAAAAGTTATTGAATCAAGTGTTGCAGGAGACCTTTGACAACCGCGACTGGTTTAGCAAGGCTGTTGATCTAGGTGCAAATCCGATCTTTTTGGGCTTCGGCCTTACTGATAGGCTCAACGGGGTTCATGGTCCAAACGAACTCGCGCTGGTTTCCATGGAATTTACCGGAGATCTAGTTTCTGAGGAGCTGATAAAAAGTCTTCGGCCTGCGGAACGGTTTGACCAGAAGCTCGGTTTATATTCTCCCAAAGAATCGAACATCACTTTGAACATCTGGGAGTCTTTCAAAAGAGACGATGCTACCATGGTTACTAGCCTTGACAAGCTGTTCCGACATGAAGCAAATACACTGAAGACCGCAGTATTATATTACAATCAAGGGAAGGGGCATTATGAGGAATTGGAGGTGGAACACGAGCTACCATGGGAAGAAAGGTATGCTGTCGACCTGCCTCTGTGTCGCAACATGCATTCGAAGGAGGCTCTAGAATGGAACTTTTGCCTCTATAAAGGAAAACGTTCGGTGGATGGCTGGGCATAACTTTGACTCAACAGATAGGAGTAGACCTGACGCATTAGGATGAGAAATATGGCCATGGTTCAGTGGACTAGTAGAGGAGAGTTCTGTGGCAAATGTTTTTCAGGTAGTCTCCTAATACGTTTAATTCCTTTCTTCGGACGTACTGTGCACTTGCCGTAATCTAGGACCTATCCGGTACGTACCGATCTGGCGCGTCAGCATGCATGTACGCCTAACTTACTCCGCCACAATCATCGCCCAGCATTGCCCTCCTGTTTTTCTTTTGCTGACGAGGCTGGATCAGGGTGAAATAAACAATATTTATACAACTTCTCCTTCACTAATCTAATGGTTCATGGTCATAATTTTGATATACACAACTAGTTACCTTGGATTTGTTATGTTGCATTACATCCTTTTACTTGTCCCAATATCTCTGATGATAAGATCCAGGTCTAGCCGTCAGTTGCTGGAACACATTATGAAGCGCCGTGTTCCCAAAGATAACATCGACTGCCCTCGAGCCCAAAAGAAAACTCGATCGGAGGCTCCCTCTCGACATCCCTTTGCATGTCCACTGTGGGCGGCATACAAGGAACGATATGCCCCGAATAGTATTTGTGGCAGCAGGGGATGGATGGAAATACCCCGTCTCAAAGAACATATCTATCGATGCCACTATCAAACGTCGTGCGATCGCTGCCTGGAGACTTTTAAAGCAAAGTCATGGTCAGCAATCACTGCTGTAAAAATGTATGGCAGAGAGTTCGTGGCGTATTAGTTTTTGCTTCGCAAGGACTGGGATGTTGTGGGATACGAACAATGAAGGCAAGAAGGCAATGCTGTGGTAAGTGGTCGTTTGGTAGATGGAGGGTGGTAGGCTACTTTTTGAATTAGTACTGAAATGATAGTGTCACAGCCAATGGTGATCGGAGACAGGAAGGTATACCAAATATTGAAGATTTCGAAGGTCGGCTCTTTGGCGGCGCTCGTGGGAGTCTTGGGAAGGAAAAGATTATGAGGCGACGAAGAAGTGCAGTGGCACTGGTATTTATACGACAAATACCGCCGCTGAGCTTAGGTTGGAGGCAAGGTTTGGCCTGCAAAGACCGAAAAATTGCGACTCCGAGACGCCTGTTAAAAAGGGGGAATGTCATGTCAGTAGCTGAAGCCAGCCAGGAAAGTATACAGGGGACAGAAACTGCAATAATCCTCCAGGTATGTGGACCAGCATACAATTGATGATTTCGCTTAGGATCCCACGACATGGCCCTTTGGGCGCTGCCCTATGCCCCTGAGAGACGTTTGGCCATGAAGCTTACGACTCCAGTCTACTGCCTAACTAGATTCCTCAGCTTGTTCAACAAGCCGAAATAGATTTTCGTCGAAAATAACCTAGTGCAGACCGAGTGTAGCTGCCCAACGCACAAAGCAGATAAGTATTGATCGGTTGTACACATGCATGCACTTCAAGTTGACTCAGCCTTTAAATTATCAAGGATTTGACAAGTCCGACGATAGTTAGGTGCCTATTCGGGCCAGTACCGGGTCGAACGCACCGCCAAATTTGATTACCGTGAAGCAGTGCGAGCACTCCTCGTTCCTTGTTCCTAGTGGTGGCGGTGAGTTCTAACAACTTAGAAACTGGTAAAGAAAGTCCAGTGCCTCAAGCAACGAAGCAACAAAACAACTCTCAGTGAGTGGCTACATCCACGCTACAAGTGACTCGACAACCAATGTAAGCAAGGCAGACAAGGTCCTGTCCGCTGCCATATCAATTCTTTCAGAAACTCAGCACGGGTGCTTTCGTAAACTAGCAGCCACAAAGGGACAAAGTGCAAGATTGGGTAGTTTATTATTGGTAAATAGATTTGGATTACCGTAATGTAAATTATGCCATCAAATCGTAACCTTAGAGCAATGTCTTGCTGCTCGAGCCCCTGTTTCTTTCGCGTTTACCATAAGGGTGGTAGAAGCCTGGTTGCTGATATAGCGGATCAACGTTCCACATGCCATCAACTGCTTCCTAGGCGGACTTTATAAGAAGTGTGATCGCGGGCATAGTCAGTATTATGCGGCTCCTGGTGCAAAATATTCAGGCGTATGGCGTCGACAGCTCGCAAGGCTAAGTGGTACTAGTCTAGCTTCGCATTATTCCCGTAGACACGAGACAACATTTGCTGGCTATGGAAGTCCTTCAAAACCATACACAACAGACGCGGACTCATATATATCCTCTCCTATTAGCATGCCAATGCCGAACATGCCCAGCCAGCCGTTACCATAGACCAGCGCCGAGGAGGAATAGCAGCCAAAACCTGGCAACCTATCTGCACAGGTGTATCAAACTCATATATGCCAGCGTTCAGGGAGCTGTTTCCCGGATGACAACTAATCGCCTGGTCCCTTGCATTCTGTGCGGTGTGACTTGGCTATCGTCAGGGGCAACTCAAGCAACCGCAGCCGCACTGGCCAGCGATGTTGCTCAGTTGCGGCCCGTGGACTTATGAATTTTTCAAATACTACACGCCACTGCACCAGTACGTACCGCCACTCGGGTTAACAGGCTGGTCGTTAAGGCGAAATAAATTGACGATTCACCCTGGTAAAGACTGGTCACAGAGGCCGACTTTTCCCAGTCATTCCTGGTCTTACATGGATAGCCTCCATACTCATCTCGCTTCCTCTTTTCATGGGCACTATTGTTTTGCTCCTGGGCAGCCAAGATAGCTACGGGATCTTCCCGTCAGAGAGAATGCGTTTGTTAATGGTTCTTGTATTGCTCTATCCTCGCAAAACGCGAATTCTTCTGCTTCTTGGCTTTTATAGCAACGGCGGCTGTTCTTTGGCGTCTGCACCATGTGTGTCCATTCCAAGGCCCACCAACAAGGGCAGATGTGCTTCAGTCTAGCCTGTCCGTCGCGGCCATGGCCATGTGGTTGTGGTGACCGATGCTATGATCTCTACGCGGAAATTCGACAGACAAAGAAATCACTAGGTCCACATCACCTCGCGCCCATACTGCTTATTGGGAACAAGTGCGACGTCGCATCAGAGTGAGTGGTGTTGATCCAAGAGGGCTATGTTCTTGCGCTCGAGCTGGGCTGCGGATTTGTCAAGACTTCGGCAAAAGACGGCAGAAACGTCGGGGCCGCATTTTACGATACCGCGAGAATGCTTCGGCGGCGGCGCACAGCGGCTCTTGTAGAGCAGCAAAGGTGTACTAGAAAGGTTGATGGCCCCTCCGTCGACGGCCAGGGCCAGCCTGTTTGGCACCATTTTCGAAGCATCCTTTGCTGTTCCTCCTGCATCCACTAATTGATATGGCCTAGGATTTGTTTTGTTAGCGCCCGTCCATGTACACTTCTGATTTATGCGCAACTAAATGCTTGGTAATTACACACGAGTATCTTAACTACCCCCATGGCTGATGCGTTTTCCATCCTTCTTCCTCTTTCAACGACCAAGACGACTAGTTGAAAGTAATGAACGTGTATGTCTGGTCCGCCGCCGGCTGATCTCGCATGCCGCATGCTCGATTTGTCGCTCTGGGCCCACAACTTCGCGCCCGGCCCGGGACATCACTGGGCATATCCGTATCCCGCGAAGGGTGGGCGAACATACAGTAGTGACATCAAATCAGGAACGATTGTTCCTACCAAACGTGTTTCTGATCCAGTGCAGAGGACCACCGCCGTTTATATCAGGAAATGGAACCCTGAGAGGTCCGAAAGTCGAGCGGCGACTTGGAGGCGAAGGGCCTCTGACTCTTGAGGGCTGTGGCAAAGACGGATCCGTAGATGGAGAGATCGAGCTATGCCCCTGCGAACCGCTTCGTTCATCGGAATGGCCCCCGGCATCCCTAACCGAGTCGATTAGGGACTCCAGTCGGTCCCACGGGCTTTGACGTAAAGTCGACCTTCGCCGTCCCGCATCACTTGAACGGGGCCTCGGGGATAGCCCTGCCTCCAAACCTGGTGCTGCCTCGGTCCTCTGAGACTGGCCTGCCCGCTCCCCCTCGACCGAGGCTCTACAGATCGGGCAGGTGTTGTGCTCCTTAAGCCACAATTCAACACATTCATCATGGAACCAGTGCTTACACGGTAACACGACGACTTCATCACCCAGGCCTATATCGTCAATACAGACTGTACACTTCTCTTTGGCTTCAGGTCCCAGCATCCCCTCCTCTAGCTTTTTCCTGGGTAGCCTGGATATCGTCTCGTGGGACGCAGGAGGCGCGGCGTTCGACTGGGGATAATCCTCCATAAGACTTGTGATGATACGATCCAAGGCCTCCAGGGAGTGGACTGCATCACCATGGACAGCGTTCGGGTTGTGCACTGTCAAAAGCAGATGATGTAGAATAGCAGAGAGGTCCATTCTGACATCGCTGGGGCTGCTAATACCACCTGGGAACCTCGGACCGCCGAATCCTTCTTGGTCATCCAAGCGTGGGTGTGGACGGTTGGGGAGCGGGGGGACAGACGGTCCGTGACTGAATATATCTTCAAAGGCCCTGTGAGTTCTATCAGCACAGGTTGACGTGAAAGACACCAAAGTAACCGCAAGATCCAGGATTGGGGGGCGAAGAGATATCGTACGATTGGAAAGGATCATCTGGCGGGCCAATGTTGGCACCAGGTCGGAATGTGCGACGGCTGCCACTGATTACGGTGACCCTGCTCACTCCAGAGTGTGGTCCCGACTGAAACCTGGCCACGGGGACTTGCGAACTCGCCACACCCTCTCCGGCCCGTGCAAGGATGGCCTGGGGGCCGTTCCGACGGATTGCACCTGCCCCGTTGATGGTGCCCAATAGTTCCGGAGACCCTCTTATGGCATGCCCGCTGCTGTCTGGCCTAGCAGGGTCTGGAGCGCGGGGGCCTCGCCTGTCTGTAGACCGGTGGACTGAGCGGTGTCTGAAGCTGACACCTGATACATACTGCATATACCCTCCAATTTCATCTTCATCATGATCTGGCCCAGCGCCGCGGAGGTTGAAGTGGTGGGAGGGATGGAGTGGGCCTAAATCAGGGACATCACCCTGCTCTTCTCTAGGACCATTGTCTGGACCAATCTGGCAGGATAGCTGTTAGGTTTGACGTAACCCAATGCCCGGAAAGTATACATACTATTTCGGTGGCATCGCGTGCTGCCAAAGAACCAATATATCGATCCTCCGTGGGAGCGTTGGGTGCCATGGCTTGCTACCTCGTCTACGGCCGGTCTAGGGAATGGTGTATTAATGATACGAGGGTTCGGTCCAGTTGTTACGAACTCTGTTGTGGCGTGCATGGATCTAACCGAATGATGCCCTCGTCTCGACTCTTTTGTTGTAGTTGAAATCGTGGTAAGATGGCTTGTTACTCTGTGTGCAATTGAGTCAAATTCGGTAATACTCGTTTTTTATGCTTATTGTCCAAGGTGGACTTTGGTGGAAGCAGACTACGCCTAGGACAGGCCTTGAAACGGTATGATGATGTCTTTCAATGAAATCATTCCAATTAGCAACCCAATTCACGACCGGCATGCAACTGACTGAGTCGCGACTAGGAGTTGCGATGATTCAGGACCATGGCAAAAGAGGCCTTGTAGAGTCTAGTAAACTGCCCAATTGCTTCTGGGAGCTTTTTTGTCTGAACTGCCACCGCGACAGTCAGCTCCAAGCTGCTCTTCTGTCCAGGGTGTAATCCACTGGCCCACTGTTGGCTCCAAGTCAGCTAGGGTTACAGGGCTTAGCGGTAGCGGTACCTATCAGCGCCAAATATGCAGCCCTACAGAAGTCTTGCTTGGTGATGACTAGTATGTAATTACTGTACATAAGTACTGTAACCTTCATACTCCATTTTCACCACAACACAACATGGTCCGGGCTTGGGAAGGGAGAAGCAAATGCTTTTAGCTCTTCAAAGCGGTTTTGGCAGCTTGCTTGGCCTTCTGGGGCATGATTCTTGACCGTCCATTGAGCTACAATAGCGTCTCGCGCCACGATGGATATAGCAAGCTCCTTACTTGCGGACGAAACGTTGATGGCATGATGAGTTCGAGTTGGGTGGAAGTGACCTCGTTAGGGCAGCTGCCTCGTTTCCTGATGATGCTACAGAAAGCTACTCCGATATCCTAGGCTTCGTATCTCGAGGCGCAGTTGTCCAGAAGCGACAGGGCAGTACAGTACAGTACTCAAACCTCCAGTTGCGAGTTGATCATTTTGCGAAGCCACCGATTTCTCGATTAGGAAGTGTCTCTTAGTACTTAGGATGTCTTTAGTTCTAGTAAGCTGCCTAACTGCTTCTTGACTTCCTTGTTCGGACTAGTTCGGACCCATTCGCGATAGGTAGCCAAAATGCATCTGATTGTTTCCTAGATCGCGAATCTGGTCCAGGGGGGACAATTGGACGGCTGCCAGCAGACGAACGGCAAGATTTTCAAGCGAGAAGATGATCAGACGTTGTGTTGGAGCGACGGCCGCAAGTACCCAAATAATAGCATGCGCTCATTGTACCCCAAACCTTCACCACTGCACTGCTGATTCGTACCTACCCATCATGCGAATCTAGACTCTCGATCAGGAAGTGCTTCTTAGTCGGTTCAAAGTTATCTCTCTAGCTCTACATTGTTAAGCTGCGGTAGGGCAGATGTAGACCCCAGAGTAGAGAGCTGCTGATGGCGCCGCCAGTCCAAATGAGCAAAGCCAGCAAACTTAGAGTGAATGGGGACCCTAAGCAGACGCCGATATAGCTGTGTCCATTACTGGGCGTGGCGCACTTGCTGCTCACGAGAGGCACTCTGGAGTCCCTCCAATTCCTACCGAATAGCATGCAGAAATGATACTGGGAGGCCAAATTACCATTCTGGTCCGCACGACCGTTATCTCTCGTTGTACTCTTTTCGAAGTGCGCCGATCCCGAATGGAGCCTGAATCATCCAGCAGCGTATTCTCCTTTCGCTGCATCCGTCGAGAGCTCGAAGATCCTCGCGCGCTGTTTCCGGTCTTGACTTCCTAGTTGCCTGCAGACCTGTTGGCCCTACTGTTGGAGTGCAGGTCGGAAGAGTAGCAATGGCGCACTAGCGCAGCCAGCGGGCCAGGCCTAGAACCCACCGTTGTTAGCGTAGAGCTGGTTCGCGACCCCGCGTCATTTGAGGACCAACTGCCCAATCCTCCTGAACTGTACAATAACTTCTCCTCAAGATACGCTGAAGAGAAGCTGGCTCGAGATTCCTCTCGTCAATATGGGTTCAGAATCGGACCAGCAGCTCCCCCGGCGAGGTTCGCCCAACTCGAGCTCATCATGTTATCAACGTTTCGCACCCGCAAACCAGCACTTGCTATATCTACCGTTACGCGGGACGCTATTGTAGCTCTATGGACACTCCAGGAATACGGAAACTACCAAAGAGTGGGAAGGGGACGTAGGTTTCGCTAGTGACTGATATTACAAAATAGAGCCATGGAACCCATATCCATCGAGGCCCCATAGAGCGCGTCTGGTTCCGTACGCCCTCGGGGCAAACGAGCAATAATGGCTGACGTCCGGAACGAGACAGCCATGGATGTACTTAAGGACCGCTGACCCGCAGTACCATCATTTCTCGGGGTCTGGTCAAGATGAGATTGTCCATCCCCGTCTTGCTCGCTCCCATTGTGGGTGTGTTAGGCTTGGAAGTCTCACCTGGGGAAATCGTCAAGTTCGAGTTCCAGGTGGGAACGCTCAAAGCCATAGGCTCCCTAGAGTTCGAACCTGATTACTGCCCCCACACACAAAGCTCGCCGCAACAAACGACGACAACCACTGAGAGTTCCTTGGATGCCCCGGCCACCAACGCCAACACAGGTGGGGCTCAACGTATCACGAGAACTGTAATACAAACTGTGTTTGTCACCATCACAGATTCCACCCCCAACCCAACTACAGTCCTGCACTCTGGCTCGGTCCGGACTGCAAGCGCCAATTGGACAGGTAGCGCAAATGAGACAACCCGCACTATAGGTACCATTGGTACAATAATCAGTCTCATGTCAACTAACAGCACGTTCGCCAATGTCTCTTTTATTCGCTCGCCGACCCCTACGGCGGGTCTAACGGTCACTTCAGATGGAAATACTCTAAGTCAGCCAGTCTGGTACTATTTTACGATGTTGATAATTGCAAGCCGTGTCTTAGGTATCTAGATAGTCCATAGTAGCATACATGGGAGAACCCGCACTACGATTAGATCTAACGACCAATGCGATCCTATCCCTGAGCCTTTCCAAGCGGAAGTAGGGGTTTGCGTTGCCATATTGTATTATGAACTCACGTCAACTGTGAATGAACCTGACAAGACTTAATGTGCGATTTGGATACTAACCGGATCGTAAACACTGGTGAAAATTTGTACCGTGTATGTATGTAGAACCGCCTCGTTATATATTGGTTGCCATGTTCCGGTTACGGCGTCACAGCACATGAGTACGTATCTGCTACTATCAGCCCAGCGATCAATTTACCCAAGGATCATAGTCGAAGACATCTCTGTTTTGGGACAAAACACCAAGTCCCTCTGATCTATCTAAACATCTAGTCTAACTGGCCTCTGCCTGTGTTACTACTCCGGTTATGGGGTACTAGGCTACCGTCGGTTGGCGCAGGCGCAAGTTTCCGATATTGGACCAGTTCCTCAGTTTCGCAATATAGTTTGACTAGGTATTCCATAGCTGGAGCGTTCTTGAGGAACTTGGCCACTTGAGTACCTGCACTAATTAGCTGCAGGACATTCCTGTCGTCTTTTAGCGGCCGCGATTGGTGCTTTGCAGCATGGCGCATCTCCAGAGAGTTTTCTAAGATGGTAACCAACTGCTTAATTTGTCCACCATAAATGACACGGCTCGGAATCCTCCTCTTGGTCGCCAGGCTCTTAAGCAGGGCCACCCACTCCGTCCATTCCCGATCACTTGGTCCTTCGACCGGCCGCTTATCCTGGGTAAGAGGGACCGGAAATTGGTATTTTGCCACGAAGTCAAAAGCACATTGAGAGAGCCGGTCGTTGACTTGATTCAACACGTCATCTTGTTCCTGCGCCAGTAAGTTGGTGGGTAAATGCGGCAGCTCTTTGTCGAGCGAGTTGATATACTCCTGGGTCAGCCGTGGGAGAAACTGGCGTGGTCCGTCAAACCCGCCTCGTAGGGTTCGATTTGCATTGCTGCTATTGCCTCTCGCCATTGTGTTGCTACCCCTGTCACCGCCGCGGTATTCGATTGAGCCAAGGGCTATATTCGGCTGCCTATTCGATCCATAGGGCGTTGGTGTTGCCGTGGGGTAGACATTGTTGCCGATGCCTCTGGTGCCCAAGAATGAACTACTTCTTCTCATCAGTTCTCGTCACAGCTCGCCAAAGGGCCAATACCATCCTTACTGAGATACATCATCAGTTCCATCGGTGAAAGCCATAGCCCTTGGGAGGGGTCGTCGTTGTTGTTCAAGAATGACTGGTGTGGTGTACTATAGCCCCATAAAAGGTTCGATATGGTCAAGTCGGGGGCACATGAGTCACTTCCAATTGCCTGGAATTGACTGCCATTTGTGGCTGCAAAAATGACGGGCGATGGGAAGACAGTATCGAGAGTAGTACTATAGCCTTATATAGATGGACAGCAGCCCATTGTGCAGGCAACCGCAGTCCCTGCAGTTGTTTTAACGTAGGCCTAAGATATGATGACGGGCAAATGGATTGACCCACAGCACTCCAACAGGGCACCGATGCTAATACACCGAAGGCTATAGGGTGCTGGCGCTGCCGTCGGGCGAAGGCAACAAGGCTAAAATGGCAAACGACCTGGCGTTCCCGGCTACCGACTGCTGCGATTGAAGAAATCGGTGTCCCAGATTATGCGTAATGCGAAAGACCGTACAGTCAGTGACGGAAAATCCTGTCTTAGAAGTAGACTTTTGTAATGCTTCTTATCGGGCCTACATCTTATCATGAGTCAAATCACGTCTAGTCTGTTGCTTCCCGCATCAAATATGTTCGTCTTGGCTTCTTGGACCGACAATCCCACGAAGCGAGACTCCTCGTCAGGGAAGAGATAATCTCGGCTTCCTGCATGTCATTGAGCATGGCAATACTTTCTAAGTCTTGTTGTAGTAGTAGCGTGGAAGAGGAATGCTACCTACGCACTGCCAGAACGCCATGGCTTCGTGTGACAGCGTTGGGAGTCGGCCGTGTACGATCACGGCCTCACAAACACTGCCAAATCCTACGAGCCAACTCGTATTCAACATAGTAGCCTCCTCTTCGGATGGCCCAGGCGTGCATGACAGATAGGCAGCCTCAGATGCGCCCTATCTCACCTTGCATTTCGACCACATAGGAGATGAACGACACTGATCTGTCAGCCGCAACTGTACCGATTTAGATTAGAGGCTGACAATACGGTACCTAGTCATGGCATGTCATCCATTGCACGACACTAGATATCGAGGGAGGCCTCCATGAGAGAAAGAAGATGGTTGAAACTTGAAACCAGAAACAGGCTTTCAAGTCGACCAACAGGAAACTGCCTCTAAGTCGGATGTGAATTTCCGCAGTCCTCGACAGCACTCGATGATCGATCTGCCCGGCACAACTATAACACGTACATCCTTTATTAGACAGGATCCGACTTTCCTCCTTTTCTTCACTTTTCGCAACCACAAGCCCTCCATGACGATGTGCAACACCAAAAACATCACCATCGACACTACTAACGAAGCACACGGCCTACCCATCATGGCCTTGCCGCAGAAAAACGATCGAGCCCATCAACTAAAGGCAGATTATCATTCCTCCTGCTTCGAGTTCTCCTATCATGGTCTATCACTCGAGCTTGAACAGCTAGGCAGTAAAGGTATCATGTCTATTATCCCGCCGCGGACAGAGACCTCGAGTCAATCCTTGATCCCGACCTCCAGGAACGGTTGCTCCGTGAATGAAGGGTTTGCATACACGAAGTGGCGTGCGTTGGTCTGCCTGAGGCCCCAGGATAGCCGACTTTACCAAAGGCAGCTGGATTAATAGACTCTACTGGTTATCGATTGGTATCCCTTCGCGTAATTTCATTCAACCTTGAAGGGGCAGTGTCACATCGAGCCGGGATCAAGCTAGCCATTTTCTACATAACATACACCTAATAACCATGCGGCGGTGTTAGGGTCGCGCCAATTCGGCCCCCCCTCAGCCAACATACATCCGCTTGCTGCAGTGACGTTCTCCGAGAGTGGCCGATGAGGTAGCCAGCAGAAAGTACGTACCGGGCGAGAAAGACCGCCGTGTCGCCAGCAATGAACTACATCATCCCTGAAACTAGTATTACAGCCACGAGATGAGCAATATCCACAGCAGCTAAGGTCGGCATTGGGGTCGAAGCTGGGGTCAGGGGCCTGGCGCTGGTTACCCTGGACGTATTGTTGATCTTCAGGTGGCATAAGAATAAAGTCAATTCCAGACGGGTGAGTCTACTGAGGTAGATACCTTCTGTCATTAGGGTACATGACTAGGTTGTGCCAGGGGTATAACCGTACCGTATGCGGTAGTGGAAGTTTGTACCGTATCTGCGTAGAACCGCCTTGTTATGTACATATCGGCTACCCTGTTTCGGTTATGGCGTAAGAGCAGATTGTGACTAGCCGTAGATACAGTCTATTATTAATACATGCTCTCTTCGGTGTCTTGATGCGAGCCAGATGAGCAGGCGTTGCTACTGTTACGAACAGGCTAACAGGCTGCCCTGAAGCGAGGACGTGGCGCTATCGTAACCTCGCTAAAGCTCTCCAACTATCAAGCCAAATCCTCGTATCATGCCGTGTGATATGCCTGCCAAGTTACCAGCCGGGTTGTGCGTCCAACTTTATGCAGGGTACCAGTCAAATTGCATTCCCGGTTCAACCACGCCATTTTGGCGCACCCGTCGTGATCTACATCCGGTCCCATTAGCATCTTCTCGGAGCATCTACTCAGAGCAACTAGCCCTATTAAATAAAAAAGGATATTGGGGAGGGATCTGTAAGGTGACATCTACCTTCACGAGCAAGGTGTCAGGGTCGTGTACGATAGATTGAATAGATGCTCATAGGGGTATAGGTGCCCATTCACTGGAGCCTGGGCGACTCTGAGGGGCCCATGGAGTATTTGCATAAATATTGCATATGACAGCTACTACATGTAAGCTAGCGTAAAGGGAGAAGGATGAAGACGTGATCCTATCTATATATTCTTACCTTTGCTCACACCCCTAGAAGCATCCACGTTCTTTGTTCAAGTCAACAAACTGTGGATTGTACATCGAACATGTGCTATTAGTACTGGACTTATTCGAGTACTACAAATGGCTAACAACCTGGTGTATGTAATGGTCCTCTGCCTTTACAAGGTCCCTAATTTGTTTTGACTTGTCATACCACGTCAGTGCTTGTCGAACAGTACTAACCTGGAGATTAGGGATCCTCCCCAGGGAGCTCGGGATTATATAGAGTACTCCACAGAGAATGGTCGAGCCTATAGTACAAAAGGGAATTACCTATTTCCGATCGACGAGGGGGAGCAAGATAGGCTGGATCGTTTCCACAGCTTCTTCGTCCAAATCCGCCAGGCGATGGGTTCTGTCCGCGGCTTGCATGCACGACCTATAGAGAACAACGCAGTGCTGAGAGTTCTCGATCTCGGCTGTGGTACAGGAATTTGGTGTAACGAAATGGCCGAGTACTGATCATAGCATTCACTTGGAATGGGCATTCTTGACTGACTGATACATATAGACTCTATCCATCTGCAAAGGTCATTGGATTGGATACATGTTTAAGAATACAGCCCCAACTGTATGATAACAGCAGATTTCGAGAGCTTTGAGGATGCTAATAAAAGCATAGAATCCCCCCGGGCGTCGGTTTTCAAGGACAGGATATCACTGACCCCAATTGGGACCTTGAAAAGGATTCCATGGATTTGATCCATATGCAGCTTCTAGGAGGCTGCGTTGCGAACTGGACGACCCTCTACCAAACCGTTTTCAAGTCAGTTACCACGTATTTTGTCAGATCTACGAAATAAAAGGCTGATTCTGTAACAAAGCCACCTGAAGCCCAGCTTGGGAGTTTTCGAACATATTGAGATCGATTTTCGTCCATTCAGCAAAGATGGCAGCTTGCCACAGGATGCAGAGATCTATCGCTGGACAGACCAGCTGTATGAAGCTTTTGACACACACGGGAAGCCTCTGTGGCCTAGGGAGGACCTTGCCTCCACTCTCGAGAAGCTTGGGTTTGTGGAGGTGGAGCATCAACAACAAGAGATCCCATTTCACCCTTGGCCTGAGAGCGAGGACGAACAGGATATCGGACGGTGGTTCAATTTAGGGA
The DNA here is from genome assembly GCA_039105305.1 of Apiospora arundinis. Taxonomy (NCBI): domain Eukaryota; kingdom Fungi; phylum Ascomycota; class Sordariomycetes; order Amphisphaeriales; family Apiosporaceae; genus Apiospora; species Apiospora arundinis. The sequence goes on from JAPCWZ010000004.1 coordinate 6,452,814, forward strand.
TGCAACCAGCGATTTCGTCCATGTCAAGAGCACCATTGATGCGTTACGGCAATTGGAGATTGGAAGATTTGGTACTGTTTGAGAACAGAGTGCGACTCGAGATCTGCACTCATTCGAAAAGGTTTTCATGCACCATGTGAGTAATACAGTGCCCAATATGTAGCAGACAGCCTCTCTTTGATGGCAAGCAAGATATACTAATTACTTCTAAAGGCACGTTTGGCATGCGAGAAAGCCATAATGGGTGAATACATAGCTATTTGAAGATGAAATTGGGATGAATTGAACGTTCCTCTAAGTTAGTTAAAAATAGTTAATATAGGCTAAGGCACTTCGTCCAGAACTTCGCCTCTGTCCATAAGTGTAAGTGATGGATCAGTACTTCCCAACTGGGAATTCGAATTCCGTGCCTGACAGCCCAGCCGACCAATCGTGTTGAGCTGGCATCCATGCTTTGCTGCTTCATTACAGCACTGCACTTGGCCACATAAATATCAGTTTTGGGGTCAAGGCTCTCAGTGAGTTGCATATTCCATTATCCTTCGTCCACCTTGCTCTCCTTCACCTGTAACTTCCTCTATTCATCCGTCACTTCCATCCATGCCGCCATGCTTCCATCGCAGCGATACGGTGCGCAGTGTCCGCGCCAGCCACGGCAGGCCTGACCATCAGCAGGCCACGCCACCACCGCGCACGCATCTGAACTTTATTTTAATCGTTTAAAGCATCTTTCCAGACGAAATTAACATATAGACAGCATATTTAGGACAGCCACGGCAATGCAAGCTAACAACCAGCTCCTCACAAATTATATTGGGAAACACGGATACACAACGAAGGGGATGACGTGGGGACATCAGAGCGGATGTGCTCTGAGAGTGGTACTCACGCCAAGCGCGATGATGAGAATTCCAGGCTCTATAGTCATGCGAACCAGAACTGTCGATATATAGCTATCTACGTATAAGTTACGAACAGACTAGCAGGTCCCCGCGCAGTGTAATGGTTCAAGCGGTTGATTCAACGGATTTGATCCCACTACATACGAGTATTCTAAACCTAAAGAAAGAAAGGAAAAGGGACCCGTTTCGGGCTGTGATTGTGGTCGTGTAGAAATAGCTTCGTGATGGTTCGAGGGACGCCAAGGCCTTCACCCAGGCCATAGCCCGTGACACTACCCAAAAATGAAATAGAACAGAACGAACAAAACAAAGTGGAACGAAATGGATAGCGTGGTGTGTAAATGCCAAGCTCCCTTGCTTCAGCCTATGTCCGCGCCTCTCTCCCTTCCCCCCTGTGCCCTTTATCCGAGCCCCCATCAACGTCGGCGCTGGTCAAAGATGATGTCGACGGCTTTTTGAATACCAATATAGGCGGCCGAGGTTATCACACCCTTGGTTACCCCCCAAGCCAATGCACGAAGGAAACCCCCGTCATCCGGGGACTTGTGCGAATGGCGGTGACTGCGGTAGTCTCCGTGGCACTCTGGCTCCCTGCGTCGGCCGCCACGATGCTCTTCTGTTTTCTTGAGATAGACTCGGTCGGGGCTAAAGTTGCGGTTTGCACGGGGGGGACAGCTCATCCGTGAGGTCTCCCTTCTCCTGTAGTATTTTTGCGACTGTCCATCCCGAGAATGTTAGTCATGTAGCTCCTTCCGTCCAATGTGGGGGTTATCTAAAACACCGAGGATTACTTACAGGCATCATGCCCAGGCTATGTATGTATATGAGTTTCTTACTGAGTGATCTTAAACTGGCGATGATTTTGTACGGATTTTCTGAATCTGATCGTTCTGTGTTCCGCGAGATGAAGACCTTTCAAAGGGAACGGCATGATACAGTCTTATAGTCGTCCAGCAGAGTCCTCTGACCGTGGAAAAGGCAGCAGAGCCGCATATTTTCCATTGTAGGGCACAGGGATTTTCCACTTTGTTATTTGGGGCGCTTATGAGTCGTATCTGCCCAGCGTTCCTTCGACCAGAGGCCTAGGCCCTCCTGCCAGTTCCTACGAATAGAGACCATGTGAACTACTATGATGTCACGGGCACAAAGGGGCGCGGAAAGGTCTATGCCCTTCTCGTGATGATGGAACTCGAAGCAAAGCCTCATTTTCGCATTCGAGAAGGACAAATGCTTCGACCACTCTTGACTTTCTCGGTGGGAGTTCCAGATTAATTACGCCCGATAACTAGGTCTACGAACACGTCTCACGCCGAATTCCACGAACAGGTGACTGCAAAGGCTAAAGGGGAAAACGGGGGCACGCCTATTGGGCTCAGGCTTTCTAGAACGACCGAGACGAGGCAGCCCAAGGTGGTATGGCCCTTTACTTCTTAGTCACATGGTGGCACAGCAGGACTTGGGGCCTGGCATGCCGCCGGGCAAAAAAGGCTGAGCAGTTCGGGTACATCGACCGTCTCTCTCTTTCTCAGGTTATTGGCTTTGTAGTTTATTGTCCGAAAGTGCACCCTGAAAATCACTCCTCTTTCTGACATCGCGCGCATCAACCCTCCTGAACCCTGTTCTCTCCAGCTTGGCTACTGTCAACAAACGTTCCCGCCCGTCAGCCAGCTGCTGCCTAGAGCAGCCCAAAACGGCATAACATTTCTTCATCTCAGCAGTCAAACACCCCATTACATCTAGTCTACGGATCACCCAATTATTTCTTCAATTATTTTGGCTATGCATTGAAGCATCCCTTGAACGTGTCCTCTTCGATACCCACCATCCATCTTCGGTTTTTAATTCCGTAGGGTAACTCGACCTCTTGAATGTCAGACAAGTCCACCAAACTCTACTGAATACAACGTACCCATACTCCGTACCCCCGTAGCATCCTCCCTTCCTCGGCTACCTACCTACCTAAGGTCATGGGTCAGATCCTCCTCTGGCATGAACGGCTACCTGTACAATGACAGCAAGGCTGAGCGGGGCTTAACAAGGATGCCGCAAGTCAGGACCTTGCCCATGGGCGCAGCAGGCAGACAGCGTGGATATATTTTCTTCCCGTGTGTGTCACGGTCGTTGGAATAAAGCGTTAGGCGTTTGTAGGGTGTAGAGAACCCGCATTACGATTAGATCTAACGACCAATGTGAGCCTATCCGTGAGCCTTTCCAAGCGGAAGTAGAGGTATGTGTTGCCATATTGTATTATGAACTCACGTCAACTGTGAATGAACCCGATAAGTCTTGAGGTGCGATTTGTATACTAACATCGAGGACAGGTTCCTACAGCCTTCCGTCAATCCTCGCTGATACATGCACGGCTGTATTCCACTTCGCCCGACGCAAGTGCGCCCGCCACGCCTGCCTCGCCCTCGGCACTGAATGCGCTCGAGAAACCCGACAGCCTAGACGAAGCCGAGTCGTCCATCTGGGCCAAGCTGACGGCCGAGTTTGCCCCGATCGCACTCCAAGTCATGGATGTATTGGGCGGATGTGGATCCATGTCATTGAGATAACCTCAGAAACGTTCCGAGGCTCAAACATGTTGAAACAGCAGCGCATGGTCAATGCCGCCCTCGAGACCAGATCAAGTCATGGCATGGCCTCCAACTACGAACAAAGGTACCCGCCTGAGTACGGCCCGAACCTTGAATTTTCGAACAAAGGCTGGGTGAAGAGAGAGACATGCAGAGGAGGAGGCACACAACTGTATAACATCATGATCACTGTGGAATGTATCATATCACCGACGAGGGTTTCTCCAGGATGCCTCGGACTTGGACCATTCACACCCACTGAGCTGGATCGAGCTGCATGTACATACTTGTACACAACTTCGACTAATAGACGCTATGTGAAGGATAAGAATGTTCAAGGTCTCGCACGTCACGATCTTCTTGCCCACAGCGGCCTGGATGATGACCTCGAACACCTGGCGTTGCATATGCTCCTTGAACTTGTTGACCCATTGCAGCTCCACCCGCTCGGCCTGCGACGTGTGCGCGATGCGCGTGATGGTGTCGACGGGCTCCTTGTTGGGGAGCAGCTGCAGCTTGACCAGGCTCGATCGCATCCCAGGCGTCCTCGTAGTCGAGTGTCGCGTAGCCCTTGGTCGCGCTCTTGAGCTTGCCGAACAGGCCGTCGACCAGCTGCGCCGTTGGCAATCGGTACTTGATGATGAACGACATGCTGTGGAAGAACCGAATGGTCCGCAGAGGTAATTACCCAGCCCAGGTACTCCCCGTCGCTGCGGTTGCTGAATGTAGGCGACTCGTCTGTCTTCCTGGTCTTGCATTTCGTGCTCGGAACTGCCATACCCCCTGCATAGTATTGCAACCAAGGTCTGGCCGGCAGTTCGAGGAAGGGTTGATCGTGCTCTCTCAGGGAATCTGGACAAGCTCGTCGCATCTCCAAGGCCGTCTGGGCACGGTCGATGGTATTGGGGAGAACTTCAGTGGGCTGGCTTGGGTGATTATCCGTGTCATGTTGAGAACGATGAGCAATGCTGGCCTGCACCTTCCGACGCTCCGCGGCCGCTTTCACTCAAGGTTGACTTGCCAAATACTCTCTTGTGCCCTCAGGGGCGAGGGAGCCAGGGCTTCAAAAGCCTTGGCAGCGGGAAGGGAACTCGCTGCAGACCCTGGTGGCGGTACCTCGGAGGCGATTGTATAACTTGCCTTGGCTGTGGGCGCACCCGTGAAAGACATTCCCCAAGCCCAGACGCTTAGGAATAGGAGCGCCACTGGTGAAAAAAAGCCGGTAGAAGAGGCAACCGTCCTGTCTGGGACCGAAAGAAACTTGCATCCGGTGAATCTCGCTGCCATTGCCACTGGCAGAATCGCGGTCATCAGTAAGCAAGATTTGCTTCTTGGAGTTGGCTCCTCTTACGCTGCCTATTGATTTTTTAGATTCATTGGCGAGTTCACAACAAAGGTCGGCAGAAATTCAGCATCACCGCTCATCTTCGCCCTAGAGCAGGCTGCTAAACCTCTCCAATCAGGTTGTATTGGAGGTTCACCCCTTTTTATTCCGCACTCTTACCAATAACACAAAAAAAAACATACGAAATGATGGCAACTCTTGGCCTGCATGAGCATCCAATTGTAATTTAAACCTATCCCGCCCTCTAGATACCTGTGGATACCCCTTGCTATGACGAAGCCCTTGATGTGGCCTATGCTCGAGGCTTCTACCAGTATCGTAGGGTTACTTGCTTCAAGCCGCTCCCCTCGCAAACCCATGACTTCTTTAACCATCGTGATTCCTCTAAAGATGCTGCCGTCACGATCCAGGGCCCATACATCACTCTCCTCGAGGATTATCGCCTGTCAATGAAATGAACATTGTAAAACGTCCGCCAATCCGTGTTCCGAGCCGTGTTTCCTCTTATGCGACCCATCTGATGGCGTACGCGACCTGCTGCCCGTATTTTCTACGCAGCAACCATTCACTTTCCAACTTTTCCAGCTGAGACAACGAGATTATGGGACAGCCCAAGTGGGCGGGCTAAAGCATTATTTTACAAGGACCACGACACCTGGTAACAAGTCATCCGAACCGGGCTCTCATGTAATAGAGCAAGGGGAACGAGCCAGGTGCCACAGTTGTATGATCCTAATCGCTGCACGTACAGTATTATTGCTTCGTCGAGTAATACGAGGATCCGTTCGTAATTGGAGTGCTCTGGTGGTCCAATAAAGGGGTAGATAGGCTGCCCAGGAGCACAACAACGGTGCCCACGAGGAGGGGAAGCGAGATGAGTACGGAGGCTATCCATGTAGGATCAAGAACGACGGGGAAGAAGCCGGCCTCTGTGACCAGTCTTTACCAGGGTGACTCATCACTTTCCTTCCCTTCAGCAACCAGCCTGTTAACCTGAGTGGCGGCACGTACTGGTACCGTGACGCTAAATATTCCAAAAAAAAAATCGTAAGTCTACGGGCGGCGATTGAGCATCATCGCTGGTCTGTGCGGCTGCTTGAGTTTTCCCTGACGGTCAAGTCACATACCACTTACCCTTGCGAGCAGTGGACGCCATACGCCTGGATGCGCTGGACCAACAGCCTCATGATACTGGTTACACCCGCAATCACGCTTCTCGTAAAGGCCGCCTATCGAGGAGCTGATGACATGTGGAACGTTGGCTGTATCAGCAACCAGGTTCTACCCACCGTTGCGGTGGACGTGAAAGAAACAGGGGGGTCGCGGGAGACACTGAACTTCCTTTACCAGATCCTAAGTTACCACAACCTCTCGCTACCACTGGGAACAAGGGACAATGAGTACCTCGCACTGCCTCATAGATCTAGCGATGCGAACGACCCGGCAGCCGCCCGCTCAAACACCCAACTATCGTCTGCCTTGTCCATTCTTCATATTTTAAAGGCTGTGTCAACTTGACGGGCACGCATTTGTACAGATCGATCAGTACTTCTTTTCTTTATATATTAGACAGTTACACTGGGTCCGCGCCAGGTTATTTCTGAGGAACGATCCATCCCGCCTTGGTGAACGAGCTGAGAAATCCAGGCGGTAGACTGGATTCGTAGAACTTCATGACCAAACGTCTCTCATGGGCCCGGTGTAGGGCCCAGAGCGCCATGTTGTAGGATTTTGACGAGATCATTGCTGGCAGTGGGTGAAGGCTCCGGACCGGCTGCCGTGTGGTACGCTGTCTTGCCCCATGTCGAACGTAGCTAACATCGGAAAGGACACACATTTTGCTGTCGATGCGTGGTACTGAACCGTATGTACTCGGCTGCATGTCCAACATGCCGGACTGAGTGGCGTAATCTGCCCCTTCGACACCCTCGTCGCATTTGCCGCATGTGGAATATTGGGATGGAAGTGACGCTTCCAAAGCCAACTACGCACCATAGAGATCAAGTAAAAGGGGGTTCATTGATACGAAGAGTGGGATATGGACGCCATAGGAGGTATTTCCTTTTCGACGAAACAGCCAGAGCCAGCCGGGAGATTGTGGGCAGGACTCAGGCCAGCGTTAACGAGACGCGTTTTAGCAGTTGCTCCATAATTCAGTTCAGTTTTCGAATTCATTGTGCTCTTTGCGCTCTTCCCCATCGATGTGTGACAGTGTCCAACATGATCAGTTACTGCCTTTAACAGCTAGTGAATCCACTTCCCTCTCTTACTATGCATGCAATCCAGCTCTCCTTCTACAAGCACGCCACTATGCTCTGGGCACGGAAAAGTACGATGTTCCACTCGCCACTCCCAACTCGCTTAGACTGTTATAATGTTGCCGCAGTATTTGCATAATACACCAACCGATTTCCTCCATCTCTATACCCCTATCTCTGACTAGTACTGTGGTGTGGTCTCTTGATATCTGGTAGCCCGTAGGTTGTCCATTCTACCGATTCCCTGAAGGCCTCCGGTAGGCTGAATGGATACCATTCCGTCAATTCGCAACAGCTTCAGTAGCTCCTAGCCGCGATTCGCGCAGACCACCAGTGTCTTCTATTGTGTTGAAGCCCCTGCTCGCTTTCCTCGATTTCGAAATCCCGGCCCAAAATCTCGATCAAGTCGTTGATATCGTCAAGCTCGCTTTGGTACTGAGCCGGCTCGGCGCTGCTAACCTCGTGGTAAAAGCTGCTCAGAGGGCGGACTCTTACTTGCGCATAGCTTACTCCATGTTGTCCGACAACATGCCAGGTGCGGCAGCTTGTAGCACCGCCAACGGCGATGACTTTAGGTCTGTTGTCTCGCCGAGTCGCTCGTCCTAGTAGCTGCCGAAACGCTTCTAGGGCTCTTTACTTTGGACTAGTTCGTCCCGTTCACGACAGGAAGCCGAAACGCATCTAATTATTCTCTCGGGTACTCATACAGCATGTGCTCATTGTACAGTACCCCAACTCTTCGATACTGCTCTTCTGGTCCGTACTTACTAGTATCATAAGACGACAACTCAGTCATTTGCATCCCTTTCTGACCATGCTACCTGAAGCTACATCCGGTCCAATTGGGTTCGTACCCCAAGGTACATTCGTCCAAAAGAGACCGGTGCAGTACTCGACGGTGTGGTTTTGCCATTTTGCGATGCTAGAGGCTCTCGATTAGGAAGCGCTTTTTCGCAGCCGGCTCAAGGACTGGTTGAGCTGCGGTAGGGCAGATGTAGGCCTCAGGACGTAGAGCTGCTGATGGCGCCGCCGGGTGAATCTGTCGAGAGCGCGAGGAATAAATGGAGAAGTTCTACAAGGATGTATGACGGACCATTTGGGCGTCATGTATCGTACATCAGGGCTTTGCATCTGTTTCTGACCATGCCACCTAAAGCGACTTCCTGCCCTGGTGGCCTCGTACCTCAATATACAGTCATCAACACGAGACCGGTATAGTACAGTATGGACGCGACTTAGACATAGCTCAACTTGCGAAGCGGCATTCTTTCTGACTACAGAGTCTAGACTGGCTAAGCTGCGGTGGGGCAGATGTAGGCCTCAGGATGCAGAGCGGCTGATGGCGCCGCCGGTCCAAATGAGCAGAGCCAGTGAACAGCAGCGCCGATATTGTTTTGTTCCGTTGTTGGCCGCGGCGCGCTTGCTGGCTCACGCGAGGCATTTTCAGGTCTCTCCAATTCCCACCGAGTAGTATGTAGAAAGGATACTGGGAGGCCAAACTAAGGTTCTGGTTTACTGTTGGTCCCTGCTGTTGTAGGGGCGCAGGGTCGGAAGAGTAGCAATGGCGCACTAGCGCAATAGTGGGCAACATAAGCACCGAGTCAATTCGCGACCCCGCGCCACTAGGCCTACTGTAATTACAACCTCCCCAGACCGCGCCAGAACTTCTCCTCGTCAAGACACGCCGAAGAGAAGCTGGGCCCGAAATCCATCTTGCCAACATGGGTTCTGGAACCGGATCAGCAAGTGCCCTGACGAGGTCATTTCCGCTCAACTCGAGCTCGTCATTGTCACCAACATTTCATACCCGCAAACCAAGCAGCTTGCTATACCGACCGTTCCGCAAGACGCTATTGTAGCTCAATGGACACTCTCAGGAAGATGCCCCAAGAGGGTCCAGCAAGTTGCCCGAACCGTCTTAGGTAGCTAGGCCTCTGTCATGGCCCACACCAGGAGGCGGAAAGGCAAGGTTCACAAGACCGGCGTACTGCGACGTCTTCAGCACGCTTGCGTACTGGAACCCGACGCACGAGCGGATGGAGACGGCGATGCACGTCCCGCGAGGACAGCGGGCGCCAGACCTAAACAGCATTGTCTGCCCCCATGTTCCAGTTACTGTTCCGTCAAGTTCCTCCTACTCCGTTGTTGACAGCCGCAGTTTCGTCAATCAATTGCCATACGAGACCGAGCCACGGCCGAGCGACACGATCGATGCGCCGAGTCGAAGCCATCCATTTCGAGGCCCAGGCAGACGCCAGCGACGACGCGAATGCCGTTGCTGGCATAGACAGCGACGCGGATGCCGAGTACGAAACCGATCCCGAGTATATTGTAGTAGCTCCCGCTGTCGCGGCGGAGCCTCTGTCTGTCAACGACATCATCCCCGACGAGGCCGGTGGGCTGTCATTCCCAACAGTAAGACATCACAAGCGGCAGCTATGCTCATCCTGAATTTCTCTGGCCAAACCCTGAAGCCTGCAGGAAGGCAGGTTGTCATCCTAACGTGACTTTAATGATGAACTTCGACGGGATGCCCTCTGGGGCTGTAATACATAAGGATTAGGTAGATAGCTTTGTATTCTGCTTGACTCGACGGCTCTGTCTTAGACAAAAATTCAGAGTTTGAATATCTCGTTACTTAGAAGAATGCTTATGCAATTGGCCGATTGTCGAATCAGTCAACGGCGATCTATTTATCACCGACCTGGCTACTGAGCGTTTGACGTTCTTGCAGTATGCATAGCCGCCTTATCGAGAGTTTGGCAAAGAGCTAAACGATTATCACTCGTTCAACTCCTTGCCACTGCAACAGTTACTATCATCACACTTCAAACCGTTGCCCTATTCTCCGCATCCTTGCTCTTTTTATGTTGCTTTGCTTCGTACACACTGTCGATCTGCGCAAAGGATACAGTGTCTACGCCCCCGAAGCTGCGTAGACAGTTTCTACTGTAGGAGAATTCCCCAATATCATGGATGGGCCTAGGATCTCCACCCCACTTGAGACCTCACCTCCTATGTTGCAAAGACTGTTGGATATCACGGATGATGCTCACACTGATGCGGATCTCTTTGACTGCGATAGCCTTTCAGTGTTGCCTCAGACTTTGTATTCTGACTGGCCTATTGCCGTCGAAACGGCCAATGATGGACTCTCAGATTGTCTTCCACAACACATGGACCCCGCACTGATGGAATTGGACATCGACCAGAGTATTGCAGATGGCTCGCTTGCTGCCTCAGGGCGCTCATCCTTCAGCCCTGTCCGGTTACGCACCTCTTCCCTTGGAAATCCGGAGGAGTCGTGCAATGATGACCCGATGTTGGCATTGCTGCAAACTGTTGATGTCTCACCTATTCCCAGTGAGCGACCACCCAGGTACGTCGGTTGGCTCTTAACTCGAAGCATTTGAACGGCGATCTAAGTTTATATTATCGGCCCCCCGCAGTAAATCAATGACTACCGATGACGCTCTTGTTCACGTCCTCCCAGATAGCGCTCTCCGTATTCGAGCTTCCACCCACTGTTCCAACGAGGATGATGAACCTGATGCGCGAGCTCACCAGTTGTACAAGAATGTCGCGCCATGGGCAGATGGACTTTTCCATTGCCCCTGGGAGCGTCAGCCTTCATGCAACCACCAGCCGGCCAGATTGAAGTGTAACTACGAGTAAGTTCACCTTGGCTTTTGCTTTTCGGTTTCGCTTCTTTAACCAGAATTCCAGTAAATTCGTCGACTCACACCTCAAGCCATACCGATGCGAGGTTGACTCGTGCCAGAACGTCCGCTTCTCTTCGACTGCCTGTCTCTTTCGACATGAGCGTGAAGCCCACGCCATGCACGGCCATGGAGACAAGCCCTATGCTTGCACTTACGAAGACTGTAGTCGTTCGCTACCTGAAAACGGGTTCTCCCGCCACTGGAATTTAAGAGACCACATGAGACGTGTCCACCGTGATTATGGAGCGTCGATCAACTCCCAGAATGGCTCGTCCTTCTCTAGACGGGCCCCAGCTTCTGTCCTCGTCAGGAGCCGGAAAAAGGGTCCCAACCGTTCTTCAAAACCTTTGGGCCATAGTCGCAAGCTGGCCACTCACGGGGCTCATGCTCTCTAGAAGTTGATCATGATCCCCAGGCAGGCCTCGTAGGGAACGAGGGCCAGGACTCGGATTTAGACTTAGATTGGGCAAAACACCTTCCGGTACCGTCGCCTAGCAAATCGCAGACAGGAGCGAGCCGCTGCATCGTTGCGACGCATCAAATTTCCTCGGCCCACTGCCAAAAGTCAAAAGTATACTAAAGCACTGCTGGCAGATCGTGCAAAGGCCAAAATACAAAATTGTAGGAGTAAGCGTCAAAAGCAAACCTATGCCAAAACTAGTGTCAACGACAACGGGAAAGAGGCATTTGGGATTGTTCAGGGCAGCCTGAACAAGAGCGAAGATTGGAACACTGCTGGCCCATCAGCTGGCGAAGATCGGACGCTAGAAACCGATGCCCAAAACCCATACAGTTATATAGACTCACAGACAGCGACCCCGGTCTCATTACTTAGCACTGAGGATAGTAGCAAGCGCAAAGAGCGAATCTCTGGGACAGCGTCTACTGGCACTCTGCAGGCACCCAGACGACAAAACCCGTCCGACCATTCGGTTAGAGCCGCATCAAGCTATAGGAAACACCAATGGGCAGAGGATCAAGATCCAATCACCATGGTGGAGAGCCATCTGCCGCCTGTTGGTGACAGCATGGGAAATGGTACTGACACGAGGACACCGCGGAGCTCTATACCCAAGCTGTCCAACAAGCGAACACGAAGTTTGCGGCCGGCTCAGCCTGCCAAAGGTCCTCTCGGAGGCGTTTCTGTGTCTTCAGCTCTCTTCAAGGGCATGGTCTTTGCACTATCCTTCAACTCCGAGGACGAAGCGGCGAAGCAGTTCACCAAGTCCCTCATCCAACGAGCGAGTGGAAAGATACTCGTAACTGGGTTTGACGAATTGTTTGAGCCTGCGTGTCTTGGCCTGCCACTAGAGCTGTCTCCATCCACTGAAGCAAGGAGCTTAGCATTAAAGTCCAATTTCCAAGCGACTAGCTTTACGGCACTGATTGCCGACAGCCACTCTCGCAAGGCCAAGTACATGCAGGCCCTTGCATTAGGACTGCCTTGCTTGTCTGCGAAGTGGATCTCCACCTGCGTTTCTAGAGGAAAGGTTGTGGATTGGTCTTCATATGTGCTTTGTGCTGGCTCCAGCAGAGTCCTTGGTGGTGCGATATGCTCTCGCCACATACCTATCTACGAAGCCAGTAGCAAGACGCTTCCTGAAACCTTGGAAGAAAAGCCGGCGTTTCTGCGGAACATGTGTATTCTTGCCGCCCTCCAAAAAGGCAGTCAGAGGAAGCATATACCCTATTTCGTCCTTCTGCAGATGTTAGGGGCAACTCTAGTCGGCGCAAAGAGTATTGAAGAGGCCATGACAGGAACGGAAGGCAGCGGCCATAAGTTTGATTTTATCTATACACCAGGCCAAGGCGCCAATGCGGAAAACAGCAGGTCGATCACAAATTACAATTACCCATTGCATGGAACCAGCATACTCACAGACGAGACAATCATGCAGAGCATTATACTGGGAAGGCTTGTGGAAGAGGACGAGATGGAAGGGTGACGGTAACTGAAAGCCACAGTCTAATCTTTGTTCTTATGGGGCTTGGTCAATTGAGCGGGAATGGGCCTGCAGGTAAGAGAGGGCCATCTCTGGATGCTTGGCGAATTCTGTGTACGATGTCCTCGAGCGACTGCTAACTTTAGCAGGCTAAGTCACAAGGGCCGGAATGAGGTCCGCTAGCCAAGCTGAGAGAATTTCCTATACTGGCAGCCGATGCGACAGATAGTGAGTATGTTGCTGGACGGCTGGTTTAAGATCATGATATAGCCTGTGACAATGGTGTTTTTTGGAGCATCCCAGTAGTTATGGAGCATGTGTACACAGGGCCACACTACAGTACAAGCCTACAGTAATTAGCAAGATTTTGAATTTTGCTTCCACTTGGATCCAACTACGATATAGATACACCTACTTCACGGAATAGTGACGCGGCATACCCACGCCTCAGCCGTAGACTACATACCATTCAACGCCTGTGCTTGTTCTCATCACAGAATTGCCTTGCATAGTTGGCAGCATCAAGTACCACGCCGATCTCTGTTTGATGACGTATCTTCAGGTACAAAGCAAATCGAGTCAGTGTAGCTTCGGGTAGAATTGCCAGAAATACATCCAAAAAGTATGCTTTGTTGCATAGAGATCCGGGTTGGTACGAACCAGAAGAGCAATACTGGAGGTACTGAGCTTCAATGCTTCTATATGAGTGGCTAAGAGTATTACCAGACGCATTTCGGCGTTACGCCACGTCCCGGTCTGGACTTTTGCTGCCAGTGATTCTGATCTAGCCAGCTCGGCGACAAGCCTCGTCCAGCTGCTCTGTGGTAGCGCGAGATGGTGAATGGTCTCTGCATCATGCTGGGGTCATGTCAGTTAGTACGTCGTATTACTGTGGCTCAATTCAGACGCCTGCAGAATGGGATCGGTCACCATGTGCTTTGAGACCCAGAAATTAAGTCTTCAGTTAGTAAAAGAAGGCCTTTATCATGTCACTCAATCAGGATAAATAACTCGATGATCTCCAAGGACGACGAAGCACTTCTTAACCGAGAATCGTGGACCTAAATAAGTTGCTACGCACTTTTGAGTACTGCGTCAGTCATCTTTTGACGTCTCTAGCGTGAGATACGATGCCCAGGTTGCTACGAGGTACTATGATCAGGCGTATACGGAAACAGGGCTGCCTTGAATACGGACGGGTACGAACCAAAAGACCAGCACTGAAGCATCGGGGTACCGTGAGCCTACGCTACTTCATGGATACGTGAGAGAACTACTCGATGTATTTCGGGTGCCGGGAGGAGGGGGACTGAACTAGTCCGATCCAGAAGAAATACGAGCGTTCGTTCTGCTGCTCAGGCCTTGAAGGGGGAAGTGGTGCATCGATGCTGCCCTTCTGTCTCCGCATTTCCTTTCGGACCGGAAGAGGAGACTAGGCCCTCTGCTCGAAACCTCTTTGCACTCCTGTAGGCGTCCACTAGCTTTCCTGGGGCCCTTCGGCTGCATGCAGAACTCTCTTAGGGCCATTTGCGGCTCACTGCCAAGCCAGCGAAGATAGATGGGGCTGATGGCTATTGAGTAACGCCATTGCCCCTTTCTACCTATATATCTGGACTGGATACTTTGCATTCTTGACTGGCTGTGGCGTCTGCTCATTTGCCAGTCATCAGGTTCCACGGAGTCCAACCATCAAGTACCTTGAGCGAATTCACAGCGCATTGGTCCTGTGTATCATGAGGCGCTTCTGGTACTCGTTCAGTTTAACGCAGCTCAACACATTCGAATACTCGGGTAACGACCTAGCCTGCCCCTTTGATCTTCACAGTATCGAGATACGTCACTGCGGGATACTCCGATGGCGTACTTAGAAGGGAACTGGAACCCCCTTTGCACCTCGACGTACTTCTACGAGTACCAATCCAGAAGAACAAGGGAGGGAGAGAAACAGACGTGGCCTCTGTACCTCGATCAGGCGTTCCTTGATGGTAAGCCATGTTAGCTAATGGGAGCGCACCATGACCAGAACTAATTCGGACATAAGCAATCCTCCTTGTACCGCTAATGGGCAAGCGGAAGTACATCTCGAATGGTGCCTTGTATGGGCGTAACATGCTTATCAGCGAGTATTTGTGGGCATGGCACTGGACCCTCTACCCACCAGGTCCTGGGGAGAATATTCCCGTGGGCAGTGATCGTGAGAAGCCGCCTGGCTATCCGGCTCACCCAAACTACCGAACAAGGAAGCAAATCTCCAGTCATATCCAAGTGTTAAAAGACTCCTTCAAGACACTGCCCCTCCGTCAGTATCCGTAGAAGTAACTCAGCCTAACATTTCCTTCATATCGCTAACGGTTCGTAGTACATTTTGTCTTCCCTGTGAAGCACGACGAAGAAGACGAGAACGAGTCACTGGATGGGCAAGCAAATCCCAACCAGTTTCAGAACAATCCTGTCCTTGCCGCGCTAGCGGAGGGACGTCTGCCAGTGGAAAAACCGAATTATGCTTACTTTGCCCATCTTGTTACAGCGGATGATGAGGTTTTTCTACGGCCAATAACATGCCATGTCTATACATCTCACTGCGGACTTACCCTGAGCGAGGATGGCCGGAAAGCCTTTACTGCCGATGGGATGTGTTTGCATGCCGACGCGTATACCCCTGATGGCATCCTACTCGAGGCGCAAGGCGATTTCCCCCATTTACGAAAGAACAGCGCCCATGGTGTCCGACGTGATGGGCACAGCGGTGACCAAGATGAGCCTCGGACCTACTTGCTCCATGAATATACCGAGTCTCTCGTCCAAACCGAGTCCAATTCTGTCCTTGGAATCTTGTCCAAATGGGACCGCCGATTCCCCACGCTACGTGCGAAGCTTACGTCGGCACTCAACGACACGCATCCTTCGTACATGAATCCGGCCCGGTTTGTTATGGGACCCTGTGATATCATCCATATGGAAGGTGCTCTAAATCTGCATAGGACAGGTCAGTTCCCTGTAGGGACCCATTTAGATGGGTGTGTCGAGTTCGCCATCAGCCGCCCGGAGCTTGTTCACCACAGGTGGCGTTGCTCGACCTGTGTTGTCAAGCCTCGGGAGTTGTACCTCGGCACATCAGAGCCTCTCCTATGGGACTACAAAGCTATGTGTCGTCCTTCGCGCCGCGGCAACACGATTGAAGTCGACTTTCCGGCTGCGAGCTGGGCCAATACCTTCTATCGGCTTGCCAAGTATGTCACGGCAGAACGCGAGGGAAAGGAGAAGGAAAGGACGGAAACAGCCCATGAGTCAACGGCTGAAAGCGAATGCGGCTACCAAGGTGCCAAACTCCCTACGCCGTCCGATTTGCTACAGCAGATTGCTATGTACCAAGAAATCTGGTCAGCACCGAATGAGGGCGCAAGAAAGCCTATCTGGGAACGCCGATGCATACTGCTCTGGACGTTTTCTCATGCCTGTGACAAAACAGAAGAGGGCCGAGACAAGCAGCCCAAGAAACCGTCCAGAGAGTCGGCTGGCACAACCTGGATGTTCTTGTCGAAACTAGGTCCTATGTCACAGTATCATCAACAACAGGTCTATCTCCCAGGGCGTCCAAAAACCTCCGAGAGCAGTAGAATCATCCCGAACCTGGCCAGTCAGCAGCACCCCGCAGCTGTGGTATGTGAGAACTCTGGCGGTTTCTACGACGTGGCGAGTCTCGCCCCTGCATATCAACTGCAGGAGCAGAATACACACCTGATCCATTGGAACAGGCTTGGCGCAATCTCATGTGACCTGGTTATGCCATTACCTACAGCATGTCTCCATTCTAGCTACGCATCGGGCGGGCCTACGGGCAGTACGGCAGCAGAGCCTATCGAAGCATTGCCCTGTGGTTTCAGTATGCCAGTCAATGCCTCGTTAGATACCGCTGGGCCGGCAACGGCAGCAGCCCCTACAGTTGACTCTCTCCCTGAAGAGCATGACAGCGCAACAGTGTGTAACGCCACTGTTTTGTGGCCATGAAATTAGCCTCTGTCGACAGGGCCGATGCGACGGATAGCGATGATAGGCCGAGGATGATTAGAATCGTGTAAATATTTGAGAGAGCTGTAGTGCTCCTGTGTCCTTAGTACAAATGGCCGAACTTCATCGCCATCTCCGCGTGCTGTACGTTTTCGTTCTCAAAGTGGTATAGCAGGTTTTCGAATTTGTGTGACGCCGAAAATGCCTTTGAGAAAATCAGTCAATATTTCAAATCTGTGAAAGGCAACTAGCCCACCGTGTGACGACACTTTAAATGATTGGTTCTAGGTTGAAACGACAAGGTGTGGTGTTTCTGTATCACGACTTGTAAGCTGGCATTGTTCTAGTGACGTCTGCTATCGTGGAGATTGGCTAAAAAGATTGCAGGATGAGTACACTAGTCATGGGCTCGACAGCTAGGCGGTCACAAGAGTGCGCTGGCTGGAAAAGGAGCTGGCTATTTAAACCCTTGATGCCCCCGTGTCGATGTATCTTCAACGTTCTCTCCTTCATTACATTTATTCTTTTCTTCCCCGAGAAAGTGCGCACCTGCCACTGCTATCAACTCATATCATAAAACATGTGAGGGCCCGATACCGAATCTTGACGTCTCACACCTCGGAACTGAGACTACGGGCTTGTATGCAATTGAGTCTATTACTCATCGATACAAGAGCGAGGGGACGAAACTTCTCTTTGTCAGATTCTATGACTATCAGGTTGAGGTGAAGGACCTCGGTGAACACTGGTTGAATCGTGCAAGGCAGCTCGTTGCCAAGAAATGGGGCAAGAGAAGAGGGAGGAAGCTCTGGAAGCGACAGCTCCACTACAAGAGGAAGTACGAGGGCAAGATATAGAAGTTGCCCGCGATGCGACCGTCTGGGTCAAGACTGTGGTTGACGCCGTTGGTTCCCGTGAGAATTTTGCCGCCGTTGGCGCGAACTTGGCCAACAAACAAGCTAGGTCGGTCATCTTGAATGTGCACGGCATCTATCCTGAACCGCCATCCCTGTGCGGCCCGAACCTTGAATTTTCGAACAAAGGCTGGGTGAAGAGAGACATGCAGAGGAGGAGGCACACAACTGTATTCCCACCAGAGGGCCAGTCACCACAGAGCTTGGATCATCCCGCAGCGTATACTCTTTTCGCTGCATCCGTCCAGAGTTCGAAGGCTCTCGCGCGCTGTTTGCGGTCCTGGCTTCCCTAGTTAACTGCAGACCTGTTGGCCTTACTGTTTGTTGGAGTGTAGCGTCGGAAGAGCAGCAATGGCTCACTAGTGTGACTAGCGGGCCAGGTCTAGAACGCAACGTTATTGGCGCGGAGCCGATTCGCGACCCCGCGCCACTTGGGTCAACCGCTAACCTCCCTCTGTACTTATTCAATACTCTGGACTCATTTAAACTTTGGCTTGAAATGCTGAGTTAACCCTTAATGCAGGGTGAGAGTTTTTGACGTCCTCGCGGCACGCGAAAACCCCTTGAATATCTGCATGGGCTATTGTGCTAATTATCCTGAAGTGAGACGCAGCAGTGAAATCACCAACGCGACCGAATATGTATAAAGAGGTATAGCCCCTCAGTTGACTTGTCAGTTGACTTGGCAGTCATTTGTATCTAGTGAACTTAGCCCCATTTTACCCGTTCAACCGGACTTAAGGGTGTCCCCTCTCAATAACCTACGGATATCAGTATAATAACTGTTCCTCGAACTCCCAATTTGGTTTTGAACTTCTTTCGATATCTCTTCCCCGTTTTCAGCTGAATGTATTCATCTTCTGGGATGTATAGAGTTGCCGAGGGTGCCCCCGCTCCAGATGAGCAAAGGCAATGACCAGTAAGTAGTAGGCTCAGGCCGGATGAGGACACAATCAAGCGCCGGTGCATACAGAGGCACTCTCAGTCCTCCCAACCCCCGCCGAATCCGCTCGCTTCCGCTCTCTCTCGTTATACTCTTTGATGGCGCGTGCTCGGTCTGCGAGAACCTCGCGCTCCCTCTCCTCGCGCTTCCACGCTTCGCAATCCGCCTTCACGCGCTGCTTCTCCAGACGCTCTTGCTCCGCAATCTCACTCATTATGCGCTCTCTTTCCTCTCGTAGCCAGTCCTCGTACTCTTTCTCCAGACTCTGCTTCTCCTGGCGTTGGCGTTGTGCTTCCTTGCGTTCCTGCTCTGCTCTATCGCGGGCCTGCGCCCTCGTCCCGTGATACTGCGCGTTGAGAAGTCGTCTGTAAGTTGTCGTTTTGATAGAATCGATCGTGTCAATCTTCTTTGTAAATACGTCATAGTCGATCTTCAAATTTTCCAACCGAGCGTCGAGACCGAGTAACTCGGTAACCCGCTCACTGCTCCGCCTTGCCCTGCAAGCCTTTGTCTCTATTGAATCTCGTCGACAAAGGAGGAACGCGATCCACTTTCTTGCTGATTTCTCTGCTGTATTATCTCTTTTTTCCTCTTCGAACAACTCCTTGACTCTCGTACATATCGTCATGATGTGCGTCTGGACTAAGTCTCTCTGGTGCCACAGCTCCGTGTGCATCAATCTCAGGCTAGCCAACTCTTTCTCCAGTATATTGGCCCAGAATTCACAAATCTCAGCTTCTTGACTTTCGAAGTCCGTAGGTTCATCTTCCCGTGCATGAGTTGTTCCGGCAAATCCGTCCGATGGCTTTCTGTCCTGACCGGGGCTGTACTGCTTTCCTCGGTTCTCGAGATCATACGCCGCGCGTTTTATTGGATCACTCAGAATTTTATACGACTCGGAAACCTGTTCAATATTAATTTCGAGACATTTGTGACAAAGAATGATGGTATTTGTGATGCCACATACAGTCTGGAACCTTTTTGATGCATTTGTGTCGTCGGGGCATTTGTCTGGGTGCGTCCGCAGCACTAGCCGACGATAGCTCTTCTTGATATCATCTTCGCTAGCAGTTTGTGATACTTGGAGAATGGCGTAGTGATCTGGAACTTGGCCCATGCAACTGAGTTTGACCGACAGAGTTCGGGTATGGCTTCACATAGACGACCGACGGTACGGTGGTGATTGTAGTCCGCAGTTGGGCCCCAAAGGACATGGAGGTCATACTCCTCTCTAAAGCGGGGCTGAGGGCACATCGTTCTATGCATCGAGTCGGCGCGCCCAATCTTCCAGTTCCGGCCACGGCAGCGAGCTGGACCGATTGGTAACACAGTAAGTAGCTCACTAATGACGAAATACAGATGCCGATTTGTTGGCCAACTGGTAGTCTCCGATATCCTAGGCTTCGTATCTCGAGGCGCAGTTGTCCAGAAGCGACAGGGCAGTACAGTACAGTACTCAAACTTCCAGTTGCGAGTTGATCATTTTGCGAAGCCACCGATTTCTCGATTAGGAAGTGTCTCTTAGTACTTGGTATGTCTTTAGTTCTAGTAAGCTGCCTAACTGTTTCTTGACTTCCTTGTTCGGACTAGTTCGGACCCATTCGCGATAGGTAGCCGAAATGCATCTGATTGTTTCCTAGATCGCGAATCTGGTCCAGGGGGGACAATTGGACGGCTGCCAGCAGACGAACGGCAAGATTTTCAAGCGAGAAGATGATCAGACGTTGTGTTGGAGCGACGGCCGCAAGTACCCAAATAATAGCATGCGCTCATTGTACCCCAAACCTTCAACACTGCACTGCTGATTCGTACCTACCCATCATGCGAATCTAGACTCTCGATCAGGAAGTGCTTCTTCATAGTCGGTTCAAAGTTATCTCTCTAGCTCTACGTTGTTAAGCTGCGGTAGGGCAGATGTAGACCCCAGAGTAGAGAGCTGCTGATGGCGCCGCCAGTCCAAATGAGCAAAGCCAGCAAACTTAGAGCGAATGGGGACCCTAAGCAGACGCCGATATAGTTGTGTCCATTACTGGGCGTGGCGCACTTGCTGCTCACGAGAGGCACTCTGGAGTCCCTCCAATTCCTACCAAGTAGTATGCAGAAATGATACTGGGAGGCCAAATTACCATTCTGGTCCGCACGACCGTTGTCTCTCGTTGTACTCTTTTCGAAGTGCGCCGATCCCGAATGGAGCCTGAATCATCCAGCAGCGTACTCTCCTTTCGCTACATCCGTCAAGAGCTCGAAGATCCTCGGGCGCTGTTTCCGGTCTTGACTTCCTAGTTGCCTGCAGACCTGTTGGCTCTACTGTTGGAGTGCAGCGTCGGAAGAGTAGCAATGGCGCACTAGCGCACTAGCGCAGCCAGCGGGCCAGGCCTAGAACCCACCGTTATTAGCGTCGAGCTGGTTCGCGACCCCGCGTCATTTTAGGACCAACTGCCCAATCCTACTGAACTGTACAATAACTTCTCCTCAAGACACGCCGAAGAGAAGCTGGCTCGAGATTCCTCTCGTCAATATGGGTTCAGAATCGGACCAGCAGCTCCCCTGGCGAGGTTCGCCCAACTCGAGCTCAACATGCCATCAACGTTTCGCACCCGCAAACCAGCACTTGCTATATCTACCGTTACGCGGGACGCTATTGTAGCTCAATGAACGCTCCAGGAATATACCCCAGGAGGGTCCAGCAAGTTGCCCGAACCGTATTACGTAGCGAGGCCTCCGTCATGGCCCACACCAAGGGACAGAAAGACAAGGTTCGCAAGAGCGGCTTGTCGCTGCAGAACAAGACACAAGACCTCGGGCGGTACTGCGATGTCTTCAGCGCTCTTGCATACTGGAACCCGACACACGAGCGGATGGAAACGGCGATGCACGTCCCGCGCGGGGAGCGCGTGCCGGACCTCAACAGGATTGTCCGTCCCCATGTCCCGGTTACCGTTCCGTCGAGTGTATCCAGCTCTGTTACTAACAGCCGCAGTTTCGACGATCAGCCGCGTGCCATGCGGGACCGAGCCACGGTCGGGCGACGCGATCGAGCGGCCAAGTCGAAGCCATCCATCTCGAGGCCCAGGCGGACGCCAGCGTCGACGCGAATGCCGTTGCTGGCATAGACAGCGACGCGGATGCCGAGTACGAAACCGACCCCGAGTATGTTGCAGCAGTTCCCGCTGCCGCGGCGGAGCCTCTGTCTGTCTACGACATCATTCCCGACGAGGACGGCGGGTCTGTCATTCCTAACAGTCCTATGAGACAGAAGGGTCTGAGGCAGCTGTCTTCGCCGCGAAGGCCGCATGGTAAGCATGATTCTCGTCTATTGACTACATATTCGACTGACCGTTGACGCTCATCATACAGCAGGCACTCCAGGTTCCCAACCGACGGTGGAGCGGCAGCCCGGCCGTACCGAGCCCAGCTCCACGACGAACACTGCACCAACCGCGGCGACGAATGCAGGCGCCCGGCCAGCACCCAAAATATACCCCGACCATGGCGCGATGGATGCGTCGCTGCAGAGAGCGGTACGTTGGAATAGCCGGGTGACGGCCAGAAGACCCTTGGCGCCGATCATGTCGACTCAACCACGGCAGTGCCCTCCCAGATTGGGGGGGGGGGATGCTGCAAAGTCGTCCCCGGGCCGTCAAGGGGAACCTATGCAAAATACGACAAGACGCGCGCCAGACTACCACAAGGACTACCAGCGCAAGTTGCAGCGAGGCACTCTGGCAAAAGAAAATGGTGGGAATGCTGGAGGGCCTTCGGACGAGTCTCAGCGGTATGCCGTTTGGGTGAAGACGTGGCACATGCTAACGTCAAATACCGCAAGGCAGCTCTGTCTATGGTTATGTGGAAGCATGTTTTCAGCTCTAGTTCAGTAATAAACAACCTAACGTTACACTCGTCCCTTCTGCGCTCCCGTGACCCCATGGTTCTAGCCTCCACGATGATTCTGGTGTGAAGAAATGTGTGCGACGTACAGCCCACTCCCTATTCAAGGCTGATCACTAGGAGAATATCCTTGCGGTAGATGGCAAGAAAGGCATCCCCAAGGATCCCTCCAGATAGCTGTCCTTAGTATCTACTGACTCGAAGTTGACTACTTTGTTTTTCTGGGTAGTTTTCCTATCATGTTGTTGCGATGGATCTAAGTGCAAGGTGTGAGCTGGGTTCATTCAATCGTTTCAGGCCTAACTTCCACACCGACCATGCCATTTCTATGCTAAGATGTATCCCAGGCTCGTCTTTGCCAGACTTCATTTCCAATCAATGATCCGAAAAGGAAACCGCAACAACACTTGGAGAGGGCTTCATGCATGTGTTGAAGAATCGCGACAACGCCGATCGTTTCTCCACACCCACATCGGCATTAGGGGTCCCAATGGATCTGCCGAGCGCCCGAGTATAAATGCAACAGTTTCTGGCTACATGGGTCGCGCAGCCAAGGTGCCCCTGATCCTCCCTCACTTACCCCTTCCTACGATTCCCCGCACTTTCCCGCCCGTTCTTGACCTCACAGACAAAAGCTTCGGCCTACTTCTTCAAAAACGATCGCAGGGTCGGGATCGGGGCTCGGAGATAAGAAGGACAAAGACGATGTCCAGTGACATCCATATGTTGCTTATTGGTATGCATCTATGACTATCTATAAACTGCCTATATGACCATTAATGACTAAACTATTTAATCCGACTTCTCTCGTCATCGCTGGCCGACCCGATCTGGATCGACGGGATCACAGCGGCCTCTGACACTACCACCATTGGTGGCTGCTGCACTTCCCGTGGCGCCTCCACATCCCCATTAGTTTGGGTGGCTTTCTCCCTCTTGAGTCGGCTAAAAACCTGACCGATGCGCGAAAAGCACGCGCCCGCGGCGTGATACACGACAACCACAGGGCGTCCGCACACCGCCGCCATCTTCTCGAACCACGCATCGGGGAATAGTCTAACAACTATCGCCCATGGCAATGACACGAAGGCTAGGAGAATGCAAATGGCCCACTGTGTGCCGTTGGTGCTAGTAATGGAGAATGCAGTGCCGCCGACGAACACGATGGCGATCTGCGCCCCGACCATGATGCAGTTGATCCCGATGAAGAACTTGTTCCGATAGACGCCCTCGAATATGTTGAACTTGTTGTCGAGTCGCCTGTTATTGAACTCGTTGAAGATCTGCATCCAGACGAAGGTGTTGAAGACCATCGTATCAAGCTCGAGATCACTGTAGCCCAGAATCATGGGTCCCGCGTAATGCAAGATTAAGGTGGCCGTCAACTGGAAGACGGCTTGCCCCATTATCATCTTCCACATGTTGACGGTGATTAGGGGTGCTGACTTGGGCTGGGGAGGGCGGCCCAGAATCTTCTCAGTGGGCGGATCCGTAGCCAGAGCTAAAGCGGCGAATGTGTCCATGATGAGATTCACCCATAGGAGTTGCACGGCAGTAAGGACTGATTTCATCTCGGGATCAGACACCGCGCTGATAAACGCTAGCAACACAGCGGTGATGTTGACCGTGATTTGGAACTGTGAGTCTTGGTCAGTCAAAGCATACGGGAAAGCTGGAATACATGTTGGCTTACCTGAAGAAACTTCTGCACTGCATCGTTCACAGCCCGTCCCCATTTCAAGGCGATAATGATGGAGGCAAAGTTATCATCCATCAACACAATTGACGATGCCTCCTTTGCGACCTCAGTGCCGGAGATGCCCATGGAGAAGCCTACATCTGCTGCCTTGAGAGCAGGCGCATCGTTGGTGCCGTCACCGGTGACAGCAACCGTCTCACCCCGCGCCTTCAGGCGCATAACCAGAATTCGTTTGTCCTCGGGCGATGAGCGAGCGAGTACTTGGAGCCGGGGGATGGTCTGCTCCATCTCCTCATCGCTGAGTGTCCTGAAGACGGGCCCTTCCATGACAATGCCGTTAGTGTAGATGCCACACTCGGTGGCAATGGCCTGGGCAGTAACCACATTGTCTCCGGTGACCATCCTGACGACGACGCCGGCATACTGTGCTTTCTTGACGGCTTCTGGGACACCGGGTCGAACGGGGTCTTGGATACCAACAAGGCCAAGGAAGACAAGATCTTTAAGCACAGTAGACATGTCCACGTGCCCATCCTTGGTGGAGATATCAGCTGGAGGCCATTGGCTGAAGTCTCGGTACACGAGACTGATCGTCCGCAGGGATTTGCGCGCATATGAGTTGATCGTATCTCTAAGGGTATCGATATCCGACGCCGTCAAAGCGCTCGTGGGAAGGTCGGCAGTGGCTGCTTTGCTGGTGCAGCATTCGAGCAAGATCTCCGAGGCGCCCTTGATGAGCAGTCGGTAACCTCCCGAGCTGAGCTTGACAACTGCGCCCATGCACTTCTTTGACGAGTCGAATGGCATCATCTGCACTACCTCCTCGTCTGCCCGGGCGGCTGATAGAGACTGCATCCCAAGATGGTCCCTGCACAATTGCAACAGAGCCGTCTCGGTTTTCGACCCGATGAAGGTGGATTGTCCGTCTTCCTCTCCTTCAAAGGCAGTTGAATTGATGGCTACAGCCTGGATGATGGCATCCTTCGTAGCAGACGATAGGCAAGAGGCCCATTGAGACACAGTTTGAGCTTTGTCCCCATTGATGTCTGGTTTGTCGAAACTTGTCGATCCAAAGGTTCCCGCAACCACGGTCATCTTATTCGTGGTCAGGGTTCCTGTCTTGTCGGTGCAAATCGTGGTTGCATTTCCCATCGTTTCGCACGACCGAAGGACACGGACGAGGTTGTTCTCCTTCAACAGGCGCTTCGTGGCAAATGCGAGAGCCAGCGTCACCGCCAGTGGCAGCCCCTCGGGAACGGCAACCACGATTATGGTGATGGCCACAATCAGGATGTCGAGGAAAGAGGAAGCCTTCTCCGCTGGGGCTCGATGGTCCTTGGGCAATCCAGCCACGAACCGAAAGAGAAGAACGAAAAATAGGAGGGCAGCGGCGGCTGTACCAAGCTTGGCGATCGCCACAGCCAGTTTCTCGAGCTTTGCCTGTAAGGGTGTCGATTCGATATCTGTACGTACAGACATCATGATCTTGCCGAAACTGGAATTGACGCCCACAGACGTGCAGGCAAAAGTTCCCATACCCTCGAGGACCTTAGCCCCTGAGATGATGAAAGGATCGAGGTTGTTGGCCGATTGGCCGCTCTCAAGGATATCCATTACCTGCTGCCCGCCAGTCTTTTTGATCGCGTCAGACTCGCCAGTGGCCGATGATTCGTCGCACCTCAGATCATGACCGCCGATGAAGATTCCATCGACAGGGATGAGGTCCCCTGGCTCCAAGTGCAAGACGTCGCCGACAAGAACATCGTGGACGTTGATCATATGAGACTTCCCTGATCTGATAACTTTGATTTCACGATCACCTTTCTTTTGGTTCAGTTTGACGAAAGCGCGCTCCTTCTGCCAATCGTTCAATGAACCAACAACTGTAACGATGATAATGGCGATGCAAATCGCGACTCCTTCTACCCACTAAAAGAATATATTGTTAGTTCCAAGCAGGCAAAGCGAAGGGTCATGTTGTATACATACATCAACTGAAGGAGGGCTTCCAGGTGGATGAGGCCTTCCAAGTGTCTCATACAGGCCGAGTGATAAGGAAATTACTGCGGCTCCTGTCAGAACTAATATTACTTTGTCGTTATAGGCATTCCACATAAGCTTCCAGAGTCTAGGGATGAATGTTAGCTGATGTTTATATCATGTCGAGCATCTCGAAACAACAATAGTAGCGCGCTCAAAGGATGAGTGTAGAGGAAAAGGGGGAGGCGATGATAAACCGGTTGAAGAGCTAAAAGGTAGGGTTGTTCACTTACGGCGTTGCTTTCTTGGCTGGTAGAACATTTCTCCCATACACCCGTACACGATCAAAGAAAGGCTCAGGGGCAGCCACAGAGTTTTCGGTCGATGCCTCATGCTTAATGTTCTGAGTGGCCTCTTCAAACGTGATGCGCCGTGGTGCGGAAGTCTCGTCGACACTCAGTCCAGCCTGGAGATCTGTCTGCAGCGCCTTTTCGATGCCGCGCAAGCCTCCGAGTGCCTTGAATGCATGAAGCGACTTGGGGTCGAAAAGCTTGCTGAGCTGCCCGGGGCTGAAGGCGAAGGGGTTGTTTTCGACTTTGAATGCATCTTCGGTGCCTGGGTCTGGACGCAGAGCCTCCTCTGGGCTGGCGCTGTTGACGGTGTTGACGGCAGTCGTCGCAACGCTGGATGCGCGACTTCGATTACTAGGTGCGAGAAAGGGGTTCGAGTTTATAGGTGTCAGGAAAGGGTTCGAGACGGTGGAGAGACGAGAAGGCGTTCGCGCATCTTCGGTGTCGTTGTTTTGACCCACGTGGGTGTTGACTTGCAGCGTGGGTGGCGCTAAACTGTGCGTGCCGGCCATAGTAACGATTAAGGGGTACTCCACATGAGTATACCCGATTTGTCTTGTTGAATATGCAACGTATAGAGAGTATGCTCATCAGGTATTCGGTGGTGTAAGGTGTGCCGTATATCCGTGACCAAACAGCAAAGGCCTCCCAGGGAACGGCAGGACGGGGTACATTATAAGCGAGACCTCTTCATTGCCCATGAGGGTTTTTCCTCGGGGGCGAAAGTCATGACGGCGAAAGGAAGGTAGCACCCAACGGATGGAAGATCAAGTTCTTGTCAGGGTTACCTCGACCAAACAATCGCTAAGCGGTAAGTGCGCTTGGCGGGTGCGCTGCTGAGACTCAGGGCATTGCATGGCTACCTAGCACACCTAGGGAAACAGACCGGGTCAGTTGGCCTTGGCCTTGGGGTTGGCAGGTCTGTGGGATTGCGTTGAAGTAGGCGGTGCAAAGAGGAGGTGTGTCTTGAAATGAACTTTGGAGGGTGTTTTCTGGCGGGCAAGTGCAATATGAATCCATGAATCGGCCTTATTGGGGCCTTGGCTCCAGTCCTTCTTTCCCGCTATGAAGTATAAGTACATAATAACGGGAGGAGCTCCTTACCAAAGACTGACATAAGTTCACCCAGACGGTCAAGAGGCGAATCAAGCCCGTAAACGGGCCAGTTTCAATGGGCTTTTGGTATGTCGCAACCGTATTTTCCCATGGCCACTGAACGGGGCGGTGTAAATGGTGTAATTGTCAGGTACGCCTGAATGATCAATGATGTGTTCGCAAGCGCGGGCGACTGACAGAGGGCCTAGGCACCCGACCGTATGGCGGGGTGGATAAGACGATAAGAAAAGGTACAGACGGTAGGTAGTTAACCGAAATCCGCTCGGCTGGGTCTATCTCCGCGTCGGGAAAGAAGCCAAGGCGAAGGGAAAACGAGTCAATTCCAAACAAGCAGATCGCCAGCCGCGGATGAAATCTCTGCTTGAATTTACGAGTGCCAAGGCTGACCGAGTGTGGAGCAGTTGAGGCTGTGTAGAACAAGCAGCTTGGCAGATGGGAGACCCGGAAAGTGATGGGGCGACTACAGCGCTAACTAGGCTACCTAAACCGTATTGGGGTTTATCAGCCAATCACGAGCCTGATGTGAGCGAATTAAGGAAGTGGGTACTAAGGAGTAAGTAGTAGCTATCAAAAACTCCTGCTCAAAACAGCAGGTCGGTACGACTACTATCTAAACAGACAGACACATGAACACATCAATGTCAGTCTACAAGTTCCCTGAACCATGCACATTTACCACGGAAATGAAGAAGACCTCTAGAGTTTGATATCCTCAAATTCAACATAATGCTGCTGAAACAGATGGAACGACCAAATCCAAACGGCTCATCTCAACCCCGAGCTGCTATGAAGTCAGCTGGTATTGGGGCTGACTGCACTGCAGCCGAATCAACGTCGAAAAAAAAGAACGGAGAATAAGGTAAGCGAGAGCCGGGCGGTGCGGGCTTGGAAATTGTGTATGCGTTGCGCACATCGCAACTTTGCTCCTCCTCTGTTTCCAGCGTTGTTGTCACTTTCGTGATGCAGAGCCAAGAGGTTGTGTTGTTTTAGTGTGGGTGGCGGGGCGTCTTCAGGAAAGGGTTCCAAGACATGGAGAAATGGAATAGAAACAATGGGGAGCGTCATATATCTTCGGAGGCCTCGACGGGCTATGCTTGGCATAAGTCGTTGGTGTTGTTGTTGTTTCGATCGATCCGTACCCACTGCGGGTCACTATACAAAACGGGACCGTGATAGGCAATGGCGCAATCTGTGAGAGGTGCACAACTGTGTAGAAGGCGGAGAAATAACACACCATCATGATGAAGTATAGTATTTCCATTTTCTTGGCTTCTAACTTTCTTCTATTACACGCCAAGTGTTGGCAGGATCAGCCTCTTCACCTTCATATACCACCATATGCCCTGGGGCAATTGGCGGTTCCGTCTTTTGTCCCAGTTGGCGCAGTGGTATGCCAACACCAAGTACATCGAGCAGGTTAAGCCCCGACCTACATAGATATTGAATTAAGTATTGCCACTTTTCGTTCCGACTTTCTGGACGGCGGTCTACATAGTTAGACATTAGCATCATGATTGTCAAGGTAAGGCCTGTTCGGAGATAGATGTATGGTAGTCTTTACCAAACCGACGGAACAATTTCCCCTGAAGCCCCTCTGATGGGAATGAGTGGATGACCAGAAACTGAAGTTTCCAGCCATTACTACTCTAGGTAGATATACAAAGCCCTACGAATTGCCCGATCGTGGAACGCTCCCTGCTACATCTTTACCGACAGCCAGGTCGCGCTCCGCCAGACGCAAGGAACTAACTATCTGGCCAGGCAAGTGAACAACATTGCAGAATTTCTCCAGCATCCTGTCCAACTCCACTGGTGTCCGGCGCACCGTGGGATCCGGGGCAACAAGATAACTGACAAGCTAGCGAAGAAGGGGCTTCAGAAGCGCCTCCCACGACACGATCGGCAAGACCAGCTCGCATCTCTCAGCTGGCTAAAGAGCCAGATTCACCAGAAAGTGAAAGAAAGATGGAAGCAGCTGTGGGACCTCAAAGAACAGAAGGAAGGCCATGGCCGACGCGTTCACGGCCTGGGGAAGCAGTACCGATTGCTGACTAGAAAGCCGCCGAAGTTTGCAATGAAGCCCTTTGACTACTCTGGATTCCCTCGGAGTGTCATGTCCGCGTATATCCAGCTACGCACAGGCATAGGACACATAGCAACTTACCTAAAGCTCATAGGGAAAACGCACTCAGATATCTGTAGATATTGCGGCAGAACGAGACAGACGACAACACATCTCCTGCTCTATTGTGGGCACTTCAGCAGACAGCGACAGCAGCTACGGAGGCAGCTCATGGGGCTCCCTCTCACGACACCAGTTCTATTCACGACCATGAGTGGAAGGGGAGCTCTAGTCTCGTTTCTACGGGAAACAAAGCTTCCCTTTCGTTAACTTCACTGGAAAGGCTGAACATGGACAGCAAGTTGAGCGATGGAATTTCTGGATTTGTACTCTCCTTGCTTTAAAGGAGTAAGCCCTCTTCAGGACTAGGTTTGTCATGATGTCTGTCATAGCTAGGTAGCTACATACGGACAATAAACTAGATTAAAAAAACATAAAAAATAACGATGCTGGACGTTTCAGGTCCATATTTGGAATTTGCACCACTTTCCCATAGCCGACACCCCCAGCCCATGGTATGCCGAGATACCCCCACGGCGACCAACAGGTCCTTCTCTTTTGGTCAGTTTCGTCTGTTTTCAATGGCGCATCAACTTCAGAAGCGGAATCCAACCAATCCAGTACAAGGTGAGGGTTGCCTTGATAGCTGCAACAAGCCAAAGGCAAGGTCCGACCTGGTGCGTTGCTTTGGAGACCCACCCTCCGCAGATGGCCCCCACCAGCGTGAGGACGTACGCGATGGCCCGACGGTTGCGCTTGCCGTTCTTGCTCAGCCCGACCAGGAGCTGCTCGTCGCTCACCAGGTCACACAGCAGGGTCGTGATGACGACTGTCGGGACCTCGCTGACTCCCAAGCCGCGGCTGTTGACGATTTGGCTCGCGGCCTGGAAGCTAAGCAGTGCGACGGCCGCGAGTTCGGTGAGGTTAACCTTGTTGGGATCGCCCCGAGACGGATACGTGCCGTCTATGGCACCGCTTTGGATGATGGACGCCGCTACGGCGACGCAGACGGTCTGGAGGAAGAACGAGGAGAGCAGAGTACGTCGGAGGCGGTGTCCGCCGATGACCCTGTGTAGCCTAGCGAAGGAGACGCAACCAATAGCGAAGCAGCCAAGGGAGCAGAGAGAACGCGCCCAACCGTACGGCTTATTGTTCTGGCCGGATGTACCAAGTGCAATGAAGATGGTGTTGCCTAGATAAGAATCAAGGCCAGACTATAAACAACCATTTATCAAAGTCAGTATATTGGACCTACCGGTTTGCATTGAGACGAAGGTGCCATATGCTGAAGAAATTGTTAGCGAGCCACCGTTTGACCTTCTTGGAAAACAACTGTGTACTCACCATTGTACAGGGTTCCGTCTGTCAGCCCAGTAACGAAACACAAAACCAACAAAGGAATGTAGCCTGCGCGAGTATCGACGGGGCTCGAGAAATGCGTGTATAGTTTCCCCTTGGTGGTGAGAGCTCGCTCATGTCCAGAGCCAGAGGCAGGGCCAGAGGCAGAGCCAGAGCTCGGCTGGGCCTCCTCCAGTTTCTCCGGGTTCGACATCATCTCAATGGTGTCAGCGTGGAGTCTGCTTTTCTAGAGCTGTTGTTTCTCGTCCAGGCAGCAAGTATTCTTTTTCACTTTTTGGTTCCATCGTAAAAAAGCGCAGAAGCGCGTCTAATGAGGAACACCCAATTGCTCGGCTGAAATGATCCCAATTTGCTACGGACACGGGAAGCCAGACAGCCTGTTTACCTCTGCGCACCTTGGCCGTTTTAGATGGATTTTCGATCGGGTTGCCGTTATGGGAATTCTCCGGATCTCTCGGCGAAAGCGGGCGACAGTGAGTGCCGGCCGTCTTTGTGAGTTGGCAGAAACGCTTTTGCTGCAGATTGCCGACCTACCTCGATGTCGGCCTCGCGTCAGATGCACCGCGGAATGAAAGCCGCAGGAAAAGAGTAGTCGAAATGGAGACAACTGAAAAGAATGTCAGAATGGATCTGTACGGGATGCGCTAATGTAGTATTGCCAAGAACTCAATGTTGTCGACATCAGATAACAAGGCGGCACGCATCTTTTAAGGATATCCATCTACATTGGTGTGAGCGAATTTAGAAATTGGTTGGTCGACAAGAAACATGCAATATAAGACGAGAGCGATTGGTCAATGCAACGCGAAAATACCAAGCCTTGGCACCCCCTCCCGCGGTCTTGGCCATCCGCTCCTACATATACCCAGCCTTCGTAGGCTCCATCCTCGGGCTTGGCAATGCACTATTCAGCTCCTTATCAGTAAAGCACCGTCGCTTCAACTACCGACACTCTCGCAACAACAATTGCACTTTTGGAAGTTGAGGTTATTAACTTATGCAGATGACCTCTCGTGGGCCAGGTGTGTTAACACAACCAACGCAGGTATACAGACACCAGAGGTGCATCTAATTTATCTTCACAGCTGGCACGGGGCGGGCGACTTCCACAAGGGCTTGAATAGGCAGACTTGGCGGGTCTTGGCTGGCTTAGAATTGTAATCATAGA
Organism: Apiospora arundinis; assembly: GCA_039105305.1. Taxonomy (NCBI): domain Eukaryota; kingdom Fungi; phylum Ascomycota; class Sordariomycetes; order Amphisphaeriales; family Apiosporaceae; genus Apiospora; species Apiospora arundinis. The sequence continues at coordinate 6,485,110 of JAPCWZ010000004.1, forward strand.
GGATCTGCCAACGCTGAAGAAGTTCTATGTGACTCTAAGCTATGCTTGGCTAGCCTGACAGATGCGGTAAAGGTTGCATACCAATCCCCCCCCACGAACCCGTCATCCACCAGTCGAAATTTGTTGTAGCTGACATTAAGATCTGTCATGAGATGGGTACATAGCAGAATTGTCATTGCTGATACGGCCTGGTCTTGTTTGGTATACAATCCATAATATCATGTTGGCTCTTCCGCTGCCTCACTAGTAACATCTTAGAGTATCTTCTAAAGCAAATAGCCAAGGTCCCGTAATGTCGACGCGACAGAGAGATCGAGAGAATTATGAGTGTCTTGAAGGGCCTCGTCTCGAGTCGAAGGGCAAACACAGAAAAAAACCAGGACCATGTGCCCTCTCTGTAAAACCCTGTTTCTTTCTACACCCTTCTCTCCGATGTCGGTGGAAGGCTGAAATTATTCGCGGACTTTGGTTTAATAATTCTATACGAAATATGCAGGCGATATCTCTGCTTTCTCCGCAGGGCTTGGCTCTTTGCAGGCATGAACGAACAGAGATAGGATAAGAGATGCATGGGTCACATGGAGCCAATGCTTGAGACACTTAGGTACCTAGCCCGGCATGAATAGGGTTCGTCCGTTGTTTGTGCGGCGGAATGGCCCGCTACCAATAGGAACTAGCCGCCGCTGGATGGACTGCCCCAGTAAATTCACTCGGGAACGCTTGGAGAGGTGGAGTTCTGTCTAGATGCTTCTCCTTGTTTAGACGTAATTAAATCCCAACTCCATATTGTAGGCCAAAGTGTTTCTCCAGGGGGAGGTACGTGGCTGTTGGCCCTCACGGTGTATGCGAACTAAAGCAATGTGAGTGTGCCGTTCTTCAGACGCACTATATTCCCTCTTCCGCTCACTCTCGGACTTGGATCAGGGTCAAGTCCCGCCAAGGCAATATTATCTGCACAGTGCTGAATATAGAACGCGTGATTTGTGCTCATGTTCTTGTGCTTGAATTTCAGCGTAGTTCGTAAAGAATTGTGCCTTAATTGGGAGCTGATCGACATGCCGAGAGATAGCTGCATCTAGAGCGATTAAGCCAAGCTGTAGGAATCCGTTTGCCTCCTGCGCGCCAAGGCGGGAGCTGAGGACGCCTTCCAGGAACTACCATCCAGGTTTTATTGCTTAACTTACAGCGGTTAAGTTCTTATCTTGGCGAGTGACCTTGGCCCGTGTGCAGATGCTTAGTCTTGGCCACTATGCAGACAAGCCTTTGCCAAGCGCCCAGGGCTGCTAGAAAGGAGCTTTTGGTGGCTCTTCGTAGGGGCAATATGCAGTAAACATATTGTAGCGCTATACTCATGGAAGAATATTCTGATACTCAAGATATTCCGTTTTGGGAGCGGTAGCCCATCTGGCAGGTGCTGACGAGATAGACAGTTTTAGCAGATAAAGTCCTGACGAAACACGCATACTCCGTCTCTCTAACGTGACTGGCCGAGCACATGTAAGGGGAATCGGTGACGAAAGATATCATCCTCTGGTGGATTGCTGATCTCGTGGTCCCCGTATTGGCCGCGTTGTAACCAACAAGCAGACCCACGGGATGCAAGGAAAGCGTCGTGTGGTCATTGTCGCTTCTGCAGCGTTGAGATTGCTTGAAACTGCGTTGCCATTCGCTGCTTTAACACGCTACACCTTCCCGGCTTCCCCTATCGCAGCAACTCTGGGGTAGTACATGACGTTCTCGGCGATGTGCGTGAACTGGGCCCGTCTTCCACACCGGGCTGGTGTGGGTATGGATTGTTCATGATCCCTACGGCTTTCAAGAAATGCAATATTGCGAGGTTGGAGGTGATACGAATTATTCCGTCTTGGCTCCCGCCAGTGGTGTGTACAGTGAGATACTCGAAAGTCATGGTATGAGGAGGCATGGCAGGAGATATGGCTGGCTTTGTGAAAGCCCCCGAACTTGGGTACTCGATCGTGATCGAGTCAGATCTTGGGTATAAAGACGGCGGATGATCTGGCCAAAACGAAGAAGATGGCTCCATGTATCACATCCACCACAAACTCCAACTACTTGTTCTAAGCGCATCATTCTGTTAGCCCACATCCCCATTCCTCTCTTATACACAAGTAATGTCGCCCTCAGCTATCGAATTCGAGCCCATCCCCAGAATGGAAGCGGAAGCCGAAGTTCTGCTCAACGCTGCTGGCCCAGAGGTTGTCCTCCACCGCATGGCAGAGCCTGTTAAGCCCATCTCCCTAGTCCATACAGCCGAAGGCGTAGAAGACGAGAGCTACGCAGTACAGCCGCTGCCGCAGAGCCATCCCTCTCCGGTTACCAGGTCCGAGGAGTGGCTCCAGCTCAACCATGTTATGGCCTCGGTCAACAAGCCCACTACAGGGGCCACCAAGCTCAGGAAGATGATCTTCGACACCAAGGAGCTCATTGTATGCCCTGGTGTCTACGATGGTCTCTCTGCTCGCACAGCCATAGAGATTGGCTTTAATGCGATGTACATGGTAAGTGAAGCAGCTTCCAAGCCATAGAAAGCTTGGAACATGTCCAACCACCTTACTAACTCCGCATTGTAGACGGGAGCTGGCACTACTGCCTCGCGCCTGGGTCAACCTGATCTTGCCATTGCCCAACTGCACGATATGCGTGAAAATGCGGAGATGATTGCAAACCTTGACCCCTTCGGTCCTCCGCTTATCGCGGACATGGACACCGGCTACGGTGGTATGTCGGCGTACTTTCCTCCCCAGACCCCAGACCCCATACTCCATACCCCGTTTGGCCCTCTTTCCCACTCCGCAATCCAGCGTGGACCCTCTTCTCCCCATGCAATCTTTACTTCGGAGTCTACCCGTCTCCTTTCTCTACCTAACTATGGCACTCACTGACCATAGCCTTGCGAAACAGGCCCCATCATGGTTGCACGCACGGTGGAGCAGTATATCCGCGCCGGCGTCGCGGGCGCCCACCTGGAGGACCAGGTGCTGACAAAGCGGTGTGGACACCTGAGTGGCAAGAAGGTGGTGCCCCGAGAGGAGTACATCTCGCGGATCCGGGCGGCGCACGCGGCGCGCGTGCGCATGCAGTCGGACTTCGTGCTGATCGCGCGGACAGACGCGCTGCAGCAACTGGGGTACGACGAGTGCATCGCACGGCTGCGCGAGGCGCGTGACGAGGGAGCCGACGTAGGGTTACTTGAGGGGTTCGAGACGCACGAGCAGGCCCAGCGCGCCGTCCAGGATCTCGCCCCTTGGCCCTTGCTACTAAACAGCGTCGAGAACGGCAAGAGCCCCACGATTACAGTGGACGAGGCCCGCGCCATGGGCTTCCGCATCATGATCTTCAGTTTTGCTACCCTCACTCCTGCTTATCTGGCCATCAAGGAGACGCTTCTCCGTCTCAAGACGCAGGGCGTCGTCGGTACGCCCGAGAATGTGACGCCAGTTACGCTGTTCGAAGTGTGCGGGTTGAAGCACAGCAGTAAGTATTTTGTCCATGCCGACTGCATCTTGAACCGTTGACCAAGGTTACTAAGTCCCATTTCTAGTGGCAGTCGATATAAACGCAGGAGGAGCTTCTTTCAAGGGTGGAGTGTAAGCTAAGTTGGAAGGACAGATTGGTTTGAATGAGGTGAAAGGAATAGAAGCTGGATGCTGGCATCCCTTTGGTTCCTGCAACAAACTCAGAGGGTCACAGGCTGGCTGTCGCAGGTGAAAGCCCTGTTTGAGCGCTTCGTCCCCGTGGCCGATGCTGATCCCTTGGGCGACACCTTTTTCGATCAGGTATAAGCCTTGAGACAGGGAGTGTTGGGGCGAATTGGGCCATTCGCAAACATGATGATCCCTTGGCGCGGACCCGTGTTGTCTTCTGGCATTGTATGTGTCGACCGCTGGTGCTCTATTCCTCTGCCAATGCGCTGGCCTTTTGTAGCTCGTCAACTCTTTTCGCACGGATCATGCAGCGCTGCTGAGCTGCCGGTCGGACAATCGTCGAGTAGGATGCGTCTATCGTGCGATGATGCGTGTAGGTCAGTCGTGGCATGCCTGTCATGCTGGTCTTGGAGGACTAGGTAGCCTCGTTGGCCTCAAGGAGTTGCCGGCGTGCTTCGGAGTTCGATGATCATTAGAAATAATGAATAACAACCGTGGTTGCTGTGCTATCGTCTCTTAATTGTCGTCATGCTGCCGTGCTCAAGTCGCCAGCTTGTCCCCGCTCCTGTTGTGCTCGCCGCCATGCTGTGTCGGATTTCGACTCCTGTTGTCGGTCGTCTGTGATCGGTCATCGGCGTATGTTGTGCGGCGCGTTGCCAGCGCGATAGAAGAATCGTCTTTTTCGTGCGTCCTAAATTACGTTGTTATGTCCGATAAGTCGATTATGGCATTTGTTGCTGTTTCGAGCTACTGCAATTGAACTGGAAGCCTGGCCCCAGTGGCACAGCCGCCTCTCCTGTGGCTGACACCAGCCACCCCCTTAACCCGCTGCTTCCACCGTCCAATATTCATGCTCTTTTGGCACGTGAGCCGAATAGTTTCATGCAAGTAATCACAACAATCCTTCAATACAGGTAGTGAACCTTCATTTTCGATATTCTACCAACAATTCTACGGCAGGTCTCCGTGCTAGGCTAGCACTGCTAGCTTGTTGAGATCTCCAAGTGCTGCAGAATGTCATGTGCATCTCTGCCTTTTGTCCTCTCCCAACAAGGCTTGGCTCGCCTCCCGCTTGCCATTACTTTCTTCGTGGCTTTCCATCACGGCCGACCCCGCTAACATCATCAGCGGACTGATCCGGGGAACAACGGGAATTGACTGCCATGCGCAAGTGACAGTAGCCTTGAATTTGTATCTTGGTAGCAATCGGTCGTCATGCTACCATGACCAAGTCGGGAGCTTGTCTCTGCACCAGTTGTGCTCGCTGCCATGTCGTATGGGATTGCGATCATGTTGTCGATCGCCAAACGTATGCTGCACTGTGCAGTCGGCGTGTTTCCCGGCTGCTCAGTTATGTCGGATAATGGTTAGCCAAGCATGTGTCGCGGTTTGGAGCTCTACTGCAATTGAACTAGCGCCGGCTATCCAGGTTCCGCCGAGAGCGCCTGAAATAGGAAGACTTCCTACACGTACAGCAATGCGCCGGTTTCTTTTGGCAACCGTATCTTGAGGTACAAAGCCAATAAGGATCATGATAAACAATGGTCCTAGAGAAGAGCACGGTGATGCACCTGATTTAGGCCCACTCCATCCCTCCCACGACTTCAACCTCTGCAGCGCTGGGTCAGATCATGATGAAGTACGAGAAGCTCACTGATGAGCACGTGGGCAAGAAAGGCACGCTGGCAACGGTCAAGGTTCACTGGAGACCTTCGAGTGTCTCGCTACAAGACCTGCCACGAACCGCTCTACCAGAGGTCCGTGAAACTTTTCTCAAGATGTATTCAGAGAAAGATTGGGATGGCCAGATGGAACTTCTCCAAGGCTCAAGCAGCCCGTCGAAAAGGCGAAGATTAGGGCTAGCTAGATCTTCTTCTGCTGCTGATTTTATTCATTTCATAAGCTCGGCCCTCGTGTTTATGTCAAACATCAGTCGGGAAGCGGTGCCCAGGAGGCAGTGATCCTCTCCTATATAGGCAGCATGGAAAGCGAGTGGTGCGTAGTAGAAATAGACATCATCAAGTAGCTTAGTCAAAGTTTAAGCTGGGACTGATCGTGCTGAGAACCAGTCATTGGCGTATATCAATACGAACAAGTCGCTAAGGGGTCTGTGACTGATGGCTATCGTAATTAACGGCTTGTATGAGTTTCATTTACTCCGCGATGCTACCCCGTCGCTTTGGGCTTCGACCCCGACCGGACTTCCTGCGGTCCCCCACCCTTCTCCTTTCCGCGTATAATCGTCCACTCCGCGTTCGGAGCTTCAGCTTCCACTCCTTGAGTAGCTCTGCCATGTCCACCAGTTTGCTATCAGGCTCGAATGTCGGCTCCCACTGGACCCTATAGTGAGTTGCACCGTCCAAAACTTCTTCTCCGATGATGATACCCAGCCACTGATCACAACGTTGCAGCACCACATGGCTTTCCAAGACAGAATCATGGTTGGGAGCAACCAAATTGTCCATCTCGTCCCGCCACGTTTGTAGCAGTGTTGTGCTTACTTCCGTTTCAGGCACTAGAGTGGGTTTCCAGCTGATCAAGTAGTACGTCTTCTCGCCGACGACTTCCTCGTCCAGGATTTCCTGAGCCTCCCATTCCTCGGGAAGCCGGAAGTTGGTTTCCCGTGTCTTTGACATAGTTGAGCTAGTATCTTGGGAGTATAATGGGTTATGCCTTCCCGTTGGTGTGGGTGTTGGCAAGTTCAGTGAGCGGCGTGACATGGAAGATTGCATAAGCCCATGTGGGACTTGTTCGTTACGGTGAGTTGATATATATTTCATAGAGTAGGTGTGGAGGGGTAGCTGAGGTGTAGATATCTACAGGTGATTGCTTATGTAGTCTAGGCGTACGCTTAATGGGCCAGAATTCATGGGTCAGTGCATGGCAGACAATAAGATATAATATTCATCCAATGACAACAAAACGACATCCGATAGTGGAGATGTGCAGATATGGACATTCTATACACCAGGCCTGGCTCTTGTTCAGCTCGTGGAAAACTCCAGAACTGGCTTAGTACGGCTCTTCCGCCGCGGCCGTGGGACCAAGTCATGATGACCTTCTGGCGCAACAAAATTCATGGCGCGTGTCGTGTTCCAATTTTCGCTCGAATCGCTTCTGACGCCACCCCGTGCCGTTACAGAACGGCTCCATTAACAAATCCTCATGATAGGGCCAAAGGTGGCAGTTTACCACATCTAGGCGTGAATTGGCAAATCCTCTATGTTTCAAGGAAGGGATGTGCGCGATACGCAGCCCACGGCGCCAGACATTAAAGCGACAAACCTACTACTCCTGTCGAATGGAACTTAGGAAACAATTGCCTTACGGATGAAGCCGGAGGGCGGTACCGTTGCCCTGGTCCAAGAAGAGTTGGACTTCAGAGTTGTGTAAAGGGGCGTAGCAAGGCAGACACCATGGACTGGTACTGCGCCGGTTTTCGTTGTGTATAAAAGGGAGAGTGTCTCTCGATCAGTGTTCAGTCATGGCATACCTCCTTTAATCATACCACTCGTATACTAGCGTTTTGCATCCGTCTATCAATTTTGTACAACGCCTGGCGTAACTGTGCGGATACACGGACGACCTCTTGCCTTCTTTGCCGCTTTCCATTTCCTTCTAGCCAAGCTACTCCCGCAATGGGCGCTTTGGACGTTCTTTCAATTTCGGCGGCGCTCTCCCTGACCTTCATCATAGGGGGTACTAATATCGCCCTGTACTCGTATTTTGCCTGGTTCACGAATATTCCCCTTCGCTCTTTCTTTGAGAGCCACAACATGCCCACTGATGCCAAGCATACCCGGCTCGTCGTGGCGCTCTGCTGTCTGGGCGCAATCCTCTCTGGCTTGCTGGTTTTGGCATCCTACAGCGTGCTCTATTTCGCTATGGAAAGCAACAGCGACACCCTGATCTATATCGCCATTGGATGCTCGGTTATAGAAGCTATCTACATTGTCGTCGTCGTCATCTTGACCGGCTTCACGGCAAAGTACTGTTGGGATTGGTGGCACTGGCTCGCTGGTAGCGGGGAGGACTACCTTGCTAGGAATTGCAAGGCTTTCGCAATTCTGCTCATCATACAGCTGTGTTTCTTAGCTCTTTATTACATATCCTTCCGAAAAAGGCGCGAGGTTCGCCGGAAATAATGGCCTTTGCTCGATACTCTTCCAGAGGAGAATGCTCAGGGCACAGCAGTGTGGGAAAGCAGAGATAGAGGACGAACTGAAGACAGAGGGCAGGTCTGGCCATGATCAGGGCGGGCAGGTCGAGATAGAGCAACTCGTGGTGGATGCCATGGAAACGGAGGGCAAACGGAATGTAATCACGTCTTCATCCCAGTCTCCAGTGAATGGGAACCTAGTCACCAATCGGAAAGCAGTGCTTGGGAGGCAGTGATAGTCTCATACTAATTGTATAATATAAACAATATGAGCCGTGGAACTGAGCTGTAAACTGGGATCGGTGACGTGCTGCTCGATCCCTAGCTTACTCTGCGTTTGCCGTATCGGCGAATTGAAGGAATAATCTTGATAATCGTGATCACAGTTTAATGCATTGTAGCGAGGTATGCTCCGACTTTTTTTGCCTTGCCGCTCAAAGCCTACGTACCACCAACTTATGGAGGCAGCTCCCCCTATCTTACGGCCATCTTACTGCATCTCAGGCATCTTGTGCTTAGAACAAAAGAAAAGTTACAGGAACGGTGTCTGAAGAGAATCGCCAGAAAGCGGCTAACTTCTGGATAATCACTGGTATCTATTCAGCTAGGTCACTAGCAAGGTGTTTTGAATTCGCTTCGGTGGCTGATTCAATCGTCGAATGCCGTCGTAGAAGAAGCTGTGCACGCCTCAGATACCCACCGCGTGGCTTAACTCCATGCCATTGTCACCGCCATTGTCACCGCCAAGATAGATCAGCGGCGACCACACTCTCCAATGAAGAAGGCCAAGATGCGCCAGCTTGGCGGCTATGTCTTCTATTCCTCTTTTCGCGCGGGCTTCTTGGGTTGAGATACCTATTGCATTACTGGACATAGGATGAGCGCTTGGCCCGCCCCATGGCCCATAGTTACGGCGACCTACAGCTGCCGAGAAGAGGCCGAGACTGCCAAGGGGTTTGAGCGTCCTGACACATTCTTGAAGCTCCGCGATGAGACGGATCCAGAAGTGCGATTCAACCTCTTGGAAGAGCTGTGAATGGGGCTGGTAGAGATGTTGGCCAAGCTCTTCCTCGACTTGACAAAGCGCCTCTGTAGGCGCATTCGTGAAGCGGAAGATCTCAACTGCGAAAGAATCCCTCATCAGCTTCCTTTCGCTAGCAGTCCCGGTACTAGCTGGGGCTGTCGACAGGAGGTCCGCGAGGGCGATGTAGAGGTTATATTTGCTCCTTTCCGTGTCTTGCGCCTCTAAGATATCTTGGCGTAACATATGGTTTGATGAGCGGCAAGGCGACCTTATCGTCTCGGGTGCCGCCACGGAGAGTGAACCCAATGAACTCGTAATGGAGCCGAAACCAGGATCTTGCCCGTGGGTCCTGGCGTAGGTGGAGCCAGGAGTGGCTGGACTCGATGTGATTAGGGTTGGGGTAGGGACAGTGGTAGGGATGAGGGTACTTGCTCCTCTCGAATCTCGGTACATACTCTCGAGCTTGCTGAACAGGCGCATGCATATTTCCAGGTGGATGCCATTGAGTACGTCGCTACGCAGCTTTGTTATTTGCTTCTCGTCAAATGCGAACGTATTTGGGAGTTGCTGGGAGCTGGAAGGAAGGATCAACCTGGATAAAGCCTCGAAAAACACTGCCATGACGCCGAAAGCAGACGCGGATCCGGGACTGACGCCAATATCCCTAATCGCTGTGACATACCATTGGCTTCCTGGATGAGGGTCGAGTCTGCCGCTCTGGATCTTCTTACAGAAGAAGCGCTTTTCGAAATTTACAGTGTCCGCGATCAGAGTGGGTTTCCAACAGCGAATAAAATGATTTGCAAGGTCGAGCTTCATCCCTTCCAGTAGGTTCAAGAGACTACGCAGTCCCTGAATCAAATCTCCCATGTCGTTCCTTCGGTTACCGTTTGCCAGCTTGTTGTACATTTCGTCCACCAGCTTATCCCTCCCAGGAGCACAGTAGGTTTTGAGCATGCTGGAAAGCCAGGACGCTAATTTCTCCAGGTCGGTGGTCCCTTTGTAGAACTGCTGCATGATCAACTCCACGTTGAACCCCTCATCAAGGTATACTTGATCCTGAGAGGAGACAAGAGTGTGCAGAATCTCCTTCACTTCTTTCAACAAGACTGGAAGACACCAGTCACGGTCCATTCCGAGGCATTGCTGGGATGATGCCGGAGCTGTAATATACTCCTGCAATTGGCCACGAAGATTGGCCCAAAATTCATCCGCCTTGGCCTGCTTCTTCCTGCCCTTCTCGCCATCCCAGTTGGGTCGGAATTGCAGGTCCCGGTCGAAATTAAGGTCATGGCGTAGTCTATGATTGTTGGGGATCTTGTCGATGTCCAACTCGCTCAATTTCGCTTTCGTTACCGGCGGACTTGCATTGTGCGATCTGTACAAGTCTGTCAATGGGTTCCCTGAAGCCATTCCAGGGTGGTGGTTGTTCTGGCAAGACTGGCTCAGCTTCTTTGCTTCCAGACACGATGGCTCTGCTCTCGGCTCCAGATCCCAGGTCTCACGTGCATCTAGACTAGATTGCGGGCGTTGTCGTGGCTTGTTTCCTCCCATCCTGTTACCACTAACTTGGTCACTTGTTTCGCTGAGCTTTGTGGGCAACAGATAATCAAAAGAATAAATAAAAATAGTTAACCAGCCTCAGAGTATAAAGGTGAAGTTTGCGGAAAAAGTTTTCTGGAATTTGACCTAGGCAAAATTCGCAAGGATAACAAGCAATCAAAGTTCAGCCAGAAAAGGACTAGAATAAAATAAAGCCAGGTAGTCTCTACCAAGCGAAAGGGGCGTATATTTATTTCCCAACACGCCCAGCCCCTATTATTTGCCACCGTAGGCTACATGGGCCGAGCAGGTGAGAAGCACCAGCTGCCATGTCCAAAAAAGCCCTTACCATGCAGGAAGGTGTCAGGTAGGCCTCGACAGCTCAGGGCTGATACCTGCGCGTGAGTTGGTAGCCCGCCCCACATGACACAGCCGCGTTTTCCTGTGGCCCACCCCCTTAACCTTCTCCCACCTCCCTCCAAGCTTCATGCGCTTCTGGCACGTGGGCCGAGCGACAATAACTTCCATGCAAGGGTCACGGTCAACATAATCAACCTTCAGTACAGGTAGTAAGTCTTGATTTTCAATAATCTATCAACAATTTTACGGCTGGTCGTACGGTTTCCCATACTACATGGCACGTCCCGTGCTAGTTTGTCGAGATCTTCAAGTGCTGCAATGATCATGCGCATCTCTGCCGTCTGTCCTCTCCATGCAGGGTATGACTCGCCTCTCGCTTGCCATTACTTCCCTCATAACATTTGTCACACCTCAGCGGTTACAACTTGATGCTTTTACTAGTGGGTTGATGAAGACGTCGAAGTCGTGGCTAAAAGCACCCTGTTATCTAACTAAGGCCCCATGCATCGAGCGAGCGAGTAAAAGGCAATGTACTCTGCACTGCCTGCTCATTGGTGAAGAGCGATCGGGTTAGATGGATGGGTGAATTATTATTGCATACAACGCAAACCCTTCCCTGCCTAGCTTCGTACGAATAACGTTGCCTTACCTAGTTCCCACTTCCAGGGACATGGTGGGAGGGTAGCTGGTTCCTTCTAATCTACTTCTTGAGCTGTCAGACCAATGAAATAAAGGTGCTACTTGGGATTGGTGCTGAACGACGGCAGTCAGGCATGTCACGAAAGTCAGCATGGACATATCAAAAGTGAATAGAGGCTCAATTGACGATATCAGTACAATCCGATGTGGCCTATCTAGTTTTGCGACAACGACATGCTTGTATGCATGGAGCCACTTTCGATAGGGATGATGACCTCCTCCTTGAGCACTATAAACCGGGAGTCACAGCTAGATACTTTACAAGGGTTTAGATTGGCAGGTGTATAGTATTCTGATCCAATAACGAACGAGCCGGCAACCCTTAATCACCATTATTCGGTCTATAATGCCCTACCCTTGTAGATGGTGGCGTAGGCCGACTGACAGCATCTGGTGCTTCCCGAGTTACTCCACTGGGCCCGCCATGAATATTGGCTGAATTATGATCCTGATGCGCTGGGTGCATTCCGGGTGGCGGCGGCCAATGAACTACATTTGACGGGCTTGGGTGATGTGGATCGACTGAACGCTCCATATCGTCAATGTTGTTTTTAAGAAGGGAATTTTGCCCATCACATGCATTCGTTTCATCTGTACGCTTGGCCTTCTTCAGAAGAACAGAGGCCAGAATTGCGCCAGTTAACAGAACTAAGGTAGCAACTCCAACGAGGAGACCTACCAACAGCCCAATTATGATATTATCATTGGTTCCGCTGGACTGGACCGTCAAAGGGCAGTAAGAAAGGTCTATTGGAGTGGTTTGATTTCCCATGGTGTAGTTGATTGGCTCATCTGCGTAGCAGTTTATATAACCTTCAAATGTCTCAAGGGCAAATGAAGGATGTTGAACAACCTAGATATATATATATATAGTTATATATATATATTCGACACATATACTACTCTCTTTTTGGAGCACATATTACACTCACTCTGGTTGTTGGCAGGTCTTAGCTCTTTTAACCCCAAAGGACGCAAAAGTTGCTCCCGGCAATCGGGGCCAAAGGGGTAGGTAGTTTCTGCCATTCCATATACGCCCATTCCTGGACCTTCGTTACCTCACCTGCCCAAGAGCTTCAGATCTTATGCAGATCGGGAAAGCTGTATGGACAAATGGAGGAAAAGGGTGTATGCGCCGGCAGAAAGTAGCTCAGTCCTTCAGTACCATCCAGTCAACATCATTTCTGCTTTCACAGTGGCACGCCGTACATGGTACTCAAGAGAGTGCAGATGGAAAAGCAGTAGTTACAGTAGTGCAGTAAGTAACGCTAATGGAGTTGGACCATCCATGGACTTTCGGGTTTTATAACTACTACGCGGGATCAAAACAGCTGGTGGATGAAGCCTCATTGTTTTCGGGTCAAAGCTACTACCAGTGGCACTGTGTTCCGTTACAGCTCTTCAGAGCCGCTTCGCCTCCATACAGATCCTGACTCACATTCACATTGGCTTTACTAGGGGCGCCCTCATCAACGGATGGCGCCCTTCTGCCTGCCAACAGAGAAGAACTTTTATTTCACTTCACCTCATGCGCCTGTAGCTTCAGAAGGAACGCAGCCCTCAGGTCCTCGAGTAATGTCCACAAAACTCCAATTGTTTCCCATGTGCTGTTCCATCGCCAGAGCCCGAGGCAATATCGGTCCGCTATCGTCTACCGTGAAATCCATTCAGCGCACAAAATTGCGCTAGGTCACAGCATATATACCAGAACCAATGCTTTGTAAGATGATTTGACAGCTTTCGCTGTGGCCGACTTCGGTTCCGTCTCGTTGACCGTGAGTCGGGGACATAGCAATCACCAAATCCATAAAAGAAATGAGAACAAAGGCTTATAGTTTAGTATCAACCCGAATGTTTTGCTGATAAAACATCGACTGATGATCGCCCTGGCGCAACGGGCTAGGCGGCGAAGGGGACGACGGTAGAAAGCACGCGGCCTCTAAGGCACTGGCGCCCACTTGTATTCCATATTTCACATCGCACGTGATAAAGGTACTAAACCGTATTGAATTTATGTTTTTGTTCGTAGCTCGGCATTTGCCTCGAAGTTTCCTTCTGCGCCATTTACGCCGGCTGCAGACGATTGTAGAGCAGGCCACGCTTCCGAGAACAACCCTCGAGCGTCTAAAAGCGCCTCCACAATCTTGATATGGCCAAAGCGAATGGCAAAAGCAAGAGGACAAATTTGTGGGTCCTTGAGTGGCGAAGACACAGCGGCTCCTTCATCAATCAGGTATTGTATTGTAGAAAAGAGGTCTGGAACAATAACCCGTGGCCAGGCATCCCGCCACCCTCTATCATTGGGCGACGCAACTCGAAGACTTGCTACGGGCTGATGTGACGCGTCAGCATCACATATCAAATTCACGAGAGGCCCGCTTCCATTATATTTCATGTTCCCGTTGATATCGGCTCCCAGTTGGACGAGAATGCGAGCCTAAATGCACGTTAGAATAAATTTGGATAAGCGAAGATCGAACCAAAAGAGTCACTTGACTTATACCGCTAAGTCGAGGAGAGGCTTACAACAGAGTCGTTGACTGCGTAATGTATTGGAGTCCTTCCCAGCCCATCTAGGGAGTCCACATCAACACCATCCTCTTCCATCAGGAGCCCAGCAATATGAGTATTGGCACGGAAAGCGCAGATATGCATTAGAGTATAACGATCATTCCTGAGATGATAGTAGGGCACCGTCGAGCAAAGATGGCTTCGCACCGGACATGCTCGGGAAACGAATAGTTGCAGTTTGCTGTTATCGAACAACTGGTTTAACACCTGTGGCACATTTTGACCAGTATCTCGAATCGCAGCCATGGACATCTCGTAGGTCTTCTGCATTCCGTACCAACAACTGAATTGAAGTGCGAACGGTACACTGTTTTGAGGGCAGCTAACAGCGTCCTGTATATAAAACCGAGGTAATATTCTGTCGCACATCATGTGACAAGTCGTAGCGAGTCTGATGCCATCTTGGGGGGATGCTTTGTCCAAGATGGAAGCGAGCAGTTCGTTCGGGAGTTCTGCGGTTGTGGTTCAGCATTTTGAAGTTTATAGTTGGTCGAGTGGTGTCTTGAGAGGTTGGGCTCGGAGAAAAGCACTACAGTACTATTCTCCCTATATCTCACCTTTTAACCAGCACTTTCCGATCGCATCTTGAGCAGTATGCGCCATACTGACGTTGATACCACAGGAGCCAGTGCTATATGCTATCAGGCTGTTTAGTGAAGTAAGTTTCCAAACAGCCCAGAAATGCTTTCCAATCTTTTGGACTTCGAACAAGGCGGAAGCGAATGGTGTACTTATAATTCACGCCACGCGGCCGTACGTAAACTACGAGTATCCTGTTTTGGCTTTGCTGATTGTTGATGAACTTCAACAACACGCAAAAAGTGAGTCCAATATGGAGGCTGGAGAAATGGATCTTGATATGGCGCCGTTTTAGCTCTTAAACGTAAGTTATGGGTCTTGAAGGCCTTTGCTGTACAACTTGTTCCGTATACTGAACAGTCTGTCTGGAACAGTATCTCAATTTACCGTAATAATCAAGTATAGTAGCTTAGGGTCTGCAATTCGAACTTCGAGGGCGAAAAACAACTTTTCGGCTCAGGAGGAGTTTTATCTGGACTCATCGAGTTGTCGCCGCAGTTACCAGGTTATGCAAGTTCACTTCTGGTACAGCGTTTTCTTCACA
Organism: Apiospora arundinis; assembly: GCA_039105305.1. Taxonomy (NCBI): domain Eukaryota; kingdom Fungi; phylum Ascomycota; class Sordariomycetes; order Amphisphaeriales; family Apiosporaceae; genus Apiospora; species Apiospora arundinis. Next base: position 6,500,253 of record JAPCWZ010000004.1, read on the forward strand.
TTGGTCACTTAAACTATGAACACCCCGTGCCGGTTAATGTCTCGACACAAATACGGTACCATAGAATATTATCTACGTAGAGCCGTTGAAGTACATAGCACTAAGAAAGTCTCTTCGCTAAATATGACCGATATGAGAAGAAACTGGAGTTACGTTCGTATAACCTACCGCCCGGAGCGAAAGCGCAAGATGCATCCACCACTCGAAGAAAAAGGAAAGGGCACGAACACATATATAAGATGGGCTTTATGTTTAAGTGGTCATAGGCGTGAACATACCAAGAAGTGGGGCATATGTAAAATACAGTTCGTCATCACACATTAACCCCTAAGGGCTACCAATGTCAACAACCGGGAAAGACAAGGTTGGCAGCTTAAGTGCAAGGCGATGCTCGCTAATCACATCAGTTTGTCAAGTAAAATTCCTATCAGGCATTGATCACGAACTTTTCTCAGCCTAGCACATTGGTGGCAGATTAATCTACCCCAACTTCTTTTGATCACCACGGAAAAGGAGGCAACCGCTTGGAAACGCTTACCTGAGGGAGGATACCTCTTTGCAAAATCTAACCAGCCTTGGAGCGTGAGCATGCAAAGATAAATACCGGATGCTTCTTGGAAGCTGTGCATTCACTGTACAGTGGTGAGGGAACCAGCCGTGTTGCAAGAGAATTATTATTATGCTTGAAGTACGAAGTAAACAGCTTTGCATTACAAAGGTCTTGTAGGATTTGCGATCTATTGCCACGCAGGACAACCCTTAGCCAATTGAAAATCTACAGTATTTTGATTCAATAACACGTCCTACGCCTTTTCGCAGGATTCGGGCTAGCCTTCTGGGCTTCTTCTCCTTCTTCTACAGGTCTTTTCCTGTGGTCAGCAGTCCCGAAGACGGCGTTAAGTTTCTGCTGTTCAGCAAGACCTTCCAGAGTGAAAGGTGATCCGCTAATATGACTGTGATAGTCACCGACAGCCAGGGATATGGAGAAAGGCCGGTCGCGGCTTTTAATCTGGAAGCTGACTTCCTGGTGGAATTGCTCTTGTGTGTTCAAAGTCGGGCTCGCCCAGACTCCCTTGATGATGCGCTGATGGGCTACGTGAAGTGAGGCCGAGGATTGAGCAAGCTGGCACATAAATGCGCTATATTCTGGTGTTTTCAACTGTAAGCGGCACAGAATCCTGCCCGCACAGAGATAGACCCCATTCTGAAATCGGAAAGGGGCATCTGGACTGAGCTCGAAGACAAACAGCTCCGCCTTGATACGGTGTATCAATGGTTCCAGGGATGGTGAATGAAGAATTTCGTCCCGGGCGAGCTTGGCCACATTTTGCATCTCTGCCACATCGTCGAGAGCGGGTACTGGGCCTTCAAACTCAATATCAAACCGGAAAAGGTTACTTTGGCTATCAGACTTGGTGTGGCGGAGTAGCTGTTGCCAGGCCCGATGGGAACTACTGCCTTGCCAAAATGCACGGAAAATACGCATCGGAAATGAGTCTTGCAGGAGCCGACGCGAGTCCCCAAGTACGGGGCTGCGTGTCTTCGCCGCGCCTGTCCCGAGCGACACGATGATACTAGGTTCAGCCCCTGATGCAAAGGCTTCTTGAACTGCTATCGCAGCAGGGTTGTTGAATGCAAGCCCGCCGTCTTGAAATGTGCCTAGCCCATCGATGCGCCTCGGCTTGAAATAGCTTAACATGCGTCAGTATATACATCGGCTGTGCGATCCTACAGTACTTACTAAGGTGCTGCGGTACTGCAGCGTATACTACAATTAGGTTAGCAATAGCCTCGCAGAGCGACATCAACTTACATTTCCCACAACGGAATCTGGCCAGTACTGCTTTGAGGCTTGAACACATGGTACTCTGCCTTAGGTTAGAATCATTGCATCCAAGGCGACTTTTCACATACCGGAATCTGCTCGTCGCTGTCCAACACCGTTATAAGTAGTGAAGATACATGCACTTGCATCCTGCGTCGTAGTTACTGTGATTCCGACTTTGGCTCCAAGTTCAGTAGCTGGAGAACAAGCCTGTATACTCTTCTCACCGAACACCTGGAGCAGCAAGGCCTCTAGCGGTTTGCTCGAATACTGGCTATCTAGTACCAGGGTAGCCAGGAGCTTGAAAATGGGCAACAGGATCGGTAAACGTGGCCACCACCACCGGGGTTGAAAGGCAACTTTAGCAAGATTTTCGAAGCTCGCAATGCATTCACTAGGAGACCACCCATTTATCCACAATGCTGCAGCCGTTATTGCACCTACACAGCCGTATATTAGTATAAAGAAGCAGCTAAGCCTCCAACCAAACTTACCGGAGCTGGTCCCATAGATAAGGTCGAAGTGGCGCTGGACTGGACAAGGTAACCCAATGCACTCTTGTAGAGTTTCAATGAATACAAGAGGGGCTATACCCCTCGTACCACCGCCGTCAATGCTCAAAACACGTACGCTCGCGGTGTCAGGCCTCATGCCGATTTCAATATCTCCTACGCTCTTACCGCAAAGGATGCAGGCTTTCAGGCAAAACCCCCACGGGCTTTTTGTGTCTTGACCAAAGACCCTCACACAGTTCTCACAAATCATGTGGCCACAAGGGAGGCTGAACTGAGGAGGACGTCTAACGCAGCTGAAACAAGTGACGTCTGAGAACAAACCAGAATACTCTTTGCGAAATTGGCACAGATTGCTCCTGTGAAGCTCGGCAGCAGACTTGACACGTCGGAAACGTCTGTATTGTTCAAGGAAATTGTTCTCCAACAGGCTCAAGAAGGAAGCAGGCAACGGGAAACTAGTCTCATGTTGTGGCCATTCATCATAGATTCGTTTACTTGTACGTCGGTACAACCTGATGAAGACAGTTCGAGGGTTGAATTCTGGATATTATTAGCGGCTGTTACCTCGCAGGTGTCCGACACTCACGATGCATGCCAGGTGGGTAGTGGTCCAGTATAAAACTTGATGTTATAATAGGGATTCCCAACGTCGTCACGGTCTCAGTGCTTCGCATACTTTTCAAAAAGGTAATGAGATGCGTTTCAAGGTCTGCTGCAACGGGCATCTTTAAACGTGATCCCTCAACAACCTCGAGTGGACGTTTACCTGGATCTACAAAGCGGTCGACAGCAGAATGAATAAAACTTGAGAAGTGCGGGACCGAGAACAGCAAACCCTCACGTCTCCGACGTGAAATACCCGACAGAGACCAAATCTTGGCTTGGAGTCTGTCCCATGGCCTATTCTGGCATTCCTTAGTCGCTCTTGTTTGGCGCACGCTCTCTGCAATGTTGAAAACTTGGTATCCGCGGAAGCGGGGTTTGACGCCATTTTTTGCCCGAACAAGTTCACGCAGCATCAGTTGTTCGTTTACCTCTAGGTCTTTGCTTACGACGAGAAGAAGCCATGGTTGAATTCCGGTCAAGGCGAATTGCTGATCCGGGTGTAGCCAACTTCGAAGGTGCTCGGTGACCTTCGCCATACCTCCGAGATCGTCGACAAAAAGACAGACTAGGTCGGAAAAGGGAAGAAGCAACTGGTTGTATAGCCGAGTAACGGCATTTTCCATGCTCTCGAAGCCGAGAGACGGCTGTGCTTGGTACATACTATTCTCATGGCACCTTGGATTTCCGTAAGCCTTGTTGAACTTCCCACGAGAGAAGAGGTCCCCATCAGCTACTAGCAAAGGATGGGTTACGGTGCCAGGAGCAGAAAATAGATGGATGTCCCCAGATGCCCTTTTCTTGCTAGAACGAGGGGGGTTGATTCCGAGGCTTCTCAGCGCTAATGATTTATGTCGGTTGCCCAATAAAATGGCAAACCCGGGAAAACGATGACCTGCAGTTTGTTGATTATGTAATCTCTCGAGTCTATTAGACACCTCCAGGTTTGCGCCCTCATTGTTTCGTGATAGCTGAAGCCAGTGAGAATGGTTGCACTGCCGCATGTTGTCGTGTTTGTATCACACTCATCATCAATATTAAGGATTCATGGCAACTTATATACGTTATCTTTCGGAGCCGTCTTTGGCGCATGAGGAAGTAGGGCCGCCAGCTCCATTTCTGACTAGGGTTCCTCCTTTTCTGGACATGACACCGTACTGGATTGTTTAAAGAAAACATAGGGCTGTTTGTCTAGTAATGGTCTTCCGTGATGTACTTTCGGATAGATCTTTTTCGAGCTCTCAACCCGGTGTCTAATCGTCTCAAGTGGCCGCACGTGCTTCTACGTCAAAAACGGCCCAACTCAAACACGCTGTTTGCTATTTAACCTTCGTGTGCCCTTACTAAAGTTCTGTTTGCTCTTTTGTCGCGTTAGAACCCATCTGTTGTATACATCGTTGGAAGCCACACGTCACACTGCTAGTGCCTTGATGTCCATTAACGTGTCACTGGGAAGAACCTACGAAGGCACAAACGCCCATTTGCCATATCCGATAAATTATACTGCATGCGCTGCCAGGCCCCTACGGCCAACGTCTCAGGTAGTCCAGCCAATTAGCAACTGGAGCACCAACACAGCTTTATATCCTTCACAGCCAGTTGTCGGGCCTGCAGCTGGCAGCTCGTACCGAAATACTCCTTACGCTTATCACTCTCCAACACCAACAACAATCCCGGTCTTCACTAGCACTTGTTCGCGAACTCGCGCGGCATCACTAGCCGTCGTTCTCGCTCTGCTCTATTTACAATTTCTATGAGCTTTTCCCTGACGGGTTCACATGCGATCTCAACATCTCGCTCGCGGTCCAATTAGGCCGCTATCCTACTATGTGCACAACGCCGAGAAGAGCGTCTAGTGTCTACTCCGAGGATGGTGCTTTCAGCCTGGAAGGAACGTTATTCCGTCTATCTTTACAAACGTCATTACAAGAAGGACGCGAAATATCTTTGCTGGCAGAAGAAAACGAAAAACTCCGGCGGGAAATTGCACATCTACGTTATGTCTGGAAATATATTTATAGAATTATGAAGGAGATTAATGACGCATATCTGTATCTCACTCGGATCTTCCAAGAGGGTGAGATACGGATGGAGAAAGAACGTCAGAAATGGGTGGCGAACTGCACGGCGATATGAAGCTGGCATTGTCTCCGGCAGAAGCCGAGGTGGCAGGGGTAATGATCGTTATTGTTCCTCAGGTGATTAGAATCAAGAAGCTGCGAACCGGAAATGAGTCAATGCTAGAAAAGCTGTCCCACGATAAGCCGAAAGGCTACATACACATGACGAAGCGCGTGGAATTTAAGAGTCACTCTTGTTCAGCTGGTATCTAGCTGTAACAGACACTGTTTAACAGTATAGTTATGGCCCTGATGTGTACTGATTTGGAAAGGTGAAGAGCACAAGTCTAGTAACCAGGTAGCTTTTAGCCCACAGCTTGTGAGATTGACAGCCAACAAAGTAAAGCTCCTTCCCACAGATTTTGTGAAGAGCTAGAGCATGTCCTATTCACCAGTGATAGTGAAAAATGGCTCCCGTGAGAGAGTGGCTTATGAGCAGTGTCCGTAAATGCTGTCACTGTCCGGCAAAGCGTGGACAACATGGTAGGATATAAATTTGGTCATCTATACAGCTGACAAAGGTCAAATTCAGCCTCAACACCGGCTGTACTCCAAAAACACCCGTTACGCGCAGTACAGATACTTCGCACTACCTTGTTGTCAAGATCCTCGGATTAAAATACGGACGCAAAACCTTGTTTTCGCAGTACTGTTAAATCCCATGTCCAGCGTCCGGATTCCACTCAAGAATTATTGACATTGAGGTAGAGCGGGGTATTTGTACAGCGCGCAAAGGCTAAATCCTGTCCCGCCACTAGCTGTACAGATACCCCGCATTAGCTCGTTGTCAAGAATCTTAGATTGAAATGCGGACGCTTAACCTGGGTTTCATAGTATTAGGTTGAACGTTGTTTGAAACTTTTCGAGGTACACTTGCGACTCTAAAGCCTAACGGATAATCATTCGCTGTAAGTCATATTCAACTGAATTCGGCTTTGTCAAGTTGGAGTACAGCCAGTGTTTGGACAGAATTTGGCCTTTATCCGTTGTACTGATACCCCGCCTGCCTCATTGACAAGAATCCTAGATTGGAATCCGGAAGCTGAACCTGGTTTTTACAGTATGGGGTCTGAAACGACATTGGAATTTCTCAACAGAGGGATGAGTTTAGTCGAAGAAACAAAATTTGAGCTACGGTATAGCCGCAGCTTTTCGCATTGCCGATAAGTGCCATACTGTACCTCCTACCACAGTGCACGGTTTGACGAATGTTCAGGGGCCGTATTACTTTCGTCGCTGGGCCTTATGGATGGCTGGAACAGCAGCAGACCGGTAGCTTGAATAACTCAACGCACCGCGTCATTTGGATGCTTCTGGACTCAACTGAAACCTTTGCGATCTCACATTTCAATCCCAACGAGCTGGAGAGGTACTTTCAGTAATAAATAGAGCCTTTTACATATTAGCCCAAATCCTAGCCAGCCGGTCTCGAGCCAAACGTCATATCACTTGATACGGTGCCGTCCAGTTGGTCAAACTTATACAGCTCGTAAATCATCTCACACCATGTTCACGCTACAGCCCCGCGACAACGACCCCGAGGACTTCCTTCAGTACATCCAGAGTCCATTTAATACACAGGTAGATTATACTATCTCCGAAAAAAAGATATCATTCCTGACTTTACCGCCTGTGACAGTTAACGACTAAAGCGTTCTGGTCATCCTTTGGTTATTCCATAAGTGGCGCAGTGCTTTGCGCCGTGCTCTTCTGTCTTCTACGGCCTCACAATAAAACAATCTACGCACCTCGACTGAAGCATATCTCGGATAGAAAGCGTGTTCCTCCAGCAATTTCAAATGGAGTGTTTGGCTGGGTCCAACCTGTGGTCAAGACCAGGGGTCAGGCGCTTGTCGAAAAGATTGGCCAGGATGCAACTGTCTTTCTACACTTCACCACAATGTGCCGCAACATTACGATTTTCCTATCTATCATTGGCTGTGGTGTATATATCCCGCTTAACATCGTCGAGAACAGTAAGAACCGTTCGTCTGATGGTTCCAATACGTTCATGAAATTCGCCCCCTATTCTGTCGGCGGGATGGCATGTTGGGCATATGTCGCCACCTCGCATGTCTTCGACATTGTTATTTGCTATTTCTTGTGGACAAGCTCTAGGATCGTAGCACGTATCAGGTGCGAGTATTTCGAGAGCTCTGAGTATCAAAACAAGGCGTTTTCTCGAACGCTCATGGTATGCAATATCTCGCTATATCCCCCCCCTCCACCCCTTCGATAAAGAATGCGTCACTCCTCGGAGACCTAGAGGTGTTCCAATACTAAGCTTTGGTCAGGTGACTGACATTCCAGACCGATATCGCACCGATGCAGGCATTGTCGAACTTGTCCGTCCGTTAGCTACATCAAGGGATCTATCTGGTACCATTGCACATAGTCTCAAAGAACTCCTGAGGTTTTCGAGAGGATTTCCAGACTGTTCTCTATGGAGACGAGCTTTCTAATCCGAATCATGTAACCCAGATCCACTCGCGACGAGCGTGTCGTGATAATGATCGAGCCTTGATACGCCGTAGGAAGAAATTGACGGATGTTAATTCCTGCGTCTTCGGCACTATTGGTCAATCTCGGATTGTCAAAGTTGTCGTAAACAAGAAGCCACCTCGTGTTATTCGGGAGGCTTAGCCAGGCCTTGACGGCTTCGATTGTCTCCTCATGACTCTGCTGTTTGCCTAATGCACTTAAGAGGCTGGCATCGGGATACTGCTGCATTATCTGTCTCGCTACTTTGATGAAGCTTTGCTGGATCGAGGCCTCGTCCTTGATGTTGAACCAGAATATAGCGGAATATTCGTCTCTATATCGCTTCGCATAGGTAACGGCAATTTGTGTTTTTCCAATACCGCCGAGACCGTGGAGAACAACGACGCGACGGCTTCCATCCGAGCTCAGGCTTCTGCGCATCTCCGCCAATTCGGCTTCCCTTGCGACGAAGTGTTGCGTCTCGGGAACATCCGACAGGCTGAAGGTAACGGAAAAATCGTTGGCTCGAGTCCCTGCCCCAGTCAGTCTTCTCTCGGCATCACTATTGGGAAGGAACCAACGCACCCTTCACGGCTTTCTGGATCTCCTCGCGCAGCCGTTTCTGGGCTTTCTCTCGCCCTTCGCCGTAAATCAGTGGCATGTGAACATCAAATATCCCCAGCAGCGCGTACGCCAGGTCCTCCGGGTATTTTGTTTGGCGGTTGCGAACCCAGGCTTCTCGTTCCGAGATGGGGAAGTTGGACAAAGGAGTACCGTAGAGTGCACTCGAAGGAATGCCTGTGATGTCGCGTATCTGAGGTCCCATGGATTGCCTGTCGCCAAGCCACACGCCTTCTTTGGAATAGAACTCTACCGACGACGGTGCGAGGAGCTCTTGGAGCGTCCAGCCGCGAGTGAACCATCTGCTTTTTCGGAAGGTCCCTTCCCAAGGCGCCACGTTGTCTCGTGCATCGGACTCGGTAACATTGGAGACGTCGGCAAGATAGACGTAACATCGTTTCGCATAGCGATACCACCGGAACATGCGGTTGATTGCAGTCTGGAGCTCGATGCTATTAGACTTGTCGATGCAGCAGGTATCGACCCAGAAATATCGTAACCCGTGTTGTTTCGCTTGTTCGGCACAGAACCTGATCTTGTCATAGCCGGCCTTGTGCTGCCAACTAGCTGATGTGTTCGCTAGGTCTGCAAAAACCACCTCGTCTGGGCCCCACGTGTGGGAAAGGATCGCGTAAGGAGGCGCATCGTCGGCAAGGAGGTCGGGGGTAAGGTTGTATCCGCCAGCGTCGTCGCGATGGAGTAGCCGCATCGTAGGGTGCAGTCGCTGTGCGACTCGGCATGTTGTTGACAATGAACAAGAACTTGTAGTGTCGTGGCCTTGCTTCAGGAAGCTAAGCCGATGTCATCTTTCCATCGTTGCGAGCACCAATCAACAGGATCTACATCAGGCTGCAGGTGCGGGGTACGTCTCAGCCGCAAGCCAGGGATGACAAGCAGACGAAGGACAAAGATTCGTGCATTTACACCGTAGTTCTGTTCATGTGCCACGAAATACAACAGCTAGGCTTGTTTCCAAGATAGCCCGCGGTTCGGCCCGTAGATCAAGTATTATGGAACGCGCATGAGAGCCTACAGAAGACAAAGATAAGTTGCGGAGGTCAGGGCCATGTGGCCTTGTGGGCCCGTGCTACTCGTACCCACAAAAGACGTCGACGCATAACCTGTTCATTCGCGTCAGTCAGACCAAAGAGACTGCCCGGATCGTCACAATGGTGCAAGTAAAAAACAGCAAGAATCCTGCTGAGGCTCAAAACTACAGTACTGCATAGTACTTGCACAAGAGCAGGCATGCTTATGCATGTACCTCGCTTTACCCTGATAACCTGAATGTAATTTTACAGCTGGCAAGGATGAACATCATCCACACCTGCACTACCTTGCATTCCCCAGTTGCCCCTTTATGTCAACAACAAGACACCTATTCGCCATAATCGGAAGCGCGAACTTAAGGCCCGAAAACCGCGTCAACTAGCGAACTGCTCAGTATCGGCGGCGTTGGCGGATTGTACGCTGGCAAAGGAAGCACAAGATGGGAATCACTAACGCTAGCTGGGGCTCTATGTTAGCGTACAGTACTTCGCAGATACGGTCGATTCGCTTTTTCTGCTCGCAGAAATCCGTTGCGCGTAGCCGGAAACCCCGATCCCAGATACACCACTCCGTTCTAGTATATACGTCAAGCGCATATGCACTAATCCCAAACGTGCAGACCGTTCAAAACTTGCCACCTGTAGATCATGGAAACATCTACTCAACTATTCTTGGCAAGGCTGATCAGCTCGACTGCTACGTACTGTGAGATTCACCATCCGCAATTTCAGCCGCTACTAATTAGTCCAAGACCAGATCGCAGCTTCTTTACATGCGTTCATATGGCCCAAGATTTTCTGGGACTTTGCGACGCATTCCCTAGACAAAGCAGTCTCGCCATTTCCTTATTTGCAGATCGTGAATTTGGTTGCCGCCATCATTGTCCTAGCTTGGGAATGGCCTGCGCCACGCTTTGCTCGTTGCCGTCTATACTTCTGCCCTAACTTCCATGCAGCAGTCTGTGCATTGGCTCTCATTAGGAGGACGTGAAATGTCTTCGAAATAAGACTCCCAAGTTTTTGCGATTTCGCACACGTCGGAGCTTGTCGAAACGACCAAGGATTGTGTGAAGGGCTTAGCGGCACAACGCAATATTCAAATGTTTCCCTTAGTTTGAGTTTGAGGGTCGTGCCGGAACCGACGATCTCGGAGGATGGGCTGTGGTGCCACTGTTCTGGTCCTTCGTGGAAGAAGTCCCCAGGCCTAAGTATGGCATTGGCGGCAGCCAGTACATCTGCTCCCCTGTGGCTTTGGATGGGCTCAACCACGGGCCAACTCCGCTCATCTGTGTTCGGTGTCGCGAGGCTAACTGGTCAATCGCTTGTAGAATTCTGGAGAGATCTCGCTTCGTCTTCTCAATCGTCGCAGTGCGGTGACCTTCACTTTTCCAACGCTCGATATTACCAATCATCTTATCGATTCGACGACGCTTCGTAGCTACCAATGCGCACAAGCTACACCCGTCGCATTGGTATTCCGTTACCCAGATAAGCTTCAAGCCACACGTTTCTCCGATGCGGCATTCCTTCGTACATTGTGCAACGAAACGGCCCCATTTCCAGTGGCCGCATGCCCAAAGAGTTTGGTGGAAAAAGCACATTATATCTAAGAAAATGAGGAGTAAGTTGAAATTGGAGAGTTCTTCGCGATGTAAACTCGTGAGGTTTGCGGTTTTATTACGCCGAGGTCCGCTGGATCCTGCGAACCAAACTGTCGGGACCTGTCATGCCATCAAGATGTGGCGGAGAACGAACCAACAACTCATGAGGGCCACTACAAGTATGTCTTATCACGCCATCCGAGTTACGGCCCCTTCGTGAAGTGGAAACATGAATTACTAGTGCACAGAATAACATCGTGAAGCCACTGGAAATAGTCCGGCCTTCAACCGTCGATCACTTTGGCTGGGCCGAACACGGGGAGCATGAGATACCGAGCATTTAATTCGGGCCACTCCACATGCCACGCCATTGTCTACAAGTAGGGTAGAGGCCCGCCACGTAGCTATTCAGTGCGCGAGGCGTATGCGACAGAACTATTAAAGAAACTGAAGTGGAAGCATCAGGACGAGTTGTGCGGCAGGTTCACAGAGCCGCATGTACCATTTCACACTGAGCTCGTTTCACTGCAAGGTCCTGAGCGACTCTACTTTTGGCTGTGAATAAATAGACTTCTGACGAAGTGCCCCTGGAAAAATAGGGCTGCGGGTGCTTGGGCCAACCGTCCCCCGCGTAGTGCTGGGCGCGTAGCGACCAAGCTACTTCGAACTCATGCGCCAATACAAGAACCTTCACCCTCAATTCGCAGTGCTTTCAGATGAATTCGCTATCCACTTCAGGCTCGCGCAAGTGCAGACAAGCTGCCACCCCCGAATCAATACCGATCAACGTCGACCGACACCCCCAAAAAGCCGAAGCACCTCCACCCAAGCCGGCCGCCACCTTCGTTTTAGGACACCTCAGCTGCGAGGGTGCAAGGTAGGGGTGAGACGCCATCCTATTCCGAATTTTGGCCTTTGACGTGGTCGCATTTTGTCCTCAGTCCAATCACTAAATCACTCGCTAAGTATCCCTTACATTACCACACCCTCTTCCAAATGCACGAGTGAACATATGCGTCAATTCAAACAGTGACCTATGCCATCATCAATTTAGCAGGTGGTCCATCCTCCATTGATCAATGCAATAATACACACCGTCTCGGAGCCTGATCGGCTCTAATTGCTGTTTGTATGAGGCCATAATTCTTGTACACCCATTTTCACGTGAAGTCAACCAGAGGTTGTACTTCATGATCACTGTGGCATTTGAACATGATTTGGGGGGAGATGCAGGCCCAATTCGATTTCTATCAGCGCACGGCGGATATTTAAAGGCTGTCGTTTGCTATCCATTAACCCCCATTATGTTGCATGTATTATTACGTTACATTCATACGCTTAATAATACTCACCGAACTCCCTACACTATGTGCACCAATTACTACAGCAGCAAGATTTATTCCTGCGGCAAGACTGAGGAGCAATTTGTGAAGTTCGAAGCCTGCCCTGACAACGGCAAACCGGGTCACAAAGCCACCAAGGGCATAATGGGTTCCAGTAGGGTCAAAGCAACTTGCGGGGCATATAACTGCCCAAATCACTAGTGGTATGGTAAGTCTACAACCTCCATATCAAAAGGATATTCTGACAATCCTCGGAATTTGACAAACTTTACGCAGAGGGAGGACATGAAACGTCATAATTATGTCCACTGCTTGGATAGCAATTATACGTGGTGTATATGAAGGGAAATACAGATCGTCTCAAATGTCCCAAGCCTTCGAAGTAAAATCTAACACGTTTTTGATGTGGTTCGCTAGCACGTTCAAAACCTGACTGCCCCCAATGTTTTCCTCTTTTCAAAAGCAGGCCAAAGTCATCATCATTGTAATTTTACTTCACAGAATGCAAGCATTACCATACCGCGGTACAACTTCGGACTTCTATCGCCATACCCAAAATGTAATACTCAAAAAACCCATGAAGGTTTGGGAGGGGAATCCGGATCGCGCGAGCTTGGAGAAAACGAACGCAGAAGCTATCGAAATCGAACGCCAAATCCTACAGATGCTAGGCAAACATCCCAGAATCGTTCCGTAGGTACGATACTATACTTTCAATGGCCAGAGGACTAAACATTTGGCAGACTTATAGGATTCAATTCCGATGGTATATATCTTTCGGAAGCAAGGCTTGGGAATTTACAGGCATATATCGACACTCACAACGCAGAATTGAGCCCTTCGCAACGTTCTGGAATCTGCGAGCAAATAGCCGACGCGATTGTATATACGCACAAGATGGGCGTGGTACATTCAGATCTTCGGCCAGAGAACATCTTAGTTGACCAAGTCGATGCCTCATCTCTAAGCGTTTGGTTGTGCGATTTTGGTGGATCGACGTGTGAGGGGCTTGGTTTGGATGGCGGTCACTTGCCTGACACACCCTTCTTTGACCCCCGAATGAAATGGGAATCAACACCAGCAACCGATATCTTCAGCTTAGGGTCGATCTTCTACACTATTCAAACAGGACTTTGGCCGTTCAGAGATCGCCCACCTTTATGGAGTTCTGTAGAAGAGAAACAGGCTTATGAGGCTCAAGTGGATGCATGGTTTAAAAATGGGTATTTTCCTTCAGTGTCACACATCACCGGCGGAAACGTCATCAAAGGATGCTGGGATCATGAATATAAGTCCGCCGAGGAGGTGCTAAAGGCTGTTCGCGTTGAGATGGTCGCGTCGCTCCTATAGGAAATGCACCACACATCTACCATTCTTCTGTTTCACGGTCGACGACATTAGTCCAGTGAGGCACCAATGACCTAAAAATTACGGCAAGCGTTACTGTGCACCTTTCCAAGAATGGAATGTGGTCTGAGCGGAGAAGAATTTCTCGGCTCACCATCGAGGAAACCGTTTTCGATACCATCTGCACCCGTGTCACGTACAGCAGGCGCCGCTTCAGCTGCCGGGAATAGGATGCTGGACACTTGAAGAAGGGCCTCCAAGCTGGCCAGCCAGGGGAATACCATAACCACGGGATCCTGCCCAGGAACATGCTGACAGTAATGGAGTGACCAACTGAAAATTATGTAGCACTTGGTTAACTTAATACAGAAGGTGGTTGAGAAGGAACCCACAGCACAATATATTTGCGGGGTAGCTAGCACCAAATGAATCACACTTCCGCGAGCGTCTCTACACTGAGCATGTTCACACACACACACACCAGAAGTGCGCAAGATATTCAGCCAATGAGATCGTGTAGTAATAGCTAGCTACATCATTGCAAACGGTTACACAGCATTGGCATATCTGCATGTTCAATTGGCCTTGTTCATTGTAGAGACAAGTGATGCATGGTAGCAAAATTTATCACACCTGGCAGGGTGCCTATTGGACAGCATTGAACAACGGAGCATGAGGACTCACATTCTGCCCAAGCCCGCCCCATGCCTATGAAATATTAGGACCTTTGTTGGTGTGTCAATTTCTGGTCGACCTTAAATGGTGCATCTAACTCGTCGCCTCTTCGTCGGTGTCTCTCCATTCCACCCACTTCGCGGATCCCTCCATTTCTTGCCAGCCCTTTGAGTACGCTCAATTTTCAACCTCGGGAATTATTCTTCGCATTAGCACCATGTCTGTGAACTCTTTGTCTTTGGAGACAGTCCAGCGCAATCTGAATAAGGTGGGGCAGGACTTATGGAAAGCCGATATTCCAGAAGTTGGGCTTGAGGCTATATTCAAAGAGTTACTATCTTTGAAGGCCCAAGTCGCCGTCCAGAAAACATTACAAGCTACTGCAACCCTCCTACGGGAGCATCCCAGCACGAAGGCTCTTCCGAAGCAGCAGGCTACGAAAGTTAAGCATTTCATTCGCTTCGTCTTTCGGCGAGACAGCGGCGAAGGAAGTCGGCAAAAGCAGCTACGCGCATTTGATTGTGATACATTGAAATTTCTGGGGCTATCATATTCGACCCAAGATATCATCAAAATGGACGCCACAGAATTTGAAGTCTTGCTAGAGTATGGTTCGAGATTCCTTGATTATTGTAACATTTCTTGTCTGTTGTATCGTCCCGATGTAGACAAAGCTGTGGACGCTGAGTTCAAGGACGCCGATAAGAACGGGTCTTATGATGAGTTTCTTCAAGGTAAACAATACGGCACTCTAAAATAAAGCGATGCTAATTATGCTAGCGCATTCTACACGACGACTACAATTGCGCAAACGAAAATACGATGAAGTCGAAAACCACCAGTCATCAGGAATGGCCCTTAATACGGGGCCGGCTGAAGATGCACCGCCACCTCTGGCGGGCGGGCAAGTGAAGAAGGCAGCAGAATCGACCAATACCAACCCAACGTCATACCACGGAGATGTATTCATTGTCGACAAAACAGAGGCACGGAAGGCACTGTTGTCCGATGAGGATCTTTGGGAAGTGTGGCTCACAAACCCCAAAAACAAATACAACGCCCATGACGAAAAAAAGAGATCATTTCTCACGCTTTGGGTGTCAGAGTCAATGGGCCAAGAGTTGGGCAGTCGAAGTAAATTGATGTAGTGAGATTAAAGAATGCCTTGCTTCACAAGTGCACTCTTAAGATCAGAGAATGTTTCTAGCTTCGGACATGGTGCACCCTCGTTGTAAATGTCATGCCCATTTGCATGCCGACCATGCGACTCATTCGACTTGCACACGCGTGACTCGCCATGAACAGACTCGAACATCCAACCAGTCTGCCTGGTGGGGACGCATGCATTTAAAGTCGATATATCCAGCATTATAGTTCCTCTGGGGAGGACGAGCTCCAGCATATGTGCATTGTTTTGCCCAATGACCTGGAGTGCAACAAGCGTCGAGAGCTTGTTTATATCCAGGTATGTAGCGAGCTCTTGGAGAAAAGCGCTGCTGACCTGTGATAGATCAGGCGCAGGGCCCATCTGATACTCATATGGATGGAAGCCGTGATCTGTAAGAACAAATACGTGCCCGTGCACGTCGTTCAGGTTCGTCGTCTTGATTAGACTGGGCTTGGCCCATCGACATCGTGGTGTATCGTAGTTTACCCCAAGCAAGGCCGTATTTTCAGGGAGAACGAAATGGGAGTGTGCCAGATGGATTCCAAATATTGTATGGGCGCGGTGACGAACGAAGAGTGCGGCAAGATCTTGAAGGTGTAGATTAGAAATTATTGGCTGTTGCGAGTCGTCAGGAAGTGTGTTGTAACTAATTGAATCAGTTGGAGTACAGTGAGACTTGATTTAGGCTCGTAACGCACATGTCGCGACTTTCCAGTAGGTCACTTTCCCGTAATTCTTTATTGAGGCCGGGAATACCACTTCCCATATAGGCCATATTTTGTATCCAGATGCTCAAACCTCGTTGTCGACCGATGACGTGAGCTTGTTGATTGAAGGTTGTGGTCTGTCATGTCGCTCGCATGTAGAAACTAAGAGATGGGGATGTGATGGGCGTGGGAATCGTTTATGACGAGGCGGGGTTTGGGTATTTGCTGGAGCCCGAAAATAGCCGGTAGGCTCAATGTCGGGTGCCAATGATATCTGGTTGCAGGTATGGGTCTATTCATCAGGACTTTTTAGACCGTCAATAAAATACCGGCGACGTTAGTTTCAAAATCGGTGTATTATTTAATTGGAGTTGACTATGGCAGACGTGTCTAATTACAATGGAAGTCTACAGAGAATGCATTCGGTATGCGACCTGGGAATGAGAATAGTTAGACTTGCCTTGGGGTAAGCAATTGAGGGTGACACGAAATAAAGTGCAGGCAAAAAATTGGCACTAGAGAGGTGAGCAAAAATTGAACCAACCTCGTAAGTGAGTAAAGTGGTCGCTGGCTAGATATGCTACTAAAAAAACAGATACCGGCTTATCCCGTTGACCAATAATACCGCTTCTTTTGCAAGATATGGATCTCGAGGCCGTCTAACACACGGCTTATGCCATACCGGGTAGGATGCATGCACTTGCTCGTTTGTAGATTGGTCGATACCTTGCTAACTACCCTGTCTGTATGCGCTTCTTGTGAAGTACTTTGGACATGCCCGGGGAGGGATCAACATCTCCCAAGTCACAGGATCTGCCTGAGATGAAAACTTCTAACACAATTATATCTCCATGCAAGCCATTGCAGGGTTGCAGCCCGGGTCGAAGCTCCCACAACCAGGGACAACATGCAGCAGGATGCATACAGTTGTTTGTACGAGTATTGGCCAATGGCTTGCTCGTTACCCCGGATCATGGAAGTACATGAGACATATCAATATACCTACTCTCTGGCCTATCGGGGCAAAACGAACATCTATCAAGTCATATAATGTGCCAGACATGACCATTCGCAACAACGCCCCCATGCAAGCGATTGAGATTTGCATGTACCAAGCTAACCTCGGCGGCGGCATCCAGCATGATGTGCCATCACGAATATATTACCAAGGTCACTTCAACATGTAGGCCAACGACTAAATTACTCGACATATCGATGTGATTCTCAGGATACAAGTATATCTCAATACATGGGGACTGGCAAGGTATCTCATCTGGAACTCCCCTAGCCAGTGGCACGAGAGATGTGTACCTTCAAGGCCTATATATCATCGAAGAACTAGAATCAGTCCACACTCTTTGTGTCTACCCCGAACAATGTGGGAGAGACTTCGTCATGCAAGCCATTGCAGGAGGTTGCAGCTTAGTGAATCTCTTCCCACCCCGGCACAGCATGCAGCGGTTCGCTCAGCACCCCCTGGCCATAAGAGGCCAGTGCGATTGATAGCCCTATTATTGGTGTTCCTAGGTCAGAGGATGGCTATGGATGAATATATACCGCCCTTATGCAAGCCATTGAGGTATGCAGCTCGGGGGTGAATCCCTTCCTGAGTCGAGGGTGAGGACAGCGTTGTCTCGAATCGAACTAGATGGGGTTCGAACGGTATAAGTCTCCCTCTATTTCTGCTTCCAGGATGCCCCGAGTCATCTTGTTCATTCGCTTCCTCAATTCTACCGAATACCCTCCAGATCAGCATCGCCACCAGAAGATCACGTAGCTGCTATCAGTACACTGCCACAAGCATCCCCTACCAACACGCAACCAGCAAGTACTACTTGCCTCCAGACATCTCATTAGGTCATCACTAACTAAGAAATAAGATAGTCATCTTGTTCTTCTACCGACCCATCTCATTTGCCAAACATCATGCCAGACACCAACGAAGATCATAAGACGGAGGATAATCAGGAGGCAAAGAACAACGTGAATGGCGATGATCAGCCAGAAGAGTCGCAGGAAACCCAAGACACGGTGGAAGTCTCTTCGGTCGATGTAGACGAAGTCATGGACAAAGATCGTGGTCATACGGGCACTCTGTAGTCACAAGTTGGCTTTGATCGATGGCAAGTTGGCCATGGGGGCAACCCAATTCTGGGTAGCAGTTGCATGGACAATTGCATCCTGTTGACCCTGCAAGGCACTCTGCTAGGACGTAACGGCGAAACGTTTTTCCGTTGCAAACTACGAATTTGATAATTGCCGTTGCCTCATTAATGCCTAAACACCCCCTTGCCTTCTGAACTTCCACCTTAAAAGCCCTTGATCGCCTGTTTTGCAAAGGACCAAAGCTTCCACTTTTTGTCTTCGTTCCAACACAATTTGGTAGCAGAAGTATGAAATCCATCAATCCACCAGATGAGCTGCGTGAACGTCTCCAAACGATCGCTTCCTCCGACCTTAGTCCAGACGCGTTTCAGAAAGTGGAATTCGACAGCCCAGAGAAACAAGAGCGGAATGACATCTATCGGGTGACTTGGCCAGAAGAGCTTCATGATTTTGTTCAAATGACGACCAGAATTGCTCTGACTGAAGCAGTAAGGACCCTTCCTTACCCCCATTCTGCGCTGCTGACTTAGAAAGGAATCGCAGATTAAGGAAACAAGCCCGGCTTCCACTGGGTGGGCTTCAAACACATATCAACTACGTGAAGGTGCTTTCACCTCAAAAAACAGGGTCACCCTCATTATTCCACTCATAAAGCCCTCAGACGTCCCTGCGAAGATCTCTTTCAAGGCGGAGAAGGGCCATGTGGCTTGGGAACCCAAGTTGTATCTACTTGAGCGGGCAGATGGATTTCGTCTACTGAGCGGGAACACTCTCTATATTGCATGTGGTTGTTATGAAAAAGATGAGACTACAAAGCAAAGTCGTTGAATTCGAATGGCGTTCCACTCTCGTCAATATCGGCCGCCCAGTCCCAAATAAAACCAGCATTCCCCTCTGGTACGAAAGACCGTGCTGAGGCATCATGAAATATGTTGGGAATTGAACCAAAATCTATATCAGAATCGTGTGCAGGTTGTATTCCAGGTACGAGCGCCATGTTGTCGATATCCGTGAGGAAGGTGCGGGTATTCGCAGAGACGGCCAGGTTACTGGATTGTCCGCTGTCGTCTCGATATGCGCCGCTTCGTGCATTAGGCTGCCCTCGGAGGGGGAAAGTCGCCCGTGTCGTTAAATGGCTCGCATTCCCGGCTCGTTTGCGTTTCTTGGAGCTGCGATCTGTTCGTGTCTGCGCAGCAATAAACCAACATCGCTCTTTCTCTTTCCAGGCCAGGCTAGGAACTATCTGCGGCTGGAAGATTCCGAACGGAATCATCTGGAATTGGCCCACGCCTACAGTCGGATCGTAGTCGGACAAGCTCGAAAGACCCAAATCTCGGCACAAACTCTTGTAGTCTCTGTGTAGGAACTTGCAGAGCATAGCGGGGGGGTTAAACAGATACAGATCCTCAGGGATCCAAACTTCGGTTTTTAAAATGCGATCGCGAACCTCTTGGACAGTAAGAGAAGCCTTTTCACTCCTCCATCGTCCTGCATCTCGCCATCGAAAGCCAACCACTACTCAGATTAGCGCCATCTTATGTATGAAACAGCTTGCTTACCACTGAACGCAGAATTTACGAGAAGACCCAAAGGTCCTTTTTGCTCGACGGTAGCGTTCACCAGATCATTGATGGTCTTAGCAGATTTCTCGTGGCGTGGTCTCGTCTCGTCATTTGTTGTTGCTGGCTGCTCTTTCCTTTGTAAGATCCAAAGACATCGAACTAAGTGCTCCAAGATCCAGTCTTCGATGAGAGCTAACTTCCTGTTTCCCACTCTGATGCGAGAAAGTGTGTTGATCGCATTTCCTAAATCACTTTCCCCGTCCGGCAGGCTGTGACGCTGACTAACGAAACCTCCAGAGGAGCTGCACAGAGCAAGCTTTCCTACGCCATCCTCAAACTTTTTGATTACCGAGGATACATCAGTCTCATCTGTGATATCGTTCACAATGGTAGCATAAGCCTGTGGCTGTCCTTGCTCGCTGGCGCTCGAAGTGATGGAGCTTTCACGGTCGATCAAAGCCGTGCCATCGACTGCTTGCTCATTTGTGTCGGAAGACTCGTCCTCTTGTCGTGGAAGGAATAATTTGATTTCGTCTTGTCTTTCTTGGCATTTAGAACCAGGCTTTGGGACAGGATCCCTGCGATGGTGCCTATCTAACTCAGCAATGCCCTGTTATCCGATGGAGAAAACTCACCCGCCATTAATCCATTCACCAGCTTCGAATTGTGCGTTGTAAAATTTCCGAATGGACTTGACTTCTTTCTCTGAAGCCTCACTGCAGCACGGCAGGCTCCATGAGTCGCAGACTGTAATCTCTTCGTTTCGAACCACTGGTAGCCACGTGGAGCGCACATGGATAACAGTTATCACCCAATGGTGTTGGGAGCGTACAAGGAAGTAGAACCAGCTCTCCGGAGTCTCTATCTCGACTTTGGTCAACTGTTCCTCCAACAGTAGAGTATGTGATACTGCCATTTTGGTTGTTTGCCTAAGCTTGCACCCGCACACTTAGGGACAGACATGTAAAAAACTGCTGCTGAAAACCGAAGACTGAGAATGGATATAAAGCAGGAGCTTTACTACAACTCAACTCCCACAGACCCTTGTCGACCGATTTCGAAATCGGTCGACAGGGTCAATTCCTTAGCTGCATAATACAATTCCATCCATTGCCAACAAACAAATCGCCGACCACCTCCCGGCCTGCGTCAAACCGGGCCCACCCACACTAGGTAATCCTGGGGTGTGTGACCCGCAGCTAGACCTGGGGAGGTCAGCAAGTCTCTTGTCACGCATGGGGAAATACAGCTCTTGAAATTCTACAACTTGATATAAGCTGTGATGTCCTTCTGCGAGACCGCCTTCAGTGGCTGCCTTACCTTCCATGTCACCCTACTCACCGAGTTTTCCTTCCAAAGTGCACTTTCACAATCATGGAAGATTTGCTACGTGGTCCTGGCCCTGCATTCGCCTTTGTCCCTACCATCGGGCTGGCGAGTGTCGGATGCCTTGCATGGCTCGCCTACCATCCACCCCTCCAGTCGCCCAGAGATCGCTGGGAGAACATCCTTCTCTTCCTCGTTGGCTGCGTTAGTGTCTTCGCTTTCCTCCTGTTTGGATCCGTATTATTCGCATGGGCGCGCCAGGGCGACCCAGTATGGATCGGGCGACTCTGGAGGTTGGATGTCTTAGGCATCGTTCTTGTCGATGTAGGTAATCTAATCCTCTTCTCGAAGCAAGGCTGACAATGCCAGTCCTTATATGTTATACGTACGCCTTTGAGTGAACAGTTCAAGAAGCACGTCCCCGCTACAGCCAACCTTAAGCTTACAGATAGGCTCTGGTTCGCGCTATGCTTCACTTTGATCGTGTTACTCTTTCTGATTCTGTCTTTTGTTTCCGGTGATTGGACGCAGCTCGTGGCTGTGTGCTCTCACTGCGTTTGGACAGCAGTCTGGTGTTGGAGCCTCCGACGAGGGGGGGTTGCCCTCGCCCAACTCATTGGCACTGTCTTGCTGGGACTTGGACAAACTTTCTGGTTCCTCCTTGTAAGTTGTTCCAAGCGCCATGAAATACAGCTGACTCACTAGAACTTTAGGTTTTATTCTGTTCTTTGGTGATCGTAGTCGCGATCGAACAGTGGGAGTCTGCTCATGACGGATCCCTACAGGAGGTGGGCGCGTCCTACAAAGTTGTCATGATAGGTAAGCACCGGGTGGGCAAATCAGTCGCCATCCAACACGCGAAGGACCCTGATTTCATCGCAGTAAGTGTTCAATCCTAGATCTGCTGGGAAGGCACACCCGATTAATGTGCTATGTTATTCAGTATAATCCAAGCTACAGCTATAGCCCTACGATACTGTCAACACACTGGGTTGCATGCAATAGCGATTTGCTGCATGTTACGGACACTGGAGATTGCGAAGAAGATAAAGTGTCCCTGAGTGGATTCGACGGCGGTATTGTCGTCATCGACGTCCGGCGGAGATCATCATTGACGCATATTATCAAATGGGCAGCAAATCACAGACTAGACTCGAAGCCAGTACTCTTACTTGCAATGGGGAAGCGGGCAGTGTCGGGTAGTGAAGTGACAAAGCGAGAGGTGACGAACTTTGCTCGTAAACAGAAGTGGAAATACATGGAGGAAAAGAAAGACGGTAAAGCACCGTTCGACTGTTTAGCTAAGATGATTCAGTATTCGCGGAGGTTCGAGATCTAGGACCTAGCTTATCTGCGGTTTTCTCATTGTTTTAGTTCCGTTCATTGTTCCATGCCATACACTCGTCAATATTGGTGAGGTTGGAGCAGATCGTGCAACATAAATATGAAATTGAATTGGTCACTACTGTCTCCGACTCTATGCCATTTTTCAGCGGCCAAGATTTCGACAAGAATGCCAGAAAAGGTATCAGCCCTGCTCACGTCTATCTCTTCCTTCCACTCCCGTTGGTACATATTTCAATCCTCGGGCCGTTAACAACCTACCGTTTGTCATTAATCAGGTCCAATCTTGTGGCCTTCCAAGAATAGTCAACGTGGGTAAATCTTCGATTCTCGCCGATCTTGTGGGAAGATTAGGGTACTCGATCCGTCCTTGGACAAACCCGGGAGAGTGCGGTTCCCAACTTAGGTCAAATTAGGTATCCGAGTGGATGGGGAGGCAGGTAAAGTGTGATGGTTGGGAGGATTGGGCAACCATGTATTTGCATCGGGATCCTGAACAACCCAATAATGTACCTTTATTATCAAATACAGCTCACACGGACCGACCCCCAACCACACTTCCTGATCGTATGGGTAGCAATATATGATGGGCATTGCTCTCGATGCCCCGTCTGTATGACCTTCTTGCTCAACTTCGCCCTGATTGCAGCAATGGATCCGCCATCAAGCCAGCCCTTGCAGAGCCGCTCATCGTCTGTGGTCGGCGGTCCAAGTTGGGTGTGTTGCTTGTATCCTGCTGAGTCCATGACGACACTGAAGACCAATGGCTCACGGAATGAAATACATGTCATGGGTGGCCCCACATCTGACCCCAGATTCTACCTGTTAGCGGTGACCCTCGAAGCATCAGAGAAAATCAGGCAAGGACAAGTGTCGGTGGAATGGAAAACTGGCCACATACAGGTGGCAACACCGTCAAAGAATGCTGAAAATGTTCGGGGCAAAGGCGAGTCCAAGAAACAAGCATTATCCAAATTCCGACGTAATGCAATCGGCGGCACCGAGATTCATGGCAATCAGATAGGGCCGGTCTACCGAAACTACCATGAGTATCGGTCCGTCTGGGTTCAGATCGAGGGCGGCATCTTGGTCAGTGATATCAAGGTAAATCCACCGTCGCGACCTTCTTGCCAGCCCAAATCTTATTATTGATAGGAGTCATCAAACGAAACACAGAAACGATTCGCTCAGCTCGTGGTCCAGGCCTGCCTGCCTATGAAAGACGAATCACGCACTATTCATCTCATAACGGCTAGGCACATTACCGAGCATTGCCAAACCCTTTTTAGCGGAGGGTTGGAGACGCGCGACGAAGAAGGAGAGCGGTCTAAGCTTCACCTGTTCGCCTTGGTCCGTCGTCTTTTCGAGTTGGCCGGAGGCCGGGAGGATACATGGCAGTACGATAGATGCATTCAGCGTGATTACACGCCTGCCAGGGCCCTTATTTTTCTTGGGTCGTTCATCGGTGCATCCGAGGTTTCTCATTTGCGAGATCCTGGAATGACCAAAACGCTCCAGTTCCTGTCCGGTTGCAAAGCTTTCGAGGGTGAGCGTCTGACAGAAGAAGTCCTCGAACAAAGGGCTCAATTGATTGCACGACTACCTATCAATCTGCCACTAGCTGTAAGAAGTCCCTACCAATTTTCTGTTCCTTGACTAATCTGGCCCAGGACCTTCCAGCAGCCTGTTTGGTGGATGTGTCTCGCATCAAGTGCACTGAATTTCGCCTTTACCAGATGGAGACTAGGTTCAAAGTTCCGGTCCTTCATGATCTAGTCGCAAGCACCGGCTTTTTTCTCTGTTGGAGATCCGGTTTTGATCCATCCGTCGAGCTCATCGGCTACGTTAGGTCTCCAGAAGGACGAAGAATCGTCCAACCTTACCTCAACTGCCTCCGCGAGAAGGTTGATTTCGGTCTGCTTGCGATCTCTTTGCTCGTGATGCATTGGTTCTTCAGACTATACGGGTCTGTTAACAATGCTGGAGAGATACGCTCAGGTGTGGACTGCCTCAAAAGGTTTCATTCTCTATTACATGGTGATGAAATCCCAAATGCGCAATGGGTTGTCGCAAAGCATCTTCGTGCTTTCAGTTCGCAGGTCCCTGAAGTTTCCGAGTTCTTGCAGAGTTGCGGCACGTGGAAGCAGTTGGAGGGCGATGAGGTGGAACCCGTTTTAGCAGACTTCTGGCGATATTGCGTTCAAGGTGACTCAGTCAGGGTGGCTTTCCATAAGGCGATTATAGCCAGTCATGATGTTTCCTACGTTGCGTAAAGCTCCTAGGTCTGCTTGTTCATTCTGTATTCAACAAGGTCCATTGCGCAGCATGGAAAATGGCTGCTCTACAACGAAAAGAGCCATCAATTTTCGGTTCCTCCCCGATTTGAATAGGATGTCGATATTAGCATGAGTGGTGACACCGACGTAACCAACGTCTCGGACCCATCGCGGGTTTCCATACCTGCCTAGCTCTGCCGGCGACGATGCCGACGAGGATATGGTTGATGTATAACGCGGCAGCGTAGCGTACAATGACTTAGTCGTGGTGGTCCTCTTAGGCCCCTATCATACCTTTGTGGCATTCGTCGCGCCGAGTGAGATTACTCTTGCACCCCGCCAGATAGCCCGACCCCTCCTTGCCGATTGGCCAGTTGCATGCCGAGTGGTAGCAACCACTTCGCTGCTGTTCCAGTAGAAGCAACCACAATCGAGCTCCCTCCGTTCCACACAGTGCCTTCATGAATCTGACAGGTACCGGATCACGTAGCAGCCGGGTTGCGGGTGTACTCCACTCCCTGTCCCGTGTGGGTCGCACTCACTAGCGCCGATTCTCAATCTCCTTTCCTTGGCGAGCCATTCCCGGGAAGTACCTTGTCCGGCCACTTCTAGGAGAGCTGGGCTTGCTTTCCTCCTCCAGAGACCAGCAAAATTCCCCTGCTCATCATGTGCGACTACACTCAGGTATCCGGATACGAGGATGGTGACCGTGACATCTATGTAGTATCGAAAAGTCCATGGAGACAAAAGATGTGCTCACAATGGCTTCTGTCCATCTCTATAAGTAACAGTGTCTAGTCTTTCCTGAAATAGCCATCCCGTCAGGTAAATGAAGCAAACCTATTGATTATAATCTTTGCTTCTAACAGTATACTCTCTCCTCTTGAATTTCACACTGCGAATTCCATCCAGTGTAGAGATTTCCATTTCTCTATAGAGACGAGTCCCGCCCGCCACGACTACCACCACCCCGACCTATTAAGGCGAGCTGCTACCACTCCAAATGTGTAAGGAAATTTATCAAGCCTGGAAAGGCTGCGGGTGCCAGCGGTTCGTGCGTTTCGACGCGTGCTCGCTCTTTATGGAGGATAACCTAGGTCCCGGAGAGGAAAAGTGCTTAGGTGCCGGAGGCGACGAGGATAAGGTCGTCGAAGAACGGGAAGACGGTATATGTGGCGAGTGCAAGGATCGAGAGCAGTATAAGGGGGCCAAGTTCGCTGAGTGCTAGGGCAAAAACCTTGGCGTTTGTGTATTCGTGCATCTATGCCGTACCTAACTGCAGGCTGCACAGGCTGGTCACTTACAACACTACACGGCAGGTGTCAATCTGGGTATGAACTAGCATGGAGATATAGGCGAGGGCGGCAAAGGCAGCAAGCACACAATCAGACAAGAGTAGCCACCCCTTAACTCGCTTCCACCCCTCCAACATCCATATGTTTTTGGCACATGAGTTGAACCTCAATAGCTTCCATACAGTGGTAACAGTCGCAATGACCAGCCGTTAATTCAAGCCGTAAACCTTTTTTTCGATATTATACCAACCATTCTACGGCAGGCCGTACGGTTTCTCCCCTTGCTGCCCGACCCTTGCCGATTGGGCAATTGGCTGCCGAGTAGTAGCAATCACTTCACTTCTCTCTGCATACCGCCCTAGCTAGCTCAAGTAGAAGCAAACACAACCGGGTTCCCTCTCTGTGCCTCACAGTACCGTCTTAAATCTGACAGTACCGGATCACGTAGCGGCCCGGTTTTGGGTGCGTCACATATCAGGGCTGAGGATTTCCTTATTAGAGAACCTAACGCTTCCATTGAAGCAGTCGGGTATGTGAGTAAAGAGCGCACGCTCAGGCAGCCTGCTGGCGCCATCGCAGCAAACAATCGGAAGCAAACGTAGCTTTGCCCAACTCGAAGTGAATCATGGCGCATGGAGGCTGCATATGACCATGTTGTACACACACACAATTTATTAACGCCCGGGCGGCAAGGCCGAAAGGGCAACTGACGCTAATCTACCGTACATTCATGAATCGCTTCCTTGTCACCCGAAGCCGTTGCATGTCCCATTTCCAGTTGGTCACTCCACTTCCGTCAGCACGTTCCTGTTCGGAATCCCGTGTGTTAGTAGTGTTTCCTGGCAGGCCAGCTTGGAGGCCTTTCTTCAAGTGTCCAGCATCCTATCCTCGGCAGCTGAAGCGGCGCCTGCAGTCTGAGGCACGGGTTGTTAGTAGTGGTCGCGTTAGTGAGAAGACTGGTTCCTATCCAGCCGACCTGTCGCCATGGCAAATCGTATCGCCGCTCGTACGGCCTCCATGTCTGGGGCCCAGAATTCATTGTCTGAGGGTGACTTGCCACCCAAGTAAAAGGACAAGTTGCTCCTGTGGGTGTCTGTGCACTGTAGCATCTCTGTTCGGTATGTTGTCCATTTGTTGCATCGAAAGAGGAAGTGTTCCACCGTTTCTCTCGCTCGTCCGCATTCGCACTGGTCTGTCGGTGTCGCTTTGATCTGGTAGAGGTATTCATTCAACCTAGCTTTCCCTGTTCGGAGCTGGGCAAGAACGCTGGCTTCTTTCCACGAATGTCCGTTGTACAGCTGCCTCGTATGTTTCCCTGGTAGAGCAGTATCGACTCGTTTGGAGTGTTTCCCGACGCGTTCCGGCAGATTTATTTGAGCACTCCGTTTGGCCCATGCAAGATTCAGTGTTGTCGATTTTGCTCCTGGCATCTTGGTCTCTGGTTCGGCACCTAGCCGTGTCGAGGTCTTCGCTTCCTTCTTCGCGCGATCCATTAGTTCGTCCTCTTCATGCGTTGGTAGCCAGGCGACGACGATGTTGTTTCCTTCCCTTCGCAGGCTCGAAATGGCCTTGTAGGCTTCACCGATGTGTCGTTGCCCAGACTGTTGACGTGGCTTCCTCAGTGTAAGGGCCGCTGCTTTGTTCCTCGTCACGAGCAGGATCTTGCGGTACCGGAGCTTCGGCAACGAACGTAGGGTGTCGGCTATAGCGGCTAGCTCTCCCGTGTACGGGTTCTGCTCTATTCTTTCACCGAGTGTAATGGCGCGGGCCAAGTGCAGGCAGTCCCCTCGAATCGAATTCTGTATTTCGATGGCTGCACCAAAGCCCACTAGCCCGTTCCTGGCTGAGCTGCTCACCGCAATGCGCACCGCCCAGTCTGTACGCTCGACGCTAAAGTCCGCTTCCGACTCGTCCGCGATCGTCCTTATCCGGCTCTCCCACGGGGCTAGTGCGAACGGTTCGATGGTTTCCAGCTCTTCCATGGGTATGTCTTTTAGCAGGTCCGCTACTTGATAGAATGGCGATCGATGGTATCTCCGGAACTTCCGTATCCGCGCTGTGCTGCTGCGAAGAGGGTTTGTCGGTGGGAGGGTGTGGATGTCCGTCCACATTTTAATTGCCCTCCGCCAAAACCGGTCTTGGACCGCGGCAATGTGGGCCTCAGCTTCCGCCACGCTCGTAGCCACGGTCATGAATGTTCCCACAATCGCCTGAGCCCCTATCTTTTGGATGCGGTGGACGGGTTTCGCTGCCCTGTACCTGCACTCATGCATCCAGACGTTTGACGCGTAATCCACCACCGGCGCCACCGTCGCCGTGAAAAGCTGTCGCGCCGTGGCAGGGGAGAGCCCCTTGAGCCGTCTCAGCTCCAGGACGGCCTCCAGCCCTTTGGCCGCGGCTTCGGCAATGTGTTCCTTGTACTTGAGCTTCGTGTCCATGATAACCCCCAGGATCTTGACGTGTTCTTTGGGCCGTACATCCTGTCCTTTGATGGTGAAGGGTGCCGGGTCGGCTTTGTACGGTTGGCGGGCAAAGTGAATGATGGCTGTCTTGTCCGTTTCGAACGTCGCACCGCTCCTTCTTTCCCATGCGAGGGCGTCGTTGATGATGGCTTCTACCCCTTCGCGATTGCTCTGCGCTGTTGGGCCTGTGACCCAAGCTGTAAAGTCGTCTACAAAGGCGATCGCGCCCCCGTAGCAGTCGATTCGCCGCTGCACCAGGTCTGCATTAAAAAAGAGGAACAGAATCGGAGAAAGAGGAGACCCTTGGGGCAAGCCCGCCTGTGGTAGGTTACGACTTTCGGACGTGTGTCCGTTCACCAGAATCGTCGCCGTACGACCTGAGCAGAAAGCGCGGATCCAACGGAGCAACTGATCTGGTATTCCTCGAGCCTTCATCCTTTGGAGAAGCCTGACGTCGAATACCCCATTGTACGCCCCTTTGACATCGAAGCTTACCAGGCTGAGAACCTTGTGACCTCGCCAAGCAGCGTAGACTTGTTCTTGCAGGA
Organism: Apiospora arundinis; assembly: GCA_039105305.1. Lineage (NCBI taxonomy): Eukaryota > Fungi > Ascomycota > Sordariomycetes > Amphisphaeriales > Apiosporaceae > Apiospora > Apiospora arundinis. Next base: position 6,529,227 of record JAPCWZ010000004.1, read on the forward strand.
GCATAAGCGCTTGTTCTGCTGACCTTCGTTTCCGGGCGCCGAAATGGTTGGTTGGAAGGAGCCCGAACGTCTCGACTAGATAAGAGATCCTTTCCGCAATGACGGACTCCATCACCTTTCCGAGTGTGGACAGTAGCGAGATCGGCCGCCAGGCTTTCGCTATAGTATAGTCTTCTTTACCCGGCTTTTTGAGCGGTATGATCTTCGCATGGCGCCATTGGGTTGGTAGTTTTCCTTCCTCCAACGACGTACGGAACAGCATGAGAACCCGTTGCTTGACCACCGGCCACACTTCCTTCCAGACAGCTACCGGCAGGCCGTCCTCCCCGGGTGCTTTCCAGGACTTGGCTGCGAACAGCTGCCGCTCTATCTCTTCCATCGTGATCGCGCGCATCTCGATGGGCGCCCTCTGCGGGCGGTCCCCTTCGTCGGCGATATCGTCCGGGAGCGGAGGAAAGAACTTAGTGAGGAGTTCTTCCGCCTGCCCTGTATAGTCGGAGGTGGTCGTCCCGTCTGCTCGAACGAGCTGGGGGACCTTTCCAAATGCCGTATCGTCGCCCGCTTTGAGATACTTTGCTGCCTTCCAAATGTTATCGTTGTCTGCGAGAAACTCGTTCCAGTGCTTCTTCTTTTGCTGCCGGATGGCATCGTGGTACTGTTTTGCGGCACCTTTCGCCGTTACATCTAGGTCGCTCCTGGTGCATCCTGCCCTCCTCTCGGCCCGGGCTCGGTTTCTCCAGTACGTGTGAATGCGCCGGAGTTGTGTTAGGTCCGTTGTCCACCATCGTTTCGCGTACGGCGATGGCTTGGCTTTGGGGGTCAGTGCGTGCACTGCTTCCAGGACGACTCCCATCAGCCGGTCAGTCTGTTGTTGGACCGTGCCACCCGTGGGCGTCGTAGCCAATGCCGCTGCGATCCGGGTGTTGATGTCCTTCCATGGGGCGTTCTTGAAGAGAAGTCGTTCTTGGCCCCTTGGGGCTGGTATGGGCGTCTCGAAGACTGTCTCGATGGTCCGGTGGTCCGACCCATGTTCCGTGTCGAGTACCCTGCACTTGACTAAGGAATCCTTCATCTCTTCCGATGCTAGGACAACGTCGATGGTCGTGCTGTAGGCTCCCCCGCTCCACGTCTTGGTGCCCCGCGGGAGTAGACTACTGAGGCCGAATTCGGCCATAAAATGAATAATCGGATCCGCCTCTCCTTGCTTTTCCAGTCGCACATCCTCTCCCCCCCAGAGCTGGTCGTGCCGGTTGAAGTCCCCTGTAATAACTATCTCTACTGCTGTCCCCGTCCTCCTTCTCACTACCTCGATGGCAGTGCGCAGCTTTCTGCACGCTTCTTGGAGCGCCGAGGAGTCCTCCACAGGGACGTATATGGACGCCATCAAGACCACATGTTCCGGCAGCCGCACAACTGCCGCGGTGATGTCTGGGGACTTGACCGGGACCTGTTCCGCTTCCACCTCCTTGCTGACCCAGAGCATGCTCCGGATCGGCCGCCTCCCTTCTCTCCGAACTGGCGGAACCATCTTGACCCACCTATGGTGTCCCATCGGTGTCGTCAGGAGCCGCCCCTGCGCCATCCTCGCGTGAGGCTCTTGAATCGAAATTACTGTCGCGTGCTGTACATCTTCATCGTTGAGGAGGCCGTCGTGTACGGGTCCTTGCTTCCTCACGTTGTTTTGAATAATACGGAACGGTTTAGTCATGGTTCGATGGGTATAGCTTCGGACAGTGTCGACTAAACGACTCGTGTGGTCCTCCGCACGGGACGCACTTTAGAACGGTTGCCTCGCAGCCGTGGTGGCTGTGTCCCTGCTTCGCGCATCGTCCGCAGGTCTGGGTGTTCTTGCACTGGAATGCCTTGTGTCCCACCTGCTGGCAGTTGTAACACTGCTCCGGCCGCTCTCGTCGCTCGAATACCCTCGTGTAGCCCGACTCGCCTCCGGCGTAGAAGAAGCCCTCCTCGAGGAACTTCCGCGCCTCGGCCGCCTTCGTCAGGTAAACGACCATGGAGCCGTATGCCTTCCCGTTGTCTTTCCGGCTCAGCCATGCCACCTTAGCGACTGTCGTCTCGTTCTCTTGTCCAAATGCCTCGGCAGCTCCGTCTCGTATGTTGTCGTTCTCGTCCAGGACCGCTGTGCGCCTGACGCTGTCTACCTTAATCGGGTACAATTCGTCTCGCAGGACGCGAGCTCCAGACACATTCGTCTTCTCGGCGGCTCGCTTGACTAGTCGGTGCTCGGTCTCATCTCGGCAAACTATCTTGATACGCTGGGGCTTCCTAGGGTCCATGGTTACGGCGCGGCATCGCCAGTCCTTCTGTTCTCCCGTCGCTCGCATCTCCTTCTCGATGGCGGCTCGAACCGTTCCGGCGGTCACATTTGCTCGTTTATCGTCCTCTATCCGGGACGTATCGATAGTGCAGTACAAGTTGTCGGTAAACGTAGAAGGCGTCGTGTTCATCGAGGTAAGTGTGCGTACGTTGCTCGGTTGGCTCGTTGGGGGCGTGCGTGCGATTTGCGCGTAAGAGGCCTGCGGGCTCGTCTGGGCGCTGCCGGCGAGGGCCGCGCTGTTCCTGAGTTCTTCCAACTGCTGGGTAACATTTTGAAGCTCGGCGGTGAGCTGCTGGATGATTGCCTGCTGGTTGTTGATGATCTCTTTCAGGTCTCGGACCTCGTTACGAGAGTTGGCCACGAGCTCGTAGATGCGCTGCAGCACCTCCGGGTCGATGGACACGTTGTTGCTCGGGCTTGTCTCCGGTCCATTGTCGCTTTCATTCGAGAGTAGGGCTTCTCGTGCTTTAGCGCTGGGCTTCGCCCGCTTCGATCGTTTGACCGACGTCGCGATAGAGTTTGGCGCGTCCACCACGATCTCCATCTCTGCACGGTCCTCCATTGTCGCGTCGGACGTCCGCCGCCTCTTCATCCACCTCCCCTCTCAGCAATGGAATAATAATGAATTGAATTAGAGTAAAATAAAGGTTCTCCCAACCGACGTTTTCCCTACTGATGGTACAGTCCCATGTTGTACAGGGCCATGCAGTGTTTACCGCTACGCGAGTACCACCGATCGACAAGGATGTGATGTGCACAGTCGAAACCCCGAGCGCGCGGTCCCGAGCTCAAATAGGGGCCCGTCCCTCACATTGACAGCATTTGGCCTGCACGCTAGACAGCTTTCAATTGCCAATCGCCCCACAGTTCCGATGTTTGGAGATAACCTTATCGCCGGCAGTCAATGCGACTGGCAACCGCACGTCTATCATGATGATTTTGGCCCTCCATTCATCGGGCCAAGTTACAACTATCATCACCACGAAGCCGAGAGTGGGAACCCTGGTACACTGACAGTAAGTCCTAGAACTGTGCTTATGGCATCATGTCCTGACACTAATCTGACAGCCTGGCGAACTCGCCATCCCTTATCAATTTGCACTTTCACAAGAATTTGCTGGCGGCTACAGCTATTCAGAACACCAGGATTTCATCTGGGATCCTGCCGCCCAGTCTACCCGACATAGCCAGCTGGAAAACCCGCTCGTCCAACCTCAGATAGAGGCTTCTCTGGAAAACCTGGCTACTACCGATGACGGTCTGCAGCCAGAGACCCCAACTAGTCCACAGGTACCAAGGGTGCAAATAACCAAACCATATTCAACCAAATCACATCAAACCAACGATTTCAGCTAATTCAACCCATCAAACCAGGTCCTCTATTAGTCAGCGTAAACCAAACCTAAGCTTCTGATTGGTGGACATAATTGACATGGTTGATTTATGGTGGATGAGTAAGATTATTTATAGTAGTAGCCTGTATTTTACGATAATTTTATGGTGTTTTCGCCCATTTGCAGGTAGGATCGGTGGCTCGGATTCGTATTAGAGGTAACGGAAGATGCCGGATCTAGCTATCAAGCGTAAAGATTATCACGAGCCCATTTATATATGGGGATCTACTTGCAAATGAATGTTACATAATACCCTGTAAAGACTCTTTGTTTTTGCCCGGCAAACGCGCTCGCCCATCACTCCCATCGCTACTATACCGTACCCAATACTACCGCCACGATGCCTAGCTACCGCGCCGCCGCCAATACAGTTCCAGAAACTGACGAGACCCATCAAGTCACGATTTTCCGATTCTATCCTGGCTGGTCCCTATCGGAACGCGTCCGTGATACAAGCGCGTGGGTGTGGCAGTTTGGCTTTGATATCCAGCGCGCCAAAGAGAGGCGTTGGGTCTGCAAGCACTGCATTATATTAGGGACCTCTTCTCCAGCGGACTTCGCGCCGGCGGGCCTCCAGAATGCCGCTGGGCACCTGTACCGGAGGCACTACATCAACGCGCCTCCCGGGATGGCGATGTCCCGTGAAGAGAAACGCGCAACAGCCAGGACCTCCAAGCCACACAATACTATTGCCAACTACCTAGACTTGAGCGCCGAGAAGCCAGCCGAGCAGGCGGTAATCAACAAGATAATACAGCAGTTCGATCGGCAAAGGTTCCAGCAGTTGTTGGTGGAATGGATCGTCAACGAGAGTCTGCCGTTTTCCACAGCTGAACATCCCGGGCTTCGCGCTATATTTGAGTACCTAAACCCACAGGTTCTGGTCCAACAGGCCAATTTGTCGCGCGTTTCTATTAAATCTAGGATTAAAGAACAATATTGTAAGTACCGTCTCAGAGTCATTACCGCGTTGAAAGCCGCGCCGGGCCCAGTTCATCCCGTTTTTGATGGATGGCGGTCCGGGAATCGTAAGAATGTTATTGGGCTTACATGCGTTTTCCCATCTATCTTTGATCACCAGCCGAGAAAGATCACGTTAGGTGTGCCTGAGATGCCTGGCCGCCATCTGGGCGAAGAGATCGCGCGCGTCGTTGGTGACGTTACTACCGAGTTCGAAATCGATGGGAAGATAGGTGTATGTGTGACCGATAACGCGGGTAACAACGATACTGCGATGGACCATCTGGGCAATACTTTGGGCTGGGACAGCTGGACTGGGCGGAAGCGTCGCGGGCGTTGCTTTGGTCATATCATAAACCTGGCCGCTAAACTGTTACTTTACGGCAATGCTGAACAACGGGTTGATACCTTTATCGAGCGCCAGGAGCAACTCACAGACGCAGAATATAATCTCTGGCGGAAAGAAGGTCCTGTCGGGAAGCTTCGGATCTTGGTCATCGCTATCGATACGAGTGATAGGTTACCAGCCCTGCCTTGTGCTACCTATCCCACAGACTATTAATTTGCTAACGTTAAATATCCACAGGTTAACCGCCGCCTTCCAACAGATCCAACAAGCCGATATCAATAATGCCGAGACCGAACGAGCCCGATCCAAGAAGCCCCTCCACGTCGTCAAAGATAACCAAACGCGCTGGCTTGGCTCGCTTTATATGATCCGACGCGCGCTACGCGTTCGCATATACTTCGAACAGTTAAAGGTTAAATATAAGCTTCAATGGGAACAAGAAAACCGAGGGCGGGACGGCCATCTACGCCCGTCAGCGGCAGCGAATATCCCGGTATTCCTGAATGACGATAACTGGCTATCTGGTAACGACTGGGTCGCGCTGGAGCATCTCGAAACGATCCTGACTTCGTTCGAGAGTGTACTTAAGAAGCTGGAGGGTGATGGGCAGATTAGGCACCGCGCTACCGGTCTCCGTGGGTCATATGGTAACGTTTGGGATGTTCTACCATCATACGAGTTCCTACTCAAGCAGTTGGAAGATACTAGGCGCATTGCTAATGGAATCCCTGATCCCATCCAATTCAAAGTAGGCATCAACGCTGCCTGGGATAAGCTGAATGAGTATTACAACCGACTTGACGATGTCTATTTCTATTACGCGTCACTTGCTTTTCATCCTGCTTACGGATGGGCGAAGATTTCACACTTCTGGGACCGTCACCCCGACTGGCTAGCCAAGGCCAAGGCCATCGTGAAAAGCCACTGGGAGAGGGAACACAAGACCCGTCCTATCCCCCCTGACCTTATCCCATCTGCCCCGACGCCAACCGGCTTTGCACCATCGCAGGCTGCCTGCCGCATCAACGAGGTAGACGCCTTTCTACAGCAGGGTCAGCTGCAGGGCGACCGGGCGTTGGAAATCAACGATGACGAGATGGAAGCCTGGATAGCTGAAAGACCCGACCCATTTGATCAGTACGTTACCGATCCCATCGCTTACTGGCGCGCCAGAAGAACCAAATACCCCAGACTTTCGCAGATGGCGCTAGATACGCTTACCATCCCGGCCATGTCGGCTGAGTGCGAGCGCTTATTCTCGGCCGCCGGCATGCTGCTTAACCCGCTACGGAGCAGCCTCGATATTGCGATCGTCGGTCAGTGCATGGCACTTCGATCCTGGCTACGGGCAGGCATCCTGCTGGATGGGGAAGTTGATCCGGTTGCCGTCTCAGCCGCAGAGCGGCTGGAAAGCGAGGCATTACAGCGTATGGACTACGATCAGCAGGTCGCCCACGTCACCAAATGGGTAGCGGAAGGGGAACCGCGGCCCGGGATATACCTAGGCTGCGAGTAGGGGCGACGGCGAGCCTATGTACCGGTGCCAGTGGCAATAAATTCAGCGGCGTCGGTAAAATTCACGATACCCCTGAATTCGTCCACCATATTCAACCAAATCACATCAAACCAACAATTTGAGCTAATTCAACCCATCAAACCAGGGCTTTCATTAGTCAGCATCAACCAAATCACATCTGACTCTTTGGTTTGGTTGGTTTGGTTGTTTACAGCCCTGTCAGGTACCCCCTGCCCATCCTGTTGTTTCTGTCAAGGAAAGGAACAAGGAAAAAAATCGACAAGCTGCCGCTAAGTGCCGTAAACGGGTGAAGGAGGAAAAAGCTGCTTTGCAAGCCAAAGTGGCTGGATTGCAGAGTAAAAACGAAAGACTGAGGGCTGACATGGGAATATTAATGGAGGAGAGGCTGTCACTCATCTACGAAATATTCAGCCATGATGGATGCCGTGATCCCATTATCCAGAGCTTCATTCAATCCCGAGCGGGCGATGTCACTTCTACTGTCGTATGGGCGAATGCTCACCGGCTGGATCAGTAGTAGGTATTTTTGTTCGGGTGCAGAATGTGGTATATGGACCGTCAGTTGGGGACATGGCACACAATAGACCATGCATACAAGAAATGGGCCTAGTTTTGCAATATTGAGGCCCCCGGTGATCGAAATAGCGATGCAGTCTCACTAGATGTATTGCAACGTAGGTACCCGAGACGTCGCTTGGCACATCATTGTGAATCAGCTGGACCGTGACGCTGTATCTATTTAGTGGTACTGTCTCGCCCATCCCGCTTCGCTGCTTTCCACCATCGTACGGTCATGGCCAGCCAGCCTATCTCTACCAATATGAGCTCCAATACCCAGCAACCGGTTTTCGACCCAGCTGCATGGGCTGCCGACCCCAAGGCGTACGAAGAGCAGTTGTCTAACAATGGATTGTTAGAAAGTACCCAAGAGCGGCTTGTGGCCGAAGGGCTTTCCAAACACGCACTTCCCAATGGGAACAAGAAGAGCTCTACCTCCGCCCATGTTGCTATACCGAAGAATCGTGCAGCGGCGATCTGTAGGTAAAACGACTGTCTACGTCACAAACACTTGCTAATGTCCTCAGGCGAATATCTTACCGCGGAGGAAGCAATTTTAATGAGAAAGCACGGAGAAGGAGACTATTACAATGTGTATTTTCCACCAAAAAGCCAGTTCTCACACGCATTAAACCTTTGTTCTGGGCAAGGAAGGGTATTGTGAGCTCTTTGTCAAACACACCATTTGGAGGATGGAGATTCGATCTAGCAGGGGTCTGGTGTGGAGGGTCGACTGCCTTATCGCTACGCTAGATTGTCTGTAGTCACACTAAACCATCCCTGGACAAGCACGTCAGTCGCGGGGTACGCAGCAGGTACACAACGAAGAGAGCCACCCACCACGAGTGTAGGATCCTTCATCACAACAGCCGAGCATTCAGTCATTTTCTCGACTTGTGTTCTTGTTCCGGTACACCATGCAATGCACCGTGCGACGTTACTTTGGGGGTAGAACGCGCCAGGCTAGCGACTCTCTCTGCATTAGACGCCTGTACGTCGTAGCGCGACACTCGCTTGCGCCGCTGTGAGCATCAAGTACGATGCCGCCCCCGTATGGACGTCTCCCTGCGTTCGTCCTCGGAACGCTACAGCTTCGACGAGGCACCCGTTGCAACCATACGAGAACATGTCGGTTGATGTGAGCCAGTCCAAGGGAGCAGTAGGCTTCAATATCTGCCCCGTCTATATGAGCCGCGTGCCCGTCGTCCTCTCGGGTAAGCTGTCCTGCTGGGAATATTCCGTACCGGAACGTAGTTGCGACCTGCCGCGCCTACCCGATACTGTCTTGCCACAAGCAGCCGCCGTCTTCCTGCTTGTTCTCCGCAGATTCGCCCTTTCCTCGACTAGGAGGTTCCAATGAACTGTTGTCTGGCAGTTTTGGCCCATCGTCGTAACGTCTTCTGTGGCATGGATGGCGACGCGCGATGGAGTCAGCCGGTACAGGCCGCCGCAGCTTCTTCTCGAGATCCGGTTCAAGGTTCAAGATCCCAATGCGCAGCGCCGGCCGTACTCTATCAGCGCAAACCGACATCAGACTGCGCGAATGAATACGGTCCTCCCGACGGCGCGAGGCATGGGAGAAACGGCTGCCTACAGTAGTTACCACTAGGACCCGGCTGGGGTGTTCTCGCTCGCCTTACCACACAACCCAATGCCATGGCCGTCCGAGTATCGGCAGACAACCTACAGCCCCTCTCTGATGTACGGTTTCCCGCAAATGAGTATGCCGAGCATAACGGCACGCAGGCCGGTAGCTGTGGCCGCCTCTTCGTTCCAAGACGAACCAGCCAACACAGGTGCGGCGCTTGCCCTCCCGGCTCCAGCTATTTCATCGGACACGTCGGAAATCGATCAGTTAAGCCCGGTGGCCGAGAGTACAGAGCTTGGAGATCAGCATAGCGTTGCACCAACGAGCGGTATGCCAAAATCAAGCGAAGCGCCAGACATGGCCACGGAGCCAATAGACATGGCCGAAGCTTACGAGCAGTATCAGATAACCATCAAGGAAATCTTCACTAACATCCACAACGGCGTCCTCGGTTCGGCCAGCGAATCACTATTGACTGTTTCCGGCTGGCTGCTCTCGAACGTTGTCAAATTGGGTACGTTTCAAGGACGGTCCTGTGTTACACAGCACTTATGCTGACGATCAATATGCTCACCAGGTCTGACTATCGATAATTCCCAATTACATTATGACCGTATCAAGCTTTGGCATGATTTTAACCATGCTTGGCTAGCTCTACTACAGAAGCAAAAAGACATGGTTGACTCAGGGATGGCGCTACAGAGGGGCCAAACACTCATGAGCGAAGAGAGGCTCGAGGAGATGGGTGAGAAGATTGTACGACTCTGTGATGGGATTAAAAGGCACGGCCTCGTGGACTATTAGTATGGTGTATGGGAAGAGCGTATTATTGACAGTATGTCACTTCCGCAGATAGAGCCCACCCCACTACTTGGGAGTCTTAGCTGACTTTGGATGTAGTTCTTACGGAATGCCTCGACTACGGGAGTACGGACGGGTCCGGAAACGCCTCTCTTGCGATCCCTTCCTCCTCGAGGTAACTTCATTCGGCATGGTGGATCGCGAGCCACGTGTTTGCACGGGAACGAGATGGGAGAAGGAGGTGCATACACGGCAGTTCTGATGCAACTCGTGCCGCGGAAATGTAGATACCAATAGCATCCTCAAAGCAGAAGATATGTCCCGCTGTGGTTGATGTACTAGTCCACTGATCCCTTTTTCATTTCCATGATAGCCTCTATAGGCTACATTCCGCGATTCCGTGCTGCCGTCCATGTCATAAAACGATAGAGGCTCTGTATGTCGTTTATCCCTGACAGCAACATGCATTGCCAATTTGGTGGGCTCAACAGGCTTGGACCCTGCAATGGAACAGAAGTCTCCGGGGTGCGTGGCTTGCATGTTGCAGAGGCTTGAACGCCATCGACACCGATCGTATGTCGAGTTGTTCAAGGTAGCTACGGATGTTGCTGGGGAAGATATGGACTTTGTCATATAAGTCTCGATGCGCAAGAGAGAAGACCATGCGCTTGATGGTCCATCTTCATGGAATACTGAAATCGAGCCGTGATCAATTCATCATAGAATGAACATGGCACTGTCACCTTGGTTGTATCGCCCCTTGGCCGTCTCCGGCTGGTTGACCGTGTTGGGCGTGGTCACCGTGACCTTGCCGTACGTTCTAGGCGTCGGCTTTCTGCCCAAAAGATGGCCCCTGACGCCCGAGATGGCGCTGGTCGCCCTTTTCTGCTTCCGCTACTTGCGGTTACTCGTGCACGGGTGGTCCTACTATTTCGTCTACAAGCCCTCTTCTCCGGTCCCCGACTCACCTACCTACACCGCGGCCGAGCACATCACCGTGATTGTGCCCACCGTAGAGCCCGGCGGTCCCACGTTCCACCGCTGTCTGGACTCGATCTGTGCCAACAGTCCGGCCCGCGTTTTCGTCGTCACCGTGGGCGCCGCACTGCACCAGACGGCCGAGAAAATGCTGGCCCCCGTCCGCCGCGCCCACCCTTCCGTCACCGTCGAGGTACATCACACGCCGGTAGCCAACAAGCGGAGGCAGATTGACTCCGTCGTTGACAAGGTGTGTACGCCCATCACGTTCCTGGTCGACAGCACAGCGATCCTACCCTCCGAGGGCCAGTTTTTCCCCTGGGCCCTGGCGCCTTTTGAAAACCCGGGCGTGGGGCTTGTAGGCACGTGCAAGCTCGTCGAACGCGCCACACAGCCAACCTGGTGGTCCCAGTACTGGAACTTTCTGGGCGGCATCTACCTGGAACGGCACAACTTCGAGGTCGCGGCTGCCAATGCCATCGATGGCGGCGCCTTCATCATCAGCGGCCGCACCTGTGGCGTCCGCACCTCCATCCTCATGGATGAGAACTTCCGCCGCGGGTACGTCGACGAGCGCATCCAATTTCCCCTCGGTCTGCTGCCCGACATCGGCCCCATCGTCGCGGACGACGACAACTACTTGCTCCGCTTTTGTGTTGAAGAAGGCTACGGCGTCAAGTTCCAGTCCGGTTTGAGGACTACGGTAGTCGCTTCTTCTTCTTCGATTCCGTCATCATCGCCGTCAAACTGCGTCGTTGGCATCGCTAAGCTCGGCGAGTATCCCCGCTTCCTGCAACAATGCATACGCTGGACGCGCACGAGTTTCTGCTCCAACCCGCGCTCGCTGTTGAGCGCACGCGCATGGCGGCGACACCCGTGGAGCATGTACGGGGTGCAGCTAGCGACCATCACCAACTTTGCGGTGCTTGGCGATGGTCTGCAGATCCACCTCTATCTGCAAACGGCATGGTGGGCAGACCGGCAGGGGCAGTGGGGGCTGGTCTGTCTGGTAACCTGGATCCTGCTCACCAAGCTGGTCAAGCTAATCCCCTGGCTCTGGCGCTATCCGGCCGACATCGTCTTCCTCCCGGCCTACCTCGGCTTCGCATATTACCACTCGTGGATTAAGCTGCACGCCTTGCTCACATTTTGGAACCTGGAGTGGGCGGGGAGAGACCTTGAGAAGATTAACGATATGGCCTTTGACTGAGTATGGTTCTTGAGTTGTGCTTGCAGAAGAGTCTCTTCATAATGAGCAGAAACTATGTTTCGGATGGCTGTGCTCTAGAGTTAGCTGGTCCCCTTTTCATTTTCATATAGTAGCCCTCCGTGAGGTACATTCATTGTCAGAGGCTTGATATGTAGTCAAACATCGTGGTACCAAGTATCGCCAAGGGCTTTTGCGTGGAGTATTACCTTTGACCTAAGTCATTCCAGTGAGAATAACCCTTATGTTAAAGACTGTAACAGTAATTTCTCGATGACAACATCCGCTCTCGAACTGCTGTTACAAGGTGGGATTTCTGGGCAGTTCACACACGCTCATTGAACTGATGGCCCGGATCAGAAAGGAAAGCACAATTACTCACCAATGGTAATTAATACTTATAGCCATCTTCCTTCCAGATTCAGGTTCTCTTCTCCTTTTCCTTCATTCATTCTCATTTCCTCCCCGTATCAACATCAATCAGCGCCATGAGTGGTAAATCCCAGAAGCCGGCTGGTGACCTCTTCACCACCGAGTCTCTCATGCAAGAAGCATCGCTCTCCGGAGATGTCAGTCTAGCTCACTCAGACTCCTGTACTCTAGAGATAGCAACGAACTGACTATTGTTAAACAGAGTGTACCAGCTGTGCGCCGAAAATTGGAGATAGACCAATCTGGCATCAAGCAGAAACTCGAACCATCGGAGAGATCAACACGAAAGCAAAGATCAAAAGACGGGCACAAATAGAAGCTTGGTATCTTGTCCATCGCCGAGAGCTTCCGGAAGGGAAGGGGTGGTCAACAGGTGTCGGTTGGGCGAAGTGGGTAATCGATATGGTGGTACGCTGGGGTTGCCCGTGCATTCTGACAAGTGATCATTTGGTTTTGATAATGTCGGGTCTGTTGATGCTTAATCCCACTCCTTGATGCAGGCTTTTAAATCATGTTTCCTTGATTACGGTGACCATGAGATTTCATTAGTATCAGCGACCTAGTACACCGAGGAGTATTAGGTACCGCAACGTCCGCATTTCGCGCAGGGTCGGACTTTGGCGTTTGTTTTTGGCTACCAGGTCCAGATGCCATCCCTCTGCCATCCAGAAGCTGAACCACCCTCCGGCAACAAAGCGCAGGCGCAGATCATGCATCCTGGTTATATTGTTGCGCCTCGGCAATCTAAACGAACCTGGCCAGCCGCTCATAGCCGAGACCGGGCTTGGGTAGGGGCCCACAGGTGGGGTTTCCCGTGCTCCATATACTGCTCCCAGGCTCTCAAGCTGCAACTTCCCGCAATTCATCTTGCAGGCAACCAACCCATTATCCACATCCCCTGCTATGCCTTGTGGAGAACAACGACTAGGAACACTCGAAGAGCGTCCGGCAACCCGCCTTTAATCGTTCACCAGCCGAGAGATCATGGAGAAGACTATATCGCCCAAAGCGAGGTTGTTCAAGAATGTGACAGCTGGACTCTGCCGGTTCGTGTCAACATCCAGAGAATCAACGAAGCCACATGCACCGACAGCCGTAGAGTCTGGCAGCTCCTCAACGTCCCCCCAACTTCCGCTGTCCTCATGCACGCCTCGCTCGGCTGCGGCAAATTTTTTGCAACACGGGCGACCCGACGGCGACGAGGCACGTTTCTCCATATCGTTTGGAACCAAAATTGCGAGATGTGAGGTAAGCCTTCTCGCTGAATTGGGAAACGACCAGCTGCTACTATTGCTAAGACTAGGTGCACGAGAACGAACTGTAGGGGATCCTGGGCTACATCTTCAAGTACAAACCTCTCCTTGCTGAGGCTTTGACCCCGCATGGCGGTGAGGCCTACTTTCTCAGCAGCGGGCACCGGTGCGTGACGCACACGAGTAGCCGCCTCGCAATTTACGGCGACGCCCTCATGCGGGCCTACATGGCGCGGCAGTGGCTGCGGTGCCCGCTAGCACAGGCGACGGACTCAAACAGCAGCTGGGACCTAACGAATAAATATTACCTCTGCAACCGCTCTCTTGCATCTGCGGCTCAAACGCTGAGGCTTTCGGAGTGCATGCACGCGAAGCCGCAGACCCAGGGACTGCCGGGGGGCTGGGCGCAAGCGCAGACCATCGAGGCCCTCGCGGCGGCGGCGTATCTGGACGGCGGCGACCGTGCGCTTGTCCAGGCGATGAAACTCATAGGGTACGATAGGGTGATCCACGGGAGCGACTCGGCACTCAAGTCATTGGAGAGACAGCAGAGAAAGAGGGAAGCAAACAATTCATAGAACAAGGTCGGCCAGGCGATTCGAGAGGATCATGTCATGCAGGGTCCACCCGAGATGAGGAGTTGCTAATGAGATGGCCTAAACCCGCGGTTCAAACATGGCTTGGATACCTAAGTTACTTCTACGACACTATGTAAAGAGTCAATATTATGTCTTATTGAGGTGATCGTTCAAAGGCTGAGTTGATCGTTCATAGGCTGAGCTCGTCCAGCAGATATGACCGACTCCTTAGCCGTGAAATTTGGCATTTCCATTAGCCACCTTCAGTATCTCTGGTCGAAAGGCAAAAATCTGCTCTATATCGATTAAGTATTCGATAAACAAGAGTATGTCGCGATATTCTATACCTGGGGCCATCTCTTAAATCTTCATTGATTCGGAACTGCGTTCAAAAACGCATTCTCACCCACATGCGCTACGACCCTCAGCTCCAGTGGATCTACAGGCACTACACGTGGGGCAGTGCCGCTTGCCCCCGCCACACCCGCTGCACTTAGGGACCTGATTCTTTCCAGGTTTTGGATCTTGTCCACCAGTTCGGGTCGTGCTTTGCGAAATGGATTCGAGCTGCACCTCCTAGCGTATCCTCCTGGATGACCTCATCAATGAGTGCGACGACGAAATCAAGTTTCAGCTCGCATGAACTACTACAATTAGGGAGGCAAGGAACAATTTGACCATTTCATTGATATTTCTACGACAAGTCCTCCATTACAAGACAACAACACCTCTCCCTCACGTCTGCATTGCCTCAAAGTTGTTATTGCAGGCCAGTAGCATTATACATGGTGAAAGGGTATGTATTTCCACTAATGTGATGGTTCCATGCATCTTTAATATATTACATGGGCTGAGCACCAGACGAGAGAAGTTGTAACGAAAGCAGTTGACATTTATGCTCAGTTGGGCATGAATGGTCCGGCCTCACGAATCTCGCGAACCTCCCGAAAGCCCACATGGGGTTATAGAGAGTTGAAACAATGTTCTCCTCACATTGGAACACATGCATTACTGTTCACGCAACTGCCAGATCCATATGACACGGAACAAGGAGTATGATGCCACGATTACGGGGTGTGTCGAACGGACTACGATCTTCTCATTCTAGCTCGTTTCTTCTCGAGTAGTATTGAGGCTTCAGCTAACTTATTGTTAACAGAGGCAATGCGTATCCACGTGTGACGGGTTGCGAATCGACGTATCGTGCTTTCCGCACGCTTGAAGCGGCGCATGACCAGATGAGGAAGTGGAAAGTATCGAAGTACGATGAAATAATCAAGGATAGGCATGAAAAAGCGACTTCGCTTCGTGAATTCGAAGCTTTCTATGCTGTTACGCACAGGAAATATCCCGGCATATATCCTTACTGGGAGTACGAAACTTCTAAACAGAAGCATCACTATGCAGCGCTGATGAGCTTTTAGTGGAGAAACGAAGTCCGACAGAACATGCACTCAGGCTGAGGTATTATCCAAGATTGCAAGTAGTCGTATACAGAAGCCTACGCAATGGTGCTGAAGCAGGCACTGGATCAAGATTGAGACCTCGAGATCTGGAGATGAAATGGGAGGATATGTTACAAAAGCCCGAAGCGTCGGCTGAGAGTGAAAATTGCGGGGATAGTCTCAAGATGGGCCTACTAGGTATCAAGGGTGAGTGATGATGCGACTTAGTGCCCGAAGCGTAAAGGCTTAGGGACTTCTTGGAAGTACGTACGAAAGCCACGTTTGAAAGTATTCCTACGTTTTGCGAAGTACTTATCAGCGCTAAGATAGAAATGGACCAGGTACTACTATTAGACGCTTGCTAGACCGGCCACCTCATAACATAGTTACCGAGTTTGCTGTGTGAACCATGAACCCTGGGTCGCCCCAGCCCTATCACCGATCAAGATGCGGCCCGCCGGCCGATCTACATGGATAGCAAGATAGCAAATGGTGGAGCAGTCAGGGAAAACTTGCAGGGTTGTCTAGCTGTGGACTTGATGAACAGATCGCAAGTGGGATGAGTGCTGCACCTCAAGGATCCATATCCGGCGGTTCGCAATGTTGAATAACAGGTCGCAGCAGCAAGGCTATTGCCTACCTTACTTCGATTGAAGTCATTGTAATTGCAGTCCTTGATCGCAGAAGCAAAACGGCAGCGCAGCTGAGCACGATCCGCGTGGCAGTGCACTGCCTCTCTCCCCGCCGACAGTGAGCTAGCCGTTGACCCGTCAATCATGCTGGACGGCTTGCACTTACGCGACCA
Source organism: Apiospora arundinis (assembly GCA_039105305.1). Taxonomy (NCBI): domain Eukaryota; kingdom Fungi; phylum Ascomycota; class Sordariomycetes; order Amphisphaeriales; family Apiosporaceae; genus Apiospora; species Apiospora arundinis. The sequence continues at coordinate 6,545,447 of JAPCWZ010000004.1, forward strand.
TTAGGCAACTGTATCACTCCCCATGCCTGATGTGAGTTCCACGAGAAGCGATGCTTCTTCTGCAGCGCCAATCTGACGGTGGCTTTTGTCCGACCAGGGACTTTGTCGACGCCATCCTCTCGAATACGTGGGGTGACGATAACAAAGAAGTCTCTTGAGGATGTGACGGATGGTACAGGACGGCACAAAGAGGGCCACCGCAAGCTCGACTTCTGACGGAAGCAAACGTTCTTGGATGGTCCACAGCGCTTCTGGGTCGACACCTGTTGTATTGGCAAGTCTAGCATCACGGAGCTGCCGAAACAATAAACTCCATGTGTCACTGGTACCATGACGCGACCGCGTGTTATGTCTACCTGCTCGACGTATCAACATGTGATCATGCGCAGTTTGACGAACCGCTCCGCGCATCCTGGAAGCTGACGTTCATGAGGAGCAGGTGACTCGCCCGAAGCTGGACTCCTCAGGGACTGTTGTTGCGCATAAAGCAGCCGACGACATCGTGACTATTCAGAAGTAGCTCTCCGTCCCACACTTTGCATACCAAATGATTTTGCTTCCGCTGCCAGATACCAAAGCCATCACCAAAAAAGATCTTCTCCCTGCTCGTCCAAGAATTGCACCGTCTTCCGCCGGCGGCAAAGCGCTAGTGCGGGGACCAGAACTGGCGAAATCGATGTAACCTGGTTATACTGTGATAACTCGGCAATCTTTATGAATCCGGTCAGCCGCTTAAAGCGGAGGTGGAATTCTGCTGGACTGGGAGGCAGTTCACAGCACGCAATGCCGGAGGAAGAGCAGAGCGAAGGGGAATGTTAGGTCGCCATCAATGGCCTTGCCATGCTGTCGGAACACCGGACGCGGTGACGACAGCTCGCTGAGATTTCCCGTCTTCTTCTCAATAGCCTCCATATGGGTGTATCCGATCTCATATACTGAGCATGGATAACGCTCTCATATTTATAGCAATTGACTGCCGGGCTACATCAAAAGTATCACTTGAGAAGTGGCTATGAAATTACAGATTCTATAGTACGTAAGAATCAGAGCAGGCTTAGATAGGTTACACCATCGCCCAAGAAAGCTGCGACCCCGCATCGGGGTGACTAGTTCCAAGAACTTGGGGTCCAAGGCCTCGCCGGGAAGGCATGGCGGGCCCCAACTGGGCCCTATCTTCAGGGGCGAGCGGGGATCTGCCGGCTCGGCTGGGTGCGCCTTGAATTAGAGCAGGCAGCATTGGCAGGCGGGCTTGCTGCACCCAATGTACCGGTCACCGACGAGGAATTGCAGTTCCGCCTTGTGGAACTGCTCCAGAACCTGGATCTCAGCGTGGACGCGGGGCTGCAGTTTCGGCTTGGCGTACTCTTCCCACATGTTTTTGATGATTTGGAGGCTCTGGTCCATCGACGCCATGGATGTCGAATATTCCTCAAGTTTGGTGCCTTTCAGTACTATTCGCATCAGGATGCCTGGTATTGTCAGCAGTGCGCCGGCTTGCAGCGCTGGAGTGTTAGGCATTGGAGTGAGGCAAATGACATGGGATCCGCCTTCAGATATTAAAAAACTGAAGTTATGTGCGTTGTTAACGACCTGCTGAACTGCGCGGACGTGGTTGGCTAGGCATCCAAGTCGATGTCGCAATTTTCTGTACAACTCTACATGAGGTTGATAAATACAAGAGCTGTCGTCAGGATTGAATCTACGCTCAAGCCCCTTCATGCTATTAGATCAGCCCTTCCCACTAATTGCTTAGCTTAGGTCCACCATCGATTGACTCCGCCCAGGGCATCTTTCATCCACCTTGTCCAGGAGCTCATCCACCTTGTCCAGCAGTTCTTGGGTGTCGCCCGACGTTCTTCGTTTTCAGTACAACGCGCGGACTGGATGTGGAGGGACCTACGGTAGCGGCGAGCTGAAAGGGCTCGACTCGAGGCCTTCTTGGTCGAAGAAGTTAGGAACGTCTGGAAAGGACAGTGGTTGTTGGCTCGGAGGCTGGAGCTGCGTGGCAGAAGGAGCGACAGTCTTGAGCGCAGACGCAGGTGCGGGTGCAGATGCGTGCGCGGTGGTGGCGTGGCCTGCTGATGGTCGGCCCTGCCGTGGCTGGCGCGGACGCTGCGCACCGTGTCGCTGCGAAGGGAACACGAGGCACTTTCAGGTCTCTCCAATTCCCAACGAGTAGTATGCAGAAATAATAATGGGAGGCCAAATTACCATTCTGGTCCGCACGACCGTAGTCTCCCATTGCACGCTTTTTGAAGTGCGCCGATTCCGAAGGGAACCAGAATCACCCAGTAACATACAGTACTGTCTTTTTGCTGCGTAAGCTCGAAGAGTCTCGCGGGCTGTTTTCAGTCCTGACTTTTGTTGGCCCTTACTGCGAAGCAGAATGGGAACCGTTGCGCAAGTAGCACGGAGAGACGGAATGGATGCCGGACGGACAGCTTGTGATGCAACCCATGTTCTGGTGCGCAGGGCAGAGCCTGATGTTTCCCCCGCTCCGCTTGTACCATTCCGACCTAGAGGTCGTTTGTCTCGGACCTGAATCATCCAACAGCGTATTCTCCTTTCGCTGCATCCGTCGAGAGCTCGAAAATCCTCGCGCGCTATTTCCGGTCCTGACTTCGTAGTTGACTGCAGACCTGTTGGCCCTACTGTTGGAGTGCAGCGTCGGAAGAGTAGCAATGGCGCACTAGCGCACTTGAGCAACCAGCGGCCAGGTCTAGAACCCACCGTTATTAGCGTAGATGGGTCGATGCTCACTTTCGGGTCCTTCAAATTCTTAAGTGATGGTGGGGGGCCGAAACAACCATTTTGGTCCGCACGACCGTAGTCTCCAATTTCACCCTTTTCGACGTGGTGCGCCGATTCGAATGGAGCGAGAATCATCCAGTAACATACAGCACTGCTTTCTGCTGCATCAGCTCGAATACACCCACGGGCTGTTTCCGGTCCTGACTACTGTTGGTCCCTGCTGCTGTAGGGGCACAGGGTCGGAAGAGTAGCAATGACGCACTAGCGCAATTGTTTGCAACATAAGCACCGAGTCAATTCGCGACCCCTCGCCATGAGGGCCAACTGCACAACCTCCCCGGACCGCGCAAGAACTTCTCCTCGTCAAGACACGCCGAAGAGAAGCTGAGCCCGAAATCCATCTTGCTAACATGGGTTCTGGAACCGGATCAGCAGGTGCCCTAGCGAGGTCTCCGGCGAGGTCCCTGGCGAGGTCAGCTTCACCCGACTCGAGCGCATCATCAGCATTCCACACCCGCAATCCAAGCGTGACTGTATCTACCGTTACGCGGGACGCTATTGTAGCTCCATGGACACTCCAGGAATATACCCGAGGAGGGTCCAGCAAGTTGCCCGGATCGTATTAGGTAGCTAGGCCCCCGTCATGGCCCACACCAAGAGGCAGAAAGACAAGGTTCGCAAGAGCGGCTTGTCGCTGCAGAACAAAACACAGGACCTCGGACGGTACTGCTATATCTTCAGCGCGCTCGTGTACTGGAACCCGACGCACGAGCGGATGGAGACGGCGATGCACGTCCCACGCGGGGAGCGCGTGCCGGACCTCAACAGGATTGTCCGTCCCCATGTCCCGGTTACCGTTCCGTCGAGTGTATCCAGCTCTGTTACTAATAGCCGCAGTTTCAACGATCAGCCGCGTGCCATGCGGGACCGAGCCACGGCCGGGCGACGCGATCGAGCGGCCAAGTCGAAGCCATCCATTTCGAGGCCCAGGCGGACGCCAGCGACGACGCGAATGCCGTTGCTGGCATAGACAGCGACGCGGATGCCGAGTACGAAACCGATCCCGAGTATATTGCAGCAGTTCCCGCTGCCGCGGTGGAGCCTCTGTCTGTCTACGACGTCATCCCCGACGAAGATGGCGGGACTGTCATTCCCAACAGTCCGACGAGACAGAAGGGTCCGAGGCAGCTGCCTTCGCCGCAAAGGCCGCAAGGTAAGCATGATTCTCGTCTACTGACTGTATGGTCGACTGACCGTTGACGCTCATCATACAGCAGGCACTCCAGGTTCCCAACCGACAGTGGAGCGGCAGCCCACCCGTACCGAGCCTAGCTTCACGACGAACACTGCACCAACCGCGGCGACGAATACAGGCGCCCGGCTAGCATACACCGACCACGGCGCGATGGATGCGTCGCTGCAGAGAGCTGTACGTTGGAACAGCCGGGTGGCGGCTAGAAGGCCCTTGGCGCCGATTATGACGACACAACCGCGGCAGTGCCCTCCCAGAATGGTGGGAAGCGGTATTAAGCTGTCGCAGGCAGGCCGTCCAAGAGGATCTGTGCAGAATGCGGCGAGGCGCACGCCAGACTGCTACAAGGACTACAGGCGCAAGTTGCAGCGGGACACCTTGGCAAAGAAGATGGTGGGAATGCTGGAGGATCTTCGAATGAGTCTCAGTGGCATGCAGTTCGGGTGACGACGTGGCACATGTTAATGCGTCAAATAACACAAGGAAGCTCTGTATATGCTTTATGTGGAAGCATGTTTTCAGCTCTAGTTCAGTAACTCACAACCTAACGCTACTGTCGTCCCATCTGCTCTCGTGACTCCCTACTACTAGTCTCCACAGTGATTCTGCTGTGAGGAAATAGTGTGCGACGTACAGCCCACTCCCATTCAAGTTGGATGATTAGGAGAACATCCTTGCGGTAGATGGCAGGAAAGCATTCCCAAGGATCCCTCCAGATAGCTGTCTTTAATATCTACACTGACTCGAAGCCAATTACTTTGTTTTTATGGGGTATTTCTCCTATCATGTTCTTGCGATGGATCTAGATGCAAGGTGAGCTGGGTTCATTCAATCGTTTCAGTCCTAACCTCAAAACCGACGCTAGCATTCTACGTTAAGATGTAATCTAGTCTCGTCTTTGCCCGACTTTGTATCCCCCATACACCCATGGAGACCTCGTGCGGCCCCCGGCCCTTGCCTGATTCAACGGTCGGCCCTTGGGCGAAGCTTCGAGCAAGAGACGCTGCCCGAGCAGGATCACCGACGACAGGACTCCCACATCGAGACTGAGGACCTCGAGGTCCTTCTACAGCGGGGCCGCCTGCATCCGTTTCCTGTGCCAGGATCGTCAGGGGTATATTTGGCATCTCTGCTGAGGAATCCCCAGCGTGGCCGTCTTGGTCGTGCAGCCCCTCCATTTCCTGGTGTAAACCGATGGCATACCCATGGCCATGGGCTTAAGAAGACGGTATTCAGAAGCTGAAGCTGATGGACAGCTGCTTTAAAGAGTCGCGTTACGGCCGATTATGGTTGGTACGTTGGGCTAGCATGGCAAATTGTCCGAGCTTAGTACGCTGCATCCCTACGGTGCCTGGCTCTTGGTCATCGCGTCTCTGCTTAGTCATTTTTGCGGAACCTACTTATTCGCTCTCTTCCCCGCCTTCGACGCCTCATTTCTCAACAAAACAGATAGTAACGCAATGATTACGCCTGATAACTGCGAAAAGCAGTCTAAGTGGGTTGGAATATTCGATCCCACCTTGTATATCCCTATCATAGATTCACTCTCATTGCATTTAACCATCGCTGATGTCTTGGTTATTTGCCAAGTTTGCAAAGCACTTGGCAATCTTAAAGACTACATGCTGAAGAAAGTCTCTAACATCAACGAACGGCTCAGAGATTTCGTCAACAATCCTACCCTGTTCCGGACTAAGCTAGGGCAATATGACGCCTTGATCTCAGGTCACTTCGCACGCAGTCTTTTCGACTTAAAGCCTATCAAGGCTCTACATCTGGATGTTTTCGTCTGTGATGGAGCTGATGCTGAGCATCTTGCGCAGTACTTGGAAGATCACGAGGGTTACAAGATTGATGCAGAAACGGTAATGGTTGCCGACCAAAGCATACACTTTACTTTGCTGCATTGCTGACTACGATGCAGACTTCTATGCCGACTTCAGAACTGGTTACATATAATAGTATCAGTCGGATAGGCGTAAGGCTTCGATTTACTCGGACAAGAGGGGCTCCCATCCATCATATTCTCACATCTTCATATACAACGGCATGCATCAATGTTGTGACATGGAACAAGGCATTTTCGATGTTTCCTCTCGACACCCTCATCAAGCATCGGTTCTATCCTCTCAAGCCTTTCGATGACGGCTTTGGCTCTCGCTTGAAAGAGCTTGCCCATCAAGGCTGGACGACTCGGAATATCATTTGGCCTGATCTAGAAGATGCAGGGCATTCACGGATCACGCGACTGCGTCGTGTTGGTGATAATTATAGCCTTATTATTCCACTCAACACCAGTGCCGTCACTCGTCCGTCAATACCAGATCTTGTTATTGAATATGCCCAATTCCAAATTCTGAATGACAATCAGCCGCACACTCCTTGGCCTCGGTCTACGCCAAGACAAACTGGACTACTCGGACGACCTTCGCGCGATTTGAGGTCTCCAAAAGGTAGCTTCCTAGAGCTACACGCTAAAGAGATGAAATCACCAGGCGCACGCTATACTTACACCACTAGCTCTAGCTCTTCTGGTTGGACTATGTACGTGACGGAACGTCTGCACCGTTGGGCCTGGCTCGAAATATTCAAGATGGGAACTCAGAGTACAGATTGGCTAACCTCAAATACATTTCCGCTCGTCTCTGAGATTCCCAACTTCGAGAAGCCAGATACTTGGGACTACGCAGACGATCAGATTCCTAACTGGTACCTAGAATGGATGAAGAAAGCGAGGGGATGATAAGATACTTATCTTGTTACCAATGCATATGGGACAGGTCGAGCCATCGGATTAGTACAGCTGGCGACCTGCCTTTTTGCTAATGCCTTCATGACATCGCGATTACTGCCGCGGCAGGTGGCGAGTTCTCTTGATCTGGACTCCGTCTTCTCGGCGACTTGCTTAACTAGTCGGTGCTCGGTCTCGTCTCGGTAGACGATCTTGATGCGCTAGGGATTCCTTGGGTCCATGGTCACGGCGCGGCATCTCCTTCTCGATGGCCGCTCGAACCGTTCCGGCGGTCTAGTCGCTCGTTTATCGTCCTCCATCCTGATCAAGGCAGTTAATACTAAAAATGAAAATTGTCTAGTTATTTGTTACGTATTGCCTGAAGCCGTCAACCTACCTTCCACTTTCCTATGAGGTCGTATCAAGAAAAGATCCCCCTCGATTCAAGCCTGGCCACTAAGAAGCGTTGGGTTTAGCGGACTTGGCGGATAGACTCCCCCCCCCCCCCCCAGGCAGGGTGTCAGCGGCACGGCACCTTCCTGCAACAGTCCACTAACCAACAAGCACCAGCCATCCCATCTCACTGTGATGCGGTTAGCTCGAGTCGTCTCCTTCAATCAATCACCTCCATTGACCACGATAGAGAAAATCAGCTCCAGCGCCCATAATGAAGGGCAACCAGCCAGAAGGGGGATCGCAACCGCTAAAACGGAGGAAACCCTTCACAGTCCCCAACTTTGTCTGGCAGTCTATCATCGTCCCGGAGCTCGTATACCTGCTCTATCCGACACTGTGGTCGCTGCCTGGTATCAACCACTTCCTCCCGCCCGTGAAGCAACATCCGACACACGGTGCCCTTAGCCAATTGCCACGGCTCATCACTATCGTCGCCTTTCGGTCGCTTTCCCCATGCCGAAGACCCATTCCGCTTCATTCCCTGCACGGATACGAGCCTCCCGTCCTTCCTCTTCGACCCCAACCCCGACCACTGGAGCTGGGGAAATCGAACCTCTTCGTCTTCGATCACCACTGAACAGCAAGACGATCCGCACGCAGGACGCAATATATACATGTGCGGCTACCGATGTCCCGCTCAACTACACCAACAAGTCCGATTCGCGCATCGCGAGGCCCGCTGTAACCAAGTTCCAGGTCTCGGGTCTTTCGGAAGAGACGACTAGCTCCCTTACCGCCAGCTGTGGATGACCAGCCGGATGATGCATCTATAATCATTTTTTGCAGGAGCACAGCTTTGATTTAATTCTCAAACATCACGTATCCTATCTCAATGTTAGAAACATGCCAGTCACTCGCAAGATAGAAGGTCCGAGTGGCAGGGACTTCTAGAGTGCCCTGGAAACGAATGAATTCCGTGTGGTGGCAGAAGCCGTGAAAGAAGAGGTACGCCTATCTCGACTCAGTGTATGATGGTAAGGACTTATTCACTAATCTCGGGGGTAGTTTCAACGACCAGAGCCGGTTCACGACATCCATTACTGCCACAGCGGGCCTGACCGCCTCCTCCTACTATCCTCAACATCAGGGTTGGACTTCACTGTTTCCAAGATTGCCTGGTCTTTCTGTCTGGCGGTATAATCTTCATCGAGGGGCAGGGAGCGGTTGTTGAACCCGGTTACGCCTATGCCATCAAGGATGAGGTGTGGCTAGGGCTTGGCAGAAATACCACCATATTTGTGATGGAGGAGGGAGCGATGAAGGGAATCTGCTCAGAAGACAAAGGAGGCAAAGGAGGCTGCCGAGAAGCAGCGGAAGAATCCGTGGAACAGAATGAAGAACTAGGTGCGCCGGAAGAAACGGGATGAGCAATGTGCCACCCAATAGGCTATCTGGCGACTGCTTAGGGTGGCAAAAAAGGATGACCAGCCATCAGTACGCACAAGCCAAGTCTGACGATCACGAAGCTATTGTATATACTGAAGAAACGGGATGTAACGTTTTTACCGTTTACCATCTGCCTTTTGACATGCTGTTTGCCAGCGGACGTCGGAAAACGGATCTGTGCCGTAGCCAGGAGTAGCCGAATGCGCTTTCGCGGTCGTGCCTGGCCGTCTACGCTTGTGAAGTCTTTTACCACGGCCTCTGAAGAGTGTGTGTACACTGTGAACGGGTACTGTAAGATGAATTCGCCACGCGATAACTGCCGCCATACTGAAAATACGGCCCTTACGCGTGGTGACTCTTGCTACCGGTTCTAGCTGGTCCTGATCCCATGCCTGCTTCGCCGCTGACACGAATTCCGCCGCTCTCAATGCGTATGTAGTCCATAGTACGCCGCGGGCAGGTCATCGGCCTGAAGGAGGGCCAGGGGCTCGCTTGCACGGACTGGCACTCGTGCGGGAGCACTGTGATAACGGGGATGATGCGAGCGAAGGAACTGATTGGGACGATGGCGATGCGGCCAGTAGCGGTGTGGATTGTGATGGTGCGCCCATGATCAAGGTGAGCCCTCGCAGGGGTCGCGGAGTCGCAGCTGTCTCTTCCGGGCTTTTTCGGTCGGAACTTGGTGCAGAGCGCGTGTATTCGGGTGCCGAGCCACCATTGTAGTCGTTCGCATCGGGCTGTCGTCGTTGTCGTTTCTTCGGGCTCGGGCTGCGGGGGGGAGACGGTATGGTCGCAGTATGTCACCGTTAGCATTAGGCGAAGTTGTAAGGCGCCCCCGCGACTCCCTCCCTTTGCCTCACCTACAAGCCAAATCCGTTGCTTGCACTAAGGAAACTCTATGACCTAGGAAAAGCAGTATCCGCCACCTACTGTAAGGTTAGTGGTGGGGAGTGAGGTGGACTAAATCAAAGATGCAGTTCCAGAAACTGTTACTCACAGGTGTTAGTCCCCCATCGTCCCCACAACAGCGGTCACAGCAAACATAGGTAGAGGATGCCCCACCGGTGGTAGTCGTGGCAGACGAGATGGAGCCCCGGGGCGGGGGGTGGGGGTTGGGGGTTGTTAAGTGCGGGGTCACCATCGTCGGCAGTGGGTCAAGCAGCGCGTAGGTGATACCCCATTCTTCTAGCTACAGTAAGCCTTTGATCTACCCATCTACCCACTAATTGAACTTCTTCAACACCGCTCGAGTGCGTTTCCCCCCTACCCATAGTCTTCTGTATAGGCGTGTCGATGCACATCGTACCAGCGCGGTTTTATAACGTGCCTCTTCTAGATCAGCTCATCCCTACGATGGACGCCGATGACGACGTGATATATCTGGGTACGATCGCTAGAACGCGTCAAAAGGTACTGAGCCCGTCCACTGCTAGGAGCAGACGGCAACGGGAGCCTCGACCTCATCCAAAGCCGCGGCCATTCCCATCCAAGCGCCTCCAGCGTGCCCAGAGCTCCAACAAATTGAGCTGCACGCGGCGCCAACCAGGACGCACACGAGTAGTCGTACCTACCGAAGCGAGATCTAAATTGGTAGAGGTCGGGCATGTCAAGGACTCCACCGGCATTCGGCAAAAGGTGTACGCCTATTTTAATCGACACAGTCGGTTCTACCACCAAATCGGCCGACTTCTTGGGCCTAAGCGAATCTCACACCATGTCGTTGAGTATCATCCGTTCTTTCAGGGATACTCGCAAGAGGGTGTGAAAGCTGCGGTTCTCAGCCGCTTGGACACGAAGTTTGGACCGTTCTTGACGATGGCGAGGCTTAGTAGGGTACACTTGCTTAGCGGTCGGCCGGCTAGAGCGGTGAGACACGTCAAAAGTGTCTATTTGTTGTACTGTACGAAACTGGATGATACAGAACTGAGATGGTCATTCTTAATGCAAAACACTTGTCTTGAGCACTGGATAACAGGGTTCTGGTCAACTCAATGAATTACACGAACGGGGTTTGTGGAGTGGCCTGGCTTAGGCAATGGGCATACCATCGGCTTACACCAGGGAATGGAAGGGATGCATGACCAAGAAGGGGACGCTGGGGATTCCTCAGTAGAGATGCCAAATATGCTCCCGGCGATCTTGGCACAGGAAACGTATGCAGACGGCCCGGCTATAGGACATCGGGGAGTTCGGCCTCGATATAGGAGCCCCTCCGCTGGAGATCCTGCTCAGTGTCTCTTGCTCTGAGCTTTTCCCAAGAGCCGGTCGTGGATTCAGCCAAGGGTCGGGGGCCAGACGAGGCCTCCATGGATGCATGGGGAATACGGAATGATGAAAAGATGAGCCTCGAGTACATCTTAATGTAGGAATGTTGGGGTCGGTGTTGGAATTAGGACTGGAACGATCGATGAATCCAGCTCACACCTTGCATCTAGATCCATCGCAAGAACGTGATAGGAGGAACTACCCCAGAAAACAAAGTAATTAACTGTAAGTCAGTAGACACTAGGGACAGCTATCTGGAGGGATCCTTGGGGATGCCTTTCTTGCCATCCGCTGCTTCCCAACTCACCCCGAGTTGAATGGGGAGTGAGCCGGCCGTACGTCGTGTACAATCTCTTCTCACCAGAATCACCGTGGAGGCTAGGGCCAAGGGGTCACGGGAGCAGAAGGGACGACATAGCGGGCTTGTTAATGGATTGGAGCTGGAATTACGCTTCGAGATAAGCATAGACAGAGCTGTTGCTCATGATATCTACGGTATCACCATGCGCCACATCTTCAGCCGAACTGCATACCACTGAGGCTCGTCTGAAGGTCCTCTAGCATTCCTACCATCTTCTTTGCCAAGGTATCCCGCTGCAATTTGCGCATGTAGTCCTTGTAGTAGTCTGGCACGCGCCCCGCCGAATTTTGCACAGATCCTCTTGGACGGCCTGCCTGCGACAGCTTGACACCGTTTCCCCCCATTCTAGCAGCACATTGTCGTGGTTGTGGCGTAATAATCGGCGCCAAGGGTCTTCTAGCTGGCACCCGGCTGTCCCAACGTACAGCTCTCTGCAGCGACGCATCCATCGCGCCGTGGTCGGGGTATCTTGTGGGTGCTGGCCGGGTGCCTGCATTCGTCGCCGCGGTTGGTGCAGTGTTCGTCGTAGAGCTGGGCTCGGTACGGACGGGCTGCCGCTCCACCGTCGGTTGGGAACCTGGAGGGCCTGTTGTATGATGAGCGTCGACGGTCAGTCGACTATGTAGTCGATAGACGAGAATCATACTTACCTCGCGGCCTTCGCGGCGAAGGCAGCTGCCTCGGACCCTTCTGTCTCATGGGACTGTTGGGAATGACAGCCCCGCCATCTTCGTCGGGGATGACGTCGTAGACAGACAGAGGCTCTGCCGCGGCAGCGGGAACTGCTGCAATATACTCGGGATCGGTTTCGTACTCGGCATCTGCGTCGCTGCCCATGCCAGCAACGGCATTCGCGTCGTCGCTGGCGTCCGCCTGGGCCTCGAAATGGATGGCTTCGACTTGGCCGCTCGATCGCGTCGCCCGGCCGTGGCTCGGTCCCGCATGGCACGCGGCTGATCGTTGAAACTGCGGCTATTAGTAACAGAGCTGGATACACTCGACGGAACGGTAACCGGGACATGGGGACGGACAATCCTGTTGAGGTCCGGCACGCGCTCCCCGCGTGGGACGTGCATCGCCGTCTCCATCCGCTCGTGCGTCGGGTTCCAGTACGCAAGCGCGCTGAAGACATCGCAGTACCGTCCGAGGTCTTTTGTCTTGTTCTGCAGTGACAAGCCGCTCTTTCGAACCTTGTCTTTCTGCGCCTTGGTGTGGGCCATGGCGGAGGCCTAGCTACCTACTATGGTTCGGCCACTTGCTGGACCTTCTTGGGGTATATTCGTGGCGTGTCCATAGAGCTACAATAGCGTCCCGCTGAACGGTAGATATAGCAAGTGCTGGCTTGCGGATGTCAAATGGGATGGCATGATGAGCTCGAGTTGGGCGAGCGTCGCCAGGGCAGCTGCTGATCTGGTCCCGAACCCATGTTGGCGAGAGGATCCCGAGCCAACTTCTCTTCGGCGTGTCTTGAGAAGTTCTTGCGCAGCAGGAAGATTGGGCAGTTGGCCCTGAAGGCGCGGGGTCGCGAAACGGCGCCACGCTAACGATGGTGTGTTCAAGGGACCTGACCCGCTAGTCGCACTAATGCGCCATTGCTACTCTTCCGGCTCTGCACTCCAATAGTACGCCAACAGTGCAGGCAACGATGGAAGCCAGGACCGGAAACAGCCCAGGAGAGTATTTGAATGTCGACGGAATGCAACAGAAAGAAAGCAGCCACTGGATTATACTGGCTTCAAGGTAACCTGCCTCCCTGCGCCGGAACAGCACAAGCGGAGCGGTGGGAACATCAGGCTCTGGGTCCATTTGAAATCGGCGCACTTCGGGAAGGTTCAATAAGCGACTACGGTCCCGCGGACCAGAATGGTAGTTTTGGCCTCCAGTATCCTTTCTGCAACTACTCGGTGGGAATTGGAGAGGCCTGAAAGTGCCTCGTGTGAGCCAGCAAGTGCGCCACGACCAACAACGGGACGCGGCAGTATTCAGTCCGGTTCTGTCCCCATTCGCTCTGCATCTGCTGCAGCGTTGGCTGTGCTCCTTTGGACCGGCGGCACCATCAGCAGCTCTGCATCCTGAGGTCTACATCTGCCCTACCGCAGCTTAACCAGTCCAGACTGTACATTAGAAAAAATGCACAGCATACTGTTCCTTGATCCGAATATAGAGCTTGGTGAGATGCCTAGAACCGGCTACGAATAAGTGCTTCCTGCTCACGCAATAGGCGGCTTCGTAAGTTGAGCTGCGTCTAAGTCACGTCCGTACTACATCGGTCTCTGATTGACAACTGTACCTTGAGGCACGAGGCTACCAGGGCAAGAAGTCGCTTTAGGTAGCATGATCAGAAACAGATGCAAAGGCCTGATGTACGATACTGATAGGTACGAACCAGAAGAGCTGAATTGGGGATTTGGGGTACAATGAGCGCATACTAGTATTGGAATACCTGGGACAACAGGATGCGTTTCGGCTGCCTGTCGTGAACGGGACCGGACTAGCCCAAAGCAACGAGCCACAGAAGCACATCGGCAGCTACGAGGGGCCCATACACACTGGACGCGGTGGAATTGAGTCGTCGGCGAAGTCCAGCCGTGGGGTCAGAACTTGTGCTAGCCGTGCCAGCCAAAATCTACCACCCACATGGTAGATACTGTCTCTCGAGGAGGCCGTGGTAAAGAAATTAACGAGCTTGGACGACCAGGCACGACCGCGAACGCGCACTTCTACCGCCCCCAGCACTGGGAGCATTCGGCCACTCCTGGCAACAGCCCAGGTCCGTTTCAGGCGTCCGCTGGCAACCAGCATGTCAATGGGCGCCGGTAAGCGGTACAAGCGCCTCGAGAGCCGCTCCTTCAGCACATACTGCAATACGGTAGGCGTCTACGTTGCGTATGTACGGGACCACAACTACGCCGGCATGGAATGTGACGCAACATGGTTAGACCGGCTTCCAAGAAACACTTCCTAATCGAGAAATCCGTATCTTCGCAATATGATCAATCCCTAAATGGCAGGTTGGGTGCACAGGTCCTCTTTCAGCCTCTTCCAGATAGCCAGAGTATATATATCCTCAGAATACTGGGAGTACTGTATATCACCGAGCTCCAAAGTTTACGTAAGCCTTAGACTTCGATACGATAATACCGTATTGCGGCAACATGAATCAAAACATCCGCCGCACGAGACCAGTATGTCTTCCCCTACAGACCACCAAGGCTCGCCATCCATCCATCCATCCACTGGAAGGCTCAAGTGGATGGGTGGATTAGTAATGAAGCCAATTGCAAGTGGATGTACATCCACTAAGCCATTTTGCCAGTGGATGTACACGTGGGTGGATATATCATATAAGCAAAATGAGGCTATTTACAACCTCGCTGGGCAGTACTGCTTACTCAGAATCCGAGCCCGAAGTGGGCAGTCCTGCGTCCTCAACACTATAGGCTTCAGAATAGGCCTCGTCCTTGCTCTCTAGCGAGGCTGACTTACTAGCCTCGTTGTTGCCCCCGCCGTTCTGCGGCGACAATGGCAATATATCATTATCATTCCCCTGAAGGATGCCAGCTCGATACCGAGACCGAAGGACCTGACAAACCCCAATAGTCTGGGCTTCGAGACTAGCCCGTGAGGCTATTGCCATCTTGCCGGCGGCTGAGAATACCCTCCCACCCTCGGCTGACATAGGCTGGATAGTAAGGAAGTCCATAGCCATCCTCGAGAGGCGAGGATATCGTTCTTGCCTTTCAAACCAATAGGCTAACGGAATGCGGACCTCGCCGTCGCTTATCTCTCGATCTAGTTACCAAGCTATATATTCATCGCCGATCATAGCTATCGTACGAGGTAGCTTCCCCACTCGATCTGTGAAGTCAAATGGATTAAAGAAACGCGGCCTTTTGGCGGGAGGCTCTCGCCTTCCGGTGCGCTTATACGATGGCTTCGCCATAGGTGGGTTCGGGCATTTTGTAAGCCTGCGGCTGTGAAGCTCAAAATCGGAGGTCGGTTTAGATGGACGCACGTTTTACAGACCCAGCGGCGGGTAGAGTCCTTCTGAATATCGTAGTCCTCGTCCCATAGCCATGAGCTAGTATCGCGACCGCGCTCTGACCAAGTCCAGCCTCTAAAGTGGCTAAAGAGGCGGTTTTCGAGTAGCTGTTGGTTTGATTCGGTAGCCATGGCGAGGGTGTTCGTGAAGCTAAGGTGTTTTGAAGGCACCTGAGGGGCGACGCGTTAAAAGCGCGTATGGCCTGGTAATTATGGGTATGTAGGTAGCGTTGACAAGGGCCTGGCGGCAGTACATCCGTGACCATATAACTTGTATGGGTGGGGAGGTAGTGTGGGTATGGGTCGGTCGGGGGGTCTAGCTCCACCACGAATTTACTAAATACACGCATATGGACCACTAGGAATAGCCTCAGTGGATGGGTGGATTACATAATTAAACGCCCTTTCAGTACGTGTATTTACTAGTGGTCCATATATGGGTGGCCCACATGTATTTGCCGTGGATGGATGACGAGCCTTGCAGACCACCCAGTTGCGCTGACAAAGTACGCGCGGTAAGCTGCGGGACCAGTATACACCTACGCCTGCCGACTCCTTTGCCAATTCTCATCAAAATCGTCTATTAGCGGAGCATGGCCAGTCTATCGCTTCTACGAAAGAAGCCTCGACAGAGCCATCATCGGGCGATACTGATGTAGTCAATCATTGGCTTTCAGCTATGTCAACTATAGGTTTCCAGCCAATAGGCGGGCGTATGGAGCAGAACAAGAACAAGATTGCAGTGTCGGACATGGCCACTTCGGGCTCACGGGAGAACGTCAGCTCACCCTAGACACTCTAGTTGCTTGGTTAGATTTTTTGAGCAAAAAGGATTTGACATAAGGGCTGTGACGTCGATTGAGAGAAGGGCCCCTGGACTAGAGCCCTCAAGGCACATATGCATATATGAAAAGCGCCTCAACAGTAAGTTACAGGTGAAGGAGAGCAAGGTATACGAAGGATAATGGAATATGCAACTCACTGAGAGCCTTGACCCCAAAACTGGTATTTCTGTGGCCCAACTCGTGCGGTGCTGTAATGAAGCAGCAAGCATGGATGCGAGCCCAGCACAGTTTGGTGGCTAGGCTGTCAGGCGCGGAGTTGGGCTTTCCAGTGGGGAAGTGCTGATCCATAGCCTGCACTTATGGGCAGAGGCTAAGTTCTGGACGAAGTACGACTTGTGGGGCATAGCAAAATCGAGACGAAGCAGTAGGATTGTAGGATAGGTGAGTGCCTTCGGAGCGTCGTGCAGTGGTTTATATAAGCGCGTTTTCACAACTCCTATCCACCAGCCGTCAACTCTTCTGTTTGGACGGCTACCCGACACATAGCGCGGCGCCGCCCCCGTTTTGCACCTTTAGTCCTCGAAGTGCTAAATACGTAATCTGGAAAAGCGGTCTTGTGGTTCTTCTTCTCAATCTCTGCCCATTGTTTGAACCGCATACGGGTTTCTGCTGGCTCGAGCAGCCAAAGCTCACCACATACCTTGGAGAAATTCGGCTTGGGGTTCCTGTCGAAATACAGGGCCTTGATCGAGTTACGATAGGCCTTGCGCCACAGCATGAACGCGTTCTGGGGCCTCTTAACCCTGCCACCGTTCGAGGCCTGCGGTTGCTCTTGCCGTCGTACCACCGTGGAACGTTGCACCCAGGCTTCAATGTCGAAAGGGGAAGCGCCTTCAGCTACTCTATCCCAACGTTTCTTAAGTGAGACGGTGTCTCCCAGTTCTGGATGATATGGTGGTTGCCCGCATATCACTTCATCCCATGCCTTCGTTTCGGTGTCTAGCTGGGTACAAGGAAGCATAGGTGAGACTTCTATGGTAGGAGTGGGTGGAGAACTCTAGATCGCAACAGTCAGATTATGTGGCCGGTGTCTGCAACAATAGGTACATACTGGGCTACTGCGATCAAAACCGGTTTCCCAGCTAGAGAAGTCGAAAAAGCTGTTAATGCCATCAAGTGACTGCTGCCAAGATTAGTACTAAAGCTCACCACGAGGTTGTGTCTTCACGACCGGCAAGCCATACGTATCCTTCTTCGTCCTTTGTATAGGTGCTTGGAATTGGTGGATGATACAGGGGCGTCAGGCAGAGAGGAGAGTGCGGCATTGCAGGATCGCAGTGCAACAGCAGCCCATCAGCTTCTTGTTCTATTTCCTCGCACTTATCGTGGTGAGCCAGTGGCTGCGCCTGGTACATTGTGAGCGGTAATGCCTAGCAACCTGGAGAAAGGAATGTGCTAATTATGTCAGCCTTGTTGTTTTGTCGTTTACTGAGCTTTGTCTTCTGCAGAGCGCTTGCTTTATTTGTATGTGGCGCAACAAATACATATAAATGATCACAGTGTGCTCATTCTACCTAGGTACTTGCAAGCAGGCTTAAATGACAAGACGATGTAGGTGGACAACTCTCCGAAGGGGCATAAGTGATTGTTCTGGCTTCATGGTTTCTCCCTTTCCGATGCTACCCTATTCGCGTCCAACGTCCCACAAATAATAGCACCGATCCTGGCGCCGAACCTTTATGTACTCCTCATGCGTACTGTATTTGGTTACCGCGTATCGTTGAATCTGCCCAGCCGCTCCGCAAATGGCGTCCTCCACCAATCCAAAAGGGCAGCAGTACTTGTCGGCGTCTTCTTGGAAACTGTTTAGGCTGGGGATCGCTAGATTCCAGTTCATGGGGAGCTTGGAAGTGACCCCTATCTCCCTTTATTATGCCCAACTTGAGCATATAGCGTATATGGGACCCACTAACCTTGGGACTGCGCGCAGTTTATGAAACATATCGGCAAGTCCGCTTGCAGCGCTCCGCGATGTAGTCGCAGCATACACATATATATTCATGATGCCGTTAGCCTACCTGCGTGTAACGTTTTCTGACATCCCAAATCTTCAACATCATAACATTGCAACAACATGGATGGAAATCGCCACCGCAGGCGACCAGTATGCCTTCCACTGCAGACCGCTAAGCTGAGCCGGCAAAGCACACGCGGTAAGGTCCGAGACCAATACATAGCTTTGCCCACCGGCTCTTTCCCGAATTCTCATCAACATCCGCGATTAGTGGAGCATCACCAATCTATCGCTTTTACCAAAGAGGCATCGACGGAGCCACCGTCGGATGACACTGATGTGATCAGTAATTGGCTTTCGTCTATTTCACCTATAGACTTCCAACCAATAGACGGTCACACAGAGAGAAAGGCCATGAAGGGTATAAAAAAGAGGGTTGCTGTGTCGGACATGACCGCTTCGGCCTCGCAGGAGAACGACAGCTCGCCATAGACACTTGTTATGCGTTTGGAGACTCGGAGCAAGAAAGTTCTGATAAGAAGTGTGAGGCCGTTCGGTTTAGAGAAATTGATAAAATACCCATCACATGGGATCCCACCATGTGAGGTGATGAATGGCGCCGACGAATACATCGCCACTGCCGCGATAGTACATTACAAGGAAAGGTCATTGGCCCAGTGAGACACTCCTCTTCTGTTGCTCTACTACCATCGGGAGTGGCGGGTCCACGAGAATAAATGAAGAACTGCGGTGGCTTTGGGTATTTATATTCTGTGCGATTCCTTGCCCAGGTGGCCTGGTATGGAACAGCCCTGGAGGCCTGAAAACACCGGCGCTGACGGTGTAGCATCGTAGCCGCATCATCTATTGAACGACACACGATATCGAGGAGGCCTCCATACGAGAAAGATGATGGTGTGCAACCAGAAACAGGCTTTCAAGTCAGCCAGCAGAAAACGACTTCACCGTCAGATGTGAATTCCCGCAGTCCTCTGCAGCACTCTATGATCGACCAGTCCGGCACGACCAGGTACTATATAAACCCGTACATCCTTCATCAGATAGAATTCCTCTTTCCTTTTCTTTCTTCACTTTCCTCAACCACAAGATCTCCACAACGATGTGCACCGCCGAAAACATCTCCATCGACACTATTCAAGAAGCACACGACCTACCCATCATGGCATTGCTGCGGACCAACGACCCAGCTCATCAATTAGAGGAGGATTATTATTCCTCGTGCTTCGACTTCTCCTATCATGGTCTATCACTCGAGCTTGAACGGCTAGGCAGCGAGGATATCCTTTCTATTCTCCCACAGTGGACAGAGGATCAGGCAGCGGACTTTTTCTTCAGCAAGGCCGTTGCCCCTATAACACCATTATCATCTGAAAGCCTTGATGGAAGGAATTTTGAGAACCCTATATTGGACGACATGCTATGCTTCTTGGAACAAAATTCTGTAGCATATGACGACAAGTGGCAGAGGGCTTGGGATGAGCTCTTGGAGGTTGGGCTTGGGCATGATGGAATGACAAAAGACGATGCAGCACAAACTCGTTCCCTCAGCTATGCACGATCACGCAGCCAACCCTTAGGCGGAATCGGCCAGGTGAATGGTTCGGTTCTCGTGCAGGACGACCTGGAGGATTCAATCCCCCCAGCAGCATCGCTTCCGCTAGAGCACTACGCATGGTCCCACCCAGATCCTGCTATATCAATGTCGATCGAAGAGGAAATCTCACAGGTAGCTGAGGCGGAAATTTTAGGTACCCCTTGCCGGAAACGGAAGGCAAGGCAAGCAGATGAATCAAGGCCATGCAAGCGTGCAAGAGGCCGTCCGGCTGGCTCTACCTGGCGCCTCGTCGAGGTCGTCTCCAGGATTACGCCAGTCGCCCAACACTTCTGTTGGAAGCGACGATGTGCATTGTGGGACGATGTCCTTGGGCAAGAATCATGGAGCAGTGAGGATCTTTCGCCCTATGTGTTGGCAGGTCTGCCTTTCCTGTCGTTGGTTGTGCGGCCGGGCGGCTATGGGTTCCCCGTGCCGCTTGTTTGGGACGAGAAGATGCAAAGTTTCAGCGGGTATAACGCCATGAACCAAAAATGGGTGCGTATAACTTGTGATGAGATGGCTAGGATGTTGGAGAACCCAAATGTCGGGGTTGTGATTTCGGGATAGGAAGTGAGCAGGTTACTGGCCCACATGGGGGTATACATTGGCAGGTGTTGAAGCTAGTTGGCTACACTGAGACCAATGAAGACCCGAGAGTGCCCACAAGACCCCTCTGCGAAAAACAAGAGCTCATAATGACCCTCGGAAAGCAGACGACGGCGGCAGGTTGAGCTGCGCCACTGCCGGCGACGACTGAATCGCCACCTTTCGATGATGGCGTGGGCGGAGCCCACCGTTATGGAAAGTCGCGAGAGAATTCAGGGGAACGAGAGGTGATCCAGGTCATGGATAGAGAAGGCAAACGGCAGAAGTGCGCATAACCATACTGCAGCACTTGGTGATCTCGAACAGAGACGTACTACATAGTATGGGAAAAACAGTATACAACCGGCCGCATTGTTGGTAGAATATCGAAAATGAGAATTTATTACTGGATTGAAGGATTGTTGCGATTGTGACCATTGCATGGAAGCTATTCGGCTCACGTGCCAAGAGAGCATGAATATTGGACGATCGAAGAAGCGGGTTAAGGGGGTGGCTGGTGGCAGCCACAGGAAAACGCGGCTGTGCCACGTGGGGGCGGGCTTCTAGTTCAATTGCAGTCAGTGCTCGAAACAGCAACAAATGCCATGATTAACTTCTTATCCGACATAACGACGTGATTGAAGGGCACAAAAAAGACGATTATCCGTATCACGCTGGCAATGCGCCGCATAACATACGCCGACAACCGACGACCGACAACATCAGTCGAAACCCGACACAGCATGGCGGCGAGCACAACAGGAGCCCGAACAAGCTGGCGACTTGAGCACGACAGCATGACAACAGTTACTACCAAGAATACCGGTTGAGGTGACCGTCACTTCTGTGTTGCAAGAGAGACGACAACATAGCGACACGCTTGTTATCAACTGTTTCGAATGCTCAAAGAACCCCGAAGCACGCCGGCACACAATGACTCCTTAGGCCAACGAGACCCAGTCCCCACGGCCCGATGGACCAACCGCCAAGCAAGTGGTCGTACTGTTTGGTCGTAGCTTGTTCGGTCGTAGCTGTTTGGGCATCGTGCCAGTGCGTGTTTGATTGTCAGGGCACCCAGTAGACATTGGATTTTGCGAATGATGCGCCTGGACGACAAGTCGACTTTTTCTCTGCTTTCGTGTTTACCCATAATCAGGTTGATTGCCTACCACTATCAGAGGGTCGTCGAAGTCGTCCGGAAGGGTCCATCCGAGTCTAATGACCTTGGCGGAGGTCAGACTTGGGAGACGACAGCTGTCGCCGTAGTCGCTGTAGTCGCTTGGCTGACTTACAATTGGGACCGAGCAAAGACGCAGGCCGCTTCGAAATCACTGTACCGTACCCGACCTTGTCCTACTCACTGCTTCGTACCCTCTCAGCGTCGGCATCTCCTCTACCTGCCATGCTAGGAATAGCGGAGTTTCCTGGAATCTAGCGTCTACCGTGGCAGCTAGAAGAGACCCGGCCAACTTGCGGAGAGGCTGAGGAGCGAATCTGCATCCGCTCGACCAGAGAATTTGAACGGGAGCCGACAGTACAGTACAGTACGAGAGAACTAGGAGTTGCGACGACTCAGAGCCATGACAAAAGGGGCCTTGTAACCGTAGTCTCCAATGACCAATTTTGACGTATTTGCAATGGAACCAGAATTACCCAGTCGCAAACCGTACTCTCTTTTTGCTGCATCAGCTCAAGAGGCTCACGGGTTATTTCCAGTCCCAAGCTCTGTTAGCCCTTACTGTCGCATGCATTTGGGAAAGGTCTTTTTCTCTTGCTTGGGCTAATTCTGCCCTTACGACATACTCCGGGCGTTTAAGGGCAGCCGAAATGCATCTAGCCGTACTCGTATGTAGTCCTGAAGTAGCACGGTGTCACTGTACGCCCAACCTCCCGTGCTGCTGTTCTGGTTCGTACTTTCCCGTATCTCTGGGTAAAGCATACCCGTTTTGCATCCTTTCCTGGCCATGCTACCGATAGCTACCCCGATATTCCAGATTTCGTATCTCGAGCCCCAGTCTCCAGAAGTGACCAGTGCAGTACAGTACAGTACCCAACCTGCCATTTAGGGGTTGATCATATTGCGAAGATACGGATTTCTCGATTAGGAATTCCTTCTTGGCAGCCGGTCTAACCATGTTGCGTCACATTCCATGCCGGTGTAGTTGTGGTCCCGTACATACGCAACGTAGACGCCTACCGTATTGCAGTAGGTGCTGAAGGAGCGGCTCTCGAGGCGCTTGTACCGCTTGCTGGTGCCCATTGACATATTGGTTGCCAGCGGACGTCTGAAAACGGACCTGGGCTGTTGCCAGGAGTGGCCGAATGCTTCCAGTGCTGGGGGCGGTAGAAGTGCGCGTTCGCGGTCGTGCCTGGTCGTCCAAGCTCGTTAATTTCTTTACCACGGCCTCCTCGAGAGACAGTATCTACCATGTGGACGTGTGAGATGTCCTCAGTGTCCGCTTGCCACGCCGTAGCTACCGCCATACTGCTCATAATACCCATACGGCTGGTGACCCTTGCCGTCCACTTCGTGGTAGATTTTGGCTGGCACGGCTGGCACAAGTTCTGACCCCATGGCTGGACTTCGCCGACGACTCAATTCCACCGCTTCCAATGTGTATGGGCCTCTCGTAGCTGCCGAAGTGCTTCTGTGGCTCGTTGCTTTGGGCTAGTTCGGTCCGCTCACGACAGGTAGCAGAAACGCATCTAGTTGTTCTCCCAGGTACTCAAATAGTAGCATGCGCTCCTTGTACCCGAAAGCCTCAATGCAGCTCTTCTGGTTCGTACCTACCAGTACCATAACTCAGTTCTTTGCATCTGTTTCTGATCATGCTACCTAAAGCGACTTCCTGCCCTGGTGGCCTCGTACCTCAAGGTACAGTTGTCAATCAGAGGCCGATCTAGTACGGATGTGACTTAGACGCAGCTCAACTTACGAATCAGCCTATCTCGTGAGCAGAAAGTACTTCTTCGTAGCCGGTCCTAGGCATCTCACCAAGCTCTATATTCGGATCAAGGACAGTATGCTGTGTATCTTTTCTAATGTACAGTCTAAACTTCTTAAGCTGCGGTAGGGCAGATGTAGACCTCAGGATGCAGAGCTGCTGATGGCGCCGCCGGTCCAAAGGAGCAAAGCCAGCGAACAGCAGTGCCGATATTGTTGTTGGCCGTGGCGCACTTGCTGGCTCACACGAGGCACTTTCAGGCCTCTCCAATTCCCACCGAGTAGTTGCAGAAAGGATACTGGAGGCCAAAACTACCATTCTGGTCCGCGGGACCGTAGTCGCTTATTGAACCTTCCCGAAGTGCGCCGATTTCAAATGGAACCAGAGCCTGATGTTCCCCCGCTCCGCTTGTACTGTTCCGGCGCAGGGAGGCAGGTGACCTTGGAGCCAGTATGATCCAGCGGCGAAGAAAGTGATAACTTGATCAGAGGTCGACGAAGAAGCAATCATTCGCTCCCTCAAGGAGGCTGAACGAGCCAACGCAAGGTTTGACTTCTTTGAAGAGACGCACCAAGTTTTGGCATGATTTCAATCATGCATGGCTTGCTCTACCACAGAAACAAAAGACCTGGTTAACTCAGGTATCCCACCCTAGAGAGGTCAAACGCTGGTGAGCAAAGAAATTCTCAAGAAGATGGAGAAGGAGATAGTACGGCTCTGCGACAGGATTGAACGGCATGGCCTTGTTAATTATGAGCAGGGCGTCTGGGAAGAACCTATTATTGAGAGTATGCATTTACCCTATGAGCCACCAAGCGACTACAGAGACTACAGGCTACAGAGACAACTGTCGTCTCCCAATGACCTCCGCCAAGGTCATTAGATTCAGATGGACTTCTTTCGGACGACTTCGAGTGTGACGGCCTGACAGTGCCAGTCAATCAACTTGATTATGGTAAACACGAAAGCAGGAAAAAAGCCGACATGTCATCCAGGCGCATCATTAGCAAAATCCAATGTCTATTGGGTGACAGACAATCAAAAGGCGGTCTCGCGCACTGGCACGATGCCCAAAGCAGCTACGACCTAAACGACCTAAACTGCTCGACTGCTTGGTGGGTACAGGCCGAACACCCATTGGCCCGTCGGGTGGGGTTAGCACCAGCTGACCTCGAATTAGCGCCATGCTCCGCCCATTTGGTTGGACCTGTCCTGCTGTTATAAAGACCACTTGCCCCCCTTGCGTCCCTTTCTCTGGTGACCCAATCTGTCGGGACACATCCCTCCCTTCGGAATGCCGAGCAACCGACCATCACCAACAATCGAGCAGTAACAACATGCATCACCGAGACGAGATGCAGCGGCTTGGCCAATCCACTCCATCCGACGGCTGCGGATTGTGACACGGTTCATGGAGCTGATGGTCATATCGAAAGGACTACATGATCGAAACAGTTCAGTGTGACGAAGTGGTGGCCCATGGTGGACATGTCTGTCGCAACTCTTCCAACCTCCTTTCACAGGCCTGCGCGCTCCCAGTCCTCATTCTGGTACGGAACCTCGCGCCGATTGCCAACGCTAGCAAGGCGGATGGACAAGGGTTGCTGTTGCGAATTGCTGGCCACGGGTGAGCGGCGATCCAGCTCCTGCTCGGTCCGAACGAAGGCGTGTTCGGGGCGTTTGGGTTACCCCTCCTACCGAATGTGGTGCGATTTCCAATGGTGTGTCAGCGCTTATGCTGCGCTAGCAGAGATTGCGCTTATTTGGGGAAGATTTTGGGAAGTTGGTTCGCGAAATCAAGGACAAGATGTACAACAATCAGTAGGTCGCTGGTGATGTCCGGCCTTCATAGCGGGCTCATATCCGGTCTTGCCCAGGGTGCTTTACCACGGTACGGCAGATGTGCTCTAGGAGTGCTGACGAGACGCGCGGTGCGTCGGGACTTTTCGAGGCGTAGGCGCGTTGCATAAATTCAATTGTATATTTTGCCCACTTACCTGTGTCTTTGCCCGTGATTCGGCGCCTCTGAGAGATCGAGAGGTGTAGCCTTCTTGGTCTGCATTCGCTTGCACTGGTGTTCCAAGCAAAGGCTAGGCCTTGTTGGTTGTCCCTTGGACGCTGGATCCGCCTTGCATGCGTCACCAGGGCGTGCCAGTCACATACCTGAACTATGAGCGGGGAAGCTCTCCGCAACCTTGGCATCCATTGGAACCCTTGGGATGCGCATGAACGATCCCACATTGAATGCTCCCACATTGGGTGCGATTAGGTGAACATAATTTCATGCGGCAGGAAAGGTCAGTAGCTGGCGATAGTAGCCGGGGAGGATGCTGGGCAACAGTTGTAGGTCAATCCGATGCCCACCCGGTTACTTGTTTCGCAAGAGGGAGTTCCATGTGGTGCCCATCAAGCTAGCTGGTTAGATGGACTTCACTCCTGCGCCGCAAGTCGCCTACGTCGTAGGGCCAGCCCAGCTAGGAGATTAGGTGTTTTTCTGCAGAGAATCTCACCGATCGATGGTTAAAACTCGTTCCTTGATCCGAACGTTGAACCGTAACCTCCCACCCGGCTTTGGCCGCCAGCCATCACGCAGGACTGCTACTCAGGAGAAAGCTGCCATAAAAATGGTGAAAGCCTAACCGATTCTGCCGGATGATCCTCCCTTGTTCTATACTCAGAGATAGAATAGTTAGTCTAGCCAAGCATGCCCTCCTGCCCCCGGGAGGCTTGGAGTGACAAACAAACAAACAAACAAACAAACAAACACAGGACCGCTACTCAAGATATGAGTTCAAGCATGCTCGGCATGCCGAATCGGTAGGGAAATCACGTCCTTGGAACATGGGTTTGCTCGATTTGGAGAACGGCCGCAGAGGTGGTATGTAGTCTAGCAGTTACTCTACGACTTGCGCCCCTTCTATACACTTGTTGTCACAATATTTATAGGTATAAAAGCCCACATAGGGGTTCAGCGAACTGCTACGTACAATTATTGACTCTACGCAATCCTAAGACCATCGATACTCTCCCGATCGTTTCACATCCGCACAGCGATTCCATTCGAGGCAGCGACATGTTTTCCTCTCCGTACGAGATGTCGGACCAGCCTGAGCTACTGCCGCTTTGGGGAGCTGCGGTACACACCACTACGCCAGGTCACACCTTCCCTCCAACTCATGCTTCACCACATGCGGGTTTCCTCCCAAACCAAGGCATACTCGGATCGAGTCTGCCGTCCGCGTGAGCTCTTCGCCCGTTTTGAGCCGATCAAGTACATTAACGCTAGTCCAGAGCAGGCCAGCTGGAGATGCTGGAATGCAAACTTGAGGTGCTGAACCGAAAGTTAGATGACATTTTGTCAGAGCTTAGGAGCCATACTGGAGAGTAAGTGGACCTAAACTCACGATTCCACAAGAAGCAGCGACAACGACTGACAGCTAACTAGGATAGAACACTTGTAAGTTTTCTGGACTTGTTGATATTGGTGAACGGGTCTGACGTTGGCCTTCGGCAGCAAGAAAACATACCAGGAACTGTAAGTCATGAGCGCGTAGGCCTAGGGAAACGGAAGTCTGACCGGCATCTAGAGTCCAACAGCAGACACGCAGGTTCATGGGCTGCCTGTCGCAAACGAAGAGGATGATCCTGGAAGTTATCGCACCGGGCGGCGCACACGACGTCTCAGACGAGGCGTAACAATAAAGTATACTACAAGAATTAGGTTCATACGGTGTTACCATTTAGCTTGCCAGAGACGGCTGTGTGCTGGTGATTTAGGGATTGGGTTCAGGATAGTTATCATGCACATTCAAATGGACGGACCTAGCCTGTTTGTTGGCCGAGTTCGTGCCCTATCTTTACGGCATCTTGTGTACGGTGTATCTGTGTCCTCACTTGTCGAGTTACCGAGTACTCCGAGGTCGACTGCTGAAAGAAACCCGGGGGCGCTGATGCTGGGTTTACGCTCGCCTAGCTGTGTAAGCCAGGAGCGTCATACCGTAGTACTGCGGGTGAATTATTAGGCCGCATCGGTAAGCAAGCACATAGGACACACAACCTTTGCGGCATTCCGGTTGTCTTCGCATGACTCGTGCCGAGTTCTGTTCTCTCCCGACCGTAGGACTCCTTGGCCTCTTGTACGAGCCGGAGGGCTTCTTGGGCCCAACGAAAAACCCAACCCCAGGAGGTAGTAAGTCGCTGGAGGGAAGGGGGTGACCCAAAAGGATGCACAAGGAAAGAAAGAAGAAAAGAAAAACTTGACTGTGCTGGAGAAGATCGCCTTTATATACTCGTGTCGACGGCTAAGGTCTGTTGAGGTGCGCCCCTACGTATATGCTGTGTGTGGTTCCTGCCCATGTCTTCCGTCTGGCGTTTCGGCTCCTCTACAGACGTCCACTGCCATCCCAGCCACCGCTACGGCACAACCGGCAACATGAGTGACTCTCCTCCAAAGCTGGCTATGCACCTCTCGGGGAGTGTTTTCTGGTCCCTTCTGCCAGTGTCACGGCTCCAGGGTCTATTCCTGCATCTCCATCGTTTGCACCACTCATGTTATATGATCGGCGTGGCAGTTGCCAACTTTTCATTGCGTACAGGATTTGCCGATAGTAATGAGGGTAAAGGTGGGAATCGGCACTAATATCCATATAGGAATGCAGTTTTGCACCTAGCGCTATTCGTCCCCTGGGGAAGGTTCGTATCCGAGACCGCGGACGACATACCGGGGCTCTGGCGTTCGTTCGAGGAAAGTCTCAGCGATCGACTACGGTTCCACGTACGCAACATCAGCTTCTTAAGGGCTTCGGCGGAGGACGCCGCCGCCGATCGGAAACACAGGGGTTTCGACCAGGACTTCGAGGAGGCCATAGATCCGCAGGCCTTCGGAGGGGCGGGCGCCGAACAGGACCGCGCGGATAGCGAGGAAGAAAGCAGAGAGCGGCAAGAGTATTGGAACGCCTTCCTCGACACCTTATCGGGCGCTGCCAGGAGAAGCAGTATCAAAGATATGGCTATCAGCTCGGCGCTGCGGTCGCTGAACGAAGACGCCGAGGCTATAGAAGAGGCGGGCGCAGAGACCGATGAGGACGGTAGAGTAATAGAGCAGTCCCGAGGCCGGCGCTTCTACACCGAGCTACAAGACGTGCAGGACGCGCCACTCCGGGGCGTCGGCCTGCTTGGGCGGGAAGAGATGGTGGGCATCATGAAGGCGCAGAAGAAGGAGGACGCTAACATTACCGCCGGCATCCAGGGTGCAGGTAGAGGGGATGTACCGCCAACGGCAGATCTGGGCCGCGTTAGCGCGGTGAGGCAGTGGACGGCGGATACGGTAGGGGCCGCAGGTGCCCAAATCCGCTTAGAGTCGGGCCCTTACACGTCGTATATGGACGTCGCCCTGGCACTAGCGAGGTCGTGGACGCTGAACAAGCAGCAGGCGCTGGCGCTGCTGCTGCCCGCCGCGTTCCTGGACGAGCGCGGGGCGCGTCTCCAGGAGGAGGAGGGCCCGCAGCACTTCCAGTACGTGGGCGGCGAAGGGGGCACCGGCAAGTCGCGCGTCATCCACGCGATCAAGGACATGTTCCGGCTGAAGGACGCGCAGCAGACGCTGCTCCTGACGGGCGCCAGCGGCAACGCGGCGGCCGAGATCCCGAAGCTGCGCCGCTCGATGTACGCCGCGCTCAGCCAGTTTCACACGTTGTCCGACCACAAGGAGTTGCGCTCGAACTCGCCGTGGTGCACGCGCTGGCAGGTACCGACGCCGCCGACCTTGGCGTCCTCGAAGGGGGCCAGGATTTAGGGCAGCAGTTTCTCTGGCCACCGGACGTCGTCATCGGCCATGATGGTAATCTTAGTGGTGACTTGATGTGCCTGAGCACCTGAAGCAGACAATGGTCTCTTGTTTGACCGTGATGAATTCCAATGCCGGCATAAAACGCGCGTAAAGCATCGCCAACCGGTTCTGCGTAACTTGAATGGCATCTACCAGACCACAGGAGCTTGGTATGACATGTGAGGAGTTAAATCTAGGTGGGTTGGGGTAGTGGATGGTGCGCATGGGCGAAAAGTAGGTGTGCAAGACAGGTAGGAGTCGTTACGCGGTAGGTAGGCACGCGGGCGCACGTGATTTGAAGAACGAAGGTACAAGTATGGATAGGATAGGTGGTACAGTAATGCATGTGGAAGTGCATTTCTATCTGTGCCAATCAGGGTGCTGCGTCCCGCTCGGCCAACCATGTCAGAGACTAGAATCCCAAGAACCATAAAGGAGTTTGTTTATGGTCGTAGCGGGAGGTGCTTGAAGGCAACGTTGACAGGAAACCGGACGAGGCTGGTGTGCGGTGGGGTGCTGATGCCCCAGTCCCTCGCTGAAAAAGGCCATCTCTAGTCCCTCCACCCTGCCCAGTTTCTCCTCAAAAGCTGAACCTAACACAACCAACAGCAGCAGTGAGTCAGTCATTTGGGGGCTTTGAACTGATTCCCGCCAAGCACGTCTCCAACAAAGAGCCATCATGAGTAAGCAAATGCTAGAAATCACGCATGCCTCTTCCGACACACAGTCAATGACCAAAAGCTAGCGTCCATCCATTCTCCATAGCTCTTGTTATTGTACGCACCTCACAGCCTAAATCTTCTGCAGAATTCCATCGTCGGGCTTCGTGTGGGTGCCCAACTTACCCTTCCGCAATTATTTATCGAAGCGTTTGCGACCGTCTGTCTGGACTCGAACCATCTACCAGAATCAAACATCTCCCGTCTGAGAAACCCAAATCGCGAAACGAAACATACGATTCATTTGTGCTGTCGAAACTTCGATCAAGTTTTTTCCAGGTAGCTATATTCTGATGGTAACTGCTTTGACTTCGCATACCTTACAACGACGTTCTGACAGGGGACCTAGACGATCACCGTCAAAGAACTCGACAAACCGGACACGTTTTTCGATGACGCCCGAACTCGCGAAACTATCATCGAAGGGAAAGACCAAACACTGCGATGGCTTAACGTTCAGATTGACGAGTACGATGCAACGACAGAACCGCCCAGCCTAGTCGGTCGCATCAAAGAAAATAAGGGGAAAGCGATGGTTCCCAAAGGCACCAATCTACTGCTCAAATCCGGCGGCCGATACAAAGAGGAGCAATAAATAACAAGCTTCTAGACTATTGGTACCTATTCTTCGAAGTAGTTACTATGGAGAGACACAGCTTCGTACTCGCGTAGCAATAAGCTGAGCTTGACATTGGCCCTTGGCGATATCGTTACCCATAAACAGCGTGAAACCGGTCGAGACTCTGCCTCATCCTCTTGGTACAACGGATGCCCGTAAGCAGTCTTGTAAAGAACTCCAAGTAGTTCTGGCATGGCTTTTCGGTTGGCATTGCGAATTACAGTATTCGGGCCCGGGATACATTCGAAGTAGAGTGTAGGGAAATACATGGATCGTATTTCTCCATCCTTAAGAACAATTTGGAAGCCAAACAGTTTAGATGTATAATGCGATGCCGATTCATTTGAAATCTCAAGTTCCATGTACCATGTTGGGTTCTCTGTCTTTGGAGCAAAGATACCGACGCATGGCACTTTGATTTTCGGGTTTGTTGGATGGCTTGCGTATACGATCGCATGGCGTAGCATATCGGGGAAAAATCGCGTAATACCCATCATAGGAGTCCCTGCTTTTTTCGTATATTCAGAGTCAGGATTAAGCGCCAACATCTCCAATTTGGGTGCCAACTGGTTGGAAGTAACCTGCGTCGGGGTAGATTCTGGGTTCGGAGGAATTGTAGATCGGGAATCATCGTCGTCGCCGTCGTTGACGATACCACGATTCGCGCCATTCTTGTCAGCGACATGGCTATTGCTACAATCGTCGATGCCCTCAGCAGTTGGAATACCATTGTCACCCGGTGCACCTTCGTCATCTGAATGACATTCGTAATCTTCATCTCCGGCGCCGTTTTCATCGTTGTCTCTCCTGCCTTTCCATACCGTTAGAAAAACCATCCACCCGAACATCAAACACTTACGACGCTTCCTAGGGTTTCGCCACGTTTCCATAGAAGCCTTGATTTGTTTGTCCATCAACTCGACAACATGTCGTGCAAGTTCTGCTTTGTTTTCTGGCGGCAGCTCTTCCAGCCCTGCGTATAGTCGTGCCCATTCCGCTTTACCACTGAAATGCTTCTTGGATGATGATTTGTGCTGAAGAGTATGGAGCGTGCACCATGCATGAAATCCGTTGTTCGCAAATACTTTCTCTAAGCTGGATTCATTGGAATTGGTGGCATTGTTGATTTTGTCCCAACTGCTGCTCAAGTCTTGCGGCTTCTGAAGGGTGAATTTATTAATGATTCTAAGAATGGCTTCCGCCGAAGAACGAGGGTCGGACATCTAAGAAGGAATGTGGAAAATGTCGTTTTGCGCATAGGGATTTCTGAGGATCTTTTTAGGGCGAGGAACCTTTTTGGGGCGAGGGACCTTTTTGGGGCGAAGGACCTTTTTGGGGCGAAGGACCTTTTTGGGGCGAGGGACCTTTTTGGGGCGAGGGAGACCCTATCGAGCGAGGGACCAATAGGCGAGAAGCAATTGACAGGCCAGCATTAAATGTTACACCGTATAACCCATATTCTCCACATGTACTTTTCGGTCACTGTAATTGCAGGCGGGATGCTTCGATTACGATCCCTGATGCCTACATCAAGCTCCCCGAGAATCCTCACAGCAAGTTAGCTGGCGCATGCAGGTTCATTGAATAAGCCATTGCTTTGTTCTCCAAATGCTGTCAGCTGCTCGTTATGGATTCGGTTCATCCAAGATGCGACTGTCCGCTATGACTGGCCTGTCTTTTCCAGCTCCATCTAGGGGAGCAGCATGTAACAACCGTCAGTGGCTGGCCTACCGAACCATTCAGTGATACCCAGCCGAATTCTTCCTGAGCCGCGTCCAAGCCGCCCAGCATGACCCCTGATCGTAGCGCTGTCCCTTCACGCGTCTACGGACGTCGTGGCATCGTTAGCCTGCGTCGACAGCTCCCTGGTCCAGAGGCACCAAATCCCGATCCGCAAGGCATGATCTCCACGTACCGCCCCTTTCTATTCGCACCGGGGATTTGCTTCCATGCCTCTGATAGATATAATGCAGCGCTGACCGGCTGCAGTCTCCTGCAGATTGCCTTATCCGCCTCTTGCGGTCCACCCAGTCCATCTCGCTTTTCCCCTGCAATGGGGTCCCTTGCTGAGTTGAAGCTACCACCCGCAGTATCGCTACTTGCTTTCCTTGCCAATTTCTCCCATGCCATCCTAGACTGTTGTGTCACGTTCACATCGAGAAGCCAGAAAGATACGAAGTACAAGAACAGGGTCTTTTCAGCACTACCTGTACAGTTTGATATCTTGTCTTATTGCGAGCCCCTATGTAGTTGCACAGCAAGCTTCGTTCTGCTACTCCTTGGCTTTTCATTGGAGATCCATTGGCCGGTGCTGGTGCCAGGAATATGGCATAACCTCTGTGTGGCGGTACGTGGCCCACTTCCTTTCATGAGAATGTACTGACACACGTAGCGGAGGTTGTGTGTCCGCATGCTGCGTGTCGAACGGAATGCAACGGATTCTTACACAGCCCATTTGCGACGTATCCTCCCCATCGCCCTCCCAGCTCTCATTAGCTTTGCTACTGCGGGCAATTTCGCTGCAGCAGGCGTCCTCGGGGTTTGGTCGTTCGAGCTCCCCAGCAAGCTTTTGATCTTGATCCCCTGCGTTTCCAGTGACCTGTGGGTTCTTTGGCAATGCTCTTGCATTATAGTAGTTAATTTTGAGCCCCGGACGCTGCGGAACTGGTTTCGCGCTCTCGTCGCCCTGCAAGTGCTTTGTCTGGTATCGTGGGCAGCTTGGTCCGCAAGTTGGGACCTCATTCTCTTGGTAAGACCGCCTCTCTATTTGGCCGTGGCCGACACTCATTTCGCAGATTGTATTTCTAGTGCATTACTTGCTCGCTTTGGCAGCTCAGCGAGTCGCGTCGAACGACATCGACTGGGCGGTATTTTGGCTACGACTACGTAGAAGGGTTGCAGCGAGTCGCACAGGGCAAGAAAGTATTTACTCAGTGGAAGATGCGACCAGGTACCCCCGCAATGCCCATACCGATGCCGTCGCCACGGACAAGCCTGGATCCCACATCCACGTTGACGTCGTCGGCCCTGAAAAGGATAGACAGGCTGTTCTCCAGCGTTTGACTGGAAAACACTCATCGGTACGTCCAATACCTAATTCGCTCGTGCTCAAGTCTCATTATCACTAGCAACTTTGGCCAGATTCGGTCCAAAGACACTATGTTCCAATACCAAGCTCCAACGGCGTATTAGTGATCGGAGGCGTCAACAATGATACGTGGCGCACAGAGCCGCACCTTCGCGTTTTCATGCGTGAGACCTTGCCCTCGGAGGAAACACAGGGCAATTCCCAAGCAAATACAGCACCATGGCGAGTAGAAGCATGTGTTTCGAAGGTGGTGGCGGATGATCAAGACTTGATTGCGTCACGGTATGTACAGCAGCTAGTAGAGTCGTGTTGATCGACGGTTGCTCAAAAGTTGTTCTTTCTTCTTCATGTATTGAGTGCCATCATAGAGTACAATTGTAATCACAGAGGCTTGTCTCGTACGTTGGATCTAGAGGAAGAGTGCACTTGAGATGTTGTGCCTAGCGTATTCAGAGGATGTGTCCCAGTAATGCGTTAGGATATGTTTCGAGGCCTCCCTTGGCAACAGAGCTTCAGGGGGATTGTCATCCTTGGCCAACTCTTCTCCTTCGACTTCGTCACCCTTCCAAGTCTCCCGGCAACTAAAGCCACACGGGTATAAAGCCCAGGTGCCCGGCCTCTACACTCCTGGATTTTCTCGTCCTTCCCTTCGTCAGCAAAGCCTTTACCCTAATGCTGTTATCATTCCTTCCGGCCATGCCTGCACAAAATCGTCCTTTCAATTTTATGGAGCACAGAGAGCTTGGTGAGAAGCTCGCACATTGCTATAATCTAGCCTATGAGTTCGAGGAGTCCGCCAAAATGGTCCAAGACTCGGTGACCTGCTTAGTTGCGACTGCAGTTGTGACTGGGACTGCAAACTGCTATTTGTGGGGACGTCCTCCGCGGACTTGGACCCAGATACGTTGAAATTCGACTGCCTTCCGTACACCCAGGCGTGCCGGCAAGTCCATGATTGGACGGCAAGGCGGCGTACCCTGCCTACTTAGAACCCCTAATCTCTTCTGCTAACACACTCCTATCCAACGCTCACGTTCCCACAAGCCATCTCCACGTCGCCGGGTTTGGTTCCTTTGGCAATGGCTCGTGTGTGACAAGGGCAGTAAGGGCTTGGTTCTGATTCAACTAATAATTGACTATGGCACTTCTAGGGGTTCTGGTCTTCTGTCTTTCCTCTCCATCCGGGAGGGTGATTCGTCAAGCTTATATACACCTAGGCTGACGTCCTTCGGACGTCTTTTATCTCCTTAGCCGCCATACCCTTCAGGAATGTTGTTATCCGTTGGGTCGATATGCATGCCTTCGTCGGCATGCGTGTGACATCGTGATACTCTTTACAACATCTACGACAGCACGTATTAGGCAGGTTGCTCCCCACTGAAAACCATTCGTGATTGCGGGATTTTGATTCTGGTTTTGATTGTACATCTGTGTTTATCCCCGTTCCCCCATTCAAATCCGACTCCACCCACAGAGTAGATAACAGTAAATCGCAAAACGGCAAGCTTCCCGCAGCCAAGGTATGTGTTACAGACTATAAAGCAAGGCGATGTTGTACACACCGGATGGCACTCGGTATGTGTCTCGGTCGCGCAAGTCTGAAGCCAACGACGGCTACTCTGAAGCGTCCAGATCCTGTTGGTTCGCGCAACCTCCGCCAACGCAGTTCTTGGGGCCTCTGTCACCACAACCGCGGGCACAAGCCTCCGACTTGGTCACTCGCTTGGACAAGTCACCTTCCGCCAGCTGTTGTTTTGTCAATGGAAGTTTCCGGGGCTTGATTTTGCTCCTCTCTTCCTTGTACTTCAAGACCGCCCCAAAATGAAAGTTCGTCCGCGCAGCGGGGCGGTTAGGCTCCGTGTGGAGCCTCAGGTGCTGCATCCAATTGTCTTTCCGGTTAAATTTCCTACCACAGAAGTCGCACTCCGCCTCTGGTCCAAGGCCATGTTTCCTACAGTAAGCTGTCAGCAGCGGGCATTACGGGAAAGGGCGGACGAAGTCGTACGTGTTCTGGTGTCTCTGAAGGTGCTCGCGTCTCTTGTAAGCCGTCCTATTCTTACATCCCGGAAAGCTACACACGTGAACTGATTTCGGGATTTTGGCTACGGAGATTTGGGCGTCATCCATGTAGCCTACCTCCTTCACGTTGCTTCGTAGGTCAGAAGCCGGCGAATCGGCCTTCCTATCTCTGTGGAAACGCATGGACGATGGAGCGGCTATACCGTGAGCGTCCATGGCGTGGCTGTCGGCCATTCCTGGCCGTAGTGAAAATCGCTCATAGCCTTGGGCGACCACCCTGGGTGATAGCGTTCGAATAAGAGACAGCTGTGCCACGGGATCAAGTAACGGGTATTGTTGCCAATCATAGGGGCCTCTAGGCTCGAGAAGGGCGGCGGGCTGGTGTACAGGGCCTCCAGATACATGGGTGAAGTCGAAATCGTTGTCGTAAACCATTGGAGAAGAATATTCAGATTTCACATCAACAGGAAAGTATCCGTTGAGGTTTTCTGAACAAAACACATCATAGGTCATGGGCGCGGAACCCGTGAGGGTGTCCAACTCTTCCATGGCTCTTGGTGATCAACTTGAATTGGGAGTCGATCCACTGAATGGCGGTTTTTACAGGCCACGGTAGAGCGTGTTCAAGGAACTCCTCGCGGAAGAAGCACAAGAACGCCGTCGACTTTCATCAGTATGCCGTTCAGCAAGCCAACAACAACGATTCGGTGGTTGCTAAGTTGACTGCGTTGGACCAGGGTTGCCCAGCACCGCTCGAGTTCAGGTCATCTGCCTCAGGGCCTTACACAAGGGATGAAGTCATGACTCGTTTGAGAAAGGTTGGACAAATGATGATATAGTTATAGGGGCGCAGCTCTTAGCTAAAAAGTAGCATTTTAGGTTGTACCTCCAATCTTGCTCCTCTGGATCGTACCTACCCGTAACCCTACAATGAAGCATACTTTTTGCGTCTATTTCTGACCGTGCTAGCTGAAGCTACTCTGGCTCTATTGACTTTGTACTGTACAGTACCTCAAGATACATTCATAAAACAGAGACTGGTGTGGTACTTGGTAGTGCCAACTATGTGAGGCCGTTCTGTGTCGCTAATATTATCTGCGGATAGCAGAATGCTTCTTTGTAGCGGTTTAAAGCATCTTAATCCTACTACATCTACTTTGCGAGTGTCATTTGCTGGCTAACAGAAATGTCAGATGCACAGGCTACGATATGGTAGATGCGGATCTCAGGAGGCAGAGTTGCTGATCCGCCGCTCCAAATAACGAAAGCCAGCGAACAGCGGCGGATTTGAAGCCAGATGGGGACTCCACCAGGCGCCGGTACTGTTTTACTTTAGTCGCCCGCCTCCTTCGACTACCACCGAGAGCGACAAAAGTAGACGCCGAACATATGGCTTCTGCGGCACAGTCCATGCCTGCTTATCCTGGTACACGCAAACACACCCCCGACAGCACCGCCGAAGCAAAAGGACGACATCGACCGCTTCCGCGCTTATGGGACTGCATCGCAACTGGCTGTCGGTAGTGCGGTCGCCGCAGAATGCGACCGTGTGATAGCAGCCGTACAACTGGTGCGTGGCAGACACGTGACGCAGGTGAGTCATCTATTAAATATATTTCCATCCAAACCCGCCATCATCCCTTTCCAGTTCGCAGTAGCCGTTCACAGACTCTTACCACCTGGTCTCCGTTCTACCTTCAAAGCCGCGAAACAATATATGCCACAATGATGGATGACCACACCCTCTCCCTTCTCTCTACGGCCCCTTTCGGTGTCTCCATAACTTCGGCACACGATGTAAAGACACGACGTCAGGTCTGCGCATGCGCCATGGAGTTGAGCGAAGAGATCCGTATGCTTCATGCCATTGTCGCAGAGCTTTCGGCGCGCCTTACGAACATGCAGACGACGTATGCACTGCAATCCCATGCAATACATACGCAACAAGAGCTCATCAACGCCCTCGGAAAGAAGACGACTGTAGCAGGCCGGGTTGCGCCACTGCCGCCAACATACGAATTGCCACCCTACGACGGTACCATTTCAGCCCACAGATGCTCGTTGGTGCACGCATGGCAGTCGACTCCCGTTGTTCCCCGGATCAGTCCGTTGATGGTGTTGGCGGAGTCGGCCGTGATGGACAGTCGCGAGGGACATAATGGCAAGCGAGAGGCGAGCCAGGCCTTGTATGGAGAGGACAAGCGGCAGAGATATGCATGACCACTGCAGCACTTAGAGATCTCGACAAGCTACCAGTGCTAGCCTAGCACGGACGTTCTACATTGGTATGGGGAGAAACCGTAGGACCTGCCGTAGAATTGTTGGTAGAATAGCGAGAATAAAAGTATACTACCTGCATTGACGGTTGATCTTCACGATTGTGACCAGAAGCTATTTGGCTCAGGTGCCAAAAGGGCATGAATGTTAGACGGTGGAAGAAGCGAGTTAAGGGGGTGGCTCCTACGTCAGCCCCAGGAGAAAGTGGCTGTGCTACGTGGGGCCGGGCTTCTCGTTCAATTACAGGCAGAGCGGCACATGCTTTGGCTAGAAAATGACGCGTGTAGCATACGCTTGGTGATTGACAATATGACCGCCATCCGATACAGCATGGCAGCAAGCACAACTGGTGCGGGGACAAGCTCATGACAACTGTTACCAAGAATACCCGTTGAGGTGACCGTCGCTCATGTGTTGCAAGGGAGACGACAGCATAGCGACACGGTTAGCGACACGGTTGTATTCACTGTTTCGAATGCTCAAAGAACCTCGAAGCACGCCGGCACACAATGACTCCTTAGGCCAGCGAGACCCAGTCCCCACGGGACCAGTGTGATAGACATTGCCAGACCGACCTGCATGCATCGTGCGATAGACGTATCCCACCGACGATTCTCCAACCCACAGCCGAGCAGCGTTGCATGATCCATAGCGAAAAGAGTCGATGAGGCCATAAAGGCCTGTGCATTTGCTAAGAAATGGAGCACCACCGGTCGGCACTACAATGCTAGGGGAGGCTACACAATTCGACAGCCAAGGCCCATCATGTCAGCGAATAGCCCAATCCACCGACATCCAATAGCCCTTGCGAACCCTTATACCTGATCGAAAAAGGTGTCGCCCAAGGGGTCGGCGTCGGCCACGGGGACGAATCGCTCAAACAGGGCTTTCACCTGCGACAACCAGCCCGTGAGCCTTTGCGTTTGCTGCAAGAACCTGTACTTATGTCAGTTGACAATCTGCGTCAGACTGAATATACGGTGACTTACAGCTGTTCAACCTTCTGTGTGCTGTTCGGGGTTCGGGCGCCTGTGGTTAGATGTATACCTCGTTGCGACGGCGGTGGAGACCTACAAAGTCGTGAACCTGGCGAGACATGGGCGTGCGTGAGTAGGAGAGCTCTGCCGTACGAGGGCGGGGGTAGACTTACTTTTCGTTGTGGTGGGCCAGCTCGGACCGGACGGCGTTGACCTTGTCCAGCAGCTCATCCACCTTGTCCAGCAGATCTTGGGTGTCGCCCGACGTTCTTCGTTCTCAGCACAACGCGCGGACTGGATGTGGAGGGACCTACGGTAGCGGAGAGCTGAAAGGGCTCGACTCGAGGCCTTCTTGGTCGAAGAAGTTAGGAACGTCTGGAAAGGACAGTGGTGGTTGGCTCGGAGGCTGGAGCTGCGTTGCGGAAGGAGCGACAGTCTTGGGCGCAGACGCAGGTGCGGGTGCAGATGCGTGCGCGGTGGTGTCGTGGCCTGCTGATGGTCGGCCCTGCCGTGGCTGGCGCGGACGCTGCGCACCGTGTCGCTGCGAAGGGAGCATGTCGGCGTGGATGGAAGTGACAGATGAATAGAGGAAGTTACAGGTGAAGGAGAGCAAGGTGGACGAAGGATGATGGAATATGCAACTCACTGAGAGCCTTAACCCCAAAACTGGTATTTCTGTGGCCCAATTCGTGCGGTGCTGTAATGAAGCAGCAAGCATGGATGCGAGCCCAGCACGGTTTGGTGGCTGGGCTGTCAGGCGCGGAGTTGGGCTTTCCAGTTGGGAAGTACTGATCCATAACCTACACGTATGGGCAGAGGCGACGTTCTGGACAAAGTACGACTTGTGAAGCATAGCCATGCAAGAGCCGATTAGCAGCATCCGACTCGGAGCAGACGTGGCGGAGGGTCGAAGTGAGCCTGCACCGAAAGCGGCCGACAGCATGTGATTTCGGATCTTTGGCCTATTCGTGAGCAAGCGGCTCATCTGCAGCTGCCGTCAGTCCGGACTCTACGCGTGGGACGTACCACCGTGTTCTGGCGTGGATTCCGACTCAGAGGCATTCCATCCTATGGTCCTCAGAACGAGATCGACCGGGGCTGGGATCCGGTTCTGGATTAGCACTGCTTCCCATACCTGAACGGCTCCAGCACCGCTTCCGCCCCCGCGCGTGAACGGCCCTTCCGGTGCTGGTTCTGGCTCGCCGATTTAGACGCTAGATGGTTTCGGCGCGCCACTGACAGTCCCGCTCCTGAGCCAGTCTCGGTGCTGCAGACTGGGCGACATTGTGACCAAGGGCCGGAAACAGCGCGTGAGAGAGTTCAAGGCCTTGAAGGGCGACGCAGCAAGATCTCGCATCCTCGTGGACAGTTCTGGGGTGCTCCATTCTGGCGAACCCATTCTGGCGTACGTCCATTCTGGTGTCGCCAATACGACTTTTCGGCCTGCTCAAAACCAGCCGCAGTTGACCCCAGATGCAAGCGGGACATATTGCACTGACGAATTAGCACGAACGGTTTTGGCGGCGGCACGTCCACCGCATTACGCCTTAACAAGTACGTGTTGCCAAACCACATGGGGGATCTGTACAGTTGATGCTACAGCACGAGAGGGAGTGGTCGCATAGGCGCAGAACCAAGGCGTAGGAGTAGGAAAGCTACGGGCAGCGGCGAGGATTTGCCATTCAAGAAGTACAAGAGAAAGTGCGTGGAGTGCGATGTATGTACGTAAGTATTCGCCAATATATTGTATTCATCTATTCTATTCGCGTCTCTGCATTGGCTCTGCTCGCAGGGTCGGGACTGCCCGATCCGCGCGAACAGGTTCGTAGCCAGCACCACGTACAGGCGCAGAGGCCGGCTTCGCTGGCCGCACTGCCACTAGCAGGTGCAGGGAAAAACCTCGGTACATGAGATGCTCGAATGTAGGAGGAAAACCCGGGTGGCAAAGGCGGCAGGAGATGACTCGAACCGCAGGCGCCAGAGCCGGGCTCGATACCACTCAGCAGGAGATGCTCGACTGGATGAGTGGCAGAGCCCGTTGGATTATCCGGCAGGAGATGACTCGGACTGCCGGAGCCCAACGAAAAACCCAACCCCAGGAGGTAGTAAGTCGCTGAAAGGAAGGGTGCCCCAGGAGGTAATAAGTCGCTGAAAGGAAGGGTGCCCCAGGAGGTAATAAGTCGCTGAAAGGCAGAGCCAACCCCAGGAGGTAGTAAGTCTCTGAAAGGAAGGGTGCCCCAGGAGGTAATAAGTCGCTGAAAGGCAGAGCCAACCCCAGACTCTGAAAGGCAGAAGAAAGAAAAAAAACCCAACCCCAGGAGGTAGTAAGTCTCTGAAAGGAAGGGTGCCCCAGGAGGTAATAAGTCGCTGAAAGGCAGAGCCAACCCCAGGAGGTAGTAAGTCTCTGAAAGGCAAACCCAACCCCAGGAGGTAGTAAGTCGCTGGAGGGAAGGGGGTGATCCAAAAGGATGCACAAGGAAAAGAAGAAGAAAAAAAAACCTTGACTGTGCTGGAGAAGATCGCCTTTATAGTAGTGTCGACGGCCAAGGTATGTCAAGGTGGGCCCTACGCACATGCTGTGTGTGGTTCCTGCCCATGTCTTCCGTCTGGCAATTCGGCTCCTCTACAGACGTCCACTGCCATCCCAGCCACCGCTACGGCACAACCGGCGACATGAGTGACTCTCCTCCAAAGCTGGCTATGCACCTCTCGGGGAGTGTTTTCTGGTCCCTTCTGCCAGTGTCACGGCTCCAGGGTCTATTCCTGCATCTATGCCCCCCTCTTCACCTCCTGGGCCATGTTTGTCCCTCCCTCTCTTTCCTCTTTTTCTCCCTTGCTTCCCTCTCGCTCCCTTTCTCGATCCGCTCGCCCCCCTCTCGCCCATTCCTTCGCCCTCTCTTGTTCCCTCTCGTTCTCTCTCTCTCACTCTCCCTCCACTTCCCCTCCTTCCGCCTCTCTCTTCTCCCCCTCCTTCGCTTCCCATCTCCTTGCTGCCACTACGCTTACCTACTTGACGCTCATTGTCTGATACCCCCTCACTCGTATTCCATCATTAGACTACTCCACCGTCACATTACCAGTCAACGAATATGCCCGCCGTCGCACGATGCGCTCAACGCCGACTTCGTGACTCGAATTCCCCAACAGTATCCGGCCGCAATCCCTACAACCTCGAGGCGCGACCGCCACCATTTCGAGGCCACAACGGAGGCCACAACGGAACGGCCGTCACATAGTAAACGTACCTGGTCGTGCATGGCCAGGAAGCACCCTATCGGCGTTTGGACCTCCAAGACGCAGGCAGTGGGGATTGCCTATAATACTACGCGGAGGATTCGATCTGAGGGCGCAAGGCCAGCGACTACCATGGTCCGGCTATCCATGCAACAGGACCAACGCAGGAGGCTCTGCGAGCCACGGAAGAGTTCCAATTTAGCATTTGGGCCCACCCACGCAATTGCTCCCAATACCAACCGGCGGTCGGCTTTGGCCTACTGGCAGCGCCCGACGAAGACGTCGCATAACTCCTAACAGTTTGCTCGGCTGTTCTGGCGTAGTTACGGCAAGTGGACAAATGGCTGGCTGGACGGAATGGCGGAGACTAGCTCCGATGTTCGTAGGCTCCTTCTACTTCCTACCGAATGCACCATGATGGCCGACTTCTTGCGACTTGTTTCCTAGAGTATCCGAGCGCCTGCATTGATTGACTAGTGGCGATGGGTACGGGGCTTCTGTGTGCTCCATTTACCCCGGCCATTGCTCGCTAGTGAGACTTGTCGCGACCCATACGATAGCCCTGCCGCAAGACCAGTCGCTCCACACCCCAATGGGTCGGTCAGAGCAGAAGCCGGCCCGAGTAGTCCAGTTAACTCTAATGCGACTTCCATTCTCTTGCCTCCAACATTGTGACGAAATAACAACAATGACAGCCCGGACGATGAACAATCGAGTACGGGGCGGTGACGCTCGAAGTCGCTTCATTGGTTTTCTACTCTTACCGTACCATACCCCGCAGCAGCGACGATTGACCGTCACCGGATGCAGGCATGATGACCGTGATGGCCGCTGATTGGGTTCCGACTACGTGGACTGCAATTTCGCGTCCAGCAGAATGCCACCATTGTTCTGGCTAGGCTCGGCGTGGCAGCATTCCAGCTTACCCTTGGCGCAATGACCATGCCACCTCTGCTGTTGGTTGGTTACCTACGGTCGGGAGAAAACAGAACTCGGCACGAGTCATGCGAAGACAACCGGAATGCCGCAAAGGTTGTGTGTCATATGTGCTTGCTTACCGATGCGGCCTAATAATTCACCCGCTGTACTACGGTATGACGCTCCTGGCTTACACAGCTAGGCGAGCGTAAACCCAGCATCAGCGCCCCCGGGTTTCTTTCAGCAGTCGACCTCGGAGCACTCGGTAACTCGACAAGTGAGGACACAGGTACACCGTACACAAGATGCCGTAAAGATAGGGCACGGACTCGGCCAACAAACAGGCTAGGTCCGTCCATTTGAATGTGCATGATATCTATCCTGAACCCAATCCCTAAATCACCAGCACACAGCCGTCTCTAGCAAAGCTAAATGGTAACACCGTATGAACCTAGTCCTTGTAGTATACTTTATTGTTACACCTCGTCTGAGTCGTCGTGTGCGCCGCCCGGTGCGATAACTTCGAGGATCATCATCTTCATTTGCGATAGGTAGCCCATGAACCTGCGTGTCTGCTGTTGGACTCTAGATGCCGGTCAGACTTCCGTTCCCCTAGGCCTACGCACTCGTGACTTACAGTTCCTGGTATGTTTTCTTGCTGCCAGAAGACGAACGTCAGACCCGTTCACAATACCACCATGTCCAGAAAACTTACAAGTGTTCTATCCTAGTTAGCTGTCAGTCGTTGTCGCTGCTACTCAAAGCCGTGAGTCTAGGTTCACTTACTCTCCAGTATGGCTCCTGAGCTCTGACAGGATCTTATCTAACTTTTGGTTCAATATGTCGAGTTTGTATTCTAGCTCCTTCAGCTGGCCCGCCGTTCTGGACCAATGTTAATGCCCTTGATTGGCTCAAAACGGGACACGGGGAGCTCACGCTGGCGGAGAACTCGATTTGAGTAGGCCTTGGTTTGGGTGGAAACCCGCATGTGGTGGAACATGAGTTGGAGGGAAGGTGTGATCTGGCGTAGTGGTATGTACCGCGGCTCCCCAAAGTGGCAGTAGCTCACGCTGATCCGACATTTCGTACTGAGAAGAAAACATGTCGCTCGCTCGAGGGGATCGCTAGATGGGTGTGACACAATCGCGATGAGCATTGATTCCTAGGTTTGCGTGGATTTGGTCGTACGCAGCGGTTCGTTGACCACTTATGTGGGCTTCTAGACATATAAATACAGCCACAGTAGGTGCATGGAAGAGGGCTGGCTGCCTTGTATACTACATATGTTGCATGATCTCCTGCGAGCACTCTGAGCGAGCCCAAGCGCACCGCAGAGCAACTCATAGACTACATACCACCTCTGCGCCTGTTCCTCAAATCGAGCAAACCCATGCTCCAAGGACGTGATTGTGCTGCCGATTCGGCATGCCGAGCATGCTTGAACTCATTCCAGCGACATAGATTTCGGTAGCCGTGCTGCGTGATGACTGTTGACTAATGGCCAATTGGAAGGTGACGACCCGAACGTTTGGGTCAAGGAATCAGTTATACAAGGCGCCAAGCGACCTGACCAGCCTACCGATACCAATAGGAGCAGAGAAACGCTTAATCTTCAAGCAGGATTGCCCTCTGCAGGATATCTACAACGTAGGCGACTTT
Source organism: Apiospora arundinis (assembly GCA_039105305.1). Lineage (NCBI taxonomy): Eukaryota > Fungi > Ascomycota > Sordariomycetes > Amphisphaeriales > Apiosporaceae > Apiospora > Apiospora arundinis. Next base: position 6,589,971 of record JAPCWZ010000004.1, read on the forward strand.
CGGCGCAAGAGTGAACCGTCTAACCAGCGCGCTTGATGTACCATCTAAGCCTGCGCGAGGCGAAATGAGCACCACATGGACATGATGCCGGGGCCATGCTCTGCCCCATCATAGCTCGTTCTGTATCGTTGCTTTCGCCAACTACTTCTTGCGGTCCAAGCAACCGGGTAGGCGTTGGATTGGCCTACACCTGTTGCACGGCGTCTTCCCCGACCACCTTGCCAGCTGTTGGCCTTCCCAGCCGCATGGAATTATGTTCACCTGATCGGATCCTCGTACCCAATGTGGGAGCATTCATGCGGAGAACTTCCCCGCTCATAGTCCAGGTATGTGACCGGCACGCCCTGGTGACGCATGCAAGGCGAACCCAGCGTCCAAGGGGCAAGCAAGCAACAAGCTCTAGCCCTTGGAACACCAGTGCAAAGTGAATGCAGGCCAAGAAGACTGCACCTCTCGATCTCTCAGAGGCGCCGAATCACGGGCAAAGACACAGGTAAGTGGGCAAAATATCCAATTGAATTTCTGCCATGCGCCTACGTCTCGAAAAGTCCCGACGCACCGCGTCTCGTCAGCACTCCTAGAGCACATCTGCCATACCCTGGTAAAGCACCCTGGGCAAGGCCGGATATGAGCCTGCTATGAAGGCCCGACATCACCAGCGACCTACTGATTGTTGTACATCTTGTCCTTGATTTCGCGAACCAACTTCCCAAAATCTTCCCAAATAAGCGCAATCTCTGCTAGCGCAGCATAAGCGCTGACACACCATTGGAAATCGCACCACATTCAGTAGGAAGAGGGGTAACCCAACCCCTCGAACACGCCTTCGTTCGGACCGAGCAGGAGTTGGATCGCCGCTCACCCTTGGCCAGCAGTTCGTAATAGCAATCCTTGTCCATCCGCCTTGCTAGCGTTGGCAATCGGCGCGAGGTTCCGTACCAGAATGAGGACTGGGAGCGCGCAGGCCTGTGAAAGGAGGTTGGAAGAGTTGCGACAGACATGTCCACCATGGGCCACCACTTCGTCACACTGAACTGTTTCGATCATGTAGTCCTTTCGATATGACCATCAGCTCCATGGACCGTGTCACAATCCGCAGCCGTCGGATGGAGTGGATTGGCCAAGCCGCTGCATCTCGTCTCGGTGATGCATGTTGTTACTGCTCGATTGTTGGTGATGGTCGGTTGCTCGGCATTCCGAAGGGAGGGATGTGTCCCGACAGATTGGGTCACCAGAGAAAGGGACGCAAGGGGGGCAAGTGGTCTTTATAACAGCAGGACAGGTCCAACCAAATGGGCGGAGCATGGCGCTAATTCGAGGTCAGCTGGTGCTAACCCCACCCGACGGGCCAATGGGTGTTCGGCCTGTACCCACCAAGCAGTCGAGCAGTTTAGGTCGTTTAGGTCGTAGCTGCTTTGGGCATCGTGCCAGTGCGCGAGACCGCCTTTTGATTGTCTGTCACCCAATAGACATTGGATTTTGCTAATGATGCGCCTGGATGACATGTCGGCTTTTTTCCTGCTTTCGTGTTTACCATAATCAAGTTGATTGACTGGCACTGTCAGGCCGTCACACTCGAAGTCGTCCGAAAGAAGTCCATCTGAATCTAATGACCTTGGCGGAGGTCATTGGGAGACGACAGTTGTCTCTGTAGCCTGTAGTCTCTGTAGTCGCTTGGTGGCTCATAGCCGTGACCGAGCCACCATGAGCAAAGACGCAAGCCGCTTCAAGATGATTGTACCGTGCCCGACCTGTGCTACTCACTGCTTCGCACCATCTCAGCGTCGGGGTCGTCTCTACCTGCCATTCCAGGAATAGCGGGCCTTCCTGGAAGTCAGTGTCTACCGTGGCAGCTAGAAGGGACCTATGTCGCGAAGAGCCTGAGGGTTGAATCCGCATCCGCTTGGCCAGAGAAGCCGAACGGGAGCCGACTCGCATGGATTTGGCAAAGGTATTGTTCTCTTGCTTGGGCTAGTTCAGTCCTTACAACATACCCAGCGTTCGAGGGCAGCCGAAATGCATCTAGCCGTACTCGTATGCAGTCCCGGAGTAGCTCGGGGTCACTGTACGCCGAATCCCCGTGCTGCTGTTCTGGTTCGTACTTCCCCGTATCTCTGGGCAAAGCACACTCAATTTGCCTCGTTTCCTGATGATGCTACCGAAAGCTACTCTGATATTCCAGGCTTCGTACCTCGAGGTCCAGTAACCAGAAGTGACCAGCGCAATACAGTACCCAACCTGCCATTTATGGGTTGATCATGTTGCGAAGCTACCGATTGAAGTGCTTCTTGGCAGCCGGTCTAACCATGTTGCGTCAAATTCCATGCCGGCGTACTTATGGTCCCGTACAGACGTACTGTAGACGACCTGCCGTATTACAGTATGCAGAAGAAACGGCCCTCGCAACGTTTGTACCGCTTACCGGCGCCCATCGACATGCTGGTTGCCAGCGGACGTCTGAAAACGGACCTGGCCCATGCCAGAGCTGTCCGCTTGCGGTGCCATAGCTACTGCCCTACTGCTCATACGACTCACACGAGTGATGACCCTTGCCGTCTTCTTCGTGGTAGCTTTTGGCTGGCACAGCCGGCACGAATCCGGATCCATGTCTGGACTTCACCGACGACTCGAATTCCACCGCTCCCAATGTGTATGTAGTCCTTACTGAAATGCTCCTGTGGCTCGTTGCTTTGGGCTTGTCCGGTCCTGTTCACGACAGGTAGCCGAAACGCACCTGGTTGTTCCCCCAGGTACTCGAATAGTAGTATGTGCTCATTGTACCCGAAAGCCTCAACGCAGCTCTTCCGGTTCGTACCTACCAGTATCATAGCTAAGTTATCTGCACCTGTTTCTGACCATGCTACCTGAAGCGACTTCCGGTCCTATTGAGTTCGTACCTCAAGGTACAGTTGGCAGAAAGAGACCAGTGCAGTACTGACGGTGTGACCTATCTGCAGTTCATCTTGCGAAGCCAGACTTTCGATCAGGAAATGCTTTTTCGTAGTCGGTTCAAAGTTATCTGTCCAGCTCTGCGTCGTTAAGCGGCGCTAGGGCAGATGCAGACCTCAGGATGCAGAGCTGCTGATGGCGCCGGTCCAAATGAGCAAAGCCAGCAGACAGCAGCGCCGATATTGTTGTGTTCCGTTGTTGGCCGTGTCGCACTTGGCTCACGCGAGGCACTTTCAGCTCTCTCCAATTCCCACCGAGTAGTACGCAGAAATGGTACTGGGAGGCCAAACTACCATTCTGGTCCGCCCGACCGTAGTATCCAATTGTACCCTTATCGACGTTGTACGCCGATTCCGAATGAAACCAGAATCATCCAGTAACATACAGTGCTGTCTTTTGCTGCTTAAGCTCGAAGAGTCTCACGGGCTATGTTCGCTCCTGAGTTTTGTTGGCCTGATGGTGATGCAGAATCGGAACGGTCCTCAAGTGGCACTCAGAGACAGGAATGGACGCCGGACGGACAGTTTGTGATGCAGCTCATGTTCTGGTACGCAGGACAGAGTCTGATGTTTCCACCGCTCCGCTTGTACCGTTCCGATAGAGGTCGGTCGCCTAGGAGCCTGAATCATCTAGCAGCGTATTCTCCTATCGCCGCATCCGTCGAGAGCTCGAAGATCCTCGCGCGCTGTTTCCGGTCTTGACTTCATAGTTGCCTGCAGACCTGTTGGCCCTACTGTTGGAGTGCAGTGTCGGAAGAGTAGCAATGGCGCACTAGCGCAGGCAGCGGGCCAGGTCTAGAACCCACCGTTATTAGCGTAGAGCCGGTTCGCGAGCCCGTGTCATTTGAGAACCAACTGCCCAATCCTCCTGAACTGCGCAAGAACTTCTCCTCGAGACACGTCGAAGAGAAGCTGGCCCGGGATCCCTCTCGCAAACATGGGCTCGGAACCGGATCAGCAGCTGCATTGGCGACGTTCGCCCAACTCGAGCTCATCATGCCATCTCCATTTGACACCCGCAAGCCAAGCGTGACTACAGTATATCTACCGTTACGCGGGACGCTATTGAAGCTCTATGGACACCAGGAATATGCTCCAAGAGAGTCCAGCAAGTTACCCGAACCGTAATAGTAGCTAGGCCTCCGTCATGGTCCATACCAAGTCGCAGAAAGACAAGGTTCGCAAGAGCGGCTTGTCGCTGCAGAACAAGACAAAAGACCTCGGGCGGTACTGCGACGTCTTCAGCGCGCTTGCGTACTGGAACCCGACACACGAGCGGATGGAGACGGCGATGCACGTCCCACGCGGGCAGCGCGTGCCGGACCTCAACAGGATTGTCCGTCCCCATGTCCCGGTTACCGTTCCGTCGAGCTTCCCAGCTCCTTGGCTAACAACAGCAGTTTCGACAATCAGCCGCGTGCCATGCGAGATCGAGCCACAGCCGGGCGACGCGATCGAGCGGCCAAGTCGAAGCCATCCATTTCGAGGCCCAGGCGGACGCCAGCGACGACGCGAATGCCGTTGCTGGCATAGACAGCGACGCGGATGCCGAGTACGAAACCGATCCCGAGTATGTTGCAGCAGTTCCCGCTGCCGCGGCGGAGCTTCTGTCTGTCTACGACGTCATCCCCGACGAGGATGGCGGGACTGTCATTCCCAACAGTCCCATGAGGCAGAAGGGTCCGAGGCAGCTGCCTTCGCCGCGAAGACCGCAAGGTAAGCATGATTCTCGTCTATTGACTACATATTCGACTGACCGTTGACGCTCATCATACAGCACGCACTCCAGGTTCCCAACCGACGGTGGAGCGGCAGCCCGGCCGTACCGAGCCCAGCTCCACGACGAACACTGCACCAACCGCCGCGACGAATGCAGGCGCCCGGCCAGCACCCAAAATATACCCCGACCATGGCGCGATGGATGCGTCGCTGCAGAGAGCGGTACGTTGGAATAGCCGGGTGGCGGCCAGAAGACCCTTGGCGCCGATCATGTCGACTCAACCACGGCAGTGCCCTCCCAGAATGGGGGGGGAATGCTTCAAAGTCGTCCCCGGGCCGTCAAGGGAAATCTGTGCAGAATGCGGCGAGGCGCACGCCAGACTACTACAAGGACCACAGGCGCAAATTGCAGCGGGACATCTTGGCAAAGAAGATGGTGGGAATGCTGGAGGACCTTCGGACGAGTCTCAGCGGTATGCCGTTTGGGTGAAGACGTGGCACATGCTAATACGTCAAATACCACAAGGCAGCCCTGTCTATGCTTATGTGGAAGCATGTTTTCAGCTCTAGTTCAGCAATAAACAACCTAACGTTACACTCGTCCCTCTGCGCTCCCGTGACCCCCTGGTTCTAGCCTCCACGATGATTCTGGTGTGAAGAAATAGGACAATCAACCAACAAGGCCTAGCCCTTACTTGTAATACCAGTGCAAAGCGAATGCAGGCCAAGAAGACTACACCTCTCGATCTCTCAGAGGCGCCGAATCACGGGCAAAGGCAAGGTAAGTGGGCAAAATATCCAATTGAACTTCTGCCACGCGCCTACGTCTCGAAAAGTCCCGACGCACCGCGTCTCGTCAGCACTCCTAGAGCACATCTGCCGTACCCAGGTAAAGCACCCTGGGCAAGACCGGATGAGCCCGCTATGAAGGCCTACTGACTGTTGCACGTCCTATCCTTGGTTTTCGCGAGCCAACTTCCCAAATTCTTCCTAACATAGGCGTAATCTCTGTTAGCGCGACATAAGCGCTGACACACCATTGAAAATCGCACCACATTGGGTAGGAAGAGGGGTAACCCAGCCCCCTCGAACACGCCTTCGTTCGGGCCGAGCAGGAGTTGGATCGCCGCGCACCCTTGACCAGCGTTTCGCTATAGCAATCCTCGTCAAGCCGCCTAGCCAGCGCTGGTAATGGGCGCGAGGTTCCGTGCAGACCTGTGCGAAACCGGCTTGGAAGAATTGCGACAGACATGCCCACCATGGAGTGACCGTCACATCGTCCACGCACCTGCCAATCGTCACACTGAACTGTCGTCGATCTAGTCCTTTCGATGTAACCTCAGCTCCATGAACCGTGTCACAATCCTCAGCCGTCGGATGGAGTGGATTGGCCAAGCCGCTGCATCTCGTCTCGGTGATGCATGTTGTTACTGCTCGATTGTCGGTGATTGGCGGTTGCTCGGCGTTCCGAAGGGAAGGATGTGTCCCGACAGATTGGGTCACTAGAGAAAGGGACGCAAGGGAGGCAAGTGGTCTTTATAACAACAGGAAAGGTCTAACAAAATGGGCGGAGCATAGCGCTAATTCGAGGTCAGCTGGTGCTAGCCCCGCCCGATGGGCCAACCGCCAAGCAAGTGGTCGTACTGTTTGGTCGTAGCTCGTTCGGTCGTAGCTGTTTGGGCATCGTGCCAGTGCGTGAGACCGCGTCGAATAATGGTGTCAGTTAGCTTGTCAGTAACGGCAAGGCTGCCGGCGCATTGGTGCTAGCCGACTAGCCGATTAACCGACTTGCATTTTGCATGTGCTGATAATGATAGCAGTAGCCCTACATTCTGCCCTACGTAATACAGGCTAATGATCACTAGGAATACCCCCATACCCTACACCCACTGACTGACCCGCTTCGGCACTTTCAACGCTTTAAGATCAGACCTTGGAACTTTGCAAACAAGCTCTCTTGGCTTTCTCTCTTTGTTTCTTCTTTTCGTTGTCATCATTTTGGCTTTCTCCTTCTGCCTCCATAGCGACTGCCCTTTTGAGCCAGTCTGGTTTTGGCCGTCGCACAGGTGAGGAGAGCAGAAGCACAGCAAGATCCATCTCTTATCGCAGCCAATCGCATTCCATTAGGCTAAGTCGTCAACAACGGGCAAGTCGAGCCAATCGCTGGCTGTACTGCAAAGTAACACAAATGAAACACATCTCCATTATATTGTGCTCACGCCTAATTATTATTTAGATTTCAAGAGCATATATAATAATGTCTACTACATTTACAAATGGCGACAATTATACCCTTCAGGGGCTCTTACCCTCACTGTCACCCGATGGGGTACGATTTCTTGTGGCTGAGGACAACAGGGTAAACCAAAGAGTGTGATTACCTAAACCAAACGTTTTTGTCGAGTGTTTCGACTAATATACTTGCCATTTCTAGATGATCGCCAAAACATTTAGTTCGGGAACTCATAGGACGCCCACAATACTTGAAAACGGGCTTCTTGCAGTTCAAGCGTACAAAGCAGACCCTGGCGCTTTCCGTTGCATATTGATGGGTATGCCAATCCTCCCACGCTGTAGCAATACCCTGACGAACACCGAGCATTGACGGAGACTATCTATCTAGACTGGGCGATGCCCGTAATGGGTGGCCCGGAAGCAACAGGAGAGATCCGGGCCTTCGAGGCTGAGCATCAGATACGGCCATGTGTGATCATCGCTATGATTGCTACTCCGTGCCCGGCCCAAGAAGAGAAATGCGTTGAAGATGGTTGCGACGCCGTTCTGACTAAGCCATTAAAGTTGCGCCGTATCCTGGAGTTGCTATTCGGAGAGGGGAAGCACAATATCCTGCACAAGCGAGGGCGCCTCACTGAAGAAGAGGCACAGTCACTGTCGTTAAGCCCACAGCCGCCATATATAGAACCGGATCAGCGTTCATCATCGACACGGCAGAAATAGGTGCGCATGCAACAGCTGCGAACCTGGAGTGACTTTCTAGGATACAACAAGGAGGTTGCTTAGCCTTATACCCATTAGGGAGGCATAGACCACGTGTAATATACGCGTTATTCCGAATCAAGCAGTGACATCTTGCTGCTCTAGGTACAACCAAAATAAGATTATATTGCAAGAACATATTATATCTAATTTAATATGTTTCTAGCTACGGTGGCGCTCTATAGTTCTTTGTTCTACAGGCTCCGCATTCAGCTTACGAATGGGGACACAAATAGGCGCATTTACCGGCGCACACGAGGTACCTTCGGGTCCCGTCAAATCCTACAGACTAGTATGCAGCAAAGCGAAACTGCGAAGCGAAACTGCGAGGCCTAGACAATTGTTCGCTTCGCCTGGCCGTGTTTTCCAATTGTACTGCTTTCGACATATTCCCAGGAACCAGAACATTCCCGTGGCAATTTGTACTGTACTGTACTGTGTTCTAGCTGCATCAGCTCGAAGAGTCATACGGGTTGTTTCTGGCTCTGAGTTCGGTTACTTCCTACTGCAAGAACGCAGAGTCGGAAGAGTAGCAATGGAGCACTAGCGCAGCTAGGAGGCCAGGTCCCCTAAAAGGCACTGTTATGAGCGTAGAGCCGGTTTGCGACCCCGCGCCATTAGGGCCAGCTCCCCAACCTCGCTGGACTGTGCAAGAACTTATCCTCGTCCAAACGTGCCAAAGAGAAGCCGTGCCCCAAATCCTTCTGAATCAGCAGCTGTCCTAGTGAGATCCACCCATCTCGAGCTCATTATATCATCGAAATCACCCCCGAGCCAAGCTCTACCGTTGCGCGACGCCATTGTAGCTCCATGGACGTCCAGGAATATGATCCAACCCATAACTTAATAGGGCCTGCATACAGCAGTTTACGGACAGTAGTTTACACACAGCAGTTCCCTGGTTTGTAGTTGGATGCTTTGGTTTGTGGTATCGTGCTCGTTTGATCGATGTCCTGTCTCGCATCTCCTACAGTTGGAAAATAGACCGCGCAGGTAAGGCATTAGGCTTCGAATCAGGATGGCTTCAACTTACTACGCCGTTTTCATTATATGGCTAGGTAACTCAATAACGCAAACTATTTCCTACTCGCTTTGCTTCTCTGGGATACACGTAAAGATTTCTTCCATTCAAATACGCCTAGGTACTTCAGTACCCATGTAAACCTTGAGTCCCCAACTAGCTAGTGTAGACTGCAGAAAGCACAAAATATGATGCGAAATTGTCGGCCAACTATGATCACGCAATGTTTTCAGTGTCGAGAAGCACGTGCGAAGGCCGCGTTTAGCTTCTCTCCCCAACTCCCCCTTCTCGTCCGTCAGATTCAGGGCATGCACCAGAGCAGCTCGCAAAGTGTGGTACGCGAGAAAAGACGGTACCATGGCGAGCTCTCCAAGCACAGCCAGCTTTTGTAAGAGCCGTGTGATCTCTGTGGCAGCTGTAGTTATGTCATGAAGTGATGATTGGGAGCGGGCGGTAGATTGCAGGCCAACCGGGTTCAAATAGCGACGATGGAGCGATATGCAAGCTGCGTGGTAAGACACCCAGAGAACAATTTGTGTTCGGTGTGGTCGACTTGTACGTGTGAGTAGCAGGCAGGGGTCGATGGTCTGCCGGAATGAGTTGAGCGCAGTGTAGGCTCTCAGAAAGAGACCTTCTTTCTCTGCCCACGAAAGGGTTTGAAATTTAGGCGAGTATATAGGATCAAGACGATCTTGTTGGATGCACACCAGCTTGCAGTGTGACTCGAATGCCACAGCAGTAGTGTTCGTGACATCGGCCGGAAGCGTAGAGAGGTAGCTGGGCGTTTCGCTGACATCCCAGAACATACGAAAACTAGCACCAAGAGCCGGAGTGCCATATCCATTGACAAAAAGTAGCGACCAAAGAGTCCTTACGCTGGCCTCACGTGCAATATTATCCAGTGGCTTCGCCCTCTCCGCGGGTAAGCGATGGATTTGGCCAACATGTAATGTGCTTGACAAACCAATTGCCATATCTAGAGAACAGGCTGTCAGAATAAAAAACAAAAAGGCGCAAAAGGGATAAAGTGTCAGGGGGGGGCATGCGGAACTCACAGTTGTACACCAAACCTTGGGAAGACTCCAATATGGCATGCTTGTAACAGCTCATGATGAGCAAGCCCCTCAATACGGAGATGCAAGGGTGGTCCCGGCAACATTCCAATACAAGACTCTCGGCATAATCGATCAGACATTCTGCTTCCCCATGCATTGTACGAGGTGAGCAGTGCGCTGCGATGCCGAACACGGCACTGTATAGAAACTGCAAGGCGGGGTCATTCTCTGGGAAGAGACCTGAGAATTGCAGCCATGACTCCTCAACGAAGTTGTAATACGGATTGATT